>JAPXFY010000028.1:42536080-42588580 GCA_030674185.1 Monoplex corrugatus
TACGAACAGGTAAGATGTTCAATGTGGCTGAAGAAATAGATGTCAATCATACCTGGTTTGTGTTTATGTAATGGCTTGTATTATGTTGAGATAGATAGATAGATAATATAGATAATGATAGTAGTAGATAGATGATAGGTGATAGGTAGAATTAATACATAGATATATATGATAATTAGTCTAGTAGATAGATAGGTATGTTAGTAGATTAATAGATAAGAAATAGATGATAGGTAGATAGATAGGTAGATAGATAGAACATTGACAGTTAGATAGATAGATAGATAGATAGGTAGATAGATAGTTAGATAGATAGGTAGATAGACAGATAGATAGATAGACGGTAATAGGTATATAGTAGATGATAGGTAATAGATAGATAGACAGATAGGTAGATAGATAGATTAGATAGATATGATATATAGGTAGATAGATAGATAATGATAGGTAGATGATAGATAGGTAGATAGACGATGTAGATAGATAGATAGACGGTAGACTAGATAGATAGGTAATAGATAGAAGACATTAGATGGATAGACAGATAGTTAATAGGAAAATAGGTAGATAGTAGTAGATATAGATATCATAGATTGATAGATAGGTAGTAGATAACAGACAGATGATAGATAGGTAGATAGTGTTGTGTGTGTGTGTTGTGTTATCTGTGTGGAGAAGTGAAAAACGGGAAACAGTTCTTGTTAATATCTACAATACTTAATCCTTTCATTCCTCACCCTATCTGCCTGTAGGAAGCTGGTGGATAGGTTCATCATCATAAATCATCATCAAGTGCCTTGCCACATGGCGTTGGCGATCATGGCCTTCCATCTGTTGCCATTCCTTGTTGCCGCAAGCACATCTTCCATCTTCTCTGTCTTCAGCCACTCTGCAAGTCCGTCTAATATTTTTTCCCTGGGTCTACCTGGTGTTCTCTTTCCCTCCAGATTTCCTGTTGTGACCAGGTGCTCCAATTCCCCTTTCTCATAAAATGGCCTATAAATGTTGCCTGTCTGTTCTAATCTTTCTTATCAATGATCTTCTTGTGTCTGCCTCCATCACACTCTCATTTGTTTTCTTTGCTGTCATGCTTTGTGTCTATGTATGTGTGTGTGTGAGTGCATACATGTTCGTGTGTGTGTGTGCATTTACATGTATGTCTATATGTGTGTGTGTGCCTGCGCACATATATGTGTGTGTATGTCTTTACATGTGTGTGTGTGAGTGCATATATGTGCGTGTGTGTATGTGTGTTTATATGTGTATGTCTATGTGCGTGCATGTGTGTGTGTGTATGTGCAAATGCAGGTAGGCCCCTATTTGCACTGAACCAACCCAAGATTTTTCATTCTTCCTTTAAATCTCTCTTTCAAACTACAAAACACAGGAATTATGATCCAACTTTTTTTTTTAATACACAAATTGGTTTCTCCACAAAACACAAAAGTCTGATGAACATGTATTTTATACGTACATATGTACATTCATATGCAAACGCACATACGCTCACACACACACCTTCACACCCACTCCTCTACACACACCATATTAAAATGATCACACACACACACACACACACAAACTTTCACTGTCTCTCCCTTTCACACATACCCACACACACAAATGCTCACCCTGTCTCTCTCTCCCTCTCTCTCTCACACACACATACACACACACAAACTCTCAAAGTCTCTTTTTCTCACTCTCACACACACAATACACACGCACACACACATACACACACACCTCTCTCACACACACTCTCTCTCCCTCTCTCTCACACACATACACTCTCTCTCACACTTTCTCTCTCTCTCTCTCTCTCTCTCACACACACACACAAACTCTCACACTTTCTCTCTCTCTCCCTCTCTCACACACATTCACTGTATACAGCGCTGAACACATCAGGTTAAAGACCCCCATGCAACTCTGAGACCCACAGTTTGAAGGTGCGATCAAAAGAGCATGTAGCAATGTACTTGAGGTCAGAGGTCACATCCAGGCCCATGACCTTGCCCTCGTGACCTGCCAGGGTCTTCAACGGGGCCCAGGTAGGGTTGGCCCACACCTGTGGACAAAAGACACAAAGTTGGATTTAGAAACAGAATGTTATCATCATCATCATCATTGTGTCATCATCATCATCATTGTGTATCATATCATTGTGTCATCATCATCATCATTGTATCATCATCATCATGTGTCATCATCATTGTCATCATCTCATCATTGTGTCATCATCATCATCATTGTGTCATCATCATCATTGTGTCATCATCATCATTGTGTCATCATCATCATTGTGTCATCATCATCATTGTGTCATCATCATCATCATCATTGTGTCATCATCATCATCATTGTGTCATCATCACTCATTGTGTCATCATCATTGTTACTATTACAGGGTTGCCTACCCCTAAAATGTGTTTCCAGGGACATCCCTTGCCAAAATCAGGGACACAGCATGATTGTCAGGGACACACATTAACCTGCCCCGGTGATCTTCTTGTTCTCTTGCTGTTTTGCTCCTGGTTTCTTTTGTGTTTGTCAGTATTCACATGCCGCCTACAGTCATCTTTGCCACCAGACTTGATTGAGAACTCGCAGGTACACATTTCACAGAACGCCAAAGTACTTCCTTTTTTGCCACTTTTAAGAAACTTCCACGTGTCAGTATAATCCTTTAGAAAATTCTGGCTACGCCTGATCTTCTTAGCCGCAGGTTCCATTGATGACTCAGAAGTCGTGGAAGTTTCCCGCTTAGACGCCATTTTGATACCATGCCTATCAAGCGGGCTAAGCGATGCGCGTGCATTGTTATCAGCATTTAAGCATAAGGTCAGTTCTTATTGGTCCGGCTTCATACTAGGTGCACTCGGTACTCTTGCACCTCAGTGCTCTTGCACTTTTGTACCGAAAAGCTGCTTGTGGAAAAACTGTCTCGGCAGTTTTTAATTTTCCGAGACGCGCGACCAAAAACTGGATTTCTGGGACACCTAGGCCATTTTCTTGATTTTCAGGGACAAATACTGACACACCGGGACGGTAGGCAACCCTGCTATTATCTTCATTATCATCATCATTATTACTGACATCATCATCATCATCATGGACCAACAAGGTAGAGAATGATAGTAAGAAATGACAGATATCAAAGGAGGAAGGAAGAAACAAACAGAGTGACAGAAAAAGAGGAAATTTCTAGCACAGAATTTCCACAGAAGACGGGGATGCTATTTATACTGAAAGAGCCGCCGGCATCCCCACGGGAGAACGCCTCCAACAGAGTAAGATGGCAACGGCAGTGCACGCTGGGCTAGATCACATCTGAACAGTGCAGAACAGCTGGTATTCAGAAGTCTGGTGCAGGCAAAACCGAAGACCTCTGGACCCGAGGACAGATCTTGTATTCCACATGAAGACCCACACCAGGCGATATAAGGACCAACAAGCCTGTCCATGTCATCACGCAAAGTCAGAACAAGATTGAGGCAACTGAAATGCGGTTTCTAAGAAGAATGCTGAGAGTTCTATAGACAGCAAAGAAAACAAACGAGACAGTTTTGAAAGAGGCAGACACGAGAAGAACATCAGTAAAAAAGATTAGGAAAAAGACAAGCAACATTTATAGCACATTTTATGAGGCAAGAGAAATTAGAGTACCTAGTTACAACAGGAAAGCTGGAGGGAAAAAGAGCACCAGGTAGACCCAGGGGGTAAATACTGAATGGACTTGCACAGTGGCTGAGGACAGAGAGGATGGGAGATGTACTTGCAACTACAAGGGATAGATTTGTATGGAGGGCCAAGACCCCCAACGCCATGTAGCAGGGCACATGATGATGATGATGACGCCTATTCATCAGTCACACTGACAGGGTAGACCATCAGCATCTAGTCATAAGACACGTTATCCAAACCCAAATTTCACCAAGTTAACCCTTTCACGCCCACACCCTGTCCCCCAGTTGCAAGAACTTAACCCTTTCACCCTCTCACCCTATCCACCAGCTTCCTGCAGAAAGCTGGTGGACAGGAAGAAAGAGTGAAAGGGTTAGGTTTTTGCTTTGCTATCATGACTGACAATGAATGATGATGGTGGACAGGGTATAGGAGTCAAAGGGTTAAACGACAAGAAGAAGTACAAACCTTGGCTGTGCCATCATATGAAGCTGTGACAAGATAGTTGCCATGGTGTGCTGATGACAGAAAAAAAAAATATATAAACATGGATGTAAAATTATATAAACATGGATGTAAAATGAAATCCAAAACAAAGTGTGACTGCCCACATTCAAGCAAACAGGAACCAGAAAAACCATGAAAGAAGAATAAGAACGCGTATAGAACAACAAGACAAGACAGGCGCAAATTTTCAGCCAACTGGCCTTTGTCAAACGTGTGAGAGGACGGACGAAGCAGCAGGGAAGTTTCAATCTTTTTCTCCTAATTTTTGTATTTGGTGTTTGTTTGTTTGCGATCTTACGCTTGACAAAGGCCAGCTGGCCGAAAATTTGCGCCTGTCTTGTCTTGTTGTTCTAAATACACGTTCTTATTCTTCTTTCGTGTTTTTTCTGGTTCATGAATGTCAAATAATAAACATGGATGTCAAATAATAAACATGGATGTAAAATTATAAACATGGATATAAAATTGTAGACATGGACGTAAAATTATAAGCATGGATGTGAAATCATAAACACAGATGTAAAATTACAAATATGGATGTAAAATTATAGATATGGATGTAAAATTATAAACATGGATGTAAAATTATAAACATGGATTTAAAATTATAAACATGAACGCAGTAAACAGAGTTTGAGTCTCGGGCCTGATAAACTTAATTAAGTTCTCAGGCAAGACACTTTCATAATTTTCCACATCTTCCACTCACACATGTGTATGAACGTGCGCGCACACACACACACACACATACACGTGCGCACACACACACACACACACACACACTGACATACAGACACACACACACACACACACAAATACACACACACACACAAACCAATAGCAGATGACTTATCATACGCCAGCACAGGCACCTACATGCTCATGGCACACACACACACACACACACACACACACTCACACACACACACACACACACACTCACACACACACACACACACACACACACACACACACACACGCGCACGCAACCCTTCACAAACTGATGAAGCCTGACTGTTCTAAAGTTCTGAATGCTTTTTTGTTGCTTGTTAAAATGTATGATGATAACTTATATGGCGCGACGCCAATATGACTTCATGGATTCACCCATCCCATAGACACCTCTTTAACTTATTTATTTATTTACTTATCTATCTATCTATCCAATCACTTGTCCATTCATTGTTTTCCGTTTAAAAGCACATACATGAATAGATGTTAAAAGAAATAATGAACAAACGAACACACACACACACACATATACACACTCACACAGACACATACACATACGCAGAGCTGCCAACCCCTGAGCTCATGCAATAGTACCATTTCAGAAATTTCATAGTAATTTTTGGCAAATGATAGTAATTTAGTCTAAAAAAAACCCAAAACTCAGAAAACAGACAAATTTACACCAAAACGCAACAGAGAAATTTACAACACATTTTCCACTATATAACTAACCTCATATGACTCCATTCCAGTGTCTTGTTACACAATACTTCAGTATATATTTCACTTTTGAAGTCCACACTTTGACAAAGTTCCAGTATTCCATTTCCAGTATCTTTATCCACAAAACAGAAGTATATTTACAAGATATGTACAAAGGTTGACTCGAGTCACAGGCTACTGACTGGTGGAGGTTGATGCCCCCTGCTCAGCTTGCTGAGCTAGCTGCCGTCTGGTTGCAGAGTTGCACTTCCTGAGCAGTTCGTCTGACAAGGTAGTTTTGTAGCAGGGACCCTCCTTTCTGGCCTTCAGAACCATAAGGGCATCCAATGTTTCCCCACCCATGGTGCCCCTGAAGTCAGTCTTGTTTCTGCGTACTTCACTGAAGATCCTCTCGCAGGCACAATTAGATACTGGGATCAGTAGAATCGTCAGCATGAAGACAGAGAGCCGCTTCAAGCAGCAGACACCATTATGGTCCTTCATGGCACCGATCTCTTTCCACTGCAGCTCTGCTGATTGCTGGTTAAGTACTACAGGTGGAAGGTCTGTTGCCTGGTAGTCACAGAACTCTACCTCCAGGTCATCAGGGGTGGTTTCAGGTGGTAGAGAGCAGGGAAATCTCTTCAAGAAGTACCTCAGGGAAGACACTTGGGCAGACTTCTGCAAACTCACATCAGCAACTTCTGCATGCTTCCAGAGAGTCTCCTTGGCTGGGTTCACCTTCTCCTGCATGTACTTGCATGCTTCCATGTAGAAGGTTTTCACATGGCCCAGGAA
This sequence comes from Monoplex corrugatus, assembly GCA_030674185.1. Classification (NCBI taxonomy): domain Eukaryota; kingdom Metazoa; phylum Mollusca; class Gastropoda; order Littorinimorpha; family Ranellidae; genus Monoplex; species Monoplex corrugatus. Next base: position 42,542,507 of record JAPXFY010000028.1, read on the forward strand.
ATCTTTCTTGTTGCTTTCATCCAGAGTCTCCAGGAGTTCTCGTGTAGTGCCTCCTATGAAGATGTCCTTCTCAGCCTTGTGGTTGTACGCAGATTTGAAGTCCACCTCCATCAGGGACCCACTGCTCAGCGCTGATGGTTTGAGAAAGCTGACAAGCAGGCGCCTGTACAGCTGCTCCAGGTCTCTCTTGATGACATGGATCCTGGCGCTGTCTGTCTGCTCCTGTTTATTGACTTTGTTGAAGATTTCTAACACTGTGGCATAGAAAAGGACATACAACTTGGTGGTCCGGCGTTTGAAGAAATCGCTCAGTCTCTGCCTCACAGGTGGATTTGATGAACTGGAAGCTGTCTTGAGGCTACATTCTTCCCTGAAGAATTTGTCCAGAGCCCTCCACTGCTCGATAACTCTGTCCAATGCAGCCCCTAAAGAGAGCCATCGAGTTGGCACATGATCACAGATTTTGTGGCTCGGCAGATCAAGATCTTGTTGAATTTGCCAGAATCTCTGCTGTCTGGTGGAGCTCTTAGAAAAATACCAAGAGAGCTGCCGCATGGTGTCATCCATGTCATACTTGGCAGATTCCTTCATGGCCTTCTTGACGGTGAGGTTCAGAAGATGACACACACATCCGGCAAGGAATACATCTGGATGTTTCTCTCTGATGAAGCTGATCACCCCTTTGTTTGCCCCAACCATCACATTTGCATTGTCTGTCACGAACGCCAGACAGTTGCTCCAGCTAACTTCAGCTGCTCTCAGCTCAGAATGCAACAAGTTGAAGATGTTTTCCCCAGTAGCCGATTTGTCACAAGCTGGGACACTGAGTAGTTCTGTCTTTATGTTCCCATCAGGATCCAGTGCCCTGACCACAATGGGGAAACTTTTGTCCTCCCCCTCCTGACTGCCGTCAGTTCCTACAACAAAGGGCCCCTTCAGCATGCAATCTACCAGGTGGGCTTTGCTCTCCTTGGCACACTCCTTGACGATGCTGGTGGTTTTTGTCTTTGCACAGCTGTAGGCTTGAGCTATGGTGCTGTCTGGAAACATGGTTTTGAATAGCTGCCCCGCATGGTCGGCTGCTGACAGGGCAATGTTATGCTCCACCAAGAAGCCAGTGAACAGAGTCTCTGCACGGATGGTCTTGAGGTCGGTGCTGTCATCCTTGCGACCCATGAAGTCCATGAGGGACGCGTTCTTCTGTAAGGCAGCTGCCTTGGAGGTGTGCCTCACTGACTTCACATGTTTCTTAACATCGTCGAACCCACCATGAGAAATAACGAAGTCCAACACACACACACTGCACTGTGCATAGTTGTTTCCAACTCGAGAACGCACGATGCAGGGGTAGACTTCCGTATAAGAAGGAAGGAAAGTCTGTCCCACTCGGATCTTCTTCTTCTTGGCATCACTTTCGCTATTACTGTCTGATGCTGGCAGAGACAGACGTTTGCCTTTCCCACTACCACGCGGTCGGCCTCGAGTCACCATTGTTGAGTCAACCGGGCGGAAGTTGTACAGCGAGAATAACAGTCGTCATGCGAGATCTCGTTTTTGTAAACAACAATGGCCGCCTAGCCGAGTTAGTTTCTATTTTGCTATCGGCGTTTTCTCTTCTTCTTAGAACTCTTCTTCTTTACTAAAAACCTATGCTTGGATTTTTTTTTTCGTAACATAATCGAGTCGATCGTAAATTCGTAAAAAATAAATAATTTCGTAAATAATTACGCTCAAATCGTAACAGTTGGCAGTACTGCATACGCATGTTAACACACACACACACACACACACACACACACACACACACACACAAATACACCCACACACTGACCTCCAACTCACCCACCCCCTATCCTCACACACATGCATACACCCACACACACATAGACTTCCATCCCCCCCTCCACACACATAAACACCCACACACATAAACACACACACATAAACCCACACCCACCCACTCACCCACCCCATATCCCACACACATACAGACACACACATGCATACACACCTACACACCCACACAGACATCCACCCACACAACCTCACCCACCTACAAACCCACACACAGACATCTACCCACACAACCACACCCACCTACACACCCACACACAGACATCCACCCACACAACCACACCCACACACAGACATCCACCCACACAACCACACCCACACAGACATCCACCCACACAACCACACCCACACAGACATCCACCCACAAAACCACACCCACCCACACATACACACAGACATCCACCCACACAACCACACCCACCCACACATAGACATCCACCCACACAACCACACATCCACCCACACACAGACATCCACCCACACACCCACCTGCACATCCACAGACATCCACCCACACAACCACACCCACAGACATCCACCCACACCCACCCACACACAGACATCCACCCACACACCCACCTACAGACATCCACCCACATCCACCTACACACAGACATCCACCCACACAACCACACCCACACATCCACCCACACACAGACATCCACCCACACCCACACACAGAATCCACCCACACAACCACACCCAGAGCTGCCAACCCCTGAGCTCATGCAATAGTACCATTTCAGAAATTTCATAGTAATTTTTGGCAAATGATAGTAATTTAGTCTAAAAAAAAACCAAAACTCAGAAAACAGACAAATTTACACCAAAACGCAACAGAGAAATTTACAACACATTTTCCACTATATAACTAACCTCATATGACTCCATTCCAGTGTCTTGTTACACAATACTTCAGTATATATTTCACTTTTGAAGTCCACACTTTGACAAAGTTCCAGTATTCCATTTCCAGTATCTTTATCCACAAAACAGAAGTATATTTACAAGATATGTACAAAGGTTGACTCGAGTCACAGGCTACTGACTGGTGGAGGTTGATGCCCCCTGCTCAGCTTGCTGAGCTAGCTGCCGTCTGGTTGCAGACTTGCACTTCCTGAGCAGTTCGTCTGACAAGGTAGTTTTGTAGCAGGGACCCTCCTTTCTGGCCTTCAGAACCATAAGGGCATCCAATGTTTCCCCACCCATGGTGCCCCTGAAGTCAGTCTTGTTTCTGCGTACTTCACTGAAGATCCTCTCGCAGGCACAATTAGATACTGGGATCAGTAGAATCGTCAGCATGAAGACAGAGAGCCGCTTCCAGCAGCAGACACCATTATGGTCCTTCATGGCACCGATCTCTTTCCACTGCAGCTCTGCTGATTGCTGGTTAAGTACTACAGGTGGAAGGTCTGTTGCCTGGTAGTCACAGAACTCTACCTCCAGGTCATCAGGGGTGGTTTCAGGTGGTAGAGAGCAGGGAAATCTCTTCAAGAAGTACCTCAGGGAAGACACTTGGGCAGACTTCTGCAAACTCACATCAGCAACTTCTGCATGCTTCCAGAGAGTCTCCTTGGCTGGGTTCACCTTCTCCTGCATGTACTTGCATGCTTCCATGTAGAAGGTTTTCACATGGCCCAGGAAATCTTTCTTGTTGCTTTCATCCAGAGTCTCCAGGAGTTCTCGTGTAGTGCCTCCTATGAAGATGTCCTTCTCAGCCTTGTGGTTGTACGCAGATTTGAAGTCCACCTCCATCAGGGACCCACTGCTCAGCGCTGATGGTTTGAGAAAGCTGACAAGCAGGCGCCTGTACAGCTGCTCCAGGTCTCTCTTGATGACATGGATCCTGGCGCTGTCTGTCTGCTCCTGTTTATTGACTTTGTTGAAGATTTCTAACACTGTGGCATAGAAAAGGACATACAACTTGGTGGTCCGGCGTTTGAAGAAAATCGCTCAGTCTCTGCCTCACAGGTGGATTTGATGAACTGGAAGCTGTCTTGAGGCTACATTCTTCCCTGAAGAATTTGTCCAGAGCCCTCCACTGCTCGATAACTCTGTCCAATGCAGCCCCTAAAGAGAGCCATCGAGTTGGCACATGATCACAGATTTTGTGGCTCGGCAGATCAAGATCTTGTTGAATTTGCCGGAATCTCTGCTGTCTGGTGGAGCTCTTAGAAAAATACCAAGAGAGCTGCCGCATGGTGTCATCCATGTCATACTTGGCAGATTCCTTCATGGCCTTCTTGACGGTGAGGTTCAGAAGATGACACACACATCCGGCAAGGAATACATCTGGATGTTTCTCTCTGATGAAGCTGATCACCCCTTTGTTTGCCCCAACCATCACATTTGCATTGTCTGTCACGAACGCCAGACAGTTGCTCCAGCTAACTTCAGCTGCTCTCAGCTCAGAATGCAACAAGTTGAAGATGTTTTCCCCAGTAGCCGATTTGTCACAAGCTGGGACACTGAGTAGTTCTGTCTTTATGTTCCCATCAGGATCCAGTGCCCTGACCACAATGGGGAAACTTTTGTCCTCCCCCTCCTGACTGCCGTCAGTTCCTACAACAAAGGGCCCCTTCAGCATGCAATCTACCAGGTGGGCTTTGCTCTCCTTGGCACACTCCTTGACGATGCTGGTGGTTTTTGTCTTTGCACAGCTGTAGGCTTGAGCTATGGTGCTGTCTGGAAACATGGTTTTGAATAGCTGCCCCGCATGGTCGGCTGCTGACAGGGCAATGTTATGCTCCACCAAGAAGCCAGTGAACAGAGTCTCTGCACGGATGGTCTTGAGGTCGGTGCTGTCATCCTTGCGACCCATGAAGTCCATGAGGGACGCGTTCTTCTGTAAGGCAGCTGCCTTGGAGGTGTGCCTCACTGACTTCACATGTTTCTTAACATCATCGAACCCACCATGAGAAATAACGAAGTCCAACACACACACACTGCACTGTGCATAGTTGTTTCCAACTCGAGAACGCACGATGCAGGGGTAGACTTCCGTATAAGAAGGAAGGAAAGTCTGTCCCACTCGGATCTTCTTCTTCTTGGCATCACTTTCGCTATTACTGTCTGATGCTGGCAGAGACAGGCGTTTGCCTTTCCCACTACCACGCGGTCGGCCTCGAGTCGCCATTGTTGAGTCAACCGGGCGGAAGTTGTACAGCGAGAATAACAGTCGTCATGCGAGATCTCGTTTTTGTAAACAACAATGGCCGCCTAGCCGAGTTAGTTTCTATTTTGCTATCGGCGTTTTCTCTTCTTCTTAGAACTCTTCTTCTTTACTAAAAACCTATGCTTGGATTTTTTTTTCGTAACATAATCGAGTCGATCGTAAATTCGTAAAAAATAAATAATTTCGTAAATAATTACGCTCAAATCGTAACAGTTGGCAGTACTGCACACCCATCCACCCACCCACCTACACAGACATCCACCCACACAACCACACCCACCGACACACACCCACACAGACAATACAGTGAAGACTTACGCTGGAATCTGACCATGGACACCAGGTTGGTGTGTGCAGGGATGGTGTAGATCTGTTTGCGTTGCCTCAGATCCCAAATCATGGCACAGTTGTCCTCGCTGCCTGTGGCCACATGGAACCTGACAACCACATGCATGCACGCACACACACACACACAAAACACACATGCAGACACACACACACACAGACACATACACAGACACAGATACACACACACAGAGACACTCAAACACAAACACACACACAGAGACACTCAAACACAAACACACAGAGACACAGACACTCACACACAGAGACACTCAAACACAAATACAAACACACACACAAGCGCATGTACGCACACACACACACACAAACATGCATGCACACAGATACACACACACACACAAACGCACACACACACAAATGCACGTACACACACACACACAAATGCACGCACGCACACACACACACAAACACGTACACACACACACACACACAGACAGAATTAGACACACACACACACGCACGCACACACATACACACACACAAACATGCATGCGCACAGATACTCACACACAAACACAAATACACACACATACATATACACACAAACACACACATACACAAACACACACACACACACGTGTGTTAGCGTACAGCTTTTGGCTTTTTCTTTTTTTGTGTGTTCTGTAGCATTTAGTTTCTTCTTATTTTCTTGTTAAGTCTTCACAGTATTGTCTCTGCGTGAGTGTGGGTGTGGAAGCGTGGTTGAATGTGTGTGTGTGTGTGTGTGTGTGTGTGTGTGTGTGTGTGTGTGTGTGTGTGTGTGTGTGTGTGTGTGTGTGTGTGTGTGTGTGTGTGTGTGTATGTGTGTGTGTGTGTGTGTGTGTGGGGTGTGTGTGTGTGTGTGTGTGTGTGTGTGTGTGTGTGTGTGTGTGTTCGTTCTTTGATTTAACGTCTTTTCACTATAAGTGATATTAGTGTGTGTGTGTGTGTGTGTGTGTGTATGTGTGCACGTGTGCGTTTGTGTGTGTGTGTGTTTGTGTGTGTGAGTGTCTGTGTGTGCGTGTGTGTTTGTGTGTGTGTGATTGTGTGTGTGTGTGATTGTGTGTGTGTGTGTGTGTGTGTGTGTGTGTGTGTGTGTGTGTGTGTGTGCGTGCGCGCGCGTGTGCGTTTGTGTGCGCGCGCGTGCGTTTGTGTGTGTTTGTGTCTGTGCGTGTTTGTGTGTGAGTGTGTGTATGCGCGCGCGCGCGCGCGCGTGTGTGTGTGTGTGTGTGTGTGTGTGTGTGTGTGTGTGTGTGTGTGTGAGTGTCTGTGTGCATGCATGCATGTGTGTGTGTGCATGCGTGCATGTGTGTGTGCGTGCGTGCATGTGTGCATGTGTGAGTGTGTGTGTATGTGTGTGCATGTCTGTCTGTTTGTCTGTGTTTCAGTCTTTTTCTCCTAATTTCTGTATTTTATATTTGGTGTTTGTTCGTTTGTGATCTTACGTCTACGCGTTTGTGATCTTACGTCTACGCCTGACAAAGTCCAGTCTGCTGAAAATTTGCACTGTCTTGTTTGGTTGTATTAAATATAAGTTCTGATTCTATATTCGTGTTTTTTTCTGGTTCTTATTTTCTTGTCTATTTGGATCTCTGAGTTAACACGCATGTGTTAGCATACAGCTTTCAGCTGTCCTTGCTTTTCATTGAGCTCTACGGATTTCTTCACAAGCTTCATTTATCGAGTTTCTCAACTTTGTCCATTGTTTCTCACTTTCAGCTGTCCTTCTTGTTGTGTGGCTTTTGGTTTTTGTTTGTTTGTTTTGTTTTCTTGTTTTTGTTTTTGCTTGTGTATGTCTTTATAGTTTCTTATCTATGTATCGCATGGGTGCGTTAGGGTACAGCCTTTAGGTTTATTATTTCTTTTGCAGCTTTTAGGTTCTTTTTATTTTTCTTGTTTCTTTATAGTTTCCTGTATGATTCTATATCACAGACATGTATTAGGGTACAGAAACAAAGAGAGTGACAGAAAAGAAGAAATGTGACCTCCCACCACGAAATCAGTCTTAACTCGCATTCAGTTGAACAGCACTAGGAGCTGAAAAGGTGACTGAGGGTCTATCTGGGGTGTTTTGACTTTTTCTCAAAGTTGATTTCTGTAGACTATAATCTATCCCCCACAGAAATGTTTTTCTTGAAAAAATATTATTAATCAGTTTTAATGGTATTTCAATGCACTGATCACAGCAGAAAGAACGCAGTTTCGTACCGAAAGTACCTATTTTTTTCTCTTATTATGAATCATACGCTGTATAGTACCTGCCCATGTAATATACTGACGGAAAGCTTGTTGGTGCACCTTTCAGATTATGACAGCCAAAATTAGAAACAAACTTGGTCAAAGCCACCAAATAAAGAAATTTAAGGAAAATGTGTAGGAGAGCACACAAAAACTTTAGAGGCTGTTTTCTCAAAATGGCCATCATACAACTTAATGACTTTAAACATACATAACGTCTACATTTTTTTGAGTACAAGCTTTATTCAAGTACCAAAATAATCCGCAGAATGTACACTTTCCAGTGATATGTATATCTCAAAATGCCCAAAATGGTAGTTAAGACTGATTTCATGGTGACAGGTCACAAATTTTCAGAATTTCCAGAAGGTGGTGATAATATTCGTACTGAAAAAGTCCCTGGGATCTCCATATGTGTGTAAACATACATGAGCCTATAACAAGTTGAAGATAGTATTTGTGACCCTCCACCACGGAATGAGTCGGATTGCACCTGACACACTTTTTCGCTAGCAGCGATAGTTCATAGGGGGTTCAGGGTACCAATTTTGAGATTTTCACTGAAAATGATTCTGTGGTCATTATTTTATGTCTTGCTAAAATACTTGTGCTTATTTGATGTTATAAACGGGTGAAAAGTGTAGCTCTATTAGAAGTACCTGGTTGCTATGGGCATAAGTGTGACATTTTCAAACTGTGATTTCTCAAATATGCATTTTTTCCACATATCCAACTTTAAAATGTCATAACTTTGAAAAGGAATGCCCCATTTTAATAAAATTTGGATCTGTGAAAACTGCGTTTTTTGCTTATTCATTTCATTTAAAAACAAAAAAAATCACCCCAGGTGCATTGCGACTCATTCCATGGTGGAGGGTCACATTTCTGTGTGGTCACACCTTCACTTACCCATCATCGCTGAAGTCTGTGCACAGAATGGACTTGAGGTGACCCTCCAAGAACATCACACATCGTCCGGACCGCAAGTCCCACACCCGTCCATAGGCGTCTAGACCTCTGGTGACAATACACAGACAACACAAAAACATGATGACCATGATATCAACATGAACATTATCATTATTTTAGTGACCACACACACAACACAAAAACACACTGTTGATTCTAGGATTTTCAAAAAGGGGGGGGGGGGGGGGCAGGCCCCCCCTCCAGTCAAAAAAAAGGGGGGCCTGACAAAACCAGTGGGGGTCAGCGGTGGCAGGGCAAAAACAGTATTCACTTCATTTTCGCGTTTGGTGCTCAAATTCTGACAATGGCGGCTGTGTCATTTCCGTTCGATAGGTCTGTGTAATAAATACTGATTGGTTTACAGCGACCAATCGTAAAGCTTCGCACTCAGTCGCCCTACCACTTGCTAAAAATAACCACAGTGTGCTTGGGGTGAAGTGGGACCTATGAATCAGCTAGGCCTAGCCTGCGTGTGTTGCCTGCGGGGCTGATTCAGCCAAAAGCTAGATGTGTAGGCCTTATGGTACGCGTTGGCGAGCAAAACATGCGGGCTTTCCTTGATAAATGCGGGATGCTTGATTTTTTGCGGGCAAAAGAAAAAAAATCGCGTGAATCCCGCGATCCCGCAGCTTAGAATCAACACTGAAAACATGAGGACCATGATATTGCACTGTCAACCATGATAGCAAAGCAAAAACATAACCCTTTAACTCCCTTACCCTCTCCATCAGCTTCTTGCCATTGGTGAATAGGGTGCGGGAGTCAAAGGGTTAAGTCTTTAGCAAGAGGCTCAGCAAGATGGTCCTGGGTGTGCTGGACTAGAACATGCACTATTCTATGACAAAGCCGGGAGTCTCCTCTGGTGGGTTGCCCAACAGTGATGAAACACTGCTAGATCCTGAGGACTTCCTGGCACTGGTCAACTTTGAATAACTTGGAGCTGATGGGGTGTTCCAGAACCAAAATGTGTAAAAATCAGTGGTGTTTTGTGGAGGTCTCTCTCTCTCTCTCTCTCTCTCACACACACACACACACACAAAGACACGCACACACACACTCACAAAGATACACACATACATACACTCACTCATACATGTATACACACATACACATACACACAAACATACACACACCTCATACACACACACAAACATACACACATACTCACACATACACATACAAACATATACACACACACACTCACTCACACACATACACACACACACACACACAACTCACCCAGTCATAGCCAAGGCCCCGTCAGTCTGACAGCTGATGTCATTCACACACACACACACACTCACTCACACATACACACTCACTCACACATACACACACACACTCACATACACAAACACACACACATACATGTACACACATACACAAATATACACACACACAGACACACACACACCACATACACACACCACAAACACACACACTCACACACACATATACACACACACACACACTCACACACACATACACAAACATACACATACACACAAACATATACATGTACACACATACACAAATATATACAAACACAGACACACATACACCACACACACATACACACACACACACACACAAACTCACCCTGTCACAGCCAAGGCCCCGTCATTCTGAAAACTGATGTCGTACACAGGCTTACTGTGACCCTCCTGATGAAGCACCTCCTCTTGCACCTCCAAGTCCCACAGTCGCCACGAGTTGTCAAAGCTGGTATAGGTAACACACATCACGACTTGATAATAAAATAAAGGGAGAGACACACACACCAGAACTTGATAAACTGTCAAAACTGTTAGCGCCTAAACCCACTTATTGCCGTATACGGAAGCAAAACGTCAAGTACCAATGTTAAAGACCCTCTGTCACTGTCTGTTGGCATGTGGAAACATGGAAACACCCAACATTCATGACATCCATCTTCTGTCTATGTCAGTCTGTTGGCTTGTGGAAACATGGAAACACCCAACATTCATGACATCTTCTGTCCATTTCAGTGTTGGCTTATGGAAACATGGAAACTCCCAACATTCATGACATCCATCTTATGTCCATGTCAGAGTCTGTTGGCTTGTGGAAACATGGAAACACTCAGCATTCATGACATCTTCTGTCTATGTCAGTCTGTTGGCTTGTGGAAACATGGAAACACCCAACATTCATGACATCTTCTGTCTATGTCAGTCTGTTGGCTTGTGGAAACATGGAAACACCCAACATTCATGACATCTTATGTCTATGTCAGTCTGTTGGCTTGTGGAAACATGGAAACACTCAGCATTCATGACATCTTATGTCTATGTCAGTCTGTTGGCTTGTGGAAACATGGAAACACTCAGCATTCATGACATCTTATGTCTATGTCAGTCTGTTGGCTTGTGGAAACATGGAAACACTCAGCATTCATGACATCTTCTGTCTATGTCAGTCTGTTGGCTTGTGGAAACATGGAAACACTCAGCATTCATGACATCTTCTGTCTATGTCAGTCTGTTGGCTTGTGGAAACATGGAAACACCCAGCATTCATGACATCTTATGTCTATGTCAGTCTGTTGGCTTGTGGAAACATGGAAACACTCAGCATTCATGACATCTTATGTCTATGTCAGTCTGTTGGCTTGTGGAAACATGGAAACACTCAGCATTCATGACATCTTATGTCTATGTCAGTCTGTTGGCTTGTGGAAACATGGAAACACTCAGCATTCATGACATCTTCTGTCTATGTCAGTCTGTTGGCTTGTGGAAACATGGAAACACCCAGCATTCATGACATCTTATGTCTATGTCAGTCTGTTGGCTTGTGGAAACATGGAAAACACCAACATTCATGACATCCATCTTATGTCCATGTCAGATCTGTTGGCTTATGGAAACATGGAAACACCCAGCACTTTCAGTTTCAGTTTCTCAAGATGACGTCTCCACACTCAGAATGAATTCCATCGCCAACGGCCATACCACGCTGAAAACACCAGTTCTCGTCCAATCACAGAAGTAAAGCAACATCGGGCCTGGTTAGTACTTGGATGGGTGACCACTTGGGAACACCGGGTGCTGTTGGCAACCTTTAACACTCAGCATTCATGTCATCCATCTTCTGACAACGTCGTTACTATTGGCTTATGGAAACATGGAAACACCCATCATTCATGCCCAGTAATGATGGAACATGCAGACTGCACAACAACACACTGCCTGCACGGTGCAGGCAAAACTGCACACACCTGACCAAATCAGAACGCTTAACCCTTTGATTCCCACACCCTATCCACCAACAGCAAAATGTTAGCCCTGCAGGAAGCTGGTGGACAGAGTGAGGGAAGGAGTCACAGGGTAAAGTTTTTCCCTTGCACCAGTCGCCGTAGTGTAGTGGTTAACGCAACGGACTACCGACTGGAAGGTTGTGAATTCGAATCCCCATCAATACCTTCAAAAAGCATTGTGGGATTTTTCGGCTCTAACCGGCTTCTACCCAGAGTTTGGCGTGCTATGGGCTCATTGGGAAGACTGGAACCACACAGTTGAGTCTCATCCACTTCGCGGATGCATCACTGAGGGTGTTGCTCAAATCTTCTGACCAACACCGCAGGTGTTTGTATCTCTCGGACCTGGTTGATGCCAGGATATATTATGATAGTAATCGTAGAGTACAACCCTATCACGCAGTCTCAATCCTAGATGGAACTCCATAGCATCATGATTATCATCCACATCGACATCACCATCATCGCATAATAAAAACTGTTTCAGTTTCTGTGGCCATTAAATTGGCATAGAAAATGGGACGAATAAAAAGGTGAGCTCAAAGGTGACCCCCCTGAGTGCAATGATCCTAAAAAAATAAAAATATAAAAAAATAAAAAGTTTTTCCCTTGCTGTCATGGTTGACAAATAGAATGCTAGTGGATAGACTGAGCACGGCACACAAATCCGAGATACATTAGTCGGCCACTTTCTGCTGGCTATTAATAGCGCGCCCCTTCCCTTCCACTCCCCACACCCTTTTCACCTGTTCCTTTATCACTAGTGCGGGAGCACAAAGACGCGCTACACTGACGGACTTTGGTCGACCCTGCCTGGCTAAAAATAGCACATGCAGGCGATGCCGGCTCGCAACTAAAAGGTGTCAGAATGGCTGGGTAAATGCAGCCGTGTGAGGGAGTCAAAGGGTTAAAAAAAAAAACAAAGAGAAAAACAGTACACACCAACAAGTGCCCAAGAATCGTCCTGAAGGATGGTATTTGAGCCGCGACACTCTGTAAGGAGCATGGCCCTCGATATCTGCCACAGGCTCATCACTCCGGAAGAAAAAAAAAAAGAAATCAACATTGTGACTTAAAAAACAACAACATGGAATCATATTCTATTTTAGAGAAAAAAAATGAACATACATACTCTTTTCTAGACAAATAATTAACATACTCTGTTTTAGAGAAAAATTAACTTTTTTTCCTAGAAAAAAATGTTCTTTTCAGGAAAAAGTAACAAAGTCTGTTTAAAAACTTAACATACTCTTCTCTAGAAAAAAAACCATTAACATATTGTTCAATAAAAAAAAATCAACATATTCTTTTCTAGGGAAAAAAGAAACATACTCTTTTCTAAAAAAAAAACCAACATGCTCTATTAAAAAAAAAGATTATCATACTCATTTTTAGAAAAAATAAATCAACATTCTCTCATCCAGAAAAAAAATCTAACATACCCTGTTTTAGAAAAAAACCCAACAACATATTCTTTTCTAGAAAAAAATGAAAATATTCCTTTTAGAAAAAAACAACAACTAACATACTCTGTTTTAGAAATAGAATTAATATACTCTTCTCCAGAAAAAATATAACATATTGTTTAATAAAAGAATTAACACATTCTTTTTCTAGTACGAAAAAACAACAAATTCTTTGCTAGAAAAAAACAACATACTCTTCTCTCTCTCTAAAAAAAAAAAAAAGGAAACAAACATACTCTATTTTTTGAAACAAATAATAATGTACTCTCTTTTTTCAGTTAAAAAATCAACATTCTTCATTTTAGAAAGAAATAACATATTCTTTTCTACAAAAAGATTAACAAACTCTTGTTTAAGAAAAAAAAACCCACAACTGTTTTGTGGAATAAAATTAACATACTGTGCTTTAGAACAATAGTAACATATTCCATTTTAGAAAAAAAAAGTGAACAGTGTTTTAGGGAAATAAAATAAGAAGCTCTCCTTTAGAAACATACAAACTTACTCTGTTTTCAGAAAACCATTCACATATTCAGTTTCACAAAGACTAATGAATTGTTTCAGAGAATATCAAGTTTCACAGAACCGTCCTGACCACACGAAGCCATACAACAAGAAGTATCTCAACACACACACACACACACACACACACACACACACACACACCACACACACACACACACACATATATATATACACACTCACACACATACATACACACACGCACACACACACACAAACACACATATACACACTCACACACATACATACACACACGCACACAAACATACACATCCACACACACACACACACACACACACACCTGACAGGTTCCACAGTTTCACAGAGCCGTCCTGGCTGCACGAAGCCATACAACAAGAAGTATCACACACACACACACACACACACACACACACACACACACACACACACACAGACACACACACAGACACACACACACATACACACACACACACATATTACACACACACACACACACACACACCTGACAAGGTTCCACAGTTTCACAAAGCCGTCCTGGCCACAGGAAACCATACAACAAGTATCACACACACACACATACACACACACACACACACACACACACACACACACACACACACACATACACACACACACACAAACACACACACACATCCACACACACACACACACTTACACACACACAATCACATACACACACACACACACACACACACACACACACACACACACACACACACACACACAACACACCTGACAAGGTTCCACAGTTTCACAGAGCCGTCCTGACCACACGAAGCCATACAACAAGACGTATCGGACAACCCCACTGTGGCCTGCGGGTGAAACACAATGCCACCCACATTGCAGCTGTGACCTGTGAAAACAACAGAGAGAAAAACTATTAATCTGGAACTGATACTTCCACGTTCCTCTTTAACCCTTTCAATCCTGCACCTTGTCCACCATCACCCTGCATTGTCAACCATGCTAGCAAAGCAAAACCTTAACCTCTGACTTCATCACCCTATCCGCCAGCTTCAACATCAAAATCACACGAAACCTAGTGTTGTTTGGCGTTGATCAAAGTGAAAAAACACACAAAATATTTTATCTTAATATTAATGCTTGCAAAATCATTTATCTAAAAACACAAAGTACACAAATGTGTTCCGAATGTGCATACTTTCCAAAGAATGCTAAATCAGAGATTCAAAATGGAACAATACAATGCCTAAATAAACTTTCACCTGTCCATTTTTAATGCTCAGTGGAACAACTATATGCCAATGTTCTCCCTGCAGAAAACAAATTTTCTTTATGACATGTACATAAATCTTAATGTAGGTAATAAAACTTTCATAGATTAGAATACTTTTTCATATATGTTTTGTATGTTATAGGTTGTTTGTATGTGAACCATACTCATTTTATATTATAAATTGATATCATTTTTTGTTATCACACTGTTCACTGATGCTTGATTATCATACAGCAAAAAAGATACAATTTGAAAAACAAATTCATACAAAAAATGTTGACAGGTGCTTAGATCTTGACGTTCACTTTTAAACTTCCAATGTATAAAAATATCATTATATACATTCTGTATGCTAAATGAAGTTCATATGTCAACAATGTCTTTTCATATGTGTAAAAAAAAAAGTTGTTGCAGTTGGTGGATAGCATGACGGAGTCAAAGGGTTAACGTCATTCTGTTGATTTTCTAGCTATCATACCACTACACATGATATGAAATCCCCTCATGCAAAATAACAGCAAACAGCACAACCTTGAGACAGGTTGATAAGATTAAATACCTGGGAACGAACATTTCACCAGAAGGCAGATGCACATCAGAAATAGCCAGCAGAATCGTCCAAGCCAAAACAACATTCAAGAATATGGAAAGCATTCTTACCAACAAATGCCTCTCATTTAACATCAGAAGAGAGTTCTTGAATGTTATAGAGAACCAGTACTGTTGTACGTTGCGAGGTGTGGACAGTCAACAAGCAAAGCCAGAACAAGATTGAGGCAGCGAGATGTGGTTTCTAAGAAGGATGTTGAGATTCCATGGACAGCAAAGAAAACAAACGAGACAGTCTTGATGGAAGTAGACACAAGTAGATCATTCATAAGGAAGATTAGGAAAAAGCAGGCAACATTCATAGGCCATTTTATGAGGAAAGGGGAACTGGAACACCTGGTCACAACGGGAAAGCTGGAGGGAAGGAGAGCACCGGGTAGACCCAGGGAGAAGATACTAGACGGACTAGCAGAGTGGCTGAAGACAGGGAAGGTGGAAGAGATGCTTGAAGCAACAAGAGATAGAGACAGATGGAAGTCCATAATCACCAACGCCATGCGGCAAGGCACCTGATGATGATGATGATGAAAAATGATAACTGAAAGGAGGAGAGAGCAGCAGAAGCAGAACCAAGGCTTCAGGATTCCTTCCCATGTAAGGCCTGTGGAAGTATATGTACCTCCAGGGTCAGTCCTGGATCCCACACCAAAACTCTTACGAGTCTCACCTGTCGGCATCACCAGGTTCAATGTTGGCTGTTACACTCTTTGACAACACCACCCCTCTCCAAACGGCTCTGTCTTGACTTCTGTGGACAACTTCTTGAATATTTTAGGCCGCTGATGTTGGTTATGTTCTCCATGAATGAGATTGGAGGTCTGCCTTTCTTCCTTTTTGCCTCTGTTTTTCCTTGAAAATAGTTGCCATGAGATCTGTGTTCTTGCTACATAACACATGGCCAATGTATTTTAGTCTTCTCTTGTTGATGTCTGCTTGTAGTTTTCTGGTGGTGTCAAGATCTTCCAGGACACTTTCATTAGTTCTTCAATGTGTTCATTTGACATGCAGTTGTCTGATAAAAACTACATCTCTGCTGCTTCAATTCTTTTGCAATCAGTTTTTCTGAGAGTCCAGGCTTCGCAGTCATAAATCATGATTGGCCAGATCAAACAGTTATCATACTACTACTACTACTAATTGAAACTGAAATTTATCACCTGGTTATAAGGATTTTGTGTGAGATTCAAGACTGATCTGGTGGTCCGGCCACCATTCGATTATTGTTATCATACAACTACTAATACTAGTAATAGTAATAATTAATGAATGGAGGAGGAACCAGCGGAAGCAGGCCCCAAGGTTTGTTACACACATATCAAACTCCACATGGAGTTATTTCAAGCAGGATTCACCGCACTCAGACAAATCCATACGCGCTCCACCCAAATCTGCCAGCAATTATCTAACAGATTTCCTGAGCCGGCACAAAACCCTATGCACTGGCAAGGTCTAGAAACAGGGAAAAGGGAGAAGGGACCCATCATCAAACAATAAGCTGACAAAACCAGAATGACGGAAACATTATGATGGGCAGCATACAGACCAGTTTTTAATGTTGCGGGCTGGGAATGAACTCAAGGTATCAGATCTGAGTCCATGGCTCTACCAAGTAGCCCGTCAAAACTGTGCATCGACTGGGAAACTGACCCGAGTCACCCACGTGGCAGGCAAATATTCTACCACTAAACCACCAATGCACAGCAACACAGAAAAAAGTCTTGTTACACACAGCAACACAGAAAGAAGCCTTGTAACATCAGCAACACAGAAAAAAGCCTTGTTACACACAGCAACACAGAAAGAAGCCTTGTAACATCAGCAACACAGAAAAAAGCCTTGTTACACACAGCAACACAGAAAAAAAGCCTTGTTACACACACCAACACAGAAAAAAACCTTGTTACACACACCAACACAGAAAAAACCCTTGTTACACATTACAACACAGAAAAAACCTTGTTACACATTACAACACAGAAAAAAACCCTTGTTACACACACCAACACAGAAAAAAGCCTTGTTACACACACCAACACAGAAAAAACCCTTGTTACACACACCAACACAGAAAAAAGCCTTGTTTCACACACCAACACAGAAAAAACCTTGTTACACACACCAACACAGAAAAAAGCCTTGTTACACACAGCAACACAGAAAAAAGCCTTGTTACACACACCAACACAGAAAAAAAGCCTTGTTACATACACCAACACAGAAAAAAGCCTTGTTACACACACCAACACAGAAAAAAGCCTTGTTACACACACCAACACAGAAAAAAGCCTTGTTACACACACCAACACAGAAAAAAGCCTTGTTACACACACCAACACAGAAAAAAGCCTTGTTACATACACCAACACAGAAAAAAACCTTGTTACACACACCAACACAGAAAAAAAAACTTGCTACATACAGCAACACAGAAAAAAAACCTTGCTACACGCAGCAACACACAAAAAACCTTGCTACACGCAGCAACACACAAAAAAAACCTTGCTACACGCAGCAACACACAAAAAATCTTGCTACACGCAGCAACACACAAAAAAAAACCTTACTACACACAGCAACACACAAAAAAAACCTTGCTACACGCAGCAACACACAAAAAAACCTTTACACACAGCAACACACAAAAAAACCTTGCTACACGCAGCAACACACACAAAAACCTTACTACACACAGCAAACACAACAAAAAACCTCTTGTACGAACAGCAACACAACAAAAATCTTGCTACACCAGCAACACACAAAAAAACCTTGCTACACACAGCAACACACAAAAAAAAACCTTGCTACACGCAGCAACACACACACAAAAAACTTGCTACACGCAGCAACACACAAAAAAAACCTTGCTACACGCAGCAAACACACAAAAAACCTTGCTACACGCAGCAACACACACAAAAAACTTGCTACACGCAGCAACACACAAAAAAACTTGCTACACGCCAGCAAACACCACAAAACACAAACACTTGCTACACGCAGCAACACACAAAAAAAACTTGCTACACACAGCAAACACACAAAAAAAACCTTGCTACATGCAGCAACACACAAAAAATCCTTGCTACACGCAACCACAAAAAAAAACCTTGCTACACACAGCAACACAAAAAAAACTTGCTACATGCAGCAACACACAAAAAACCTTGCTACACACAGCAACACACACAAAAAAAACTTGCTACACACAGCAACACACACAAAAAACTTGCTACACGCAGCAACACACAAAAAAAAATCTTGCTACACAGCCAGCAACACACACACACACAAAAATTGCTACACGCAGCAAACACACAAAAAAACCTTGCTACACGCAGCAACACACACACACAAAAAACTTGCTACACGCAGCAACACACAAAAAAAAAAAACTTGCTACACACAGCTACACACAAAAAAACCTTGCTATAACAGCAACACAAAAAAAAAACTTGCTACACACAGCAACACACACAAAAAAACCTTGCTACACGCAGCAACACACAAAAAAAAACCTTGCTACACACAGCAACACACAAAAAAACCTTCTACACACAGCAACACACAAAAAAACCTTGCTACAACAGCAACACACAAAAATCTTGCTACACGCAGCAACACACAAAAAAACCTTGCTACACACAGCAACACACAAAAAAACCTTGCTACACGCAGCAACACACACACAAAAAACTTGCTACACGCAGCAACACACAAAAAAACCCTTGCTACACGCAGCAACACACAAAAAAACCTTACTACACACAGCAACACACAAAAAAAACCTTACTACACACAGCAACACACAAAAAACTTGCTACACGCAGCAACACACAAAAAAACCTTGCTACACACAGCAACACACAAAAAAAACCTTGCTACACACAGCAACACAAAAAAAACCTTGCTACACACAGCAACACACAAAAAAACCTTGCTACACGCAGCAACACACAAAAAAACTTACTACACACACAACACACACAAAAACCTTGCTACACGCAGCAACACAAAAAATCTTGCTACACGCCAGCAACACAAAAAAACCTTGCTACACACAGCAACACACACAAAAAAAAACTTGCTACACGCAGCAACACACAAAAAACCTTGCTACACACAGCACACAAAAAAAAAACTTGCTACATGCAGCAACACACAAAAAAACCTTGCTACACACAGCAACACACACAAAAAACTGGTTACACACAGCAACACACAAAAAAACCTTGCTACACGCAGCAACACACACACAAAAAACTTGCTACACGCAGCAACACACAAAAAAAAACTGGTTACACACAGCAAACACACAAAAAAAACCTTGCTACACGCAGCAACACACACACAAAAAACTTGCTACACGCAGCAACACACACAAAAACCTTGCTACACACAGCAACACACAAAAAACCTTGCTACACGCAGCAACACACACAAAAACCTTGCTACACACAGCAACACACACAAAAAAAACTTACTACACACAGCAACACACAAAAAACCTTGCTACACGCAGCAACACACAAAAATCTTGCTACACGCAGCAACACACAAAAAAAACCTTACTACACACAGCAACACACAAAAAAACCTTGCTACACGCAGCAACACACAAAAAAAAACTTACTACACACAGCAACACACAAAAAAACCTTGCTACACGCAGCAACACACAAAAAAACCTTACTACACACAGCAACACACAAAAAAACCTTGCTACGAACAGCAACACACAAAAATCTTGCTACACGCAGCAACACACAAAAAAACCTTGCTACACACAGCAACACACAAAAAAAAACCTTGCTACACACAGCAAACACACAAAAAAACTTGCTACACACAGCAACACACAAAAAAACCTTGCTACACGCAGCAACACACACACAAAAACCTTGCTACACACAGCAACACACAAAAAAACCTTGCTACATGCAGCAACACACACAAAAAAACCTTGCTACACGCAGCAACACACAAAAAAACTTACTACACACAGCAACACACAAAAACCTTGCTACACGCAGCAACACAAAAAATCTTGCTACACGCAGCAACACAAAAAAAACCTTGCTACACACAGCAACACACACAAAAAAAACTTGCTACACGCAGCAACACACAAAAATCTTGCTACACGCAGCAACACACAAAAAACCTTGCTACACACAGCAACACAAAAAAAAAAAACTTGCTACATGCAGCAACACACAAAAAACCTTGCTACACACAGCAACACACAAAAAAAAACTGGTTACACACAGCAACACACAAAAAACCTTGCTACACACAGCAACACACACAAAAAACTTGCTACACGCAGCAACACACACAAAAAACTTGCTACACGCAGCAACACACAAAAAAACTTACTACACGCAGCAACACACACACACACAAAAATTGCTACACGCAGCAACACACAAAAAAATCTTGCTACACACAGCAACACACAAAAAACCTTGCTACACGCAGCAACACACAAAAAAACCTTGCTAAATGCAGCAACAGAAGAACACTACTGTGTACGACACAATCTGAATTATAGTGATTGCCAGCATTCAAGCAAATACAAACAAGAAAAATACAAACATCGAATTATAATACAACAATCGTTTTGATTTTAGTTTATCTTCTTTGTTCAGATTTTCACCAGAATTTTTCAGGCACATCAGTTACTTACCTCTTAAGTTCCTGATAAACTGACAGTCTGGTATTGACCACAACTTGCATAGGCCTGACCTGTCAACCACATCAAGTGTTTGTTATCATCATTAATGTACTAACCACAACTTGCATAGGCCTGACCTGTCAACCACATCAAGTGTTTATTATCATCATTAATGTACTGACCACAACTTGCATAGGCCTGACCTGTCAACCACATCAAGTGTTTATTATCATTATTAATGTACTGACTACAACTTGTATAGGCCTGACCTGTCAACCACATCAAGTGTTTATTATCATTATTAATGTACTAACCACAACTTGCATAGGCCTGACCTGTCAACCACATCAAGTGTTTATTATCATTATTAGTGTACTGATCACAACTTGTATACACCTGACCTGTCAACCACATCATGCCTTTATTATCATTATTAGTGTACTGACCACAACATGTATACACCTGACCTGTCAACCACATCATGCCTTTATTATCATTATTAGTGTACTGACCACAACGTGTATATGCCTGACCTGTCAACCACATCATGCCTTTAATATCATTATTAGTGTACCACCACAACTTGTATACGCCTGACCTGTCAACCACATCATGCCTTTATTATCATTATTAGTGTACTGACCACAACGTGTATATGCCTGACCTGTCAACCACATCATGCCTTTAATATCATTATTAGTGTACCACCACAACTTGTATACGCCTGACCTGTCAACCACATCATGCCTTTATTATCATTATTAGTGTACTGACCACAACGTGTATATGCCTGACCTGTCAACCACATCATGCCTTTAATATCATTATTAGTGTACCACCACAACTTGTATACGCCTGACCTGTCAACCACAACAAGACATCATATCAAGTGTTTGTCATCATTATTAGTGTTTAAAGTCAGACGACAGCTCAGAACCTAACAAGGCTACGACCGTCTCTGACAAAACACACAGCAGGGCTTAAAACAGGAGGAGGAAAAACCCACTGAAACAGGGAACATTTTTTTTAAAAACCAAGTATAAATCTATGCCATTTCGCGCTTTCTGGACATAATTTCAAGAGATATTTATTGCATAAAAATTGCTGTAAACACATAATTATTACAGGAAGATATATTTGGGAAAAGGGGAGAAGGGTTTAAAAACATAATAATAAACTTCTTCCAAGAAAAATCAGGGGCCATAACTTGCGTGACGTTGCTATGAACGCTTGCAAGCCGATCAAAGATGACTTGCTCCTTTCGTTTTGTTTTGTTTTGTTTTTTTTGTTTTTTTTGACAAACCCCGCCCAGACGCGGAACGTTTTAAGCCCTGACACAGTTCTACACACACTGATGACCCTGGAAAAAAGAAAACCTGGATAAGAAAATTAAGTACACATGTGCCCGCCTCACCCTACCTGGCATCACCGGGTTTAGTGTTGGCTGCTGACACCATTACTCTCTTCCAAACGGCTCTGTCTTGACTTCTGTGGACAACTTCTTGAATATTTAAGCCACTGATGTTGGTTATGTTCTCGATGTATGAGATTGGAGGTCTGCCTTTCTTCCTTTCTGCCACCGTTTTTCCTTGAAAGATGGTTGCCATGAGGTCCATTTTCTTGTTGTGTGACACATGGCCTACATATTTTAGTCTTCTCTTGTTGATGTTTGCTAGTAGTTTTCTGGTGGTATCATGTTCTTCCAGGACATGTTCATTCGTTCTTCTTTCTGTACATTCGACATGTAGTAGTCTCCGATAAAACCACATCTCTGCTGCCTCAATTCTTCTGCAATCAGTTTTTTCAGAGTCCAGGCTTCGAAGCCATAAATCATGATTGGCCAGATCAGACGTTTTAAAAGTTTAATTTTCAGGCAATTTGGTATGAATATGACTGCATTCAAGCAAATAATATGACAGGAATTATCTCTTTGACTCTCTCCCCCTTTCCACCAGCATCCCACATTGTTAGCCACGACATTATCATCATCATCATCATCATCAGGTGCCCTGCCGCATGGCGATGGCGATCATGGACTTCCATCTGTCTCTATCTCTCATTGCCCTAGCATCTCTCCCACCCTCCTCGTCCCCAGCCACTCTGCAAGTCTGTCCAGCATTTTGTCCCTGAGTCTACCTGGTGCTCTCTTTCCCTCCACCTTTCCCGTTGTGACCAGGTGCTCCAAATCCCCCTTCCTCATAAAATGGCATATAAATGTTGCCTGTCTTTTCCTAATCTTCCTTATGAGTGATCTACTTGTGTCTGCCTCCATCAAGACTGTCTCGTTTGTTTTCTTTGCTATCCATGAAACTCTCAACATTCTTCTTAGAAACCACATCTCGGCTGCCTCAATCTTGTTCTGGCTTTGCTTGTTGACTGTCCCCACCTCACATCCGTACAACAGTATTGGTTCTGTATAACATTCAAGAACTCTCTTCCTGATGTTACTTGATAGGCATTTGTTGGTAAGAATGCTTGTCATCTTCTTGAATGCTGTTTTGGCATGGCCGATTCTGCCGGCTATTTCTGATGTGCATCTGCCATCTGATGAAATGAGACAGCAAAGCAAAAACTTAAACCTTTTCATTCCCTCACCCTATCCACCAGCTTTATGCAGGAAAGTGGATAGGGTGAGGGAGTGAAAGGGTCAAGTTTTGCGACTGGCGGATAGGCTGCAGGAGTGTAAATGCCCCTGGCACTGGCCATTCCACTAAAAAAAATCATCACCAGTGGGACTGTTGCTGTTATTTTTGTTTAACTCATTCTATACTGCCTGATTTCTTCCTTCATTATACTCTCTATACTGGCCGTTTGGCTACTTTACATGAAAATTTCTAAAAAATGAATGCAAGCACATACAGTTTTGAAATGTTGTGGTAATGTGTAGAATAGAACAAACGTTCATGTGGCAAAGTTGCTAAACATTCTCTTTTTTAGTTATTGTTTTATCATATTTTGAAAAAAAAACCCCACATATTTTATGCACAATACAGAAAGGGGGTGCGTAATTCTCATGTAATAAAAATTTTACAATTATGGTGTTTTATAGTCACAGTCACTTCTGAATGATAGAAATATGATGGGTAAATGTGTTTACACAGTGGATATTCACTGTGGCGTACGATTTCGTTTGAGTCACGAAAAGTTGTCGAAGTTGAGGTAGACGCCATCTTGTCAAGCGAGCGAGCGAGAAGACAGAGCTGACTTGTGCTGATCCGAGTCAAATTGTACCCAGCCACAGGCGTCTACAGCCCTTCTAAAAGTACTGATGCACTTTTAAATGACTCTAGAACAGAGCTGTATGGTTAGTTTTGCATAAGACCTTGAACTTTTTGAACTTGAGATGCCTATAGCGTACCTTAGTAAAAAAAACTGTTGTGCGCATTAGGTACGCTATAGCGTACCATAGTACAGAAAGAGTTAAAGCCCAACCGACTGTGTAGAGCCATATCAGGGCTGTAACCGTTTCAAAACAGACACAATACTTCAACAAGGATGAAAAAAAAGAAAAGAAAATTAAGTACACACATCAATGCATTCACACACATAATCTAAGAAGGCCATGGCACTGACCACTCCATCCAATTTATCGCACAGGAGATTTAAAAACCACATCTGAATACAAAATTGAGTATAACTAAGGACATTAAAACATATATATAAAAAGCAGGCCTAAATTACCGAAAATTGCTTCCACATATCTCATTTCCCTACAGCCAAAAAATGCACCTAATACATGTACCCAATTATCAATCCTAAGAGAAAGAACGTAAGACTATCAAACACATACAGGTGAATGGACCAGGAAGGCAGAAAATGACAGGAAGAAATGACAGAAAGCAAAGGAAGAAGAAACAAACAAAGAGAGAGACAGAAAAGAGGAAATTTCTAGCACAGAATTTTTCAGAAGGTGGGGATACTGTTTAAACTGAAAGAGCCCCCGGCATCTCCACAGGGATACCAAGGTGACAGAAAATAAAACAAAACTGAAAATGAATGCGTGAATATAACTAAAAACATAAAAACGTACATAAAAACTGGTCCATAGTCCCTAACATTGCCACTAACAATTGCCAGGGATGTCACTGTAATCGCCAGATATGTTGACTGTAATCGCCATGTATGTTGACTGTAATTGCCATGGTATGTTGACTGTAATGCCATGAGTTGACTGTAATCGCATATGTTGACTGTAATCGCCATGGGATGTTGACTGTAATTGCCATGGTATGTTGACTGTAATCGCCATGGTATGTTGACTGTAATTGCCATGGGATGTTGACTGTAATTGCCATGGATGACTGAATGCTGATGTGACTGTAATCGCCATGGGATGTTGACTGTAATGCCATGGTATGTTGACTGTAATCGCCATGGATGTTGACTGTAATGCCATGGGATGTTGACTGTAATCGCCATGGTATGTTGACTGTAATCGCCATGATATGTTGACTGTAATGCCATGGTATGTGATGTATGCATGGATGTGACTTAATTGCCATGGGATGTTGACTGTAATGCCATGGTATGTTGACTGTAATCGCCATGATGTTGACTGTAATCGCCATGTATGTTGACTGTAATGCCATGGGATGTTGACTGTAATCGCCATGGATGTTGACTGTAATCGCCATGGTATGTTGACTGTAATTGCCATGGGATGTTGACTGTAATTGCCATGGTATGTGACTTTTCGGGATTTACTGTAATCGCCATGGGATGTTGACTGTAATTGCCATGATATGTTGACTGTAATCGCTATGGTATGTTGACTGTCACTTGCTCAAGATTTTACGGTTTCCTTGCACAGAATGGATCCCCCTCCACGATCTGACAGAAAGATATTCCCGTGGAGTTACCTTCGACCTGCCAGCTCATGGGTTTATGTGCAGGCTTAACCTGTCCACTGCTTCCGACCGAATATTCGGTCGAAAGAAACATACACCTGCAGTGCCACCAACCAAATATTCCGTCAGCGACGTTTTCCTATTTTTAGCCAGAAAACCCCAACACTTTCAGTCAATGTGAGATATCAACGGAAACTTCAGGATTCCCTCTATAAATTGATGCTAATTATGTATGTGTGGCGTTTTACGGTCTTTTCCGCCCATGTGATTGAAAAGGTGACCCCCCTACTATTCAGCGACTGTAAACAATGGCGGACGAACTCGCTTCAACACCGAGCGTCACTCGGGCCTGAAAAACAACTTATACAGCAAAAGAAGTTGCAGAAATCATTACTAGTGGAGCCGATTCTGATTTGCAGTTGGTTGATTCACTCGATAAGAGTAAAAATGACGAAAACCTGGCGCATGCAGATAATAATTCGATGTTGATGTCCGAAGTCGGACTTGACCCAGATAACAGTTGGAGTAACACTACTAGCACTGGCGATTGTGAAAACGAAAGCACTGCCACTCCTGGTGTGTTGTAAAGTATACTGAACAAGAAAATATATAGTGTTGTGGGGTTTTCTAGGCTGGATGAAGAGATGTGAATTTTTTTTTTATTTCAAGTCAAAATGTTTAAAATTCCATGGCACAGGCGATTCACCTCTTTATTTACACTTTGGCACAGAAAGGCTTAAAGGCTTGTGCCATGATCACCATATACATGACACCTGTGACGTTAGTGCATATGGAATTGGTTCCGAGCTCGGAGATGTCGTCTTGAAAAACTGAAACTGAAACTGAAACTGAAACAGCAGGCAGCCCCGCTAGCGTGCTGTACAAGACACTCACCATGACGCTGTGACCAACATCTGAGAGTTGGGACTGAAGGAGCAGTAAGACAGAGGTCGGCTGTCACCTATCTGACTGCAGTCGTTGGTGATGGACTGAAAACACCCCATAATAAATATAATAAAAACATATGAGATGAAAGGTAATCATCATATTAACAATAACGATAATAATGATAATAATAATAATAATAGCAACAACAACAACAATAATGATGATGATAATAATAATAATCCCAAGCCAACACTATTGTTATTGCTATATATGTTCTGAGCTTACCACTTTATGCTTTGTGGCTGCGTCTAAGCAAGCTGAATGGGTAGCGCAAACTGTGTTGGGTTTGAGAAATTCTACATGGGAGATAACTCCGTGACTCTCAAGAGTTAGTTACTTAGTTGATATTGTTATTGTTATTTTGTTTGAAGCCCAGCCGACAGCGTAGAGCCATATCAGGGCTATAACCGCTTCAAAACATACAAAATTTCAAAAGGAAAAGAAAAGGAAAAGAAAATTAAATACACATATCGATGCATTCATGCACATATTCTAAGAACATGCCCCTGGCATTGACCATACCGTCCAATTCATCGCACAAGGGATTTAGAAAACATACCTGAATACAAATTTAAGCATACCTAAGGACACCAAAACAACAGGCATAAATTACCTAAAATTGCTTTTGCATATTTCACCTCCCTAGAGCCAAAAATGCACTTAAAACATGTACCCAATCATCAATCCTAGGAAAAAGTAGTAAGACTTTATCAAACACATACAGGTGAGTGGACCAGCAAGGCAGAAAATGATAGGAAGAAATGACAGAGTGCAAAGGAGGAAGAAACAAACAAAGAGAGTGACAGAAAAGGGGAAGCTTCTAGCACAGAATTTCCAGAAGACGGGAGCACTATTTATACTGAAAGAGCCCCCGGCATCCCTAAGGGGTAGACAAAACATAATATTGATAATAACAATAATTATAACAATAATAATAATGATGATGATAATAGAAATATAATAATAATAACAATAATAATAATAATAATCCCATGCTAATACTAGTAATAATAATACTAACAATAAGGAGAATAACAACAATAATGATGATGATGATAACGATAATAATAACAGTGAATGCATATATATACAACATATGGTTCTCACCTGTCTCACCTGTCGGCGTCACCGGGAACAGTGTTGGCCGCTGCACATGATGTCCTCACAAGTTGCCTCCAGCACTCTCGATCTTGGCTAAGTCTGACCACCTCCTGGAGTTTCTTGCCACTGATGTTTGTGATGTTTCTAGCAAGTGATGCAGGTGGCCGTCCTCTGTTTCTCTTTCCTTCCACTTTACCTTGGAGGACAGTGGACATCAAGTCTGTTCTCTCATTACGGATTGCGTGTCCAACATATTTCAGTTTCCTCCGTTGTATGAGTACTAGAAGCTTGCGTGTAGTACCCAACTCATTCAGTATGCTTTCATTTGAGCGCCTATCCGTCCATTTGACCCTCAGCAGTCTTCGGTAAAACCACAGCTCTGCTGCTTCCACTCGTCTTTCATCCTCTTTCTTCATTGTCCATGCCTCGCAGCCGTATAACATCACTGGCCAGACAAGACATTTTAAGAGTTTTATCTTAAGGTCTGCTGTTATGCTGTGGTCTTTCCAAATATTGTTCAATTGAACCATACTGTTCTTGGCCATTCCAATTCTCATCTTTATGTCTTTTGAGCATGTTCCATCGTGTGTCTTGACTGAACCTAAATATCTAAAGTCCTTGACATTTTCTAGAGGGACTTGGTTTAGCATGATCTGGTCCTGTCTAGTGTTATATTTGCCTGCAACATGCATAACCTTTGTCTTCTTTGAATTTAAGTCCAGCCCAGCTGCCTTTCCAACCCGGTCTACCCTGTACAGGATCCTCCTAGAGCCTGTAATGTTGTCTGCCAGTAATCCTGTGTCATCTGCGTAGCGTAAATTTGACAGGTTTCTACCACCAATATTTACTCCCATGTCTTCTATGTCTGCTTCTCTCATGATATGTTCAGTGTATATGCTGAAGAGATGTGGAGACAGGATGCAACCTTGCCTTACCCCTTTAGTGATGTTAAAAAATTTGCAGTTTTGATTATTCCATCTGATTGTTGCTTTTTGATCATTATATAATGAAGCTATGAGGGAAACCAGATGTCTTGGAAAACCCATTTTGATCATGAAGTGGAAAAGACTTTGGTGAATCACGCTATCAAATGCTTTGCTGTAGTCAATGAAAACGATGAACATCTCTTGGTCTGTGTTTCTAATCTTTTCTATCAATATCTGGAGTACAAACAGCATATCTATTGTTCCCCTGTTTTTCCTATAGCCTGCCTGACAGTCGGATAGCTCTTCCTCTACTTTTGGCTTTAACCTGTTTAAAATTATTATCAGCAGTATTTTACTGGCATGACTGATCAGTGCAATTGTTCTATAATTGTTGCAGTCTTTGACATTTCCACTCTTATGTAACATGACAAATTCTTGGAGCTTCCAGTCTGTAGGCCACTGACAAGTCTTCCATATCTTGCAGCATAAGTGATGCATTACTTTGAGTCCACCATCACCTGAGTGTTTAAATAACTCTCCAGGAATATTGTCAAGACCAGGAGACTTTCTGCATTTTAGATCTTTAATGGCAGATTCAACTTCGCTGAGCAGAGGTTCAGGTTCCGTATCTCCAGGGATCAATTCCAAATTTGGCTCTAAATTATTTTCATGGCTGTCAGGCTTGCAAAAAAGTGATGTGCCATATTCGTTCCACCTATCCAAGACATCATCTGGTTCAGTCAGAGTGTGACCATCCTTGTTGTTGATGCATTGGTTTGTTGCTTTGAAATTTGTTTTTTTCACTTTTTTTATTTGTTTGAAGAGCTCCCTCGACTTCCTGTTTTCATTGTGTTCATTGATTTTACTGCATTCTTGTGCCAGCCAATTTGCTTTGTCTCTTCTGACTTTACTTTTTATTTCCCTTTTCAGTGCTGAGTATTTTTCCCGCTCTCCCTGCTTTCGAGCTTGACTTTTCTTTTCTGCCAGATCTATCACTTCCTGACTTAACATATGGTTAGGAAGGAAAAAAAAACTGGAAAAGAAAATTTAAGTACACATATCAATACAACAGCACACATAATCTAAAGATATGCCCCCTGGTGCTGACTATTCCATCCAATTCATCACCAGGGGATTTCAAAAAACAAACCTGAATACACATGTAAACATAACTAAAGACACTAAAACATATTTAAAAAAATGGCTCAAATTAACTAAAATTGCTTCTGCACAGCACATTTCCTTAGAGCCAAAAAAGCAGTCAATATATATACCCAATTATCAATTCTAAGAAAAAGTGCTTAAGATTTTATAGAGCACATACAGGTGAATGGATTAGCAAGGCAGAACTATACATATAAATGTTCTATCCAAAATGAAAGTCCAACATCATTTCTAAAGCAAATAATGGTTGTTTTATAGTGTGATGCACTCTACAGGCATGGTGCTTCTCAGCGTCAGCTGGGGAGAAAAAAATAACTCACAAACATGGTAAACACACACACACACACACAAACCACAACTCAACCACGACCACAAACAACAACAACAACAGCAGCAATAACAACAAAAGAGAACAAACAAAAAAGGAAACCCAAACAAACAATCCATCTTCTTTGTAGCAAGAAACTTTAGGGACAGCTGGACTGTGGAAAATCTTCTACAGAATACCCCCCAGCAAATATATCGACCCTCAATGTATCAAGTTAATTCAAGAATTAAAAAAAGATATTTACAGAGACACAGACACACTCACACACACAAAAACCCAAAACCAAAACAAACAACCTCATCCCTACCTCCCTAAAATACGACAACAACAACACGAACATCAAACAACCAAAGCCCACCAGAGAAGAGGAAAGACCAAGGGACAAAGAGAAGACACCATCATAAACAGTGATATCAAAGGGGAGAGAGAGAGAGAGAGAGAGAGAGAGAGAGAGAGAGAGAGAGAGAGACAGAGAAAGAGAAAGAGAGAGAGACAGAGACAGAGAGAGACAGAGAGACAGAAAGAGAGAGAGACAGAGAGACAGAGAGAGAGACACACAGAGAGAGAGACAATGCATGCACTACCTCTGTCCATCTAATTTCATCATCTTAGAATTATATAAATAAAAGATAAATAGCAAGATTCCCTGTACTTGCCCACAAAGCTTTGTGGGGAAAAAACTCTGATCTTCAACAACAACAACAAAACAAAACAAAAAAATGACAACACACATGAAGACACAGGCAGACATCATAAGAAATACTGAAACAATCCACAATAAACACAACATGACCAACTGGATATGGCCACCTGTCAATGTTCAAACAGACTGACTGGTCTCAGATTGACAGTTGAAATCATCCACAACCGCTGTGACTCCATTCTGAACGTTAACCACACCTTTGGAAGATTAAAAAAAAAAAAACAATAAAAAAAAAAACAATGTTGGAGTTTTGCTGTGCAGACACAGGCATGATCTAGAAACACCAACACCTGCAGCAGCGTCTCCATGAATTACTGTATGTGATCGGATTAAAGCAGTCACTGACACTGCAAGTGACTGTAGACATATATATACACATGTGCACATACACACGCACGCACACACACACACACCACACACACACACACAGAGGCGTATGCTGATCACACGTTGTGGAAATGGACAGAATGAAAATCACAGTGCCAGGCAAGGTCAAACCTTTTACCTCTCATCACTGACCAGTCTATATATACACACACATAGTGATTATCTATGTAATAATACATATTCATACCCACAACATACACACATGCAAAAAGCCACAGTCATACCATATGAACATACAATACAAAAATCAAAACGAAACAATCTCAGACACACACAACATACACTCATGATACAATATGCATGCACACACTCTAATTTGTGTGTGTGTGCGCACACACAAGACACATACGCACAAAGAATGTACATATGCAAGCATGCATGAAAACACATACACACAAGCAAAGTATGCAACACACACACACACACACACACACACACACACACACACACACACACCACACAAACACAGAGGGACAAACATGCATGTGCGTGCATGTGCAGACACAAATGCATACAGACGTTACCATTTTCCCCCACACCCCATCACAGACACAAAAACACACATGAAATTTATAAACCTACCCGAACACGCTTCTGCAATTCTTGAAGACGGGCATTTCTCTGTGTAACTGGCATCAACTTTTCCACTCTCTGTCTCTGCACTCTTTCTTTTGCTCTGCAACAACATATTATCACTTCATGTTAGAACATGTTATCATTTAATGTTACCCCAAACCCCCCTTCCACAAAAAAAAAAACCCCCAAAAAAACAGAACATGTAACATAACTCTTGACAGTCACAGAATTATCTCCCATGTAGAATTTCTCAAATCCAACACAGTTTGCACTACCCATTCAGCTAGTGGCTGCGTCAACGCTAGCTGAATGGGTTTTAAGGAATGTTCTGAGCTTGCAATTCTGTGCCTTGTGGCTGCGTCTATGCTCGCTGAATGGGTAGCGCAAACTGTGTTGGATTTGAGAAATTCTACATGGGAGATAGCTCCATGACTCTCAAGAGTAATGTTGCTTAGTTAATATTTAAAATTCTCCCTGCTTCCCTCTTATCTCCTTTGGTGTTATAGAACATGTATTTAATACAACCAAACAAGACGGGCGCAAATTTTCAGCCAACTGGCCTTTGTCAAGCGTAGACGTAAGATCACAAAAGAACAAACACCAAATACAAAAATTAGGAGGAAAAGACTGAAACTTCCCTGCTGCTGGTTGTATTAAATACACATTCTGATTCTTTTTTCATGTTTTTTTCTGGTTCCTGTTTGCTTCAACGCAGGCAGTCACACTTGAATTAACCCTAATGCACCGTATGCTCGGTTTACCGGGCTGACGTAATCAAGTCAGTATACCGAATGCCCGGTAAACCGGTCTTCTCAAAGCCACGAGGATTGATAGCATGTGGGTCTAAAAATAGGCAACCAATCACAGCCAATTCTCCTTGTTAGTGTGGGATTTCAATCGTGCAGTGCTTTCTTCTTTGTTGTGCACAGAATTTTTCTCATTTTTGTGAATTATGAAGCGGTCATGTGAACAGAATGAACCCAGTACTTCAACTGGGAAGAGAGTAAGATCACAGCGATTTCACAACGCAACAGGTACTTGAAATGTGTTTATCTTAAAACACCAGATGTCAAAAATGCATCTGTCCCAAAACACTAAGTTTCAGAAATGTGTTATCTCCAAACACCAAATTTCAGAAACATGTCTGTCTCAAAACACTAAATTTCAGAAATGTGCCTATCTCAAAGCACAAAATTTCAGGAATGCACATCAACACTAAATGTCAAAAATATGTCTATCTCAAAACACTAAATTTCCGAAATGAATCTATATAAAAACACCAAATCTCAGGAACGCAGTCATCTCAAAACACTGAACTTCAGGAATGCAGTCATCTCAAAACATAAAATTTCAATAATACGTCTATCTAAAATGAATCTATATAAAAACACCAAATCACAGGAACGCAGTCATCTCAAAACACTGAACTTCAGGAATGCAGTCATCTCAAACATAAAATTTGAATGAAATATGAAATATTGTAATTATTAAAAACACTAAATTTCAATATGTCTATCTAAAAACATTAAATTTCAATAATACGTCTATCTAAAAACACTAAATTTCAATAATATGTCTATCTAAAAACACTAAATTTCAATAATAGTCTATCTAAAAACACTAAATTTCAATAATATGTCTATCTAAAAACACTAAATTTCAATAAAAGTCTATCTAAAAACATTAAATTTCAGATGCATGTCTATCTAAAAACACTTAATTTCAAATAGTCTATCTCAAAACATATAATTTCAGGAATGCAGTCTATCTCAAAACACTTAATTTCAGGAATACAGTCTATCTCAAAACACTTAAATTTCAGGATGCAGTCTATCTCAAAACACTAAATTTCAGGAATACAGTCTATCTCAAAACACTTAATTTCAGGATGACAGTCTATCTCAAAACACTAAATTTCAGGAATACAGTCTATCTCAAAACACTAAATTTCAGGATACAGTCTATCTCAAAACACTTAAATTTCAGGAATACAGTCTATCTCAAAACACTTAATTTCAGGAATGCAGTCTATCTCAAAAACAAATTTAAATAGTCTATCTCAACATAATTTAGGAATACAGTCTATCTCAAAACACTTAATTTCAGGAATGCAGTCTATCTCAA
The DNA here is from genome assembly GCA_030674185.1 of Monoplex corrugatus. Classification (NCBI taxonomy): domain Eukaryota; kingdom Metazoa; phylum Mollusca; class Gastropoda; order Littorinimorpha; family Ranellidae; genus Monoplex; species Monoplex corrugatus. The sequence continues at coordinate 42,576,989 of JAPXFY010000028.1, forward strand.
AACACTAAATTTCAATAATATGTCTATCTCAAAACACCCATAAAATTGAGTTAGCTCTGATTTTGTGCCCAAGAATCACACTTGTGCACTGGTCTCACCTAGGGATGGAGAACTCCGCAATGCAGTACCTGGCTTCCTTGAGACTGACCGGACCCTCATGGTACCAGGTGATACTGTCCTGTTACAAAAGATGGGGAAAAAAGCAAGTTTCAGTGCATACCATGGCCAGGCTATGAACGTTATTGTTATTTTTCTTTTTTCCTTCAACGTTCTAATTTTTCTTGGAAGTGTGTAAACACATTCTTTTGCACACACTGTGCATGCATATGTTTAATTGTTTATGCACAGTCTGCATATGCAGTTTTTGGCGGGTATGCATGCCAGGTGATTTTGTTTCTGTATATAAGCCACGGGAACACCGACATGACTTACAGGATCTTTAATGTGCATGTTTTATGTTTTGCATGCGTATAAGGACGAAAGTGGCAGAATGGTTCAGGCATTCACCTGCCAGCGACTAAACTTGAGGTTCCAGGGATTGCTTTTCCTATACAGGCCTCGACTTTTCTCTTCACTTTGACCGAAAACCGAAATGAACATCTAGTCCTTCGGAAGGGAACATAAAATGAGTCGGACCCGTGAACCTTCTGGTCTGGGCATTGCATCAGCCTATCACTGGAATAATCTTGATTACATGTAAATGACATTTTAGCATGCACTTTCCTGAAAATGGAGCAAGACCGCTTTAATCCTTTCATTCCCTTACCTAATCCATCGGTTTCCTCGTGGACAGGACGAGGGCGTGAAACAGTTAATGGTGGAATTTAACCCTTTAACTTCTACACCCTGTCCAACAGCATCCTGCGCTGTCAACCATATTAACACAGCAAAAACTTAACCCTTTGACTCCCTCACCCTACCCACCAGTGTCCTGCTTTGCTAGTGTGGCTGAAAAAGCAGGAAGCTGGTGGAGAGGGTGAGGGAGTGAAAGGGTTAAGTGTCTGCTTTGCTAGTAAGGTTGACAACGCAGGATGCTGTTAGACAGGGTGAGGGAGTTAAAGGGTTAAAATAACACTATTAACTGTTTCACTCCCTCATCTGTCCATGAGGAAACAGGTTAAGTTTCTGCAGTTGGTGGATAGGCTGCAGGAGTCGAAGGGTTAAATAAACAAAACAAAACAAAACAGAACAGAACAAAATAAAACAAAAAAGACCACACGTGTAAAACTCACTCGTACGCTTCAGCACATGAGAGCAAGTCATATCATAAGCACGGTTTGTATCCAAAAAAACACACAAAAAACACAAAAAAAAAAAAAGTTCGTATCCAGAGCAAAAATTCACCTCATCCTTTTTCTTCAAGTCTTGGATGGTGGCCGTTTTCTTCTGCTTGATGGCATCCTGGCCGAGGATGGCCAACAACTGCCGCAGACGTTCTCTCCTTTCTGCAGGCCCCTCTCCAAAGAGACCTTGTGACAAACGCTGAGTAATTTGCATCAACATCATCCTGACACAGCTTCAAAACAAGTGTGACTGCCCGCGTTCAAGCAAACAGGAACCAGAAAAAAAAACATGAAAAAAGAATAAGAACGCATATTTAATACAATTAGACAAGACAGGCACAAATTTTCGGCCAACTGGCCTTTGTCAAGTATAAGATCACAAACAAACAAACACCAGATACAAAAATTAGTCAGTTTATTCCTTTTCTCACACCGGACGAGTAGCAGGGAAGTTTCTGTCTTTTTCTCCTGATTTTTGTATCTGGTGTTTCTTTGTTTGTGATCTTACGCTTGACAAAGGCCAGTTGGCCAAAAATTTGCGCCTGTCTTGTCTTGTTGTATCAAATACGCATTCTGATTCTTTTTTCGTGTTTTTTCAGGTTCCAGACACAGCTTGCATTATTCAACTATTTATATCGGAAACTGTTTAGTCCAGTCTGAATACATGCAGACATTATAATTATCAAGTCAAAACTTATCAAGTTGGAAATTCTACAGACATCAAATTATAAAATAATTCATGAACCGAACGATAATACATCCTCTGATTATCATTACTGTTTAACCTTTCAACTCCTGCACTGTATCCGTCAGCACCCATCATTGTCAACCATGCCACCAAAGCAAAAACTTAACCCTTTAACTCCTCACCCTATCCACCCGCTTCCTGCAGGAAGCTGTGGATAGGGTGATGGAGTCAAAGGGTTAAGTTTTTGCAGTTGGTGGACAGGGTGTGGGAGTCAAAGGGTTACAGCCAAGCCAACTGCATAAAGTCATATCAGAGCTATAATCATTTCAACACCTCTTAACCCTTTCACTCCCGGACCCTATCTACCAACTGCAAAAACTTAACCCTTTGACTCCCTCACCCTTTCCACCAGCTTCCTGTGGAAAGGGTGAGGGAGTCAAAGGGTTAAGTTTTTGCTTTGCTAGCATGGTTGACAATGCAGGATACTGATGGACAGGGTGCGGGAGTCAAAGAGTTAAAATCTAGGAAAAAAGAAATTATGGCAAAGAAAATGAGGTAGACATCAAAGCATTTGTGTACATAATGCCCCATGGCATTGACCACTCCATTCAGTTTATCACCAAAGGTTTAAAACAAAAACAAAAAACCTTCAATACAAACATATCTGAGGGCACTAAAACATATGTAAATACTGACCTAAGCTATCTAAAACTGCTTTTGCGCATCACCTTTCCTTAGCGCCAAAAATGCACTTAGTAGGCCTACAAGCGTTTAATTATTAATCCTAACAGAAAGTGTAGAAGGTTTTATAAAAACATACAGGTGAATGGACCAGCAAGGCAGAAAATGGCAGGTCGAAACGACAAAAAACAAAAGGAGCAAGGGAGAAACAAAGAGAGTGACAGAAAAGAGGACAGTCCTATACATTAATTTGCCATACCTTTACGGACATAAAAATCCAAACTAGTTTAACCCTTTCCCATCTGCAGACTCTGCTCAGAAACTCTTCCTAGTATTCGGAGACTTCCGAAAGCGTGTGAATGAAAAGGTCAGACCGCTGACCGATATCTTGTAAATGAGGCGATGTGTGGTATCATTCTTTCATTGGTTTATCCTGACTTTCGCGGGAAATTTCATTCATGAGGTGTGTGTAACCCCTAGTGCTTAGAGTGTGATGGAAATTCCCCACCAGGCCTAAGTGACAGGTGGCGGGCTGCAGCGGGTGTAAATAAAAAGCAGGGTTTCCCGGTCGGCGGGCTGCGGCGGGATAAAATGGGAAAGGGTTAAAATCCTAAAATTAACATTAAGAAAAGTAAAAACGTAACAACTCTTTGTTTTTCATGTCACTGTAATATGTAAAAAAAAAATTTTAATTAAAACAAGCTTAAACAACGACAACAACAAAATGAAATCTTTCCTGATAATATCTTTTCTTTTTTTCAGGACCATCACATACAGAGGGGGTGGGGGTGTTGCCTTTGTGCTCACCTTTCTTTCTCTTTCTTTTTTCCCCCCTCCCATTTTCTACACCACCTTAATGGCCACAGAAGCTGGCACAGTTGTTTTTTGACAAAGTGATGATGATGAATATCGATAAGGATGATAACCATGATGCTATGGAGTTCCATCTAGAATTGAGACTGAGTAACAGGGCTGTACTCAACGCTTACTATTGTAATATATCCTGGCATCAAGTAGGCCCAAGAGATACAGACACCTGCAGTGCTGATCAAAAGATTTCAGCAACATTCTCAATGACACATCCATGAAGTGGATGAGAGTCGACTGTGTGGTCCCAGTCTTCCCAACGAACCCATAGCACACCCAACTCTGGGCAGGAGCTGGTTAGAGCCGAAAAAAATCTTACAATGATTTTTGAAGAGACTGACAGGGATTTGAACCCGCAACCTTCCAGTCGGTGGTTCATTGCGCTAACCACTACACCACAGCAACCGGTGATAATGATATATTCTGTTCAACTCCACCTCCTCCTTTCAAAACACACACACACACACACACACACACACACACACACACACACACACACACACACACACACACCTAAACATACAAGACACTACAGTACAAGTACAATGGAGCAAACATAGTGAGAAAAAAAAAGCTTTCAAAACTATAAAGGAGATATACACACTACATGTGGCCTTCCCAGAAAATACACTTTATATTCTACAATAAACTATTTTTCATATCTGTCTTTCCCTCAGCTGGCAGTACTGTTGTGGCAGTGGACGTAAAGATGACTCACAGATAGGTTCACCCAGCTGGCGTAAATTCGCTCTGACTTCAGAATCATCTGTGCTCACGTGAATCTGTCGGGCCTGGAAGTAAAATACCGTTACTGTTATTTTTGTTTAAAGCTCGACCGACTGCATAGAGCCAGGGCTGTAACTATTCCAAAACATACAAAATACTTTCACACAGAAAAAGAAAAAAGGAAAAGAAAATTAAGTACACATATCAATGCATTCGCGCACATAATCTAAGGAAATGCCCCTGGCGTTGACCATTCCATCCAATTTATTGCATGCGTGTGTGCATGCGTGTGTGTGTGTGTGTGTGTGTGCGTGTGCGTGTGCATGTGCGTGTGGTGTGTGTGTGTGTGTGTGTTTGTGTGTGTGTATGGTCTATGAATGTGTATGTGATATGCAGTCAATGTGAGTCATTATATCAATAATAATGAAAACATACTGAGTGCCTTTTCTCAAACTAAAGTCAAAAGTGCTTCACATTTATGATTGAAAGCCATGAAAGACTTAACGAAAGATATACATCAAGTAAGAGACAGGGGGAGGGGGAGGGGGAAAGAGAAAGGAGAGTGAGAGAGAGAGAGTGAGAAAGGAGAGAGAGAGAGAGAGAAAGAGAGAGAGAGGAGAGAGAGAGAGAGAGAGACAGACAGACAGAGAGATACAGAGAGAGAGAAAGCAAAAAACAAAACAAAACAAACAACAACAACAAAGAAAATTGTCCACATCAAGATTTAAGTCATAAAAACCATTTTGAAAAGCTCACTGAAACTGGGAAATCTACACTGCATGTTCCCATGCACTGAGGCAGCTCACCTTTTGCATAAATATGTGGACAATAACGACCAATTTCTCATTAGCCTATGAACAATTAAGTAAGTGATGATGTGTGATTCCTAATTAACCATATAACAAAACATGTAGATGATGACATGTGATCCTTAATTAGCCATATAACCAAACATGTAGATAATGATGTGTGATCCCTAATTAACCATATAACCAAACAAGTAGACGGTGATGTGTGATTTTTAATTGCCATATAACCAACAGATGATGAAGTGTCATTCTTAACCCTTTGACTCCCGCACCCTGTCCACCAGCATCTTGCATTGTCAAGCATGCTAGCAAAGCAAAAACTTAACCCTTTGAGTCCCTCACCCTATCCACCAGCTTCCTGCAGGAAGCTGGTGGATAGAGTGAGGGACTCAAAGAGTTAAGTTTTTGCAGTTGGTGAATAGGGTGTGGGAGTCAAAGGGTTAATTAGCCAAATAAACCAATACATAGGCAAAGATCCTTAATTAGCATATGTGACCTCCCAGCACGAAATCAGTCTTAACTAGCATTTTGGGTATTTTGAGATATATACATATCACTGGAAAGTGAACATTCTGCGGATTATTTTGGTATCTTCAATAAAGCTTGTACTCAAGAAAATGTAGACGTTATGTATGTTCAAAGTCATTCAGTTGTATGACGACCATTTTGAGAAAACAGCCTCTCAAGTTTTTATGTACTCTCCTGCACATTTTCCTTAAATTTCTTTATTTGGTGGCTTTGACCCAGTTTGTTTCTAATTTTAGCTGTCATTATCGGAAAGGCATGCCAAAGAGCTTTCTGTCAGTATATTACATGTGATAGTTCTGTACAGGTTACGGTTCGCAATAAGAGACAAAAATAGGTACTTTTGGTAAGAAATTGCATTCTTCCTGCTACGATCAGTGCATTAAAATACCATTTTTAAATGATTAATATTTTTTGGAGAAAAAACATTCTGGGGGGGACAGCTTATTGTCCACAGAAATCAATTTTGAGAAAAATTCAAGACACCCCAGGTAGACCCTCAGTCACCTTTTCAGCTCCTTGAGTTGTTTGACTGACTGCGGGTTAAAACTGAATTGATGGTGGGAAGTCACATATGACCTTAGAACTCCACTCACTGTTAACCCTTGCCCTTCTTCACCATATCCACCAGTTTCCAATAAGGTAAGTGAGTGAAAGGGCAAAGTTATATGTGGAAAACACTTACTCTTTTTTCGTTTCTCATCCCATAAGATAAGCAAGTGAAAGGGCAAGTTATGTGTGTAAAAAGCTTACTCATTTTTGTTTCTCATCAAATAAGATAAGCGAGTAAAAGGGCAAGTTATGTGTGGAAAACGCTTACTCATTTTTGTTTCTCATCAAATAAGATAAGTGAGTGAAAGGGCAAGTTATTGTGGAAAACGCTTACTCTTTTTTGTTTCTTATCCCATAAGATGGGTGAGTGAGAGGGCAAGTTATGTGTGGGAAAACGCTTACTCTTTTTCGTTTCTCATCCCATAAGTGAGTGAAAGGGCAAGTTATATGTGGAAAACACTTACTCTTTTTCGTTTCTCAAACTCGGCGAGTGCTTCTGCTTGACTCTCTGCTTCTGCCGCTTCCAGATCAAAGTGACCCGCTGGGAAAAACAAAACAAAACAGGTCAATTTAAAAATTGAAAAGGTTAAACTCACCACAACGCAAAGGAAAATTAAAGAGGGAACATCCCCCATTTCAATGGCAGAGATAGAGACTTCAGACTTCAGATGGTTTATTCATACAGGCCACAGCCCCTTAGAAGGGGGATGCACATAATTATGCATTTTCACAATCATATACACATTAACTAGGCAATAAGTTTGAATAACCATATTTCTAATTTGAAATATGTTGTACAAGTGCATAACAAATAAGTGAAAAGAACATAAGATACAAACATTCTATTCATATTTGAGCCTTGCATCCATTGGGTAGAATTAATTCTAAAAAAGACTCAGGAAATTGCTGTCTCTCTAAATTTAAGCGATTTGTATAGAAATAAAGCTAAATTTCAAACAACTTTAGTGTAAGTTGACGACATCAATAAAGTAAATTTAAATAAGGAAGACTCTCTATAATATTTTGAGCTTACGTATTTCTCACGAATAGAACGGAGTGCTGGACAATATAATAATACAAAATGTACTTCATTTTCTTTTGATATTTTGCACAATGGATATAATAGATCACGATCACTATGTGCTCTGTATCTAAAATAGTAAACTGTGATTTCTGATATACCTAACCTAAATTGTGTCATTGTATATTTCAGATGTCTGTCCATATCTATCTCTAAATACGGTTTCAAATCATGCATACCAGAAAAAGTACTGTATGTGTTATAACTCTCACTATTTTGAGTATGTTTGTTCCATTTGGCAGAGATAGAGACAGAGAAAGGGTGGGGAGAAAGAGAGAGACACAAAGAGGGTGGAAGAGAGAGGGAAGAGAGAGACAGAGGGAGGAGAGAGGGGGAGAGAGAGGCGGGGAGGAAGAGAGAGGGGGGAGAGGGGGGGAGAGAGAAAGGAGATAGGGCAAGAGAAAGAGGGAGAGAGAGGGGGTGAGAGAAAAAGGAGGGCAAGAGAAAGAGGGAGAGAGAAGGGGTGAGAGAAAAAGAAGAGGGGGCAAGAGAAAGAGCGAGAGGGGGAGAAAAAGCGAGAGAGGGGGAAGAGAGAGAGAGGGAGAGAGAGAGAGAGAGGGGGGGAGAGAGAGAGAGAAAGAAAGACTTCAAAGAGAGAGAGAAATAGAGACAGAGACAGTCAGTCACATGTTAGAAGCTTGAGTGGTGAGTATGTATGAGCGTATGAGTGTGCGTGTGTAGGTGTGTGTGTGTGTGTGTGTGTGTGTGTGTGTGTGTGTGTGTGTGTGTGTGTGTGTGTGTGTGTGTGTGTGTGTGTGTGTATGTGTGTGTGTGTGTGTGTGTGTGTGTGTGTGTGTACACATGTACATTGTGTATTCTTTTAATTAAGTGTGCCACGATTGACAGGACAGTCAAGTGGACAAGTGTCAGATATATGCATGTTTAGACCTTCGACTCCGCTCCCTATCCACCAACTGCTAAAACTTAACCCTTCGATTCCCTCACTCTATCCACCCACTTCCTGCAGGAAGTGGGTGGACAGGGTGAAGGAGTCAAAGGGTTAATTTTCTGCTTTGCTAGCACGGTTGATTGGTTGATTGACACTGCAGGATGCAGGTGGACAGGGTGTGTGAGATATAGGGTTAAACTTAAAGAGCTTGTAAGTCATGTCTGGACTGCAGGATGCAGGTGGACAGGATGTGTGAGATAAAGGGTTAAACTTAAAGAGCTTGTAAGTCATGTCTGGAGCTGGCTTGTGAAAACATGAAAACATCCAGCAAGCATGTCCACCTAAGACTCAGACTGTACAACAACATAGTGGAGTGTAGTCAGCTTGCCTAACAGCTTGAGTTCTCCATGCTCCACAAAAAGTCCAATTATACGTAATGCACACTGAGTCCAATTGAGTTTGAGAGAGTAGCAACATACAGAACAAATAACGATAATAATAATATTAATGATTATATAAATACATATATATATCATTATATGCATATCATTAGGTACCGGCAGCCAAAAATTAAAATTCTGAAAAGGTTATTAACACTTATATTTCTAAACAGTACAAGAAAAAATAAGCACAATGCAAAAAAAAAGTAAGTCTCTAGCTGTATCAGGTCCAGAGATAACGCACTTTGAAAACGGCAGTTTACGTACGTTTTCGCCAAATGTAAAATGTAGCAAATCTGCAGGAACCTAAATTTTCCAGAAGTCCTCAGACAGAGAATGTCATTTCTGATTTTAATTCTTAACAACTACATAAAAAAGCGAGCATACAAGCAGATCTGTTTATACATTTACACAGCAGTGCTGCAATCTTCATAAATATGCCATTTTGTCAATGTTCGAAATTGCATGACAAGCCATTTTTGCACCCCCATTACACAAAAATAAGAAGACAGAATTAGCTAGAGTTTACTTTTCCCCAGAAACAATGTTATAGTATGAATCTTGAATTTTTGGGGCAGCGTAAAGTGACAAAGTCATGAGTTATATGACTCCAAAAATGGCTAAATATCTCATTTGAACGATGGAAAAAGCATGGTTCACGTACCAGACCAAATTAAAACGCACATATTTCGCTTATTTTTTGATGGATTTCCTTGACATTTTGCATGTGAATCAAATAGACTGAAAGCTACCAGTAAATTATTTACAAGCTTAGTTATATTCAAGATTAAGATATTTTGTATGCATTTGCACCCAAATAATGTGAGTGCCCATGTGTCGGGCCAACTTAAAACAGACAAAACTCACATTATGTCTTGATGGAATCTCGTGAAATTTTGCATGTGAATCAAATACAAAGATATAGCTTCACTCTTTACAAGCAAATATTGCTAATATACGAGATTTTAAGATTTTGTGTGCATATACTGATTTAGTCTGAAACAATGTGATCCACAGATGACTTTGTATCATACTAGCACAGAAAGACATCCTTCTCAATAACATAACGAAACTAAAATGTGTAACAGCAGAAGATACATGCCTGTCAATGCAGTATATGACTTACAGCCATTTCTATACTCATTCCTAATGTTTATCAATAAGTTATTTTCATCAGTTATTTCGCAGTAACATGCATCTTCCCATATCCACAGACAAAGAAATTTTCAATGTCTGGTCTATCTACTGTAAATCTCTCCGCTTCTTTTAAAATTGTCTCAATTTTTGTCTTCAGATTTAGCCCCTGAGGTGATGATTAATCAGTGTTACTAATTTTTTAAACAAAAGCCGTGTTCTCGTCCCTCGACTTATCACACTCAGTTCTCAACAGTTTTAACTGTAAAAATAGTTTATTAGTGAGTGTCTGCTGTTGAAGTTTTGGTGGCAGTGATGGTTAATTTCATCCACAAAAAATCATCATTGCCTTGAAAACAAATAGAAATAAAATCCAAATTTTTTCTTAAGTATTTTCTTTAATTCGTGCCAGCTATTACTTTTGAGAGTAAAGTAACATATTGTGCCATTAGAAAGGCTCATTGGACTTTGTGGAGCTATGTGTCCGTGTTTGCCTGATGCTATATAGTGTTCTGATAATGTGTACGTGCCTGCGTGCATGCGTGGACGCGTGTGTGACTGTGCAAAACGGCCATTTGCTGTTTCTTTGCGATGATAAACATGGTCGAATCTGATCCGATAGACGACATGCACTCGCCGACCAACTTCCGGTTTGAATTTCTGGCCAAGTACTAGCACAAATATGATGATTTCGATGTATTAAAACAAAATTCCATCGTATTCATTAAAATAAATACTAGCAATATAAACACTTTTGGAAAGCAGTCGCTTCACACAGTTTTACCTCTACTAGTTCCAGGTCGCTTTAAAAAAATCCCTTGGCGATAAAACATCAAACCGCAGATCGTACTTTTATTTCTTTGCTTATGCAGGTTATACCTGCCGCGGATTTCTTTTAAAATCTTTCTAAATAAAGAGAAACATCAAAAATAATTCACTGAATCAAACTTCTAAGTCAATTTTCATGAAAAATCAGTCGATGTTTACAACGTTTGTCCTTCAGCTTGACGATCACAGGTAGAAATCCGTTGACTGGACTTTCAGCGATCGCTTCGAAGGCCACCATGATTCGAGGTTCCCGTAGCTAAACTGGCAGATCACGGTTACTCGCCGCAGACATCCTGGCGCACACACTGGAAACGTCACATCTCACAGTTCCGTATACGGTTGGATTCAGCAAAAAATAAGCTATTTGCATATCCGTGGGAACGATCTAATGTATTAAGGAGGTCCTCAGATATTCTTCTTCAAAGTTTGCCAATATTTCGACCTTTAGAAGACTAACAAACTAATAATCTTATAAAATAAATATTATACAGGAATGAAGGACAGGGTTTCAACCTGTCAACTGTACTAATTTGCATGAAGGTAGTCCTGTGTGACCCGTATAATTTAATTGCCGTGAACTGGTCACCCAAGCAATTGCCGTGAGCCAGTCGCCATTACGTGACACGCAGTGAAACTTCATCGGTCGGCATGTTGTTTTTTTTGCACAGATTTTCGTATGGTGCATTTGTAACAAAAACAAACAGCACAGATCGATAGAGGAAAGAACAATCTTTATCTTCGTGATAACAACTTTGTCATTCATGTTCATCTGCAAGAATATTTGACTGATAAACATGTGCAATTTTTCCACTGACTGACACAATTCCCGCATTGCTAAAGAGAGGCTGCCGGTACCTAATATCATGCACATATACCGATACATTATTTCATGTAAATTGCATGAAGAAATCATAAACAAAATTCCAGTTTGTGTGCGTGTGTTGTGCGTGCGTGCGTGTGTTTGTACATGTGTGTGGGGGAGGGGAGGAGGTGCGTGCATGTGTGTGTGTGTGTGTGTCTGTACATGTGTGTGTATGTGTGTGTGGGGGGGGGGGGTTGCGTGTTTGTGCGTGTGGTGGATAGAGTAAG
>JAPXFY010000028.1:42596080-42671080 GCA_030674185.1 Monoplex corrugatus
AGGTAAAGTGTGGATTATCTCCTGTCTTGTAGGTAAAGTGTGAATTATCTCCTGTCTTGTAGGTAAAGTGTAGATTATCTCCTGTCTTGTAGGTAAAGGGTGGATTACCTCCTACCTTGTAGGTAAAGTGTGGATCACCTCTGCCTTGTAAGTAGGGGTGGAGATTTTTCCAATCTCCCAAGTCAACATGTGTGGAGACTTGTTAGTGCACAAACTCTCTTCAGGTGTATATGCACAGAAACATCAAATTACACGTTAAATATCCTGTATGTCTCATGTCAGCGTCTGGTGGCGTAACCCTTTGACTCCTGCACCCTGTCCCCACTACAAAAACTTAACCCTTTGACTCCCTCACCCTATCCACCAGCTTCCCGCAGGAAGCTGGCGGGCAGAGTGAGGGAGTCAAAGGGTTAAGTGTTTACTTTGCTAGCAATTTGCCAATGTGGGATGCTGGTGGATAGAGCGATGGAGACAAAGGGTTATGGAAAAATAAAAACATCTAGCATGCACACCAAAGATGCAGACTGCGCAACAACCTAGTTGAAATGTGGATGGCTCGTCTATCAGCTTGAGTTGAACTCCATGCTCCACTAACAACACTGATTATGTGGAATGTGTAGTAAGTCCGGACAGTAGTGCAGTACAAAACTGATTTACTGTTATAATTTATAACAGTTATTAAACACCCCCCCCCCCCCCCAAAAAAAAAAAAAAAAAGAAAAAAAAAGGGTCATGAGCTACTAAATCACACACACACACAAAAAAGCAAAAAAAAAAGCAAACAAAAAACGTGTGTTTGTGATCTATTTTATATGACTAGACCTGTGATCTATGTTTGGAAAGATCCATCATAACCAAGTTGAAGAGTGACAGTAACAATAATAACAAAATGAATGATACTAACACTGATAGTTACAGTAATTTCAACTGCAAGAAAACAATCCAAGTCAAAAGAATGCTTTTTGAGTTTGAGTTTGAGCTGGACAGCAGATCCTCAAAGGAGAAGCCCCCACAAACAAGCGTTTCAACCTTAACTTCTTTATACTCTAAGGGGACCAGACCACATACCCACACCTCCAGCACCTCAAAGCCAAATCACCATCTAGCCATCAGACACCTGCAACACATGGGGAACCTAGCTGCTTGTCTTGTCGTAGAATGAAAAAGTTTCACCCTATCAGTCCTCTCCTTCGCTCTCTTCACTGGTTGCCCATCTTAAAAAGAACTGAATATGAGCTGAATACCTTGTGTTTCAAATCTATTCACCAGTCTGCTTCATCGTATCTTTGTGACAGCATCAACATTTATACGCCAACTTGCACCTTGCACTCAGTTTCAGACACTTTCCTTTCAGGTTCCTAGATTTAAACTATCAATGTTGGTCAGCGTTCTTTTGCTGTCTCAGGAACGTCAGCCTGGAATAGACTTCTGCTCTGCCTTTGCATAGCACCTACCCTTTCTGCTTTTAAATCGAATTTAAAAACCTACCTCTTTTCCCAACAATGAATTCTACAACTACTTCTTTCCCTCAGTCTGTGTATTAAATATTGTAAGGTGGTCTTTATCGATTGTATGCATATGCCTGGTGCGTGAGTGTGCTTTGATTTGAATTGTCAAAATTTGGTGCCATACAAATACTGCAATTATTATCATTATAATATTATTATTATTATCACTAAGTCTTATGAAGTTCACTTTTGTCCCTCCTCGACCAGATCCACTTTAAGAAACAGATCACAAATACATTTCAAACACATAAGCAGTGTAAATCAAATTTATTACTTTCCCAAGAAAATCAAATTGAAGGAAATGGAAGCCAGTTACAAATTGTGGATATAAAATCTGCAACATTGTTTATCACAAATACATTACTCTCTTTAAAATAAAAATGCACATATGAACATACACTTTCTGAAAGCAACAAGTGAGTAAGAAACATGCAACCACACCCCCCATGTAACAGTGTCATCGTCATCATCATCAACAATATCAAGAAATGGCAAAACCCACTCAAAAGACCTCCTCCATAAAAAACAAACAAAAAACAAAACAAAACAAAAACAAACAAAGAAAAAGCATACCACATCATTAGAACCACATCATGCTGGAATATCTATTCCTAAACAGTACACCTAGACTCAAAGATTTGTAATACAAAAACTAGCGAACTATCTCTTTACAAAAGCACAAAAGAGAGACATACAAACACACATAATACAAAGACTTGAAAGAGAGAAAGAGGGAGAGACAGAGATGGGGGCAGGAGGGGAACTGAAGCACAAGTAACAATAAAACCTTATCATAAACCATTTATTGTCAGATTAACGTTAAAATTATATTGCAAAAATAATCCAAACAAACACGTCATAGATGAAACTCAAGGAACATGTTCAAAATTGTGAAAATGCAATGGGTGAGTGAGACCTAGCAAAATCACTGCACGTTGTAACAACTAGAATCTAAAGCTTGAAGATGAAGCTTAACAAAACACACACGCATACATATGCAAACACGCTCACACACTTATCTAATAACCCCATGGCACGCTAAAAATGATACATGTTTTGTCATCATATATTAAAAACAAGACAAAACAATACACCACACAAATACTTGTTTTCTTTCAAAACTTTAAAAATTTTATTTCAACCAAGCAATACAGACAAGTGCTGAACAAAAGAGCAAACTTTGAATAAAATCACATCCTGGCAAAGAATTCCATTCGTGCAAATTATCCATATGCTAAAAATATAAGTATATATACATATTTATATGAAGCATAATTATCAACAACAAAACATATACATATGCATGTACACACACACACACACATATACATATGTAGGTATGTATGTATATACATCATGAATATAATCAACAACAGGAACTTGTCATCATACATGTACACTGATGAACTGTTAAAAAATCAGACTGGCTATCAAATTTCATTACATATGCTGACAGTATGTACATCATATATAAACTGAATAATCTTTGTAAGTTTCAGTTGTTATTAAAAGGCAAATATGGCAGCCATTTCATTTTAACACATTCCGTACTGCGTCACGAGATCATCGTGACTCAGCTTTCTCTCTCCGCGGACTGTGTCATGAGGATTTCGTGCCCTGAACCGAAGTTTCAGTTTCGAGTATATAAATAGAAAATGACCGCATTGCTGACATGAATCCTTTTCCGGCAAAGGGAGTATATTCTTGTCATTTCCTTTCTGCGTTTACACAACGTTTGAAGCGACAAAAATGGCAAAAAACCAGGCGTAATTTGAGTGTTTCTGAAGTCTCTCTCCTAACATTACTTGGTCAATAGTTAGTACAGTGACCTATTTTCTTGGTAGGAAAAGGGTTAAAGAAGTGCAAGTTCCATGTAAGTTTCACACTGTATTTATGTGCAAGTTTCACTAAGTTTTGCATTGTATTTATGTGCAAGTTCCACTAAGTTTTGCATTGTATTTATGTGCAAGTTCCACATAAGTTTTGCACTGTATTTATGTGCAAGTTCCATGTAAGTTTTGCATTGTATTTATGTGCAAGTTCCACGTAAGTTTTGCATTGTATTTATAGTGCAAATTCCACTAAGTTTTGCATTGTATTTATGAGCAAGTTCCACATAAGTTTTGCACTGTATTTATGTGCAAGTTCCACGTAAGTTTTGCTTTGTATTTATGTGCAAGTTCCACTAAGTTTTGCATTGTATTTATGTGCAAGTTCCACTAAGTTTGGCATTGTATTTATGTGCAAGTTCCACATAAGTTTTGCACTGTATTTATGTGCAAGTTCCAAGTAAGTTTTGCATTGTATTTATGTGCAAGTTCCACATAAGTTTTGCATTGTATTTATGTGCAAGTTCCAAGTAAGTTTTGCACTGTACTTATGTGCAAGTTCACTAAGTTTTGCATTGTATTTATGTGCAAGTTCACTAAGTTTTGCACTGTATTATGTGCAAGTTCCACATAAGTTTTGCATTGTATTTATGTGCAAGTTTCACGTAAGTTTTGCAATGTATTTATGTGCAAGTTTCACGTAAGTTTTGCATTGTATTTATGGCAGTTCACATAAGTTTTGCTTGTATATGAGCGTTCACATAAGTTTTGCATTGTATTTATGAGCAAGTTCCACATAAGTTTTGCATTGTATTTATGTGCAATTCAGTAAGTTTTGCATTGTATTTATGCAGTTCCAGTACTGCACTAAGTTTCAATTGTATTTAGCATTCATTAGTTTTGCATGTATTAGTGCAGTTTCACATTGTATTCATATGCAAGTTCCACGTTAGTTTTGCATTGTATTTATGTGCAAGTGTCATGTTAGTTTTGCACGGTATTTGTCTGTGCAATATTTTGCGGCAAGCTATCTTTAAAAAAGATTATGTCTGTAAAGTCTCTTTGAATCTGTCTTTAAAAATGTACAGTTTTTCGAGAAGTGTGGTTTAATCAAACATCAAATCTGTGCACATACTTTTGTCAACACTAAGCAATAATGTGTTTTCTCTCAATCTAATACTTGCACAGGTGATACAATCTGATTTGAAGAATTTTTTTATCCTTCCCCTGAATTGTTTCGTACGTAAATATATCCAAAACTATATAATAAACACTGTCTTTCATTTCCAAAACAAAAGCAGCAAAAGTTGTTTATGAGTCCTATTTCCTTCAACATGACATTCCAATAGACCTATATATAGCATGTATGTGTTGTCATTTAAATTCACCTTGTATTTTATGAATTTTCATAAATACTTTTTTTCCATAGAATATTTGTTCCGATTTTTTCGGACCATTTATAATAAGATTTTGGAAGTGTATCATCTGTTGTTAGTATTTCGTAGTACACCAAGCTCCCTTCTGTATAAATTGCTTTCAGTGCTTTAGGAACATCATGTGTACTTTCATTTGATATGTTCAACTTTGTCTTCTGTGTGCATGCCTTAATAGACTGCATATATAGATTAGACGAAGAAATGGACATTAACCTTTTGACTCCAGCACCCTATCCACCAACTGCAAAAACATAACCCTTTGACTCCTCACCCAATCCACCACCTTCCTGCAGGAACCTGGCAGATAGCGTGAGGGTGTCAAAGGGTTAAGTTTTTACTTTGATAGCAATGGTTGACAATGCAGGCTACTGGTGGACAGGATGCAGGAGTCAAAGGGTTAATGTATTTTCAGTGAAACACACGGCCAGTCAGGAGTGATTCTCTTATCATTCAAAAAGTGTGCGATACCACAGATTCCCATCTGAACCCACCTATCTACCATATCTCATAACATTATTCACCACAGTGATTTTTCATCATACATCACCGGTTCAGAGAACAAATCAACTGGAGTCATTGATTCTAGCTTTATGACGGCAAAAATGATCATATGCCTGAAAGGTGTGTTTCCAGGACAACAATAGCACAGAACTGCACTAACTGAACAACAAACAGGGCAAAATGTCTAACGTAATAACAAACCTGAACTCACAGACAGAACAACTCTGGAAATGTACAAATTAGGAACACAGAAACAATGTATGATCAGTATCCCTTACTCAGACATGTCAACACATGATCAGTATTCCTTACTCAGACATGTCAACACATGATCAGTATTCCTTACTCAGACATGTCAACACATGATCAGTATCCCTTACTCGGACATGTCAACACATGATCAGTATCCCTTACTCAGACATGTCAACACATGATCAGTATCCCCTACTCGGACATGTTAACACATGACCAGCATCCCTTACTCAGACATGTCAACACATGATCAGTATCCTTACTCAGACATGTTAACACATGATCAGCATCCTTAGACATGTCAACACATGATGAGTATCCCTTACTCAGACATGTCAACACATGATCAGTATCCCTTACTCAGACATGTCAACACATGATCAGTATCCCTTACTCAGACATGTCAACACATGATCAGCATCCCTTAGACATGTCAACACATGATCAGTATCCCTTACTCAGACATGTTAACACATGATCAGTATCCCTTACTCGGACATGTTAACACATGATCAGTATCCCTTACTCAGACATGTTAACACATGATCAGTATCCCTTACTCGGACATGTTAACACATGATCAGTATCCTTACTCAGACATGTTAACACATGATCAGTATCCCTTACTCAGACATGTTAACACATGATCAGTATCCCTTACTCAGACATGTTAACACATGATCAGTATCCCTTACTCGGACATGTTAACACATGATCAGTATCCCTTACTCAGACATGTTAACACATGATCAGTATCCCTTACTCGGACATGTTAACACATGATCAGCATCCCTTACTCAGACATGTTAACACATGATCAGTATCCCTTACTCGGACATGTGAACACACAATCAGCATCCCTTAGACATGTTAACACATGATCAGTATCCCTTACTCGGACATGTGAACACATGATCAGTATTCCTTAGACATGTCAACACATGATCAGCATCCCTTACTCAGACATGTCAACACATGATCAGTATTCCTTACTCAGACATGTCAACACATGATCAGTATCCCTTACTCAGACATGTCAACACATGATCAGTATCCCTTACTCAGACATGTCAACACATGATCAGTATTCCTTACTCAGACATGTTAACACATGATCAGCATCCCTTACTCGGACATGTGAACACATGATCAGCATCCCTTACTCAGACATGTCAACACATGATCAGTATTCCTTACTCAGACATGTTAACACATGATCAGCATCCCTTACTCAGACATATTAACACATGATCAGCATCCCTTACTCAGACATGTTAACACATAATCAGCATCCCTTACTCAGACATGTTAACACATAATCGGTATCCCTTACTCAGACATGTTAACACATCACTATCACTTACCCAAACAGATAACAAGAAATCATATCCCTTACTCAAGCGTATGTCAACAAATAACCAATATCCCTTACTCAAACATCTGCCAACAAATGATCGATTTTCCTAACAATACAGTCAAACACACAGCATTTGTCATAAAAACTCTATGCAAGATTACAATATGAAATACAAGTTACTGTCATGAATCGCACTACTGCATCTAAAAAGCCATACTTTCAAAATCACAATGGCAACCATTAACAACTATAACAGACATTAAGACTGTCATATGAAAATCATATCTGCACATTACAGATCCTGCAAGTTTTATTGATATTTTTGCTAAAAGCCCAGCTCATTGCTTAGAGCCATATCAGGGCTGTAACAGTTTCAAATATACACAATACTTCAACGGGAAAAAAAAAGTGGAAAAGAAAATTAAGTACACATATCAATGCATTTGTGCATATAAGGATCTACCCCAGGCATTGACCATTCCAATTTCTCACACAGGGGATTTAAAAAACATACCTGGATGCAAATTTCAACACAACTAAGGACACTAAAACATATGAAATGTGCCTAAATTACCTATAACTGCTTCTGCACATCAGATTTCCTTAAAGCCAAAAAAAGAGAAAAGATGTAAAGCTTTATAGAACACATACAGGTGAATGGACCAGCAAGACAGAAAATCATACAAACAGATGACAGAAAGCAAAGAAGCAAGGTAGAAACAAAGAGAGGACAGAAAAGAGGGTATTTCCAGCACAGAAGCTGGGGACACTATTTGCACTGAAAGAGTCCCTGGCGTCCCCGTGAAGCAGTATTTGACTTCACTCATTCGGCAGTGAAATGTTGTTTTGCAAGAAATCCGTCAGCTCTTCCAAGTTGTAAGCCATAGAGTCTCCAACCATGCCCATAAAGACATCACTATTCAGTTTGCCCTGCAGGTTGGAGTCATCAAGGCAAGAGGCTGTGATACCGTTCAGGCTGCCATTACTCTGAACAAAAGCAGCTGATGACGTGACAATGCAGGGGGAAGACACCGTCGCCGTGGATATATCTGTGATGTCCCCGTTTTGAGGACGCTCCAGGACCATGATGGTTGGCTGAATGGCAGTAGGAGTGTTGAAAGACATGTTCTGCTCCATGGCGGGTATCGCAGAAACTGCAGGCATGTGGTTATACACGGTACTAGGAATGTTTTGGCTCATTTGAGAGTGGAATTCCTGAACACCCACCACCTGGAATTGCTGTCTCTCATCTGACATCATGGACAGAGGGGATGAGACTGAGGATGTGACTGATTCTGGACTTGCTGGAGATGCCACTCGGTACTGCTTGGTGCTGGAAGAGTCGGACGCCCGAGTCTTCTGGCAGGATCGCTTGCCCTTTTTTTGCTCTCGCTTGGGCACTGTGGCTTGACAGGAACTCACCTGAGCAGCACCATTGTGCCTGAAACGTACAATCATCTGGGTCAGGTTTCCGACATCTTCAATACCACGCTTCAGACAGTAAACTTTTCAAAACACGTTTTCTCTGCAGTATGAAGTGAACCAAGTCCCAAACAGTGTCCGAAACATGCAGAATCTCGGTGAATTATTTTCAGTTAATCAAACATATCCAAAACATGACATAACATCAGTACACATTTCCCCCTCTTTTGGGGCCAAAGTGTATTACCCTTTTCAGACTCCCTTTTCTGACTAAACAAAAATGGCCCCGTTAGCATTTTGATTCCTGCATCCTGTCCACCAGCATCCTGCATCGTCAATCATGCTGGCAAAGCATAAGCTTAACCTGTTGACTAGGTCAACCTACGGGGCAATGTTTTCACAATGCTATGATGATGAGAATGGGCTTAGAAATGATACTTTTTACAATGCTGTAATGATGAGAGTGGGCTTAGAAATGATATATTTTACAATGCTGTGATGATGAGAGTGGGCTTAGAAATGATGAGACCTTTTACAATGCTATGATGATGAGAGTAGGCTTAGAAATGATACTTTTTACAATGCTATGACGATGAGAGTGGGGCTTAGAAATGATATTTTATAATGCTATGATGATGAGAGTGGGGCTTAGAAATGATATTTTAAATGCTATGATGAGAGTGGGGCTTAGAAATGATATTTTATAATGCTATGATGATGAGAGTGGGGCTTAGAAATGATATTTTATAATGCTATGATGATGAGAGTGGGGCTTAGAAATGATATTTTATAATGCTATGATGATGAGAGTGGGGCTTAGAAATGATATTTTACAATGCTATGATGATGAGAGTGGGGCTTAGAAATGAATATTTTACAATGCTATGATGATGAGAGTGGGGCTTAGAAATGATATTTTATAATGCTATGATGATGAGAGTGGGGCTTAGAAATGATATATTTTACAATGCTATGATGATGATGAGAGTGGGGCTTAGAAATGATATTTTATAATGCTATGATGATGAGAGTGGGGCTTAGAAATGATAATTTTACAATGCTATGATGATGAGAGTGGGGCTTAGAAATGATATATTTTACAATGCTATGATGATGAGTGGGGCTTAGAAATGATATATTTTACAATGCTATGATGATGATGAGAGTGGGGCTTAGAAATGATAAGTTTTATAATGCTATGATGATGAGTGGGGCTTAGAAATGATACTTTTACAATGCTATGATGATGAGAGTGGGGCTTAGAAATGATAAATTTTATAATGCTATGATGATGAGAGTGGGGCTTAGAAATGATAATTTTATAATGCTATGATGATGAGTGGGGCTTAGAAATGATGTTTTATAATGCTATGATGATGATGAGTGGGGCTTAGAAAATGAAAGTTTTATAATGCTATGATGATGAGTGGGGCTTAGAAATGATAAATTTTATAATGCTATGATGATGATGAGTGGGGCTTAGAAATGATAAATTTTATAATGCTATGATGATGAGTGGGGCTTAGAAATGATAAATTTTATAATGCTATGATGATGATGAGTGGGGCTTAGAAATGATAAGTTTTATAATGCTATGATGATGAGTGGGGCTTAGAAATGATAAGTTTTATAATGCTATGATGATGAGTGGGGCTTAGAAATGATAAGTTTTATAATGCTATGATGATGAGTGGGGCTTAGAAATGATAAATTTTATAATGCTATGATGATGAGAGTGGGGCTCAAAAATGATGATACAGTTATGTTTCAGAGTGCGACTGCATAACAGGACAATATAAGCTTGGGTTTGATATGTTGGAACAACCATGAAAAACAATATGGAGGCAAGCCAACCCCCACCCCCTCAATCAAACAACCACAATAATGACAACAACGACAAAACAGCAACAAAGTTCAAACTAAAAAGCTGCATACACTGGATGGCTTCGTTTTTTCTTCCTATGTACTCACCTTTCCTTTCCCCTATATTCTATGCCATTTTAACCCTTTGAATCCCGCACCCTATCCATCAACTGCAAAAACTTCACCCTTTGACTCCCTCCCCTATAGAGCGAGGTCGTCAAAGGGTTAAGTTTTTGCTTTGCTAGCACGGTTGGCAATGCAGAATGCTGGTGGACGAGTCAAAGAGTTAACAGAGCTCTTATCTAGGACTGGGACTGCATGACAGGGCTGTACTATCATACTATATCCTAGTGTCAACCAGACTTGAGAGATACAGACACCTGTAGTGTTGGTCAGAGCAACACCCTCAATGATGCATCTGTGAAGTGGATGACGACTCAACTTGGCGATCCCAGTCTTCCCAATAAGACCACAGCACACAAATCTCTGGGCAGGAGATGGCTGAAGCTGAAAAATCCCATAGTGATTTTTGACTGTATTGTGGGGATTTCAACCCACACCCTTCAAGTCAGTAGTCTATTGTGCTAACCACTGCACATGATAATATAAAACAGGACTTACCGCCCATTGTCGCTGGGCACAATGAGTTCCTGTTTGCACCAACCTAAGTAGCGAGCGGTGGTTGAGTTTTCTGCACACAGAAGCCATCCATACATACACAGTCAACACACATAGTGGTTTATAAGTATACTCATAAAGCTTAATTTTCCCCATTTGGGATGCTCCCATTTAGTTTCTTCTTTACTGTTAATGCTGTTTAAAACCCAGCCGACTGAGTAGAGCCATATCAGGGCTATAACCATTTCAAAACATAAATACTTTAACAGGGGGAAAAAAAAAAGGAAAAGAAAATTACCTACATATATCAATGCATTCACGCACATAATGAATGAATATGCCCCTGGTGTTGACCACACTATACAATTTATTGCACAGGGGATTTAAAAAACATACCTGAATACAAATTTACACAAAACTAAGGACACTAAAACATATATAAAAATGGGCGGAAATTATCTTAAACTGCTTCCACATGTCTCATTTCCCTAGAGCCAAAAATGCACTAAATACATATATCCAATTATCACTCCTAAAGAGGAAATACTTAAGACTTTATCAACCACATACAGGTAAATGGACCAACAAGGCAGAAAATGATAGGAAGAAATGACAGAAAGCAAAGGAACAAGGTAGAAACAAAGAGAGTGACAGACAAGAGGAAATTTCTTGCACTAAATGTCCAGAAGGTGGGGATACTGTTCATACTGAAAGAGCCCCCCAGCATCCCCACAAGGGGACAGCAGGTGATGATGGATCACAGAATCTAGAACAGTTTCTTACAATGCTATGATGGTGAGAATGGGGATGATAATAACGATGCTAGCGGGTTCCACTTTGGACTGAGAGGGTGTGAATGTATCACTGTTTTTGTTTAAAGCCCAGGAGACTGCGCAGAGCCACACCAGGGCTACAACCATCTCAACTAGTGTACCACACCTCAACAGAGAAAGAAAATAAAAAACCTGGATAAGAAAATTTAGTACACATATCGATGCATTCGCACACATAATCTAAAGATATGCCCCTGGCGATGACTACTTGTGTTTATCACCAGGAGATTTAAAAAAACAACAACAACAACAACTGAACACAAACACAACAAAGGACACCAAAAATATAATAAAAACGGGCCAATATTATCTAAAACTGCTTCTGCACATCACATGTCTTTAGAGCCAAAAATACATATAATACATACACCCAATTATCAATCTTAAGAGAAAGTACGAAAGACTTTATAAAGCACATACAGGTAAACGGACCAGCAAGGCAGAAAATGATAGGAAGAAATGACAGAAAGCAAAGGAGGAAGACAGAAACAAAGAGAGTGACAGAAAAGAGGAAACTTCTAGCACATGATTTCCAGAAGATGGAGATACTGTTTATACTGAAAGAGCCCCCGGCAACCCCATGGGGTAGAAAAGGTGTGACAGTCTACATATATGTTCACAATATATCCTACCATCAACCAGACATAAGAAGTACAAAAATTTGAACAGCACCCTCAATGACACATCCGTAAAAGTGGATAAGACTCAAGCGTGCTGTCCAGACCTTCCAAATAAGACAGAAATACGCTAACAACCCCCACAATGATTTTTCTTGACCTATTGAGGATCAATCACACACACAGTCTGTCACACTTATCACTTTGTCATAACATCTAGTAACTTCTTGTTGGATTTTGTGAGTGAAAGAAAAAAGGCAGATTTATCTACCTGCAGGTTTGGACGCTGGGTACTTTTTAGCCAAGTCTGCGATGGTGAACTCTGTGCCCAGCAGATACATACACTGAAAAGGAAAACAAGATTATAAAAAAAAAATGGTAAAGACATTTTATCAATTTCCCAATTCTTGAAGTCTTTAGAAACGATTACTGTAAAGTGATCGCTATCATTTCAGTTTTAAAACACTGTAAAGTGATCATGATTATTTCAGTTTACAAACACTGTAATGTGATCATGATTATTTCAGTTTAGAAACACTGCAACATAATCATGATTATTTCAGTTTACAAACACTGTAATGTGATCATGATTATTTCAGTTTATAAACACTGCAACATAATCATGATTATTTCAGATTAGAAACACTGTAATGAAATCATGATTATTTCAGTTTATAAACACTGTAACTTAATCATGATTATTTCAATTTAGAAACACTGTAATGTAATCATGACTATTTCAGTTTACAAACACTGTAATGTAATCATGACAATTTCAATTTAGAAACACTGTAACGTAATCATGATTATTTCAGTTTAGAAACACTTACTGTATTATTTGAATTTAGAAACAGTTACAATAAACTGATCATGATTATTTCAATTTAAAAACAACTGTACTGATTATGATTATTTCAATTTAAAAACAGTTACTGTAATGTGATTCTGATTATTTGATTTTAGAAACACTGTAAAATGATCATGATTATTTCAATTTAGAAATGATTACTATATAGTGACCATGATTATTTCAATTTAGAAATGATTACTATATAGTGACCATGACTATTTCAATTTAGAAAAATCTACTATATAGTGACCATGATTATTTCAAGTTAGAAAAATCAACTATATACAAGGGTGCAACTTAGAAAAAGTAAAACAATACTGAAAGGGGTCTAGGGGCCGGCAGTGCACCGTACGGGGGTCTGGGGGACTATGCCCCTCAGATGCCAAAGCTTTTTCAAAAAACAGATTTTCCGTTTCTGACTCTTTTGAAAAAAAAAGATTCCGTCATCAAACAGAAAAAGCTGCACCCATGTATATAGTGACCATGATTATTTCAAATTTAGAAAAATCTACTATGTAGTGACCATGATTATTTCAATTTAGAAAAATCTACTATATAGTGACCATGATTATTTCAATTTAGAAAAATCTACTACATAGTGACCATGATTATTTCAATTTAGAAAAATCTACTAAATAGTGACCATGATTATTTCAATTCTGAAAAATCTACTACATAGTGACCATGATTATTTTAATTTAGAAAAATCTACTATATAGTGACCATGATTATTTTAATTTAGAAAAATCTACTATATAGTGACCATGATTATTTCAATTCTGAAAAATCTACTAATTAGTGACCATGATTATTTCAATTTAGAAAAATCTACTATATAGTGACCATGATTATTTCAATTTAGAAAAATACTACTATATAGTGACCATGATATTTCAATTTAGAAAAATACTACTATATAGTGACCATGATTATTTCAATTTAGAAAAATCTACTAAATAGTGACCATGATTATTTCAATTTAGAAAAATCTACTATATAGTGACCATGATTATTTCAATTTAGAAAAAAACTACTATATAGTGACCATGATTATTTCAATTTAGAAAAAACTACTAATAACTATATAGTGACCATGATTATTTCAATTTAGAAAAAACTACTATATACAAGGGTGCAACTTAGAAAAAGTAAAACAATACTGAAAGGGGTCTAGGGCCGGCAGTGCTATGCCCCTCAGATGCTGAAGCTTTTCAAAAAACAGATTTTCCGTTTCTGACTCTTTTAATAAAGGATATCGTGTCAACAGAAAAAACTGCACCATGTATATAGTGACCATGATTATTTCAATTTAGAAAAATCTACTAACGTAGAGACCATGATTATTTCAATTTAAAAAAATCTACTATATACGACCATGATTATTTCAATTTAGAAAAAAAACTACTATATACGCGTAGTGACCATGATTATTTCAATTTAGAAAAAACTACTAAAATTATAGAGACCATAATTATTTCAATTAGAAAAATCTATATAATTATGTGTAGTGACCATTGAATGTTCTTCAAGTTAGAAAAAAATACTATATAATGACCATTATTATTTCAATTTAGAAACGATCTACTATATAGTGACCATGATTATTTCAATTTAGAAACACTATAAAGAGACCATGATTATTCAATTTAGAAACAATTAGTAATAGTAGTGACCATTACTTCAATTTAAAAACAATATATATGTAGTGATCATGATTATTTCAATTTAGAAACAATTACTATGTAGTGATCATGTTTATTTCAATTAGAAACAATTACTATATAGTGATCATGATTATTTCAATTTAGAAACAATTACTATGTAGTGATCATGATTATTTCAATTTAGAAACAATTGCTATGTAGTGACCATGATTATTTCAATTTAGAAACAATTGCTATAGTAGTGACCATGATTATTCAATTTAGAAAACAATTACTATGTAGTGACCATGATTATTTCAATTTAGAAACAATTACTATAAGTGACCATGACTATTTCAATTTAGAAAATAATTATCTATACAGTGACTATTACTTCAATTTAGAAATAATTACTATGTAGTGATCATGACTATTTCAATTTAGAACAATTGCTATATAGTGATCATGATTATTTCAATTCAGTAACAATCACTATCATAATGATCATGATTATTTCAATTTAGAGACACTTACTATTAAGTGATCATGATGTTTTAATTTAGAGACACAAAAAAGATCATATATTATTTCAGTTTAGAAACACTTACTATACATGTAAAGTGATCATGATATTTAAATTTACAACACTGTAAGTGATCATGATTATTTAAATTTACAGACACATAAAGTGATCATGATTATTTAATAAATTTACAGACATGTAAAGTGATCATGAATATTTAAATTTAAGACACTATAAAGTGATCATGATTATTTAAATTTAAGACACTGTAAAGTGATCATAATATTTAAATTTACAGACACTATATAAGTGATCATGATTATTTAAATTTACAGACACTGTAAAGTGATCATGAATATTTAAATTTACAGACACTATAAAGTGATCATGATTATTTAAATTTACAGACACTGTAAAGTGATCATGAATATTTAAATTTACAGACACTATAAAGTGATCATGATTATTTATTTAAATTTACAGACAACGATAAAGTGATCATGATTATTTAAATTTAAACACGAATACATGATATAAATTACAGAACAAATGATCATGATTATTTAAATTTACAGACACTGTAAAGTGATCATGATTATTTAAATTTACAGACACTATAAAGTGATCATGATTATTTAAATTTACAGACACTATAAAGTGATCATGATTATTTAAATTTACAGACACTATAAAGTGATCATGATTATTTAAATTTACAGACACTATAAAGTGATCATGATTATTTAAATTTACAGACACTATAAAGTGATCATGATTATTTAAATTTACAGACACTATAAAGTGATCATGATTATTTAATTAATATAAGTATATGTTATTAAATACAGCATAAAGTGATCATGATTATTTAAATTTACAGACACTCCTATAAAGTGATCATGTTATTTCAATTTACAGACACTTCTATAAAGTGATCATGATTATATTTCAATTTATACACACTTCTATAAAGTGATCATGATTATTTCAATTTACAGACACTTCCTATAAAGTGATGATTATTTCAATTTACAAACTCTAAAGTGATCGATTATTCAATTACAGACACTTCCTATAAAGTGATGATTATTTCAATTTACAGACACTTCCTATAAAGATGATTTTTCAATTTACAAACATTATATAATGATCATGATATTTCAATTTACAGACACTTCTATAAAGTGATCATGATTATTTCAATTTCCAGACACTTACTATAAAGTGATCATGATTATTCAATTTCACACTTCTATACAATGATTATTCATTTCCAGACACTTCCTATAAAATGAGGATTATTTCAATTTACAGACACTTACTTAAAGTGATCATGATTATTTCAATTTACAGACACTTACTATAAAGTGATGATTATTTCAATTTACAGACACTTACTATAAAGTGATCATGATTATTTCAATTTACAGACACTTACTATACAGTGATGATTATTTCAATTTACAGACACTTACTTAAAGTGATCATGATTATTTCAATTTACACTTACTATAAAGTGATCATGATTATTTCAATTTACAGACACTTACTATAAAGTGATCATGATTATTTCAATTTACAGACACTTACTATAAAGTGATGATTATTTCAATTTACAAACACTTACTATAAAGTGATCATGATTATTTCAATTTACAGACACTTACTATAAAGTGATCATGATTATTTCAATTTACAGACACTTACTATAAAGTGATGATTATTTCAATTTACAAACACTTACTATAAAGTGATCACGATTATTTCAATTTACAGACACTATAAAGTGATCATGATTATTTTAATTTACAAACACTTACTATAAAGTGATCATGATTATTTTAATTTACAAACACTTACTATAAAGTGATCATGGTTATTTTAATTTACAAACACTTACTATAAAGTGATCATGATTATTTTAATTTACAGACACTTACTATACAGTGATCACGATTATTTCAATTTACAGACACTTACTATACAGTGATCATGATTATTTTAATTTACAGACACTTACTATAAAGTGATCACGATTATTTTAATTTACAGACACTTACTATACAGTGATCATGATTATTTCAATTTACAAACACTTACTATACAGTGATCATGATTATTTCAATTTACAAACACTTACTATACAGTGATCATGATTATTTCAATTTACAAACACTTACTATAAAGTGATCACGATTATTTAATTTACAAACACTTACTATAAAGTGATCATGATTATTTCAATTTACAGACACTTACTATAAAGTGATCACGATTATTTTAATTTACAAACACTTACTATAAAGTGATCATGGTTATTTTAATTTACAAACACTTACTATAAAGTGATCACGATTATTTTAATTTACAAACACTTACTATAAAGCGATCATGGTTATTTTAATTTACAAACACTTACTATCAGGGCTGTTAGTGGTAAAATGTGTTTTTCCCTGAAAATTGGCCGGGGTCCAGGGGCCGCCCAGGCCCCGGTGGGGTCCAGGGGCAACGCCCCGGTGGGGGGTGCAGGGGGGCGAAGCCCCCCTTCGAAAATTGAAAATATGACATTTTGAAGCCAATCAGAGGGCCTATCCTGGCAGCAAACTGGGTAATTTTTAGTTCACAAAAAATTAACAAATCAATGCTTTTTTTTTTCTTTCGCGGAAGCACTTTGACTTTCCCTGAAATGGGATCACTGTATTCGCGGATTTCCGCGAAATCGCTGAACTCTAACAGCCCTGTACTATAAAGCGATCATGATTATTTTAATTTACAAACACTTACTATAAAGTGATCACGATTATTTTAATTTACAAACACTTACTATAAAGTGATCATGGTTATTTTAATTTACAAACACTTACTATAAAGTGATCACGATTATTTTAATTTACAAACACTTACTATAAAGCGATCATGATTATTTTAATTTACAGACACTTACTATAAAGCGATCATGATTATATCAATTTCACTTTATGTGTATAGGCAGACTGAGATTTTTTTTATCCAACCTGACATCTGTAACTCTTCTTTCTTTTTGAAAGCCATTTATTTTTCTGCTATGCATCTTGTTTTGCCCACACAGCGCAAGCAGTATGTTGGAGCACAGTCAGGACCAAAGTCTGCACCTTCCAGACGGAGGTCAGGCATCCTACCCATCTAACCACTGCATCCATCTACTGTTCTTTAAAAATTATGCAACACAAACAGAAAACTGTGCAGGTGACAAAAACAGAAATGGACATTACCTCCCCTAACCCCCCCCCCCCCCCCCCCCCCAAAAGTCAAATTACGATCAACTTGAAAAGCTGTCTGAAAATCTACTGCCACCTATCTTACTTACTCTATTATGTCCTTACATCCGTACATGCAATAATAGACAAAAAGATTGTATGTGAAATATATATATTTTTTTATCTGAACAGAAGAAAAGAACTGTTTGATTCAGTTACCACGAAGATATACAAAAACAGTGCAGTTTTGAAACCTTAATTTGCTTGGCATGATGAGCCATGATCGTAGCTTTATCATCCAAACATGATCGTGGCTTCATTCCTATCTCCCGCCGAATACTGTCCAATTTATAAAGCGAATAAAAATTGACCAATCAGAAGACTTCTTTTCCATGGCCTCTTCCTTCTTCCTTTCACACAGTCGCCATTTTGCTGTTCTTTGACCGATTTCTGTAAGTTTTTGTACAAAAACGAGTGAGACTGGAACTGACCGTGAGGTTGACAAGTTGGGACTCTTGCTGACAGTGACTGGTGATTATGAGGTAAATATGGCTTTGCTTTTGGTGCTAAGTGAACAAGAGAGGCTGGAGCACATGATGATGGGTATTTTTAGCACATCAGTCATAGATGGAATGCGTGATGTTGTTCAGGTTGTTTTGTTTACACTGAACCTCTCATCGCATGTGCGCGAATGTGTTTATTATTCTAACACTCTATAATTTCATTTCTCCTGCAAACAGGCATTTATTTTCATCGTGCAGTTCAGCATTTTTCCTTTCTAAACATATGTATACTTTTCTAGGAAATGTTTAGAGCGCAAGAATCAAACACAATCAGTACCCGTTGACAAGTTGGCTTCCTTATATTTACCATACAATTTTCAATTATGTATCGTGCCAAGGGGGTTAAATATCAGAAAGATGAAAATTCATACTTCTCATACTGAAAAGTTCTGACTAGTTTAAGAATGGGAACCAGAAAAAAAGACACGAAAAAATAATAAAAACGCGTGTTTAATACAACCGGACAAGACAGGCCCAGATTTTTGGCCAACTGGCCTTTGTCAAGTGTAAGATCACAAATAAACATCAGATACAAAAATTAGGAGAAAAAGACTGAAACTTCCCTGCTGCTCTGTCCAGTGTGAGAAAAGGAATAATTCTTTTTTTCAGTCAGTTTATTCTTTTTCTCACACTGGACAGAGCAGCAGGGAAGTTTCAGTCTTTTTCTCCTAATTTTTGTATCTAGAGTTTGTTTGTCATCTTACGCTTCATAAAGGCCAGTTGGCTGAAAATTTGAGCCTGTCTTGTCTGGTTGTATTTCCTGTTTGCATGAACGCAGGCAATCACACTTGTTTTGGATTTAGTTTTAGAATGTCAGAGGCAACAATGAAAACAGAATGTCACTACTCACTCCAATGTTAGCAATGATTTTTGCCCATCCTCCTTTTTCAATGTCTTCTGCAGTAATAGGAGGAGCAAAATCTGGATGCCCTGAAACCAAAAAAACAAATCATTAATAATAATAACAATAATAACAACAACAATAATGACAACAACAACAACACATGTAACAACAACAACAACAATAATGACAACAACACATGTAACAACAATAATAATAAAAACAACAATAATAATGATAATAACAATAACAAATGCAATAACAACAACAATACTACTACTACTACTATCACTACTCAAAAATAATGACTTCACTTCTACTGCAAGCACAGTCCATGTCAAAAGCACGCTCACTGTGCTTTAATTAAAGGAACACAACAATGCAAATGCACATAACACAGAGGATGCTGAGCTAGGGCACACTGTCTTCTGGGCATGTGACCCTTGACCCAAGTTGTCATCCTGTATCTCTTTCTCTCACCTCTTCTCTCACCCTCCCCACCACCCAGGATGCTGAATCAGTGTACACTCAGCCGGTTAGGCGTGTGACCCTTGACCCAAGTTGTCATCCTGTATCTCTTTCTCTCACCCCTTCTCTCACCCTCCCCACCACCCAGGATGCTGAATCAGTGTACACTCAGCCGGTTAGGCATGTGACCCTTGATCCAAGCTGTCATCTCTCCGACTCACTTTCACACATACACACACACACACACACACAGTTACACACACACACACACACAGAGACACATATACATACACACACACACATACACACACAGACACAGATATACACACACACAGACATACACACACACACAGACATACACACACAGAGACACACACATAGACACACACACACAGATATACACATACTCAATTTCAGAATCGTTGGTTCACAGTCCTGTTAATGCATTACTTTAAGTTTATGAAGTTTGTAATTTAGAGTTAAATTTTCCATACACATTGTTGATGTTAAATGTTAGTGTTAAGTTCTTGTTCCATTTTTCTATTTTCCCACCTACTTATGTCTATAACTCTGTCTCATCTCTGCCCCAAAACCAACCCGTCCATCTCTCATACTTTTTTTTTCCCGTCTAATATCACTCATAGTGAAAAGACGTTAAATCAAAGAACGAACGAATACACATACTCACATACAAACAAACACACACAGACATAAACACACACACACACACAAACAAAGACAGACACACCCACACACAGAGGATGCCGAGTTCCAATCGCAAGAATTAGAATTTGTTGAAGAGGGATTAGCTTTTTCACATCGTAACGCTAGCCCGCTAGCGTTCTCGCAGAGAACCGCAGACGCCGGAACGCTAGGGATATAGCGTTCAGCAAGCTCGCCGCTGACAACATAACGCTAGGATTCTAGCGTTAGAAAATTCCTATGTGAAGCCAGTTACGGTCTAAGGGTAACAACCTTTATTATAGTATCAAGTAACTATTTCTAAATACTGTGAGTGTGATTTCCCGAGTAAAATGTCTATTTGAAGAATTTTTTGGGCGCGAGAACGTCACCTGAACCGCATGCTTCACTGAAACAAAGGCGAATGCGCGATGTCGCTGTTCACTCAGGATTGTGGAATTTTTGTGTGTGTGTGTACTTTTCTGAGCTTCTGATCAGATGATATAAGTCATGGAGAATTGGTGAGTCTCTTTTTTCTGTTTTGTTTACATCGCTGAATGGATGAAATGCCTGTCTGAAATGCTCCTCAACCATGATATTTCATTGCACAAATAACCTCAAAGCATGTCTGAACAAACCTTATACTGTAGATATCCAAAAAGAGGATTAAATTACCTTTCTAACCATACCCTACATGTTGATGTTAGTCATTTGGGGCGCCTGTGAAAATTAATTCAAAGTGGCCTAAAAATGCACGTTTCCAAGGAAAGTAGTCAGTGGCAGCTGGCACATCTGCAGTGAAGTAGGTCAAATAGCCAGCTGACGATGCCAAAGTGTTAACACTATTGTGACTGGCCCTGCCTCTGCCTGAACTTCCTGCCAGCCTGAGCCTGCCGCCAATGAATTTCCAATGGTTGTAAAGAAACTCTCTAGCAGGCCTAAATGAAGTCCAACTGTCACCAAAATTTTTGTACTTGATGAAAAAAGGATGCTGAGTTTAGCTGTGCTATTTATAAAGCTATTACTTAAATAGCTTTTAGCCGCCATCCAGTTCTGTACCATTTATCACCGGAACGACTTTTAGCGCGGCCCGGCAGTAGGTGAAGCTCGGCGTTCACAACTATAGTCGCGGCCCGTCACGCATGGATGTGTTAATCGCACTCAGGCAATTCCATATGTGTTCCACCTAAACCTGCTTTTGTTATTTGTTGTTTAAAACCGAGCTGACTGCGTATACTATACTTCAGTCATACCAAGGGTCTAACTGTTTCAAAATATACACACAAAAAAAGGAAAAGAAAAAAGTACAAATATCAATGTATTTCCGTCCATAATCCAAGCACATGTCCCTGGTGTTGACCACACCCTCCAATTTATCACACAAAGATTTTAAAAAACATACCTGAATACAATTTTAAACATAATTCAGGACACTAAAGCATATATAAAAAAAGGCTTAAATTACCTTAAATTGCTTCTGCATATCCCATTTCCCTAGAGCCAAAAATTCATTTAGTATAATTATGTACCCAAATATCAATCCTAAGAGAAAGTATGTAAGACTTTATTGAACACATGCAGGTGAATGGACCAGCAAGCAGAGGTGCCAACCCCCTTCAAGACTTGACAGTACAATTCTAAAAATCTGTCAGTAAGATTTTGAATTCGTCAGTAAGATACAGGAAGAAACTTGTCCTATGGCTATCTGCTCGACAAGACTAATTGAAATATATGGACAGAAAACTATAGCAAAACGAAACAAATGGGGAGACTTACCAATATTTACATATATGTACAGTGTGAAGAGGCTGTGGATGGGATCAGAGGGACTTCATTGTCGTCGACTTGCATGTCCGCAACAATCCTTCTGACAATGGTGTCTCGAAGCATGGTCCTGCACTGCCAGCTTTCAGCACCATGAGGGCTCCCAGGGTGTCCGTGCTCATCGTACCCCTAAAGTCTGTTTTGTTTTTTCTGACCATGGAGAAGATTCGTTCACAAGCACAGTTTGATACAGGGATGAGCAGAATTCCCTGCATGACTCTGGCCAGGTTGCTGTACTTGCTGTTCCCATTGTGGTCTGTCATCTTGGAGATACTCTGCCATTGTTCCTCAGCATTTTCTTGCTGAATTACTTCAGGAGGAATGGAAGCTTCTGCTTGATAGTCAAGGAATTCCGTGTGCACAGTGTCTCGGGTGAGACCATCCTGCAGCAAACAAGGAAATTTGCCCAGGAAGAAATTCAAGGACGAGATTCTGGCAACGTCCCTGTTCTTTACGTCTGCCACTTCAGCATGCTGCCAGAGGATGTTGTTGGAGGGGTTGATCTTATCTACAATGTAAGTACAAATGGCTTTGTACAGAGATTTCACATTCTTGTAGAATATATCTTTTTCCTTCTGGTCGATTCCTGCCCCCAGATGTGCCCTGGCCTCACTGCCAATGAAGAGCTGGTCTTCAGCTTTGATGTTGTAACTGGAAGTGAAATCAACTGCCATCACAGGTCCATGACTCACTGCAGAGGGCTTCACAAAACAAACAAGCAATCTGCGGAACAGCTGCTCAATGTCTCTCTTGATGAGATGAATTCTTGCATGGTCTGTTTGAAGCTGCTTGTTCACTTTGTCGAACATTTGAATGACTGTTAAAGCGAACAGAACATACAGTTTTGTAGTTCTCCGTCTGAAGAAGTCTTTCAAAGTAGACCGTATGGCTGGGGAGCTCTGACTTGCACATTTCTTCAGGTTGCACTCCTCTTTCAGAAACAAGCTAATGGGTTCCCATTGTTCCAAAGCCCTCGACAACGCAGCACCAAGTGAGAGCCACCTTGTCGGGACATGCGCAATCAGCTGATGTTTGGGCACTCCGCACTTCTCCTGGAGCTGTGTCAGGCGCTGCTGTCGTCCACTGCTCTTGGACACATACCAGTACAACTGGCGCATGGTGTCGTCGAGGTCGAACTTCATTCCTGCCTTTATCCCCCTCTTCAAGGCCAGGCTGAGTAGGTGGCACACACAGCCCGCTAAGTACACATTCTGTTGTTTCTTCCGGACGAAAGAAATGACCCCTTTCTTGTCTCCAGTCATTACATAAGCATTGTCACTGACCAAGGCCATGCAGTTTTCCCACTTGATATCTAGTGAGCTCAGTTCCGTATCCAAAACTTTGAAAATGTTTTCTCCTGTGCTGGACTCGGAGCATGTAGGATTACACAGCAGTTCTGTTGTGATCTGATTGTGTTTGTTGAGGCAACGAACAACAATAGGATAACATTTATCCCCTCCCTCCTGACTTCCATCTGTGCCGAGTACGAAAGGTCCCGATCTCATGTGGTCAGCTAGTTCATTTACCTTTGCCTTGCTGCATGCTTTGACAATTTGTGTTGTCTTCGTCCGTGCGCATCCATACTCTTTCGCTATTTTGCTATCAGGGAACATTTTACGAAACAGGGGACCAGCATGATCCGACGCACTGAGCGGTATGTTGTGTTCAACTAGAAAGTGAGTGAACAGAGTCTCTGCGCGCGTGACAGCCTGCTGTGAAGATGTTTCTGCTTCAGACTTGGATGACGAAAAAAAACTGGTCAGCTTCGTAGATTTGCTGAGCGCTCCACTTTTCTCGATGTGTCGAACAGATACACAATGTCGCTTTACATCATCGAGTCCTCCATGAGAAATCTTAAAATCCAACTCACAAGGAACACAGTGTGCATGTTGAGATGAAACTTGGGAGGCCACAACACAAGGATACTTCTGCGTGTAGGTCTCACGAAACTTCTGGGAATATGCTCCTGTTTTTGCTTTCTTTTTTGGCGGTTCTCCGTTCGACGCCATGTTTCCTCCACAGAGAAAGCGTGGTGCTAGGCCTACTCATTGTCGTTTCCAATTGGACAGAGAAAATGAGAGAGCGCGTTTGATTGGTTACTGTGGCTATCGTTCTTACCACTGAGCCATCGTGGGTCCATGCAGTTTCAAAAATAGCGCAGTGGGATGGAGAGAGAAACCTGCTTTGCCTAGAAATCAAGCACGACAGGCCTATCGTTGGGTGCAGTGGAGAGAGAAATAAGCGTTTAGCCTTGCGCTATGCGAGAGAGCACTGAGGAGAGAACGCGAGCTTGGCCTTATGTTAGTTTCACGAGCGGACGATCTGGTCACTTTTGTCACCGTAAGATAAATTAAGTGACCGTAAGAACGTAAGATATTAAATCTGCCGTAAGAAAATACGGTGAAACCGTAAGGGTTGGCACCTCTGAGCAAGGCAGAAAATGACAGGAAGAAATGACAGAAAGCATAGAAACAAAGAGAGTAACAACAAAGGAGAAATTTCTAGCACAGAATGTCCAGAAGATGGGAATACTATTTATACTGAAAGAGCCCCCGGCATCGCCATCAGGGGTGGGTTATGCTAGCTTTACTGTGTGCTCACTCTGAAGTTGACAACATTAACTCTTCGAAGACGTAACAGCGGACATTCCGCTGCAGCTGGCCAAACCATTAGAGACGTGATAGCGGATATTCCACTGCGGTTTTTAAAAATAGATGCAAGCTGGTCGCTGGTCTAGGGGAACTAACTACACCTATAGGAACACTCTTCGGTATCTTCTGAAGTGTTTGTTACTTCCCTTGCATCGATTTCATCCCGATTAGTTAAAGTTTTTGCCTTTATCCAAACCAACCGGAGTGACCGTCCTTGCCCCAAAATGGCGACATTTAGGCCTTCTTCTTTTTCAAAGGATCGTCATAATCACTTTGCTGCTTCACCTGTGTGAAAACAAAGCTGTGTTTGTTCTTTTATATCTTCTGGTCATACCAAGGACTTGTGATTACCTGGATTTCTGGATTACCTGGTCAAGAATGGGTGTTTCACTGACTTTATGTGTTGGATTACTGTCAATCAAAAACTT
The DNA here is from genome assembly GCA_030674185.1 of Monoplex corrugatus. NCBI lineage: Eukaryota > Metazoa > Mollusca > Gastropoda > Littorinimorpha > Ranellidae > Monoplex > Monoplex corrugatus. The sequence goes on from JAPXFY010000028.1 coordinate 42,622,025, forward strand.
CTTTCCCAGAGCCAAAACCCTACCCCATTTCACCTTCTAGGAAGGTAAGTAGAATAGATGTATTGTCCTTGTATGTAGCTTCAGCTCAAAGAGCGTAAACTGAATTTTATTTTGATATAAAATATGTTCTTGTGCTGTAAAATCTGTATTTTTGAGAATTTTTTGAAAACCCCCCAAAATCATGCGTCGCCAAGGGTTGTGGCAGGTCCTGTTGATCGCGTCCACAGTGATTGTGCAAGGCAACTATATTACGTCTTCAAAGAGTTAACTTCAAAACAATATTTGGAAGGTTTGGGGTTCTGTAAAGGTTGGAGCGGTGGGGGTGGTGTGAAACTGCAGTGATTTCAGCAAAGCATGGTCTAGGGTACCATGATTATTTAATCTTTGTGCTTTTCCATGGGTTAATTTCCTTGTGAAACTTTTCATACACCTGAAGAAATGCCCCAGAGAACAAACTGCTAACAGATCTTTAATTTCACCCAAAGAGACCCTCACCATCTTTCTGAAGCTGTATCTATGTTCACTTTTGTGCGATTTATATCCCTATTTGTGAGAATCTAAATACATATATCTCAAAATGTATGTCTAATTATTAATTTATTCATTTGCATTTTTTTCCTTTTTCTTGATCATTGCTCTTCAGGAGTCCCCCCCCCCCCCCCCCACCAATTTTCTACCTTCCTTAACACTATGCCGTCTTGACGCCAGTCCGCTGCCACCCATTTGTACCGCGGTCTTAGTCGTGATGGCAGGCTGGTGCCGTCAGAAAATGTCATTTTTTTAATTTATAACATGAGCAGTATTCGAGGGAGAAAACTCCTGAAAGTCAGAGTATAATCATCTATGCATCGATTGCTTCCCTTAGACCGTATCTGTTTTAACAAAGTTTCTAGAGTCGGTAAGCGACGCTGTATTCACCTATTTTCAAAATGGCAGCAAGGCGACTTCAGAACCGGCATATGTTTTCTGTGCAAGAGGCGATCAATATCATCCAAGCTGAAGGATCTGATGATGAATTAGATCTTGTTGGTGAATCATCTGTCGAAGATAGGGATGATTTGTCGGATTCAGATATGAGTTTGTCCCTAGCATTGGCTTAAGTGGCATCACTATGTGGTCGATCATGTGGTTCAAAACTTTTGTTCAGAATGCTGTTTGGATACCCTAATTGGAGTAATTTCTACATTCAAGTGGGAAATCAGCACACAAATTGTGAGTAGAATCTAATGTAGCAAACTTCTGCCTTTCTTTTGCACTTTACTGTTTGTTTCTATCTTGTCTGGTTATTTTGTAATATTTTTTTTAAAAATGGCCAAAAACACGCGATTTCAGGGGTCGACAAGCACTATTTGACTGCGACTCCATTGAGTTAACTGCCACAGATGATGCTGTACTGTCTTTCTAATGCTAAGATGATGGTGATGGGTCAGCATGATAACCCTCATGCTACTGAGTTCCATCTAGTACTGTGACTGTGTGGCTGGGCTGTACTCTACACTTACTATCATAATATAGCCTGGAATCAACCAGGCCTGAGAAAAATGTTCACCTGCAGTGCTGGTCTGGAGATTTGAGCAACACCCTCAATGGAGCCTCCCTGAAGTGGACGAGACTCGATCGTGCAGTCCCATTCTTCCCACAGGCGCATAGCATGCTCTGCTCTAAACAGGTACTGGTTGGGGCCCAAAAATCGCACAATGATTTTTGACAGGACTGACCGGGATTCGAACCCACAACCTTCCAGTCAGTAGACTGTAGTACTAGTCACTGCACCACAGTGACTAGTCACTTGCTTTCCATGCCATTCGTTTCATAACCCTTTGACCTATCCGCCTTCTGTAAAAACTAAACCCTTTGACTACTGCATCCTACTTTGACTCCCGTACCCTATCCACCAACTGCAAAAACATAACCCTTTGGCTCCTACACCCTATCCACCAATTGTAAAAACTTAACCCTTTGCCTCCTGTACCCTATCCACAACTGCAAAAACATAACCCTTTCGCTCCTACACCCTATCCACCAATTGTAAAAACTTAACCCTTTGCCTCCTGTACCTATCCACCAACCGCAAGAACATAATCCTTTGAAACCTACACCCTATCCACCGTCTTCCTGCAAGAAGCTAGAGGATAGGGTGAGGGAGTAAAAGGGTTAAGTTTCTGCTTTGTTAGCATGGTTGACAATGCAGGAGTGCTGGTGGACAAGGTGCGGGAGTCAAGGGGTTAAATCCCATCTTACCATTTCTCTGAATGACGGCAGCCAGTCCTCCTTTCGCCATGATGTGATTTCCTGGCAGAAAGCTCTCTGAAAACCGCAGAAGGAACGTTCCATCTTGTGTTCCAGTCAAAGCGTCAATGCACTGGTTACGACTGGCAAAGCCATAGATGATCCTAAAAAAAAAAAATCATAGGGTTTACAATGTACTGGTTACGACTGGCAAAGCCGTAAAAACCCACAGGGTTTACAATGCACTGGTTACGACTGGCAAAGCGATAAAAACCCACAGGGTTTACAATGCACTGGTTACGACTGGCAAAGCCGTAAAAACCCACAGGGTTTACAATGCACTGGTTACGACTGGCAAAGCCGTAAAAACCCACAGGGTTTACAATGCACTGGTTACGACTGGCAAAGCCGTAAAAACCCACAGGGTTTACAAAGCACTGGTTACGACTGGCAAAGCCGTAAAAACCCACAGGGTTTTACAATGCACTGGTTACGACTGGCAAAGCCGTACAACCCCACAGGGTTTACAATGCACTGGTTACGACTGGCAAAGCCGTAAAAACCCACAGGGGTTTACAAAGCACTGGTTACGACTGGCAAAGCTGTAAAAACCCACAGGGTTTTACAAAGCACTGGTTACGACTGGCAAAGCCGCAAAAACCCACAGGGTTTACAAAGCACTGGTTACGACTGGCAAAGCCGTAAAAACCCACAGGGTTTTACAATGCACTGGTTACGACTGGCAAAGCCGCAAAAACCCACAGGGTTTACAAAGCACTGGTTACGACTGGCAAAGCCGTAAAAACCCACAAGGTTTACAATGCACTGGTTACGACTGGCAAAGCCATAAAAACCCACAAGGTTTACAATGCACTGGCTACGACTGGCAAAGCCACAGGTAATCCTAATCAAAAAGAACCACAGGGTTTACAAACTGACCTATGACTGTTAAACAACAGCAACAGTAACAACATTTTGCCCCAAACTGACCCATACTTGCGCAACAACATCACCCCAAGCTGACCCATGGCTGTACAACAACAACAACAACATCGCCCCAAATTGACCCATAGCTGTACAAGAACAATAACAACATCGCCCCAAATTGACCCATAGCTGTACAACAACAACAAAATGGCCCCCAACTGACCTATGGCTGTAAAACAACAGCAACAATAATAACACTGCCCAAACTTACCCATACCTGTACAACAACAACAACCCCAAACTGAGCCATATCTGTATAACAACAATGCCCCAAACTGATCCATACCTGTACAACAACAACAATAATAAAATGGCCCCCAACTGACCTATGGCTGTAAAATAACAGCAACAATAACAACATCGCCCCAAACTGACCCCATGGATGTACAACAACAATAACAGCAACAACAAAATGGCCCCAAACTTACCCACGGCTGTACAACAATAACAAAATGGCCCCCAACCGACCTATGGCTGTAAAACAACAGCAACAATAACAACACTGCCCAAACTTACCCATACCTGTACAACAACAACAACATTGCCCAAAACTGACCCATATCTGTATAACAACAACAAGGGGGGACACCTGTGAAAATTGAAAAACAGGAAAGGCCGGGGTCCATGGGCCGCTGAGGCCCCGATGGGGTGCAGGGGCAAAGCCCCGCTCGGGGGGTCTGGGGGGCAAAGCCCCCCAGACGCTGACGCTTTAAATGCATTACAAAAGGAAAAATCCCCGTCTCCTGAAACTATTTTGAATGCAAGTTCCAATAATAAAATATTTATAAATTAAGGTATGGTTTTGTTGCACACCGTACAAAAAGCGTCTCCACTTGTGTCCAGTTTCTTACACCACGTACCGAACGGGATGTCCGAGTCGTCCTTTTCGGTAAGCCATTCAAACCGCCACTTGTTTTTGGTCGCTTTTTTCGACCTCAGCGACTTTAAGAACGTCGCATTTTTCCAGAAACGGCATCTCGAATTTTCACAGCTACAACAGTGCATTCAAAATGGCGGCAAGGCGGAAGTCGTCAAAACGTGGATCAGACATGGAAAAAACATGGATCGGAATCCATCCCGACTCGACCTCGTCGTTCTTTTTTACTATTTCATTTTTTTTTCTCTCTCGATATTTTAAAAAGCCTGAAACCTCCGGTTCGGAAATTTTAAAAAGCCGGAATTCCGGCTCCCAGCCGGAAAGGTGTCACCCTTGCAACAATAACAACATCGCCCCAAAACTGACCCATACCTGTACAACAACAATAATAATAAAATGGCCCCCAACTGACCTATGGCTGTAAAACAAGAGCAACAATAACAACAACATCGCCCCAAACTGACCCATACCTGTACAACAATAACAACAACAACAAAATGGCCCCCAACTGACCTATGGCTGTAAAACAACAGCAACAATAACAACAACATCGCCCCAAACTGACCCCATGGCTGTACAACACCACCACCAACAACAACAACAACAAAACGGCCAAAACAAACTGACTCATCGACCCATGGCTGTCCAAGGACTTCCGGGTCGACCAGAAGGTTGATGATAGAGTGGAGCCAGCGCCAGAGAGAGAAGTCCATGCGTCCTTCACCCCGTTGGCGGCGCCATGTCGAGGTAGGCAGACCTTGTCCTGCAAGACATACCATCCTCCCTACCATCAACCATGCAGGACTTTTGGGGTGGAATTGTGTGTTGGTGTGTGGCGTGTGTGTGGTTTGTGTGTGCTGCGCTGATGTGTGTGGTTGTGTGTGTGTGTGTGTGTGTGTGTAGTTGTGTGTGTGAGTGTGTGTGTGATGTGTGTGTAGTTGTGTGGTTTGTGTGCGTATGCGTGTATGCGAGCACATGTATATTCTATGTGCATGCCCATGTGGGTTTGTATATTAACTGTCCGTCTCTCTGTCTCTTTCTGCCTGTCTGTCTCTCTGTGTTAGTGTGTTAGTGCATGTGTATGTGTGTTTGTGTGTATGTGTGTGTGCATGTGTATGTGTGTTTGTGTGTGCGCATGTGTGTGTGTGTGTGGTTTGTGTATGTACGTGCGTGCATTTCTACTATGTTGTGTGTGGTTGTGTGCATGTGTGTGTGTGTGTGTGTGTGTGGTATGTATGTTGTGTGTGTGTGTGTATGTTAGTGTGGTTGTATGTGTGTATATGTAGTGTGTAGTGTTGTGTGCGGTGGTGTGTATGTATGTATGTGTGTGTGCGAGTGCCCGGGGAGGTAGGTGTGTGTACATTTCTGTGTGTGCAAACACATGTATGTTGTATGCACATGCATGCATGTGTATGTGCTTGCTGATGTAACTTTTGTTTTCATTACATGTGATCATACATTTTCCGGCGAGATGCCTGTCATATGTGTCATCACACTCAGTCGCCCAGCCTCTCAGTTTGCGCGCTGCACATCTGCAGATTTTACTTTCCAAATAAACCCATGAACTTATCTTTCTAAGTCAATGATCCTTTGACTCCCGCACCCTGTCCACCAGCATCCTGTATTACCAACCATGCTGGCAAAGCAACAACTTAACCCCTTGACTCCCGCACCCTGTCCACCAGCATCCTGTATTGCCAACCATGCTGGCAAAGCAAAAATTTAACCCTTGGACTCCCTCCCTATCCACACTTCGACTCCTCACCCTACCACAGCTTCCTGCAGGAAGCTGGTGGATAGGGTGAGGGAGTCCAAGGGTTAAATTTTTGCAGTTGGTGGATGGGGTGAAGGAGTCAAAGGGTTAAAAATGAAGAGCATAGCAGTGGCTGAGACTACTCTGACAAAATACGAGACATGTAACTTCTTGACAGCGGCACAAATCATTGGATAATTCACATGTGATAGCCAGTGTTATTCTGTCAACTCTTTCTATTATACTTTGCTTGCATACTGCCTCCTGCAATATATATATCATATACTATTAATAATATATATATATATATAATATATAAATACCTCTTCTGCTTCGTTCAGCTGACACAATCAGAATGACTGCTACACTGCTTTTTGCAACATGATCAGACAATGCAAGCACACACAAAAAACATACATAAAAAGATTATCTGCAGTACCTAACATTATACTCTTTAAACAATCATTGTTTACTGTCACTCACCTTGATAAAATTATCCAGCGTGACAATCACATCAGGTGACCCCTTGACCCCTTTTCCATTAGCGACCATGTCTTGTTGAAAAGGAAGAGACAAACAAACAAACAAACAAAAAACCATCAGACAATCTGATCTTCAGATCAACTTAAAATGTATCAAAACATGTACGAGTCAAATGAAACTAAATAATTATAACAACAACATCAATACACTGCAAATAACAATGATAATGATGATGATACTAACAATGATGACAACGATGATGATGACACAATAACAAGAGCAACAACAACAATAACCTTGATGATGACGATGATAATGATCATGACGACAATAACAATAATATAGATGATGATGAAGATGATGATAATGATAAGAAGAAGAAAGAGGAGGAGGAGGATAATGATGATAATAATTAGACCATGAAAAAACTGTGTGACCAGGTAATTAGACTATGAAAAACTGTGTGACCAGGTAATTAGACTATGAAAAAACTGTGTGACCAGGCAATTAGACATGAAAAAACTGTGTGACCAGGCAATTAGACTATGAAAAAAAACTGTGTGACCAGGCAATTAGACTATGAAAAAAACTGTGTGACCAGGTAATTAGACTATGAAAAAAACTGTGTGACCAGGTAATTAGACTATAAAAAAACTGTGTGACCAGGCAATTAGACTATGAAAAAACTGAGTGACCAGGCAATTAGACTATGAAAATACTGTGTGACCAGGCAATTAGACTATGAAAAAACTGAGTGACCAGGCAATTAGACTGAAAAAACTGTGTGACCAGGCAATTAGACATGAAAATACTGCGTGACCAGGCAATTAGACTATGAAAAAAACTGAGTGACCAGGCAATTAGACTATGAAAAAACTGGTGACCAGGCAATTAGACTATGAAAATACTGTGTGACCAGGCAATTAGACTATGAAAAAACTGAGTGACCAGGCAATTAGACTAAAAAAACTGTGTGACCAGGCAATTAGACTGAAAAAAACTGAGTGACAAGGCAATTAGACTGAAAAAACTGAGTGACCAGGCAATTAGACTGAAAAAAACTGAGTGACCAGGAATTAGACTGAAAAAACTGAGTGACCAGGCAATTAGACTATGAAAAAACTGTGTGACCAGGCAATTAGACTATGAAAAAACTGTGTGACCAGGCAATTAGACTATGAAAAAACTGTGTGACCAGGCAATTAGACTATGAAAAAACTGTGTGACCAGGCAATTAGACTATGAAAAAAACTGAGTGACCAGGCAAATAGACTAGGGAAAAAAAAACTGTGTGACCAGGCAATTAGACATGAAAAAAACTGTGTGACCAGGCAATTAGACTATGAAAAAACTGTGTGACCAGGCAATTAGACTATGAAAAAACTGTGTGACCAGGCAATTAGACTATGAAAAAAACAAACTGATGTGACCAGATGAATTAGACATGAAAAAAACTGTGGACCAGATAATTAGACATGAAAAAAAACTGTGACCAAGGCTAATTAGACTATGAAAAACTAACTGTGTGACCAGATAATTAGACCATGAAAAAAAACTGTGACCAGGTAATCAGACTATGAAAAAAACTGTGACCAGGTAATTAGACTGTGTAAAAAACTGTGTGACCAGATAATTAGACCATGAAAAAAAACTGTGACCAGGTAATCAGACTATGAAAAAAAAAACTGTGTGACCAGATAATTAGACTATGGGAAAAAACCCTGTGTGACTAGATAATTAGACTGAAGAAAACAACAACTGTGTGACCAGGTAATTAGACTGAAAAACCTGTGGCCAGGTAATTAGACTATGTAAAAAACCGTGTGACCAGATAATTAGACTATGAAAAAAAACCTATGACCAGATAATTAGACTATGAAACCCCCCCCTGTGTAACTAGATAATTAGACTATGAAAAAAACCCTGTGTGACCAGATAATCAGACTATGGAAAAAAAACCCTGTTTGACTAGATAATAAGACTATGAAAAAAAACCCTGTGTGGCCAGGTAATAAGACTATGAAAACCCTATGTGACCAGGTAATAGACATGGAAAAAAACCTGTGTGACCAGTAATTAGACATGAAAAAAACCCTGTGTGACCAGGTAATTAGACATGAAAAAAACCCTGTGTGACCAGGTAATTAGACATGGAAAAAAACCTGTGACCAGGTAATTAGACATGGAAAAAAACCTGTGTGACCAGGTAATTAGACATGGAAAAAAACCTGTGACCAGGTAATTAGACATGGAAAAAAACCTGTGTGACCAGGTAATTAGACTATGAAACAAAAAACTGTGTGACCAGATCATTAGACTATGAAAAAACCCTGTGTGACTCGATAATTAGATAATGAAAAAAACAACTGTGTGACCAGTAATTAGACTATGAAAAAAACGTGTGACCAGATAATTAGACTAAGAAAACAGGGTGTGACCAGGTAATTAGACTATGAAAAAAAGACTATGTGACCAGGTAATAAGACTGAAAAAACTGTGACCAGGCTATTAGATTATGAAAGAATTGTGTGACCAGGTAATTAGACTATGAAAAAACTGAGACCTGGCAATTAGACTACGAAAAAAACTAACAAACAAACAAAAGAAATATAAGAAACTTCCATTGCATCAATCATTTTTATAGATTAAATTACACATCACACAGATTTCTAATGTTATTATCATAATGTGTTCTTCATTTCAGTCACCTTTTTGAAGATGACAGAAACGAAAAACATATTATAAGAAAGAATGTTGAAGGACCACCCATAATGAAAGATGAAGTTAGAGCAGCATTGAAAAAGATGCAACCAGGAAAAGCCCCAGGACCAGACAATATTAATACAGAGATGACTGAAGCTCTGGAGGAATTTGGTACTGAAAAATAACAGTCTCCTAAATGAAATTTATGACACAAGAAAAATCCCCAAAGATATATCAAAATCAATTTTCATCGCATTTCCAAAGAAAAAAGGGGCTATAGAATGTGAACTCCACTGCACAATCAGCTTGATGAGTCATGTAACAAAAATCCTATTAAGAATAATCATGATGAGGACAAGGAATAGAATCAAAAGAGAAATGTCAGAAGAACAGCGTGGATTTGTTGTAGGGAAAGGAACTATTAATGCCATTTACATCCTAAGAACTATCACAGAGAGGTCCATTGAGATGAATAAAGATTTATATTTATGCTTTGTTGATTATACCAAGGCTTTCGATTGGGTAAGACATGACGAACTGATCAACCAACTAGAAAGACTCAATATTGATGGAAAAGATCTATGAATGATCAGAAATATGCATTGGGAACAAACAGCTGCAATGAGAATAGAAAATGATATAAGCTCTTTCCATAATATCAAAAGAGGAATAAGGCAAGAGGAATAAGGCAAGTTGTGTTCTGTCACCAGATGTTTTCACTCTACAGCAAAACCATCACGAGAAACCTAGAAGAATGCCCTGGATTAAAGGTTGGAGGAAAAATGTTAAACAACATTCATTATGCAGATGACACTATGCTAATTGAAGAAAATGAAAGGGACCTACAAAAACTTGTCAATATAATAGAAATAGCAAAAAGAAAGGGTTGGAGCTAAATAGCAAGAAGACGGAATTCATGGTAATCAGTAAAAAAAACCCCATGAAATCCCCTTATGCAAAATAACAGCAAACAGCAAAATTTTGAGACAGGTTGATAAGTTTAAACATCTGGGAACGATCATCTCACCAGATGGCAGATGCACATCAGAAATAGCCAGCAGAATCGGCCAAGCCAAAACAGCATTCAAGAAGATGAAAAGCATTCTTACCAACAAATGCCTATCAATTAACATCAGGAAGAGAGTTCTTGAATGTTATATAGAACTGATAATGTTATACGGTTGTGAGGTGTGGACATTCAACACGCAAAGCCAGAACAAGACTGAGGCAGCTGAGATGTGGTTTCTAAGAGAAGAATGCTGAGAGTTCCATGGACAGCAAAGAAAACAAACCAGACGTCTTGACAGAGGCACACACAGAGATCACTAATAGGGAAAGATTAGGAAAGACAGGAATTATATGCCATTTTATGAGGATGGGGAATTAGAGCACCTGGTCACAACAGGAATGCTGGAGGGAAAGAGAGCACCATGTAGACCCAGGGAGAAAATATTGGATGGACTTGCAGGGTGGCTGAGGACAGAGAGGGTGGAAGATGTGTTTGCGGCAACAAGGGATAGATACATATGCAAGCCATGAACGCCAACACCATGCGGCAGGGCACATGATGGTGATGATTACCATCCAGGCAATTCACACAGAAAGGGACCATTTGAAAATGATTTCTTTATCTATCTATGTTTTTTTTAAACATAAAAACAATTTAACAATGCAACCAGCATCAGTGATCAGTTCAGCTGGGAAAATACTCATGATGAACATGTTCAATGATTAACTCACGATGGACATACCAATGAATCAGATTCTTGTTCAACGATTAGCTCACAATGAACGCACCAATGAATCAAATTCCTGTTCAATGATTAGCTCACGATGAACATACCAATGAATCAGATTCCTGTTCAATGATTAGCTCACGATGAACATACCAATGAATCAGATTCCTGTTCAATGATTAGCTCACGATGAACATACCAATGAATCAGATTCCTGTTCAATGATTAGCTCACGATGAACATACCAATGAATCAGATTCCTGTTCAATGATCAGCTCACGATGAACATACCAATGAATCAGATTCCTGTTCAATGATTAGCTCACGATGAACATACCAATGAATCAGATTCCTGTTCAATGATTAGCTCACGATGAACATACCAAGAATCAGATTCCTGTTCAATGATCAGATCACATGAACATACCAATGAATCATTCCTGTTCAATGAATCAGATCATGATGAATATACCAATGAATCAGATTCCTGTTCAATGATTAGTCACGATGAACATCCAATGAATCAGATTCCTGTTCAATGTTCAGTGCAAGTCTTTTTTCGTAAAAAAAACCCAAACTAAGAGCCACAAAATAGAATATATACATGCTGTTCATTAAATGTACCAAAACAAGGTGCCTGTCTTGTTTTTTTTACATCAAAATACATGTATTGAATTTCTATTTTGTTTTTCTGGGTTCTGTTTGCTTGAAAAGATTCTTTGTGTAACAACATATTTTAAAACATGGAATCAGATTCTTGTACACAATCTTCCTGAAATGCTACATTCCTTTTATTCACACATTCTCTATCTTACACTCTCATACACACAAAAGAGAAGAAGATGCAGAATGTGAATGTGCTCAACACCCCCCCCCCCCCCCACCAATCATTCAACCCACCCTTCACACAACCCTCTCACCTTCCCCCCCTCCTCAAACCACCACACACACACTCACTGACACACATCAATGAGCTTCCTGTATTCAGTAAAGAGCTACCAGGGGAGTTAAGTCTGCAATGCTGAAGAACACTATCAGTGTTTTATCAGATGAACACAATATGCCCACAACATGCTGGCAATCATGAAATTATGACGTACGTTGTACTACAACAGAACAGTCAAGAGATTAAGAAAAAAAGTAGGAAAAATCAATGAAGAAATGACGAGAACAAGAATCTACCTGCAACTCTGTCTAGAAAATGAGTGACTGTTAACCAGATTTTAATGAGAAATGTGTCAATGACTGGAAAATGAATAAAATATGCTTGAAATGACGAATGTGAAAAAAACAAAAACAAAGATCAGACGTCAGCAACAACAACGACCAACACGACAGTCAAGCGGATAAGATGTCAAACTTTCAATTGGAAGGTCTGGATTCAATCTTGCCTGGGTACCTTCTATTCTGCCGGTAAAGAGTGGACATTTTTCTGATTGCTTAGTCAACATGCGTGCAGACCTCCCATTGGTGCCTACACCCCCCTCACTGACAAACGCACACAGGACATAAACTATGCACGTAAAAGACCCTGTAACTCATGTCAGTATTTGGTGGCTTATCTTTCAGTTTCAGTTTCTCAAGATGACATCTTTATGCTTGGAATGAATTCCATATGCACAAAACGTCACAGATGCCATGTGACGGAGAAAATCCAGAATGATCATGGTACAAACCTTAAAGCCTGCACATAAACCGATAAGCTGGTCAGGTTCTGGAAACATGAAAACACTCAGAATGCATGCTCACCAAAGATCAAGTCTGCAGACTGTGTAGCAACACGTCACCCATGCAGTGCAGGCAAAACGATGTGCATACATGCAACCGAGAAAAATCAGAATGCTTGGAAAAACAACAACAACAAAGCAAGTATGAGTCGCCTTACTCAGTCTCTCTGTTAAAAACTCCTTCTCACGGCCTCTCAGCCCCACTCCGCCAATGTATTTGATGCGTTCGTCCATCATCTTGATCACGTCCGCCACTTTCATGCTTGGAGCCATATCACCTCTGAGATTGTACTGAAAATGTACACATTATTACTGTTATTGTTCTTTAAAGCCAGGCGACTGCGCAGAACCTTATCAGGGATATTACCATCTCAAAAAGTACACTTCACCTCACTGGAGGGAAAAAAAAAATCACCTGAAAACGAAAATTAAGTACACATATCAATACAGTCACACACATAGTCTAAGGATAAGCCCTTGGCGTTGACCACTGTGTCCAATTTTTCACCAGGGGATTAAAAAAATCAAACCCACATACAAATATAAACATGATACTTAAACATATATAAAAACTGGCCTAAATTACCTAAAACTGCTTCTGCACATCACACTTCCTTAGAGCCAAAATTGCAATTATTACATGTACCCAATTATCATTCCTAATAGAAAGTATCTAAGGCTTTATAGAAAACATACATATGAATGGACTAACCAAGGGCAGAAAATGATAGGAAGTAATGACAGAAAGCAAAGGAACAAGGCAGACACAAAGAGAGTGAGAGAAAAGAAGAAATTTCTAGCACAGAATGTCCAGAAGGTGTGGATAAAATTTATACTGAAAGAGCCCTTGGCATCCCATACTGAAAGAGCCCTTGGCATCCCATACTGAAAGAGCCCTTGGCATCCCCTTGGGGGAAATGTACACATCAAGAAGTTTATGGACTACAGAAGTTCATGAAGGGCAAAACCACATTTGAACTGCGGAAAAAGCTGCTATTCAACAGGTAAGATACACACATATACGCACGTCATTTACATGTAACCAAAATTACTCCAGTGGTAGGCTGAAAAAATACCAGTATGAAATACAGACTAGGTAAAACATAGGCTAGGTAAGGCCTTAGGACCTGGCCAGTTCAAGGGTTTACGTGCAGGCTTAAGGCTTGTGCCATGATCACCATACACTTGGCACATGTGACGTTAGTGCATATGGGATTCATTCTGAGCATGGAGATATCATCTTGAGAAACTGAAACTGAAACCTTAACTGAAGGACAGTGGTGCCCACCTTCTATTCCTGGACCAGTATTAAAGGGCGATGCCCACCTTCTATTCCAGAACCAGTATTATAGGGTGATGCCCACCTTCTATTCCTGGACCAGTATTAAAGGGTGATGCCCACATTCTATTCCTGGACCAGTATTATAGGATGGTGCCCACCTTCTATTCCTGGACCAGTATTATAAGGGTGATGCCCACCTTCTATTCCTGGACCAGTATTAAAGGGTGATGCCCACCTTCTATTCCTGGACCAGTATTATAGGGTTGGTGCCCACCTTCTATTCCTGGACCAGTATTAAAGGGTGATGCCCACCTTCTATTCCTGGACCAGTATTAAAGGGTGATGCCCACCTTCTATTCCTGGACCAGTATTATAGGGTGGTGCCCACCTTCTATTCCTGGACCAGTATTATGAGGGTGGTGACTATCTCCTATTCCTGGACCAGTATTATAAGGGTGGTGCCCATTTCCTATTCCTGGACCAGTATTATAAGGGTGATGCCCATCTCCTATTCCTGGACCAGTATTATAAGGGTGGTGACTATCTTTTCTATTCCTTGACCAGTATTATGAGGGTGGTGCCCATCTCCTATTCCTGGACCAGTATTATAAGGGTGATGCCCATCTCGTATTCATGGACCAGTATTATAACGGTGATGCCCATTTCCTATTCCTTGACCAGTATTATAAGGGTGATGCCCATCTCGTATTCCTGGACCAGTATTATAAGGGTGGTGCCCATTTCCTATTCCTGGACCAGTATTATAAGGGTGGTGCCCATCTCGTATTCATGGACCAGTATTAAAAGGGTGGTGCCCATCTCGTATTCATGGACCAGTATTGTAAGGGTGATGACCATTTCCTATTCCTGGACCAGTATTATAAGGGTGGTGCCCACCTTCTATTCCTGGACCAGTATTATAAGGGTGGTGCCCACCTTCTATTCCTGGACCAGTATTATAAGGGTGGTGCCCACCCTTTTATTCCTGGACCAGTATTATAAGGGTGGTGCCAATCTTCTATTCCTGGACCAGTATTATAAGGGTGGTGCCCATTTCCTATTCTCTGGACCAGTATTATAAGGGTGATGCCCATTTCCTATTCCTGGACCAGTATTATGAGGGTGGTGCCCATCTCCTATTCCTGGACCAGTATTATAAGGGTGGTGCCCATCTCCTATTCTCTGGACCAGTATTTGAGGGTGGTGCCAATCTTCTATTCCTGGACCAGTATTATGAGGGTGATGCCCATCTTCTATTCTCTGGACCAGCATTATAAGGGTGATGCCCATCTCCTATTCTCTGGACCAGTATTATAAAGGTGATGCCCATCTATTATTCCTGGACCAGTATTATAAAGGTGATGCCCATCTATTATTCCTGGACCAGTATTATAAAGGTGATGCCCATCTCCTATTCCTGGACCAGTATTATAAGGGTGATGCCCATTTCCATTCCTGGACCAGTATTATGAGGGTGATGCCCATCTCCTATTCCTGGACCAGTAGTATGAGGGTTGTGCCCATCTTCTATTCCTGGACCAGTATTATGAGGGTGGTGCCCATCTCCTATTCTCTGGACCAGTATTATAAGGGTGATGCCCATTTCCTATTCCTGGACCAGTATTATAAGGGTGGTGCCCATCTCCTATTCCTGGACCAGTATTATAAGGGTGGTGCCCATCTCCTATTCTCTGGACCAGTATTATGAGGGTGGTGCCCATCTCCTATTCCTGGACCAGTATTATGAGGGTGGTGCCCATCTCCTATTCCTGGACCAGTATTATGAGGGTGGTGCCCATCTTCTATTCCTGGACCAGTATTATGAGGGTGGTGCCCATCTCCTATTCTCTGGACCAGTATTATAAGGGTTGTGCCCATCTCCTATTCATGGAACAATATCATAAGGACGATGCCCATCTCCTATTCCTGGACCAATATTATGAAGGTGGTGCCAATCTCCTATTCCTGGACCAGTAATATAACGGTGGTGCCCATCTGCTATTCCTACACAATTAAAAAAAATAGAAATCCACTTTTTAAAAAAAAAGTGCACAAAAGGTCCCACAGCACCAACAATGATCCTGAGTGAAGTTCTATTGTAAAAAAAGAGAAAAAAGTCCACTTTAAAAAAAACATGTAAAATATTCAACAGCACCAATTGATCCTGGGTGAAGTTCAAGTAAAAAAAAAGAAAGAAAGAAATTTGTCAGCACAATTATCCTGGGTGAAATTCTTAAAAAAAAAAAAAAAGAACACAAACCAGAAAAGAAAAGGGTGTGGGATGGGGAAAAAAAAGACATCGCTGTACTGTGGTGATGCATTCTCCTTGAGGACAGAAGCCCGACCTTCACATTGTAAAGTTACTGGGACAAAATGGACATAAAGCTTGCTTGCTTACTTGCTTGCTGATTTACTTACTTACTTATCTAACTTGCTTGCTGAATACTTACTTATCTAACTTGCTTGCTGAATTACTTACTTATCTAACTTGCTTGCTGATTTACTTACTTACTTATCTAACTTGCTGATTTACTTACTTATCTAACTTGCTTGCTGATTTACTTACTTACTTACTTATCTAACTTGCTTGCTGATTTACTTACTTACTTATCTATGATTAAGAAAACACTGTCTTCACCTAGTTGATAGACAGCTGAGCATTTGGGCATTGACTAGTGGGGGGGAAGGGGGGTGCTGTCATGTGAGATGAGTTTATATAGAATAGCTAGTTGTGTTGTGATTCAGACCTTTAATTATTATTTATTTACTTTATATATATGTTCCTTTTTTGAAGGTAAGATACACACATACACATGTCATTTACATGTAACCAAGCTTATTCCAGTAGTACACTGATGAAATACCAGTATACAATATAGACTAGGTAAAATTTAGGCTAGGTAGGGCCTCAGGACCTGGCCAGCTCAAGGGTTTATGTGCAGGCTTAAGGCTTGTGCCATGGTTACCATACACGTGGCACCTGTGACGTTAGTGTATATGGAATTCGTTCCGAGCACGGAGACATCATCTTGAGAAACGGAAACGGAAATAAAAAGCACCACACAAAATCCACTGACCACATTGGGAGAACTGAAACTATGCCACAGCTGGGCCCCGATGTGTTCTGCTGCTTGATTGGCTCCTGTGCGCACAATGATGGGAAGAGAAATCGTCTGCACACAAAACGATGTGTTCGTTAAAAAGACAAAAGCAACAAAAACAAAGTCTCAACACAAAATGAGCTTATTTAAAGAAAACTAACCCAATGATCTACACCCACAATACAATGTGTATATTTAAAAAAGAAACTCTACAAATAAAACAAAGTATTCACTAAAAAACAACACACACACACACACACACACACAGTCTACACACAAAACAATGTGTTTATTAACAGAAACTCTACAAACAAAGCAAAGTATTCACTGAAAAACAACACACACACACACACACAAAACAATGAGTTTATTAACGGAAACTCTACAAACAAACCAAAGTATTCACTAAAAAACAACACACACACACACAAACACACACATATGTATACATCTTCACTCAAAAAGTCCTACATGATTTTAAAATAAGGAGATAAAAAAAAAAACAATAATAAAACAAAACCCGAAAAGTAAAACCAAAAAATACACAACAGCTGGTCACAAAACAATAAACCAGCCTAAAGAAACACATAAAAATGAAATGGAATCTGCGCCAGTGACAATATCATAACTCCTAATCGCGAATTTCAACATGCAGTATCCACAGACATGTTACACTAATATCAGCCCAATTCAGACCTTTAATTATTTATTTATTTACTTTACATACATGTTCCTTTTTTGAAAGTAAGATACACACATACACATGTCATTTACATGTAACCAAGACTGTTCCTGTGGTAGGCTGATTAAACACCAGTATAAAACACAGACTAGGTAAAACGTAGCCTAAGTAGGGCCTCAGGACCTAGCCAGCTCATGGGTTTATGTGCAGGCTTAAAGCTTGTGCCATGATCACCATACACATGGCACCTGTGACTCTAGTGCATATGGAATTCGTTCCGAGCACAGAGATGTCATCTTGAGAAACTGAAACTGAAACTCAGCCCATGCATTTCCCATGAATGTAAAAAAGATAGTCTTTTACCTTAATCCTTTCACTCCCTCACTCTATCTACCAGCATCCTGCATCATGTCATGATAGCAAAGCAAAAACACAACCCTTTGACTCCCTCACCCTGTCCACCAGCTTCCTGTATGAAACTGGTGGACAGGGTGAGGGAGTCAATAGTTCTTGCAGTTGGTGGATAGATGAGGAGTCAAAAGGGTTAAAACCCAACATCCATAGCTTTATTACATTAATATCAGCCAGTGCACCTGTCGCCGTGGTGTAGTTAGCTCAACAAACTACTGACTGGAAGGTTGTGGGTTCAAGTCCCCATCAGTCCCTTCAAAAATCATTGTGGGATTTTTCAGCTCTAACCGGCTCCTACCCAGAGTTGGGCGTACTATGGGCTCATTGGGAAGACTGGGACCACACAGTCGAGTCCCATCCACTTCACGGATGCATCATTGCGCGTGTTGCTCAAATCTTCTGACCAGCACCGCAGGTGTTTGTATCTCTTGGGCCAGGTTGATGCCAGGATATATTATGATAATAAGCGTAGAGTACAGCCCTGCCACGCAGTCTCAATCCTAGATGGAACTCCATCATGATTATCATCCTCATCAACATCATCATTACTGCATTGTAAAAACTGTGCCAGCTTCTGTGGCCATAAAGGTAGCATAGAAAATGGGACCAAAAAAAAAATAAAATAAAAAAAAAGGTGAGCACAAAGGTAACCTCCCTGAGTCCGATGATCTAAAAAAACAACCAAAAAAACCTACATATATATTATCCATCCACTCACCTGTGTCTGGTACCTGGTCATAAACATCTGGATGTAGATATCCACATCGTAAACCACATGGTACAGCTGTTTGTACACATGCTTCACCTCCCTGCGACTGAAATGTCCCACACGAAGCTTTTCATACTTCCGCTCGTATGACAAAGTTGGGGAGTCTGGACCTGCCGACTGATGTCGGCATTTGGAATCAGACCGGTCGGTGATGATTTTGAAGTTTTTTTCTGGTCGTTTGTTTAAGCGCTGAGCCTCAGCCAAGTCGCGGCTGTAAGCCAGATAAATGTCCACTCCTCTGATGATAATGCTGTCCTCAAAACCTTTCCCACCCAGGATTCTAAAAACAAACATGACATAAAAACAAATTATTTTTGTTTTAAGCCCAGGCGACTACGTACAGCCATATCAGGGCTATAACTGTTTTGTAACATACACAATACCTCATCAGGAAAAAAAAAAAAGGAAAATAAAATTAACCCTTTGACTCCCACAGCCTGTTCACCAGCATCCAGCATTGCCAACCATGCTAGCAAAGCAAAAACTTAATCCTTTGATTCCCTCACCCTTTCCACCAGCTTCATGCAGGAAGCTGATGGATAGGGTAAGAGTCAAAGGGTTAAGTTTTTGCAGTTGGTGAATAGGGTGCAGGAGTCAAAGGGTTAAGCACACAAATCAATGCATTCAGGCACATAATCTATGGAGATGCCCCTGGCGTTGACCACTCCGTCCGATTTATCACTTAGGGGATTTAAGAAACACACCTGAACACAAATTTATACATGACTAAGGACACCAAAACATATATAAAACAGGCCTAAATTACCTTAAACTGTTTTTGCATATCTCATTTCCCTAGAGCCAAAAATGCACTTAACACATGAACCCAATTATCAATCCTAAGAGAAATCACCCAACACTTCATCAAACACATACATGTGAATGGACCAGCAAAGCAGAAAATGACAGAAAGAAATGACAGAAAGCACAGAAACAAAACAGAAAGAAAGAAGGACAGAAAAGAGATAATTTGTAACACAGAATTTCCAGAAGGTGGGGATGTTATTCATACAGAAAGGGCCTCCAGCATCCCCGCGGGGGAAATAGAAACAAATGTAAACATCAACTAATCATAAACACAAATCATAAAACTCAGTTTTTCAGTCATTATTATACAATGACCCCCCCCCCCCTACACAAACTAACAAAAAACAAATGAACAAACAAAACAAAACAAAAAACCCAACAAACTATCAACTATTCAATCAGTTATTAAAAAAAAAAAAAAAAAAATACCCCAAACTCAACATGAACTATTTTTTAGACAATATTAAAGAAAACAAATTCTTTAAAAATCCAATCATCTGTTTAGTCGGTATCAAAGAATAAAAACAAATAAACACCCAAAGCTTAACACTGACTGATTGCTCATTATTAAAACATCAAAAAAACTAAATTTCAACACACACACAAACTGACCCGACAGTGGTGGTAAATTTCTTGCTGTTGTTGATGTCTTCCTTGTCCTGTCCTTTTTCTTTTTCAATCATCATCGTCAATGGAGGCTGCACTTTTACCACCAGCAGCCTGCAGAATCATGAAGACAGTGACTATGAATCACTATCACACTCACCACCGGCAAATGACACAAACCACTATCACACTCACCACCAGCAAATGACACAAACCACTATCACACTCACCACCAGCAAATGACACAAACCACTATCACACTCACCACCAGCAAATGACACAAACTACTGACACAAACTACTATCACACTCACCACCAGCATATGACACAAACCACTATCACCAGCAAATGACACAAACCACTACCACACTCACCACCAGCAAATGACAAACCATTATCACACTCACCACCAGCAAATGACACAAACCACTATCACACTCACCGGCAGCAAATGACACAAACCACTATCACGCTCACCACAAGCAAATGACACAAACTACAATCACACTCACCCCAGCAAATGACACAAACCATTATCACACTCACCACCAGCAAATAACATAAATGACTATCATACTCACCACCAGCAAATGACACAAACCTTTATCATACTCACCACCAGCAAATGACACAAACCTTTATCACACTCACCACCAGCAAATGACACAAACCTTTATCACACTCACCACCAGCAAATGACGCAAACCACTATCACGCTCACCACCAGCAAATGACACAAACTACTATCACACTCACCACCAGCAAATGACACAAACCACTATCACACTCACCACCAGCAAATGACACAAACCTTTATCACACTCACCACCAGCAAATGACACAAACCTTTATCACACTCACAACCAGCAAATGACAAAAATTATTATGACAGTCACCACCAGCAAATGACACAAACAACTATCGCACTCACCACCAGCAAATGACACAAACCACTATCACACTTACCACCAGCAAATGACACAAACTACTATCACACTCACCACAAGCAAATGACACAAACCACTATCACACTCATCACCAGCAAATGACACAAACTACAAACACTCACCACCAGCAAATGACACAAACTACAAACACTCACCACCAGCAAATGACACAAACTACAAACACTCACCACCAGCAAATGACACAAACTACAAACACTCACCACCAGCAAATAACACAAACTACAAACACTCACCACCAGCAAATGACACAAACCACTATCACACCCACCACCAGCAAATGACACAAACTACAAACACTCACCACCAGCAAATGACACAAACCACTATCACACCCACCACCAGCAAATAACACAAACTACAAACACTCACCACCAGCAAATGACACAAACCACTATCACACTCACCACCAGCAAATGACACAAACTACTATCACACTCACTACCAGCAAATGACACAAACTACTCACACTCATCACCAGCAAATGACACAAACCACTATCGCACTCACCACCAGCAAATGACACAAACCACTATCACACTCACCACCAGCAAATGACACAAACCACTATCGCACTCACCACCAGCAAATGACACAAACCACTATCGCACTCACCACCAGCAAATGACACAAACCACTATCGCACTCACCACCAGCAAATGACACAAACCACTATCGCACTCACCACCAGCAAATGACACAAACCTTTATCACACTCACCACCAGCAAATGACACAAACCACTATCGCACTCACCACCAGCAAATGACACAAACCACTATCGCACTCACCACCAGCAAATGACACAAACCACTATCACACTCACCACCAGCAAATGACAAAAACCTTTATCACACTCACCACAAGCAAATGACACAAACTACTATCGCACTCATCGCCAGCAAATGACAAAACTACTATCACACTCACCACCGGCAAATGACACAAACCTTTATCACACTCACCACAAGCAAATGACACAAACCACTATCACACTCACCACCGGCAAATGACACAAACCTTTATCACACTCACCACAAGCAAATGACACAAACTATTATGACAGTCACCACCAGCAAATGACACAAACCACTATCACACTCACCACCAGCAAATGACACAAATCACTATCACCACAGCAAATGACACAAACTACTCACACTCACCACCAGTAAATGACACAAGCTACTCACCACCAGCAAATGACACAAACCATTATCACACTCACCACCAGCAAATGACACAAACTACTATCACACTCACCACCAGCAAATGACACAAATCACTATCACACTCACCACCAGCAAATGACACAAACCATTATCACACTCACCACCAGCAAATGACACAAACTGCTATCACAATCACCACCAGCAAATGACACAAACCACTATCACACTCACCACCAGCAAATGACACAAACTATCACACTCACCACCACAGCAAATGACACAAACCACTATCACACTCACCACCAGCAAATGACACAAACCACTATCACACTCACCACCAACAAATGACACAATTCACTATCACACTCACCACCAGCAAATGACAAATCACTATCACACTCACCACCAGCAAACGACAAAACTACTATCACACTCACCACCAGCAAATGACACAAACTACTATCACACTCACCACCAGCAAATGACACAAACCACTATCACACTCACCACCAGCAAATGACACAAACCACTATCACACTCACACCAGCAAATGACACAAACTACTATCACACTCACCACCAGCAAATGACACAAACCACTATCACACTCACCACCAGCAAATGACACAATTCACTATCACACTCACCACCAGCAAATGACAAATCACTATCACACTCACCACCAGCAAATGACACAAACTACTATAACACTCACCACCAGCAAACGACACAAACTACTATCACACTCACCACCAGCAAATGACACAAACCACTATCACACTCACCACCAGCAAACGACACAAACCGCTATCACACTCACCACCAGCAAATGACACAAACCACTATCACACTCACCACCACCAGCCTGTACAATCATGAAGACAATGACAATTCACTATCACACATTTCTGCCATTTTCTCCTGCCAGGATGCTATGTTTGTGAAGTTGTTTACTGTTTAATGTGCTAAATGTTGTACATTTACTCTGTTGTCTCTTGTATATGCTCCATATAGGCCAGTTGGCTGAAAAATGCACCTGTCCTGTTTTGCTATCTTAAATATGTTCTATTTTCATGTTTTTCTGGTAGAACTAACAACAGCATTTACATGTTACACAAAATGTCTGTTGAAATTATGCAAGTTTTAAAACTAGTAATAGGATTCATATTAAACTTATATTTCCACAATGTCTGTTCAAATTATACAAGTTTTTAAACTAGTAATAGGATTCACACGAAACTTACATTTCCACAATGATGTCTGTTGAAATTATACAAGTCTTTGACCTTTAGCATGCTGTAGGCACACTGTGGTGCCGTACGGATTATTTCCCCTGCATCTGCAGGCGCACTGTGTCGCCGAGCAAAGGGTGTTCAAAATTCCCGGTTCGTAAACACTATATCCGTTACTAATAATAGAAACACTGCAACTTTCGCTTCAAAACGAGGCTAAACTCTGCTCTTCCATCCGCCATTTGCATTTCCTTCGATTCAACACACGGTAATGAATTTTTGAATTGTGAACATCGATTTTGGGGATTTTCTCAACACCAAAATGGCAGAGGCTGATTTGGAAAAATGGTTGTACGAACTCTTCTACGATTCAGACTCTGAAAATGAATTTGAAGGCTTCACACAAGCTGAAATCGATGGCGAAGTAATGGTGAAAATGACTGTGATTCAAGTGAAAGTGACACCGACAGTGACGGCGATGTTCCAAGTGGGTATGAACATTCATGGCTGACTGATTTCACCGAAACTTCTTGTGTTTATATATATATATTTTTTTCAATGTCAAAACATGCATGCAGAACATAATGCATTATACGAAAACATTCCTCATCCATTATTTCATTAGTACAAAAAAAAAATCAAGTCTCTGCATACGATACAAAGTTATAACAATTCTAAACAAGTAGGTGCTCAAGTTTTTTGTTCCCAGAGAAAGAATGCAGGGACAGAGAGGGACAAGGAAAAGAAGTCTTGGAAAAATGTAGTGTGCTAAAGGTTAAACTAGTAATAGGATTCATATGAAACTTACATATCCACAGCTTTTTTCAAGATGTTTTCGAGAGACAGCCTCAACCAGCTGGAAACAGAAGGGGTGGGGATGGAAGGGGAGGTGGACGGAGTCTGGTTCTGGATCTCCAGTGATTCCATGCACTGTAGCTGTGTGCTAGTGGCACATTTCAAGAAGGTGCTGATGCAAGCACACACCTTTTCACACCTGCCACAAATCACAATTCAAATTAAAAATGGTCGAATTAAATTCAAATCCACTTTTTTTTCCCATTCTGTCACTGCACAGTCTGTACAACCCTTCCTTGGTGTAGATGCTGGGTGTATTCATGTTTCTACTAAACACTGAACGCAGGGAGAAGAGTAGCAAAATGGTTCAGACATTTGCTTGATAATAACTAAACTCGGGGTTCCAGGGTTCGCTCCCTGTAGAGGTCTCGACTTTTCTCCTCAGTTTGACCGGAAAATCGAGCTGAATGCCTAGTCCTTCGGAACAGGATGAAAAACGAGTTGGACCTGTGTGCCTTCTGGCTGCACACACTAAAGATCCCATGTCAGTTGATAATCGTGTAGAGCAGGGCACTGCCCGGTTGCTTTGGTATAAAACATTGAGAGATAGAATGATTTCCCAGGTCCCACCCTTTGAAGACCAATCTGCCTTCTTGCCTTTCCGAAATCTTGGTAAAAAATGTGAATATGAATATGAATTTGAAGTGAGGGAGAGGAAATGGGTGCTGCCCTCGTGGTGCTGGTCCCAGGAAAAGTTGAGGTCTCTGTCACCTCACTCCCCTATGACCTTAGGGTTATGAAACTATCTAGGGAGGACCTCAGGACCTGGCCAGCTCATGGGTTTATGTGCAGACTTAAGGCATGTGCCGTGATCATTCTGGATTTTCTCCATCACATGGCACCTGTGACGATGGTGCATATGGAATTCATTCCAAGCATGGAGATGTCATCTTGAGAAACTGAAACTGAACGCATATGTGGTTTACAGTCTTAAAACATGTGTATTTGATGTTCTGCGTGTGTATACATTTGAGAACGTTCAGATACTAACAATCAGTACATAATCTATGAAATTTGAAGTTTGTTCAAGAGGGATTAATTGAACTCGGATGATTCCATATGCGCTCCATCCAAATCTGCAATTATCTGGCAGACCTCCTGAGCCTGCACAAAATCCTATATGCTGGTTAAGGTCTTGAAAAATCTATGACGACCCTGGAGAATGGAAAAAGTCTTCACCCTTTTCCACCAGGAACTACCAAAGCAAGGTCAAACTCTGACCTTCCGACTGAAACCAGAAAAGACATGAAAAAAGAATAAGAACGCATATTTAATACAACAAGACAAGACAGGCGCAAATTTTCGGCCAACCGGCCTTTGTCAAGCATAAGATCACAAACAAACGAACACCAGGTACAAGAATTAAGAGAAAAAGACTGAAACTTCCCTGCTGCTCCTTCCAGTGTGAGAAAAAGGAGTATTGGAATGGTTATAGCCCTGATATGGCTTTACACAGTTGGCTGGGCTTTAAACAAAAATGACAATAACAATAACAAACAAACAAACACCAGGTACAAGAATTAGGAGAAAAAGACTGAAACTTCCCTGCAGCTCCTTCCAGTGTGAGAAAAGGAATCAGTTACCTGGCAGACCTTCTAAGCCTGCACAAAACCCTGGGAGACTGGGACCACACAGTGGGAAGGGGTGGAGACATTTTCCATTCTCCAGGATCCTCATAGATTTTTCAAGACATTACCAGTGTATCACTCGATCATCCGGCCTTGCCAAGACAATCCTGCAAGGCACAGTCTCGGGAGGAAGGAAAAGAGGCAGACAAAAGAAGAGATGGGAAGATAATATTCGAGAGTGGACGGGCCTGGAGCTGAGGGATACCCTAAGGAAAGCGGAGAGCAGGGAGGAGTGGAGAAAGGTTGTTGTCAAGTCTTTGGAGGCGTCCCAACGGACGGCCAGTCTAAGGGATCGGTGATAGTGACGGTGACGACCAGTGTATAGGGTTTTGTGCAGGCTCTGGAGGTCTGCCAGATAACTGATTCCTTTT
Source organism: Monoplex corrugatus (assembly GCA_030674185.1). NCBI lineage: Eukaryota > Metazoa > Mollusca > Gastropoda > Littorinimorpha > Ranellidae > Monoplex > Monoplex corrugatus. The sequence goes on from JAPXFY010000028.1 coordinate 42,648,399, forward strand.
CTCACGCTGGAAGGAGCAGCAGGGAAGTTTCAGTCTTTTACTCCTGATTCTTGTACTGGTGTTTGTTTGTTTGTGATCTTAGACTTGACAAAGGCCAGTTGGCTGAAAATTTGCGCCTGTCTTGTCTTGTTGTATTAAATAAGCGTTCTTATTCTTTCTTCGTGTTTTTTTTCTGGTTCCTGTTTGCTTGAATGTGGGCAGTCACACTTGTTTTCGCTTCAGACTGAAACCCTGACATCCAAACCGCTCTACCATCATGCTCGTCAAAAACACTTTATGTTGTCCTTAAAACCTGTTCACTGCTTCCGACCGAATATTCGGTTGGAAGAAACATAATTATGTCTCTAGTGCCATCGACCGAATATTCGGTCAGCAACTTTTCCTATATTTAGCCAGAAAACCCCAACGCTTTCAGTGACGTATGAGATATCAACGGAAACTTCAGTATTCCCTCTATAAATAGATGCTAATTATGTATGTATGACGTTTTACGGTCTTTCCTGCCTGTGTGGTTGAAAATGTGACCCCCTTACTATTCAGCGACAATAAACAATGGCGGATGAACTCGTGTCAACACCAAGCGTCAATCAGACCTGAAAAACAACTTATGCAGCAAAAGAAGTTGCAGAATTCATTACTTGTGGAGCTGATTCTGATTTGCAGTCTGTCGAGAAGAGCGAAAATGACGATAATTCAGCGCACGCAGGCGACATTTCGGTGTTGATGTCCGAAGTTGGGACTTGACCCAGATAAGAGTCGGAGTGACGTTACTAGCACTGGCAATTGTAAAAACGAAAGTACTGCTGCTCCTGGTGTGTTGTAAAGTATACTGAACAAGAAAATATAAATTTAGATACAGTAATCCACCTTGTGATGCGTTTTAACAATGTGTCAATGCCCCCCAAACTGGCTCATTCCCAGTTTTGTACACTATGGGCTCACTGGGAAGACCGGGACCACACAGTCAAATGTCATTCACTTCAAGAATGCGTCACTCAGGATGTTGATCAAGTGTCCTGACCAGCACAGCTGAAACTAAACTCATTTTTGTTTAACCCTTTGACTCCCGCACCAACCTCCTACATTGTCAACCGTGCTAGCAAAACAAAAACTTAACCAGGAAGCTGGTGGATAGGGTGAGGGAGTCGGAGGGTTAAGTTTTTGCAGTTGGTGTAGAGGGTGCAGGAGTCAAAGGGTTAAAGCCAGCCGACTGTGTAAAGCCATATCAGGACTATAACCATTCCAATACACAGACAATCCTTCAACAGGGGGAAAAAAAGGAAAAGAAAATTAAGTACAAATATCAATGCATTTGAGCACATAATCTAAGGAGATGCCCCTGGGGTTGACCATTCCTTCCAATTTATCACATAAGGGCTTTAAAAAGCACACCTGAATACTAATTTAAATGTAACTAAGGACACTAAAGCATATCTTGTATCTTTCAGGCCTGGTAATGACAGGAGGTATAATGAAAGGAAGAGTAGAGTACAGCCCTATCACACAGTCTCAAACTTCTTTTTAACCCCCTGACTCCCTCACCCTATCCACCAGCTTCCTGCATTATCCACCAGGAAAGCAAAGTGAAAACTTAACCCTTTCATTCTTTCACCCTATTCACCAGCTTTCCACGGGAAGCTGGTAGACAGGGTGAACTAGTGTAAAGGAAGCTGGTGGATATGTAGAGGAGTGAAAGGGTTAAGTTTTAGCAGCTGGTGGACAGGGTGCGGGAGTGAAAGAGTACATTTTGATTTTCAGCGAACAACATCCTTTGGCATATAACAGCAAACACACTTATCATTCTAAACGACTGGACTGAAATCTACAAGAAACAAACGAAGAAAGGGAAAAAAACATGGACAGAATGTTAAAACAAAGGGTAAAAAGCATGGAGCAGCTCGTCAGAGATGACAAGATTAAAGTCAACAACATACTGCATACAAGTTATCCGTGTGAGGCTTATAAAATTCAAAGAGAAACCGCATATCACCATTTTTATAAACAAGTGCTACAATACGCGCAGATTGTCAACATTAATCAACCTGCGATGGCGGATTGAAAAATTAAAGAACAGAACTGTCAGCCTTTCAGAAATTTGATACATCTATCTTTGATTTGATCTGAAGGTCTGCTGACTTGAATAAACTCGTCGGCGATGCTCTGCAGCTCAGGCTGTGGAGCTCAGTCTCTGACTGTGACGCTCCGCAGTCAAAGCTGCGGAGGATGTTATGATTTTTTTACCGAGACAATTTGCATACTATCTTAAAGAAAGATTATGCTGAAAGCACAGTTTAGTCACTTTTCTGAGTAGATTTCTTTCCCTTCAACTATAGCAGACTGTTGGAACTCTATTTTTGGTTTGTTTTCGCGGTACCTGAATCAAAGGAATTTTGAAGAGTCAAAACACTTTATGCCTGTATTTAATCATTTCTGGGACAAAATATTCATAAAAGCAGAATTCATAGTGACTTCCAGTGAAGAATGTATATCCTGTGACATGTTCAGTGCAGTTTTGTAACATGGATATTTAATGGATTACAAGCAGCAGTTTGATAAGTCATGTGTGTGTGTATCCGAAACTTTTTTTTTCCAGCGATTTGCATACCTTTTTCAATGGTAAACCAGAAAAAATTAAAAGCATGCATAAACAAGCGGTCTGCACAGTTACAAAGTAGACATAATGTCATTTCTAAACATGTATAACATGATAGGTTTATTATCGTTGATTATTCTCCATAATTTTTTTAAAAAGTACCAAAAACTGTGCATCTCGAGAGTTTGAGCAGCCATTTTAGAGCGCATCTCCAAAGAGTTGAGCACAGAAAACAGAAAACTAGACTGGTAGACCCTGTAACAAGATCCAATGACCACGCTAAAACAACACCAACCAACCGACCAGACTTATCAAAAAAGCGACAATCCTCACAGGTTCTCCACTTGTTCAAACATTTCCGGCTCTTCTCCATCCACTTGTCTCTCGACGCATTTGTGGAGTTCATAACTTTTCCACTGAGTGATGAACCCCTGCAGCCCTGTCAGAATGCTGTCTAACTCCTGCACCACTACCTGGCTCTTTTGGTCCAGATCCTGTTTGAACAAAATGTTAAAATGAATGTTTGAGCTGTAATTAAAAAACAGGGTTTTTTTGTTGTTTTTTTAAAAATTTTTCTTAAAGATCATTGCACTCAGGGAGGTTACCTTTGTGCTCACCTTTTTTTGTTGTTGTTGTTGTTTTGCTTTTTCTGTCAAATTTTCTACTCCACCTTAATGGCCACAGAAACTGGAACAGTTTTAATGAATAATGAGGAGGAGGATATTCATGATGCGATGAGTTCCAATCAGGATTGAGACTGCGTGACAAGGCTGTATTCTACATATACTATCTTAATATTTCCTGGCATCAACCAGGCCCGAGAGATACAGACACCTGAGGTTGCTGGTCAGAAAATTTGAGCAACACCCTCAATGATGCATCCGTAAAATGGACAAGACTCGACTGTGTGGTCCCAGTCTTCCCAATGAGCCCATAGCACGCCCAACTCTGGGGAGTAACTGGTTAGAGCCGAAAAATCCCACAATGATTTTTGAAGGTACTGATGGGGATTCGAACCAACAACCTTCCGGTCGGTAGTCCATTGTACTAACCACTACACCATGGCGACTGGTTGTACTGTACTTAAATATGTTCACAAATACATAGATCTGTCAGTAAATCAATGCATAACCATCTGTTTTGTTCCCGATGTATCAAAAGCATACAGGGGCTATCAGAGCTGTACAATTAGTGTAACAAATGAATACAAAATCAACAAATGAAATTAGTATGAAAAATGAACAATAAAACGACAAAATTAGTATGACAAATGAATAATAAATCAACAAGTGAAAATTGTATGACAAATGAACAATAAATCGACAAAAATTAGCGTGACACATGAATAATACATTGACAAACAAAATTAATGACAAATGAATAATACATCAACATATAAAATTAGTATGACAAATGAATAATACATTGACAAATAAAAGTAGTATGACAAATAAATTATAAATAGACAAATAAAATTAGTATGACAAATGAATAATAAATTGACAAATAAAATTAGTACGATAAACGAATAATAAATTAACAAATAAAATTAGTTTGACAAATGAATAATAAATCAACAATTAGTATGCAAATGAATAATACATTGACAAATAAAATCAGTATGACAAATGAATAGTAAATTGACAAACAAAATTAGTATGCAAATGCACAATAAATTGATAAATGAAATCAGTAGGCAAATGAATAATAAACTGACCCCCCCCCCCCCCCCCCAAAAAAAAGGTATGACAAAAGAATAATACATTGACAAATAAAATCAGAATGTCAAATGAATAATAAATCAACAACTGAAATAAGAATGACAAATGAATAAATCGACAAATAGAATGACAAATGAATAATAAATTGACAAATAAAACTGGTATGACAAATGAATAAAAAATTGACAATGACTTTCAGGGAAGGTAGGAGTGGGGCTGGTAGTGGTGGTGGTGATGGTAGCGGCGGAGAGACTGCCTACCTGTTGTTTAATCTCATAGCATAAAATCTACCATGTAGAAAACTTGTGCATCTTGTTTTCCTTGTTGTTCTTCTACTTTGTACAATCTTCATTGAAAAGAAAAGAACCTTCTTTGCAAGCACAGAAATAATCATACTCTTTTGTTCCACTTTTCTCACACCACTGTCTGTCTGTCTAGGTTGTACGTCAAAGGGCAATAAGAAAAATAAATGAAAACATAACGACTGATAAATGTAAACAAACAAGCCATTCAAATTTGGATTTATAAAAATCCCAACGAGACTGCCAAGGCTGTGCATTATGGTATACTGCTAACTATAAGTAAATGTGACATAGCATAGGAAAACGTGGCTGAAGACGCAGCCAGCCAGTCATAACTGTGGCTACAAATAGTTGGGCACGGCAGGCGAATCGGCCCTCTTTCCTCCTATTTAGTAAGGTGCGCCGCCAGCATCTTGATAGCACTGGCTGAACCCCGCTTGGCCTCTGACCCCATTTCTCACATTCCGTAGCCCCTGCAGGCCTTCCGCATTCCTTCTTTGTTCTCACTAGAATTGAGCTCGGTGCCAGAATTTTTCCCACCACTTTAACTGCTCTTGTTTCAATTGCGCTACTTCTGTATGAATGACCGTTAAGTATAGCTTGTAGGAAAAAGTGTGTAGATCAGTTCTGTGGTTATTATTTTACAAGGATAGAATGTGTACCGTGTGATTTGTTTGTATTTCTGTGCTAAGTGTTTTCTTTGATTTTTGTTATCATGGAGACGATGCTCACTCATTCTTACAATGAGCATATCGACTGTTTGAATTGTTTGTGTCGACTGTGTGGTGAAAGAGTGAAAAGACAAGTGAAAGACAAACAGTGTAAGGTGAAACTGTGTGCCAATTACGCTGGGGATTTATCTCTACTTCATGACATAGACGTCAGCCAGGACTTGGAAAGCAAGCATCCAAAAGGTATGTGCAGTAAGTGCTATCATACACTGACTCACTGCAAAAAATATTCCGAAGCTCGAAAACATGCTGTTTTACAAAATGCAGCCAAAAAGATCAGAAATCTATCGCGTATCTGGGCTGGGTTCGACTGCACACTGTCAGTAGGTCAATGTACATCGTGTGCACTCTTTGAAAGTCAGCGGAAACGGGGGAGACCCAAAAAAACAAAAACGTGTGCACCAAAACGTACACAATCTGAAATATCTGTGGAAAGAAGCGACACTTCCGAGAATGCATCTCTAGATCTAGAAGACCTTGCTTCTTCTACCCCTGTCAAAAAATCAAAGACAGTGCAGATCCAAACGTCCCCCATCATCCGTACGCTTCCCAAATGCACAGAAAAAAATGTTGCCCATGCTTCCACGTCAGTATCGCCCTTAACGGCCCTTGCATTTTCCAAAGCCAACCCAAGTTCACAGAAAAAATCAGCAATATTCGAGACTGAATCAGAACTGTCCATAGAAGAAGAAGCCATTCTGACACACTTGTGTCGGAGAAAGCTGAAAATGTCGGAGGACAAAATGACTGTGAGGTGCAAAACCGGAGGGCAGCCCATCATCTTGAAAAAAATAACAAAACCACGTAAAAAAATCAGCATTGCGTCTTCCCCACTGAAAAAGAAACGAGCGAAAGCCATTCAACAAATCAGATTGAACATATCAGGTGGTGATGCTGATGATGCACTGAAATTACAAGCGACAGAAATCAAAAAGACCAAAAAAGAAACAAAACGTAAACTGATGAAAGAGGCAGGGTGTGGGATTGTTAGCATGTCACAAGAATAAGGCTCAGCCATCAGGACCCAACTAGGACTTCCATGGGCTTTATACAGGCGTCAGAAGCAAATTTTTCGGAAATTTGGATTTAAGTTTGCTAGTGAACGGAAAGAAAGGGAACAACAAAAGAAAGCACTGTTTGGGGATGTCGTTGTTGAAAAGACATCTTTTCTTCACAGACGATCAGAACAGAAAAGAACAGAAAGATTTAGAAACCCTGGTAGGAAAAATAAAAGATCTGCCAAAAATAATTGAAAAACTACTGAATCAGTATGATGAGAAAAAACTGCTGACATGGCATAACGGCACCATACCAGAAAACAAAATATGGCTCAAATTTGGGGGGGACCATGGGGGAGGGTCATTCATATTCATTGGCAATCTGCGCAACGCGAATTCCAAACATAACACCTGTCTCTTGGCCATTGTAGGACTGCAAAGACAACTCTGACAATTTAAGGCGCATTTTGGATCCCCTCAGTAGAGAAATCACAGAGCTAGAAAACCTGCAATGGAAAAACAAATCCTTCAAAGTTTTTGTTTTTGGGGACTATGATTTTCTGCTGAAAGTTTATGGATTATCTGGAGCGCAGTCCTTCCATCCCTGCCTCTTTTGTACAGCCACAAAACATCAAATACAACTGCCCCCTGCAAACAATGAAGGCAATATCACACAGCGCTGTTTGCCACAGATGAGGCAAGATCTGTGTCGTTACAGGAAAGCCAAAAACAAAATAGCCAAAATGTACAACAATGTTTCCGTGGGCAAATTTTGCAAGTGCCGCTGAGCCAAATAGCCCCTCCATATCTGCACATTCTGTTAAGTATAGTTAAGAAACATCACACTCTGCTGGAGACAGACTGCCACGCACTTGACAAACAACTAGCTGCTGTTTTTGTCAAGGATAGAACAGTCAAAGAAACATGCCCATCATCATTCAGAGACCACATCAAAGACTGCATCAAACAGATCGAAAAGCTAGAAAATGAAAACCTGCAGCATGAGACAGTCCTATCATGGAATGAAGGGAATGAAGAACAGAGTCTGGCTTCATACAAAAAAACAAAAGAAAACACAAAAGAGGCCTATGACACAACATATGAAGAGATCGAAGCACTAGAGAGACACCATGATGATCTGGCCAAATTGACAGGCCCTGTCTCTGCCAATCTGGACTCTGTTCTTCGTTCTCATAAAATATGCAAGCAGGCATACCATGGACAGTCTTTCATCGGCAATCATTGTCATAAGTATTTAAAACCAAATAAACATCTGTGCAACAGCGTTGTGGGAAAAACAAAAGAAATGTTAGAGAACATCACAGAAAATGATGCCACCAAAGAGTTTGATATCAGAGAGCAGGGACGTTTGTGAGAAATATAGACAGCTGAATACACTTTTCTCACAAGTACATGACAAAATTTCACACCAACGGCCAATGACCCATACAGACATAGAAGAGCTAGAAATCAGTATCACTGCCTACATGTCTTTCTTTCGTACACACTTTAGACAGACAAGAGTCATTCCAAAACAACACCTGTTGGAATGCCACAGTATCCCCTTTATTCAGACACACAGATTTAGACTGGCTCTGCACGGAGAACAGGGGAGTGAAGAAACGCATGCAACAGTTAACAAATTGAAACATAGAATTTGGGGAATGAAGAGTGAAACACACAAACTTCGTTTTCTGCTCTCTGAACTCATGCTGGTGGTGTCACCTAGCATATCATGGTGTGCTGCCTCTGCTTGCAGAAAACCAGTAAAGATTTCATGAAGTACTGATGTCCCCTCCATCCCCACTCCTATTTTACCTGTCTCCTCCACCGCTTCTTTGTCTTTTCTTTTTTATATATATTTTTATTTTGCTGTTGTTTGTACTTGCTTACTTGGTGTACATTTCTGTGTGTGTGTGTTCATTCGTTCTTTGATTAACGTCTTTTCACGGTGTGTGTGTTGTGTTGTGTGTTGTGTTGTGTTGTGTTGTGTTGTGTTGTGTTGTGTTGTGTGTGTGTGTGTGTGTGTGTGTGTACGTGTGTGTATGTGTGTGTGTGTGTGTGTGTGTGTGTGTGTGTGTGTGTGTGTGTGTGTGTGTGTGTGTGTGTGTGTGTGTGTGTGCGAGTGTGTGTACGTGTGTTGTTACTAGAGTTGTTGATGTTGATAAATTTTAAGTCATTTGAAACATAAGAGCGCATTTATTGAAACTTCAGTTATGTATATGGTGGATAAAAAATGAGTGCTAGTGAGAAAAAAGTGTTTGTTGTGTGGAGTATGTGAAAACTCAGTGCTGTTCTGTGCCCTGTATACCTACATTACCGCACCGCCTCTTGCTATTTACAGGTAAGTGTCTCTGCAATGTTTCTTTCAGTATGGCATCATGCATACATGCACCTTTCATCATATGTATAGATTAACGGCAAGAAAAAGAAACTGCTTATTACACCACGAGTTAAAAATGCATGTATTTTGCATCGTGACAGTCAGTCTCTTCACTTATTGTTTTTTTTCATTAACTATAATGTGTTGCATGCGTGGCTGTGCCGTAAAAGTACTACTAGTGTTTGGTATCAATGGAAACCTCAGCTTCTTGACTTTAACACTACTGTGATTTCAAAAGATTATAGAGAAGTATTTTAACGTTATAACAGAATTTATTTAAAAATGAATGTATTCCGCATATTCCACAAGCCTCCGGCTCAACGACGGTTAGTTAAAAAGAAAGGGTAGGGACTGATCGCCGCCGCAGAGCGAGCTGGAAGAGCACATCTAAGTTTTGCACGGGAAGCTCTTCCAGCCTTGGGTGTAGTGTCAGTGAGCAGGCGGTGTGTTTATCTTTTCACAGCTGCCTTTCCCCTTGCTGCGTAGTGCCTGACCTCCGGGTCACGTTTGCTGGGTCAAACAACTAAATATCTGGCAGGGAACAGGCGTGTGGGGGTTACAAATTGGGTCATCTGAGATCTTTCCATATCTTAAGTCTTTCCATATCTTAAGTCTTTTTAACATCTAATCTTCAATTTCCCAAAAGTTATATGAAATCTCATCACCAAAACCACATCAAAGAAATTCTTTTTATTACAAATTTCTTTTTGAAAAATTTTAACAAGTGAGTTGCTTCCCTTGCCAAAAATATATTTACAAAAGTTTAGACGTGCCTGACAATAAAACTGTAAAATAAATCAAATGTTTATTTGCATATTGATTTAAAAGATGAGTTGCACAGTGTGGCCAAAAGAATGCATTTGAGAAAATCAGAGCGTGAACGAAAAAACAACAAACAAAAACAAAAAAAAGCATGTTACCGCTTTCAATTTCTGGAAGACGGAGAATGGAGAGGCAATCACTTTCCCATTTTTGAACACGTCCTGTTGCATCTCAGCTGAAAACATCAACACAATCTGATTATCAAATGATCTGTGTGTGTGGGTGACTGTTACCATGAAATTCATACGTTTGGCATTTGCGAAGCATTATAAAGCTTGGACATGAGATGACTAGAGAGAATCAGACGAATCTACCTCACGACAGTTTGTACCTTGCAAAAGACACATCAGAAGACCCCCTGGCAAGAGATTTGATGAAAAATGCACTGTTTCCACCATGAAACATCCTCCGAGTCAAATGATCTGGAGGGGACCATGTCTAAATCTGGAACCACTGGACTGTACTTTCTGCCACCTAGGACAACCATGAATGGCCCTATGTGGAACTGCTTGCAGAAAAACTAGATATGCATATGCAGATACATCACTGCTCAATTTTCATACATGATGGGGCACCATGCCATTGACTGAAGGTCACACAAAACTTTTTGACCGATCTCAACAATTTCAGTTTCAATTTCAATTTCTCAAAATGATGTCTCCGCGCTTGGAATGAATTCCATATGCACTAATGTCACAGGTGCCATGTGATGGAGAAGATCCAGAATGATCACGGCACAAGCCTTAAGCCTGCACATAAACCCATGAGCTGGCCAGGTCCTGAGTCCTACCTAGACAGTTCCATAACCCTGGGGTCATAGGGGAGTGAGGTGGCAGAGACCTCAACTTTTCCTGGGGCCAGCACCATGACCCCCCTTCGCTCTGAATCACTATGCTTGGGTGTGGCAGGGCATGCTTTCAATCAGATTCTTGCAATCTCAACAACAGAGCTGGACTGGCCTGGTAACAGCCCGGACCTTAATCCAACTGAGAATTTATGGGAAGTAAAGACAAAGGTTGCAGAAAAACTTCCCATCATGTGCAGAAGCATTGAGGGAAGCCATCAAAGAAGTTTGGGTGAAGAAGATCTCTGCGGACTACTGCAAGAATCTGATTGAAAGCATGCCCTGGTGTATCCAAGCAGTGATTCAAATCAAAGGGGGGTTTACTGAATATGAACTGCTCCCTGTGGATTTGATGAAACAGATATGTTTATGCAAAATACAAGTACAATTAAGTTCTTTTCTCATTCACCATTTGTTAGAGAGACGTTTTTTTGTTTTTTTTTCATATGATGCTCATTTCTCAGGGTGTCTTTAACTTTTGTTAATGATTGTATAGATGATTGTATGGACAGGGCACTCCTTGATGCCACCTCACTCTCCCCCTCTCTCTGAAGAAGAGAGAGTAAAAAAAAAGAGAGAGAGAGAGAGAAAGACATATAATAAACATACAATTCATGCATAAACAGATAGATGACACACACACACAATATATATATATATATATATATATATATATATATATATATATATATATATATATATAGTATATATATATAATATGTATGTATGTATGTTATATATGTGTGTGTGTGTGTATGTGTGCGTGGTGCTGTGCGTGCGTGCGTGCGTGTTTTTGTGTATGCTCTCTTGTGTCCATTCATGCACAGAATTCATACATTCATAGCACCGATACAACTGAGCAGAACATATCTATTAAGATCTCTCTCTCTCTCTCCTTCTCACACACACACACACACACACACACACATGTTACTCGCACAAGCTCATACTTACACAAACCACACACATACATTCAGGTATTATATTTTTTCATGGCAAAAGTGCTCAATTACTGACAAAAACAAAATTATCCATGACATACATTTGCTCTTAATCTCCACAGACCAGTGTTGCAGACAAAACATGGCCGAGTTCAGTACTGTCGCAATTCTCTGCAAAATTCAAACAAACATACTGTAACATGGTACCCTACACAACCTTATTGTTATTTCTGTTTAAAGCCCAGCTGACTGCGTAGAGCCATATCAGGGCTATAACCATTTCAAAACATACACAATACTTCAACAAGAAAACTGAGGAAAAGAAAATTAAGTACACATATCAATGCATTCACCTACATAAACTAAAATTTAGTACACATATCAATGCATTCACCTACATAATCTAAAAATAAGTAACAAATCAACGCATTCACCTACATAATCCCAGCTGTTGACCACTCTGTCCAATTTGCCACAAAGGGGATTTAAAAAACACACCTGAATACAAATTTAAACATAAGGACACTGAGATGTAGTTAAAATCAGGCCTAAACTACCTAAAATTACTTCCGCATACCTCATTTCCCCAAGCCTAAAATGCATTTAACACACATACCCAATTATCAATCTTAAGACAGAGTACGTAAGACTTTATCAAACACATACAAGTGAATGGACCATTAAGGCAGAAAATGACAGGTAGAAATGACAGAAAGCAAAGCAACAAGGCAAATACAAAGGGAGTGACAGAAAAGAGGAAATTTCGAGCACAGAATTTCCAGAAGGTGGGGATACTATTTATACTGAAGGAGCCTCCGGCACTCCCACAGAGTAAACAAATGTAAACAAATTATTAATTACACCAAAAAAAAAACCCAACTAAAAACCGGCCTAAATCACCCAAAATTGCTTCTGCACATCACATTTCATTACAGTCAAAAAGATAGTTAGTACATGTGCCCGACTTTCAATTCTAAGAGAAGGTATGGAAGGCTTTATGGAAAACATACAGGTGACTGGAACAGCAAGGCAGAATATGATAGGATCAGATAACAGAAAGCAAAGAAACAAGGAAGAAACGAGAGTGACAGAAAAAGACAAAATTTCTAGCACAGATTTTCCAAAAGGTGGGGATACTATTTATACTGAAAGAGCCCCCGGCATCTCCATGGGGGATAACAGGATTAAACACTAGACCTGACTTTGAGTTTGACATCCTAAACAATTTGATTACTACACCTGTGACAATGAGACACACACACACACACACACACGCATACACACTCACACACACATATTCGTATATAAGAGTGTGTGTGTTTTATATATATACACTGCAGTGAGAATTTGAAAAATCATCGTTGGCTATATGTATATATATGCGCATTCATTGTAGAAGGCACTCAACAAGAGCATTGACTGATTTATTTCTATATTTCAGCCCTTGGCCTTCCTCAGGGTAAAATGACAATATAAATACACACACACACACACACACACACACTTTCAGTCACCCACTGATAAAATGCTACAGATATAGTGTTGTACCTCATTCAGTTTGCAGCAGTTGGCGACCCGTTTAGACAGGTTTTCAAGAGACACTTGTGGATAGGTAGACATCCCATCAACACACATCGCCTGTTCCTGAAGCAAAAAAGTCAACACCAAATATGTAAATAACAGGGATGGGATTAGAGGAAAGTCAAAAATGAGGAAAAATGAACCAAATCTAGGGGGTTAGGGGGCATGCTCCCCCAGAAAATTTTGAAATCAAACGCAAATCTGTGCAATCTGACACATTTTGGGGCTCTAAATTCACTTCTGAATTGAGTTACAAAATGATTAAATTCTATCTGAATTTCACATAAATATTGCCTCACTCTTATTTCTCACATTAAAACTACATAAACTATAACTATAGTAATAGTATATTTTTTCATCTTTTTTTCTGTCCAGAATTGGGAACAAACAGCTGCAATGAGAATAGAAAACAATATAAGCTCTTTCCAAAACATCAAAAGATGAGTCAGACAGGGTTGTGTTTTGTCACCAAATCTGTTTTCACTTTACAGCGAAAACATCATGAGAAACCTAGAAGAAGACCCTGGATTAAAGGTTGGAGGGAAAATGATAAACAACATTCGATATGCACAAGACACCATGCTAATTGCAAAAAATGAAAGGGACCTACAAAACCTTGTGAATATACTAGAAACAGAATGCAAAGGTAAGGGGTTGGAACTAAACAGCAAGAAGACTGAAGTCATGGTGATCAGTAAAAAACATGAAATCCCCTCATACAAAATAACAGCAAATGGCACAACCTTGAAACAGGTTAATAAGTTCAAATACCTGGGAACGGTCATTTCATCAGAAGGCAGATGCACATCGGAAATAGCCAGCAGAATCGGCCAAGCCAAAACAACATTCAAGAAAATGACAAGCATTCTTACCAACAAATGCCTATCAATTAACATCAGGAAGAGAGTTCTTGAATGTTATATAGAACCAATACTGTTGTATGGATGTGAGGCGTGGACAGTCAACAAGCAAAGTCAGAACAAGATTGAGGCAGCCGAGATGTGGTTTCTAAGAAGAATGTTGAGAGTTCCATGGACAGCAAAGAAAACAAACGAGACAGTCTTGATGGAGGCAGACACAAGTAGATTATTCATTTGGAAGATTAGGAAAAGACAGGCAACATTTATACTAATTATAGGCCATTCTATGAGGAAAGGGGAATTGGAGCACCTGGTCACAACAGGAAAGCTGGAGAGAAAGAGAGCACCAGGTAGACCCAGGGAGAAAATGCTAGACGGACTTGCGGAGTGGCTGAAAACGAGGAGGGTGGAGGAGATGCTTGGGGCAACACGAGATAGAGACAGATGGTAGTCCATGATCGCCAACAGCCATGCGGCAGGGCACCTGATGATGATGATGAATTGTATATTGAACGCACATGGTCTACCAAGGCAACTCTTCCACAAGCTCCATAGTTTATCTCTCTTCTGCACAAACTGCAGCAGGCTTGCACCTTTCGGATAAAAAGACTGATGGTTTCGCCGTCCACCTTCCTTTCTACCCATTCGCAAACGCCAGCAATTCTTCACTCCAGGCTCACTGAAAGTAGCCCCACGGTGACAATCACAATGTGTTTACCGTGTAGCCATGTTGAATCACAGGATGCACTGCGCAAATGTGAGGTAACTCTGAGAGCACTGAACTGACGAAATCTGCACTTGATAGCGATACAGGTTTGACTGATCGGACCGTCCCACGCGTTTTCCTTTTTTTCTCCAGATTCCCCCCCCCTTCCCCCCCAGAAACGGCTATTGGAACACACGGATTTGAGATTGTGAACCGCGGAAATCCGTCCATACGCAGAAGAATCCCACCCCTGAAATAAATAACTAAGAAAACAGAAAAAAACATGACATTAGAATCAGAACATGTACCTAACCCTTTGACTCCTGCAGTCTGTCTACCAGCATCCTGCACTGTCAACCACGCCTGCAAAGCAGGAAGCTGGTGGATAAGATGTGGGAGACAGTTAAATTTTTGCTTTGCTAGCACGGCTGACAATGCAAGATGCTGGAGGACAAGGTGCGGGAGTTAAAGGGTTAAGCTGGATGACTTACTCAAGCATATAGATTCCAAATTCTAGAATTCGAGCTCTCTCACATGATTCCGACAATCACACAAAAATAATTTTAACTATGTCAAGGAAAGAAAAGAGGAAGAAGAGAAAAAGAAAGACAAAAAAGAATACCATTACTGGTATTTTTGTTTAAAGCCCAGCTGACTGTGTAGAGCCATACCAAGGCTAAAACTGTTTCAAAACATACATAACACTTTAACAGAAGGGAAAAAAAAGGGAAAAGAAAATTATGTACACATATCAATGCATTCGTGCACATAATCTAAAGAGATGTCCCCTGGCGTTGACCACTCTGTCCAATTTATCACACAGCAAGGACACTAAAACATACATAAAAACGGGCATACATTATCTAAAACTGCTTCTGCGTATCTCATGTCCCTAGAGCCAAAAATGCACTTAATACAATACCCAATTATCAATCCTAAGAGAAAGTAGTAAAGACTTTATAAAACACATACAGGTGAAAAGACTATCAAAGCTGAAAATGATAGGAAGAAATGACAGAAAGCAGAGGAAGAAAGAAACAAAAGAGAATGACAGAAAAGAGGAAATTTCTAGCACAGAATTTCCAGATGGTGGGGATACTACTTATACTGAAAGAGCCCCCGGCATCCCCATGGGGGGACAGAAAAGATAAACAAACAAAAAAACAGTTGCATGGCAAAACAGACAATGACAACATACCTGCGACATCTTACTGGACAGTAGTTGTTCCTCTTGAATAAGACAACTATGTAACTCCACCACAAATTTCTCGGGCTTGCTGTTGTAGGTTTTCTGATGCAACAAGGCACAACACAAACTTTTAGCTATCATATGTGTTGTGCGTGCGTGCGTGGTGGTGGTGTGTGTGTGTGTGTGTGTGTGTGTGTGTGTGTGTGTGTGTGTGTGTGTGTGTGTGTGTAGGTGTGTGAGTGTGTGTGAGTGTGTGTGTGTGTGTGTGCTGTGTGCGTGTGTGATGCCAAAGAACAAACTTGTCATCTGTGTGTGTGTGTTGTTGATGCAACAAAGTCACAGAACAAGACCTCAAGTCATATGTGTGTGTGTGTGTGTATGTGTGCTTGGAGTTGATAACAAGGAGAGACACAGAGAAGAGGCCAGAGATGAGGAGTGGAGTGTTGTGGTGTGTGTGTTGGTGTGTGTGTGTGTGTGTTTCTGATGCAACAAAGCACAATACAAACCTTTAGCCATCATGTGTGTGTGTGTGTGTGTGTGTGTGTGTGTGTGTGTGTGTTGTGTGTGTGTGTGTGTGTGTGTGTATGTGTATGAATGTGTGTGTGTGTGTTTGTGTGTGTGTTAGTGTGTGTTTGTGTGTTTTTGTGAGTGTGTGTTTGTGTGTGTATATGTATGTGTGTATGTATGAGTGTGTGTGTATATGTGTGTGTTGTGTGTGTGTGTAGGGTGTATAAGTGACCTCTTTCACAGTTTCAGTGGGCTGGACGTACACTGAAGTCATAATGAGCAGTGTGGGGACAACGACACAGAAACAACACATAAAATGCAGTGAGAACAAAACCTTAGCCAGCAAAATGACTTCTCTTCCTGCAAAAACAGAAAAAGTAAAATTCAGCATGTAACCACATTTCATCCAGAAAGACAGTCTTTTCACTATGAGTGACTTCAGACAGTAACAGCCTGTTTCACCTCGCTGAAAACCTCACCTTCAGTGTTGTCTGAATGTTGTGGATGTGGAATTCAAACCCAGCAGCACTGGTGTTGCCACTTTTTAGCTTGTCCTGAAGTAATTTCAACGCTTCCTGCAGCAATTCCTGGCTGCGACAGGTTAAAGATTCTCCGTCGAGGGACAGCACACCTAACCTGTTGGTGAAAGGTTACGATCAAAGAATGAAGGCTTTTTGCCAACAGTACTATTTACAACAGTACCATTTAAAATCTTACACTTTAAACAGTAACCCTTTGATGCCCACATTCTGCCCACCAGCAGTCGGCATTCTCAACCACGCTAGCAAAGTAAAAACTTTTACCATTATCATTCATGGCCAGCTGACATGTTGAAAAACTCGAGCAGATGTTGTTGTTTTTTTTAAGCTGAACCTATCATTCTTGTTTGAAAATTACTCTAACTAGTGTTTAAAAAAAATCAACCTTGCTTGAAAGACTACTCTAACAGGTGGTGTTTTTTTTATTTTATTAAAACAAATTTGTCAACCTTGTTTGAAAGACTACTCTAACCAGTGTGTTTTTTAATACAAACTTATCAATCTTGCTTGAAAGACTACTCTAAGTAGTCTAACTGATGTTGTTTTAAACCAAACTTATCAGTCTTGTTTGAAAGACTAACCAGTGTTTAAAAAAAACTTATTGATCTTGTTTGAAAGCCTACTCTAACTGGTGTTTAAAAAAAACTTATCAATCTTGTTTTAAAAGACTACTCTGTTTTTTTTCTTTTAACCACAACTTATCAGCCTTGTTTAAAAGATTACTCTAACCGGTGTTTTCTTTTTTTTTTTTCCACCACATCAGTCTTGTTTTAAAGACTAAGTGGTGTTTTTTTCCCTTTGTAAATACAAATGTATCAGTCTTGTTTGAAAGATTACTCGAACTGGTGTTTTTGCTTTTTTTTCAAAAATGAACTTATCACTCAGTCTTGTTTCAAAGATACTCTAACCAGCGTTTAAAACCAAAAAACAAAACCCCAACTTATCAGTCTTGCTTAAAAGACTACTCTAACCGGTGTTTTTTTTAAACCACAACTTACCAGTCTTGCTTGAAAGACTAATCTAACCGGTGTTTAAAAAACAACAACTCAAAAACTTATCAGTCTTGTTTGAAAGATGACTCTAACCGTTTTTTTTTTTTACAAATAGTTTTTTTTTTTTTTAAACGAACTTATCAGTCTTGTTTGAAAGACTACTCTAACCGGTGTTAAAAAAAAAACTAAAAAAAAACTTATGTTTTGTTTGAAAGACTATTCTAACTGGTGTTTTTTTTTTAAAACCAAACTTATCATTCTTATTTGAAAGACAACTATAAGTATAACCGGTGTTAAAAACAAAAACAAAAAAACCTTATCAGTCTTGTTTGAAAGATTACTCTAACTGGTGTTTTTTTTTTAAAACCAAACTTATCATTCTTATTTGAAAGACAACTCTAACCAGTATTTTTTTTTTAAAACCGAATGTATCAGTCTTGTTTGAAAGACTATCTAACTGGTGTTGTTTTATAAACCGCACTCACCAGTCTTGTTTTTCAACCCACTCCGCCAAAATGGACCGTAAGTTTAACAGGTGATCCGGATAGAACTTCAGCTTCTCAATGTTACTGTCTTCCTGCTTCAGTAACTGCTGTAATTGCGAATACCTGGACATAACTATGGCAGTCTGCAAAGGAACAAAAGAGAAAAACATAACTATGGCAGTCTGCAAGGGAACAAAAGAGAAGAACAGTCACAAAACTTATGTAATAATCTGTACACAGAAAAAAGAAAAAAAATTATCATACACACACTCATGTGCACACAAATGCATGCGTACATACACACAGACACACCCTACAGGCACCACACACACATACACACACACACTCACACATTCATTCACACACACACACACACACACCACACACACACACGTTCATACACACACACACATACACACACACACATACACACACACACACACATTCATACACACACATACACACACACACACACACATATTCATACACACATATATATCATACACACATATTCATACACACACACACACACACACACACTCACTGGTGGCTGTGGAGTTACAAGAAACTCCACAGATACCAGACAGCAGAAGGTCCTGAGAGGGGAAGCACCCATCAAATGCTTTGGCTATACAGCGGTAGGCTGATAAAATACCAGTATAAAATATAGAATAGGTAAAACATAGTCTAGATAGGGCCTCAGGACCTGGCCAGCTCATGGGTTTATGTGCAGGCTAAAGGCTTGTGCCATGATCACCGCACATGGAATTCGTTCCGAGCACGGAGACATCATCTTGAGAAACTGAAACAGCTTTGGCTATAAACTCATAAAGGCCCGGCAGTGGCAGCCGATCCAACGGATCGGATGAGAAGGGCTCGTTCACAGGTTTTCATCCCCATGCGCACACTGTGCTCATGTTATTGCAGAATGGGGCACTATAAATGTTCCAGGAGTATTCACACATAGAGAAACTGGTCAGGCCCTACAGTTACAGTCTAGTCAAGCTGAAACTGAAAGAGATACGCCTGCACCCCTACTGTGGCCCCAGAAACAATGCCACAGACCTAAACATTTATTTTTAGGTCCATGGTACCAGGCGGGACTTGCACATCAGACACTAGCTCCACCCATGATAGTTCAAATCTGCCCTGATTTGAAATGTTTCTGTCGATTTGTCATGGCATTTTCCATTCATGCAACATTATATTGAACAAAGCATTAAATAATAATAGCTACCATTCTACCAAATGTGAAGCTGTGTAATTGTTTCTGCATCGAACTCTGTGAGAAAATATTGGAGAGATGTTGTTATTGTTGTTTAAAGCCCAGCTGACTGCACAGAGCCATATAAGGGCTATAACCGCTTCAAAACCTACAAAACTTCAACAGGAAAAAAAAAAGAATTAAATAAACATATCAATGCATTCGCGCATATAATCTAAAGGCATGCCCCTGGCACTGACCACTCCATCCAATTTATCGCACAGGGGAGATTTAAAAAAAAGACCTGAATTCAAATATAAGTATACATAAGGACACCAAAACATACATAAAAACAGGCATAAATTACCTAAAATTGCTTCCGCATATCTCACCTCCCTAGAGCCAAAAATGCACTTAAATCATGTACCCAATTATCAATCCTAAGAAAAAATACATAAGACTTTATCAAACACATACAGGTGAATGGACCATTAAGGCAGAAAATGGTAGGTAGAAATGACAGACAGCAAAGCAACAAGGCAGAAACAAAGAGAGTGACAGAAAAGAGGAAATTTCTAGCACAGAATTTCCAGAAGGTGGGGATACTATCTATACTGAAAGATCCCCCGTCATCCCCAGGGGGAACGCTGGAGAGATGCGACGTCTGCTGTTACAAAGATTAAATATAATAAAAATGAAGCTGACAAAGTGACATCTCTGGCACACAGCGCTTTAAAGATTCCTGCTGTGGCTTAACAATCTAAGACAGCCCCAGTCACACAAGATTAAAGAAAGAAAACATATTCTAAAATGCATCTTCAGTAAATCAAATCCAGTTATGTAGTACATCCATGACTGGTGGTCTTCTCTCTTGACACTTAAAATCCATTCTTGCAATTTCTTTTGCCTGGTGGTCATAGGGTCTACTCTTTTTTGTAAACAATTATAACATGTTCTCCATGGCCATCATGATGGCACTGCAGCACTCAGATGGTTCCATATGCAATTACATCACAAACGCCAGGAATGGTCAAAATTAACTAGGACATAAGCACAAATCCTGCACATAAATCCTATAGGCTGGCAAGACAGAAAAACTTATGAGGAATCAGTAAGCCTGGCTGATGCATCATCTTCTATTAACCGACTCTGACAGACTGCAAAAGCCATTACAAATATCAGAAAACTGAAGTCTGAAAAATGATGAAGGGATGAAGCATCGGGTTAGGTATTTCTCAGGGATTATGACAGCATGTTTAAAACCTTCACTCAAATTTCAGACTTCACAAGTGAGTGCACATCCCGCTCCTGTTGTAACACTGCACCAAATTTACATCAAAGACCAACAAACAGTTATTGTTATTGTTGTTTAAAGACCAGCCAACTGCACAGAGCCATATCAGGGCTATAAGTATAACCGCTTCAAAATATAAATAATTCAACATATAAAAAAAAAAAAAGTAAGAAAATTAAGTACACATATTAATGCATTCACGCACATAATCTAAGGACATGCCCCTGGCGTTGACCACTCCATCCAATTTATCGCACAGGGGATTTAAGAAACACACCTGAATACAAATATAAGCTTACCTAAGGACACGAAAACATATAAAAAAAAACAAACAGGCTTAAATTAACTAAAATTGCTTCCATATATCTCACCTCCCTTGAGCCAAAAATGCACTTAATATATCATGTAGGGCCTACCCAATTATCAATCCTAAGAAAAAGTATGCAAGACTTTATGGAACACATACAGGGGAATGGGCCAGCCAGGCAGAAAATGATAGGTAGAAATGACAAAGCAAAGGAACAAGATAGCAACAAAGAGAGTTACAGAAAAGAGGAAATTTCTAGCACAGAATTTCCAGGTGGGAATACTATTCATACTGAATGAGACCCCAGCATCCCCACAGGGGGCAACAAACGGTTCAAATTTTTCAATCAACAAATGATGATTCATATAATTCACACACATTGCGTACAAACACTTAGGCCTACATATTCTGCGTACAAACACGACCATGATGATGTAATTGGTCACAGTCCTAGCATGCTAGCCCAACCCCAAACGTTCACCTTTTGGACTGACTAGCTCTGTGAACAGACTGCCAACTCAATGGCTGAGGGTTAGGGCTAGGGTTTGTTTGCGTTGGAATAAGTTGAAAAGGCAGTCATCCCACTTGGACAATGCCATATGCGCTCCACCCAAATCTGACAGCAATTTGAATTATCTGATACTCCTTGATCCCATGCAAAACCCCAATGTCTTGGCAAGGTCTCTCAGGATCTTGCTAGCTCATGGGTTTATGTGCAGGCTTTAGGCATGTGCCATGATCACCATACACATGGCACTGTGACGCTAGTGAGTATGGAATTCGTTCCGAGCGCGGAGACGTCATGAGAAACTGAAACCTGGAAAGGTCTTGAAATAGGGGAAAAAAAAAAAAAAAAAAAAAAAAAAAGGGGGGGAGGGGGGGTTTACGAAACTACAGACACAACTCCCATTAAAATGGACAGTGAAGAAGCCAGCCCTCGAATCTCCAGTCCATGACTCTATCAAAATATAAGTCTGCCAGCCCTTGGGTTAGGCCAATATCATAAATGCTGTCATAGTGTCTACAGTTGTTAAATAAGTACGGCCGTCCATTCATGCGCGAAATCTGCTAGTGCGAGTCGAGAAAAACCTAAAGTAAAAGTGGCTAAACTGCACCATTCCTAACTAAACTGCATTATTACGCTTAATTACAGAAGAACGCGTTTATCCAAATTGCTGATGCTGCTATGCAGCCTAAATATGAACATCAAAATCAAAACCAACCCAAAATCGCCATGCTGAAGGTACAACTACACAACTGTTGTGACAACAGACAACTGACGAAATGTAAACGAAATATCGCTGTCTCTAACAACACAAGGTGGAGGCAAATGTTTTGAAGTTCAGTTTCACACAGTATGACACTGCGTTTGAAGCTCAGTTAAACGCAAGACAAGACTGAAATGAACGATATGAGCACAGAACGATGGACACGGCTACTCACACAGACGACTTTTTGATACTGACGACAGGAAATCAAGTACTTGAACAATTCCAACGGTTAACAGGAAATGGCAGCGTTGCGGCTTCCGCGAAAAGTTGGCTGCAGTATACAAGTTGTGCGCATGCTCACGCGAATATGCAAATCTTTTCAGGATCTAATAAGGATAAAAAACGATCACACATTTTCTCAAAATATGTTCATACCCATTTTAGTTCAGAGATTCAAAGGTAACTGAGTTGA
>JAPXFY010000028.1:42681080-42683580 GCA_030674185.1 Monoplex corrugatus
TACAGGTGATTGTTTTCATTATACAACACTGTACAGGTGTTTATTTTAATTATACAACATTGTACAACGTTTTTTTAAATTTAAATTATACAACAGTGTTGAACGTGTTTGTTTTAATTATACAACGTTTTTTTTTTTACATGTGTTTGTTGTAATTATACAACATTGTACAAGGTGTTTGTTTTAATTATACAACAATGTACACGTGTGTGTTTTAATTATACAACAATGACATGTGTTTGTTTTAATTGTACAACATCGTACACGTGTTTGTTTTAATTATACAACATCGAACACGTGTTTGTTTTAATCATACAACATCGTACAGGTGTTTGTTTTAATTATACAACATCGTACACGTGTGTGTTTTAATTGTACTTATACTTTAATTACACTTTTAATTATAATTGCGATTAATCTTTTCTCCCTTAAATAGTTGACAAGTACACATTTTCATTCTCAACAGTGTTTATAACATTAAGGTAAATTGTTGTACACAAAGAAAGAAAGAAAGAAAAAAAGAAAGAAAAAAAAGAAAGAAACAAAGAAAGAAAGAAGGAAGGAAAGAAAGGAAGAAATAAAGAAATAATGGAAAAATTAAAAAAGAAAGAAACAAACAAACAAAGAAGGAAAGAAAGAAAGAAAGGAAGAAAAGAAAGAAAGAAAGAAAGAAAGAAAGGAAAGAAAGAAAGAAAAGAAAGACAGACAGACAAATAGACAGACAGAATGAATGAATGAAAGAAAGGAAGAAAGAAAAAAATACCAGAATCTTGGCAGACAACAGACATTCAGGTAGTCCGGACGTTTTGATTCATTCCTGTTAAAAGTCATTTTCCAGTCTATGCTCAGAAGAAACGGACGTATGTGGGTTTGAATGACAGCCAGAAGACTTCTCTCCATCTCCAGACTCCCACCCACCCACATCATGAGTCGGTCCAGGACACACTACCCTAACGACCGTAACCGCTACCACAACAACAACGATGATGACGATTCTCCTACACCACCCACCGACGAAGACCCTCCCGAAGATGGGTCGCCATGGCGTGAAGATCAAGACAGTAGACCTTCTACATCAGGAGCTGGTGCGGTGTATTTCGTTTGATGTTTTTGTTTTTCTTTCTATTTTTTTCTTTTTTAGGTTGGCTTTTTAGATCATGAAGTTAAGCAAAAAATAATAACGATAATAATAAAGTGTGTGTGTGTGTATGTATGTGTGGGGGGGGGGAGAGAGAGACAGAGACAGAGAAGAGAGAGAGCAAAGAGAGAGAGAGAGAAGAGAGAGAGAGAAAGAGAGAGAGACAGAGACAGAGAGACAAAGAAAGAAAGAAAGAGAGTGAGAGAGAGAGTGTGTGTGTGTGTGTGAGAGAAAGAGAGAGAGAGAGAGAGAGAGAGAGAGAGAGGAGAGAGAGAGAGAGAGAGAGAGAGGAGAGAGAGAGAGAGAAGAAACGGAAACGGCATTTATTCAAATTAGGCCACAGCACTTTCTGAAGAGGGAGATAATACAACATTGAATATGTAATACAAAAAAGTATGTTGTAAGGAGCATTACATCAGTATCACAAACATAAACATTCATACAGACAAGCATGTTAATTGGTAGGCATTTGTTGGTAAGAATGCTTTTCATCTTCTTGACTGCTGTTTTGGCTTGGCTATTTCTGATATGCATCTGCCGTCTGGTGAGATGACCGTTCCCAGATATTCAAACTTATCAACCTGTCTCAAAGTTGTGGCATTTTCTGTTATTTTGCATGAGGGGATTTCATGGTTGTTTTTAAAAAAAAAATTTTTTTTTTTTTTTTTTTTTTACTGATTACCATGACTTCAGTCTTCTTGCTATTTAGCTCCAACCCTTTATGTATATTGTACCACATCTAAACTGTGTGCCATACTGTTCAGATATCAAGAGTATATTGAAGACGGAGTCATCATATTTGGACAATTCAATATGAATTTCACCCATTCTGCTATATAGCACACAGACTGAGCCTGCGCCAAACTCTAGTAGCTGGCAAGGTCTTAAGTTTCAGGTTGAGTTTCTCAAGATGACGTCTCCGCGCTCGGAACGAATTCCATATGCACTAACGTCACAGGTGCCACGTGTATGGTGATCGTGGCACAAACCTTAAGCCTGCACATAAAGCCATGAGCTGGGCAGGTCCTGAGGCCTTACCTAGACTATGTTTTAGCTAGTCTATATTTTATACTGGTATTTTATCAGCCTACCGCTGGAATAATCGTGGTTACATGTAAATTGGGAGTTAAACAGCATACATACGCGTGTCCATTTATAGGCCATTTTATGAGGAAGGGGGATTTGGAACACCTGGTCACAACGGGAAAGCTGGAGGGAAGGAGAGGACCGGGTAGACCTAGGGAGAAAATGCTGGACGGGGACTTGCAGAGTGGCTGGGGACGAGGAGGATGGGGGAGATGCTGGGGGCAACGAGAGATAGAGACAGATGGAAGTCCATGATCGCCGTTGCCATGCGGCAGG
>JAPXFY010000028.1:42698580-42753580 GCA_030674185.1 Monoplex corrugatus
TAAAAACTGCCTGTCTTTTCCTAATCTTCCCTATGAATGATCTTCTTGTATCTGCCTCCATCAAGACTGTCTCGTTTGTTTTCTTTGCTGTCCATGGAACTCTCAACATTCTTTTTTTAGAAAGCACATCTCGGCTGCCTCAATCTTGTTCTGGCTTTATTTGTTGACTGTCCACGCCTCACAACCGTATAACATTATCGGTTCTACATAACATTCAAGAACTCTCTTTCTGATGTATACATATATGAATATGCATATATTATTAATGTCTGTTTAAGATCTTATGGTAAAAGAGGAGTTGTCCTTTATTAAGTTCTGTAGAAAAGTCCACTATTATAGACAAAAGCAAATACCGAAAAAGAAGGAAAAAATTGGGTGGCACTGCACTGTGGCGACGCCTTCTCCCCAGGGCGAGGAGCACGAAAATTCAAATGGTAAAATCATTGTGAAAACAACAACAACAACAACAAAGAGAAAAAATTAGTGGCACTGCAGTGCGGCGACGTGTTCTCCCCAGAAAGAAAAAGAGAATTTCAAATGGTATAATCATTCTGACAACAACACCAGCAGCAGCAGCAGCAGCAGCAGCAGCAGCACCACCACCACCACCACCACCACCACCACCACCACCAACAACAGCACCAACGACAACAATGGCAACAACAACAACAACAGCAACAACAACAGCAATAGGAACAGCAACAATAGCAGCAGCAGCAGCAACAACAACAACGACGACGACGATGTCGACAACGACGAGGAAGATAACAAAGACAACATCAACAAAAACAACAACAACAACAACAGCATAACAACAACAAAACAACAACAACGACGACAACGACGACGACGACGACAACAACAACAACAACAACAAACAACAACAACGACCCACTAAGCGTACTTTCTCGTTTTTGTTGTTGCTCTGGTTGAGAATGGACGATGATAATGGCGACGCTGATGATGACGACGATGGTGTTGCTCTGGCTGACAATGGACGATGACAATGGCGACGATGACGATGACGACGATGTTGTTGTTCTGGTTGACAATGGACGATGATAATGACGACGGTTACGATGACGACGATGTTGTTAATCTGGTTGACAATGGACAATGATAATGGCGACGCTGATGATGACGACGATATTATTGTTCTGGTTGACAATCTTCATCATCATTAGGAAAAGACAGGCAACATTTATAGGCCATTTTATGAGGAAGGGGGATTTGGAGCACCTGGTGACAACGGGAAAGCTGGAGGGAAAGAGAGCGCCAGGTAGACCCAGGGAGAAAATGCTGGTTGACAATGGACGATGATAATGACGACGCTGACGATGACGACGATGTTGTTGCTCTGGTTGACAATGGACGATGATAATGACGACGCTGACGATGACGACGATGCTGTTGTCCAGATACATCTCCAAACACGACCGATGGGAGCAAGGTCCCCCCATGGGCAAGGGACGCAGGGACCACAGCATGGAGGTCCTGGCTGACGGCGTGGTCTGTGTTGTCGGAGGCTACGGAAAGGTGCGAGCCAGGAGGGGGCACGAGGAAGATGAACATGAGGAGGAGGAAGAAGAGGAGGAGGAGGAGGAGGACTATGAGGAAGAGCCTGTCCTGGAGGTGGAGGTGCTGGGAGCGGAGGACATGGAGTGGAGCGTGGTGATGGAGCTTTTGTTGCCGATCAGTCATGCGGCTTCTTGTGCATCGTCCGATGGCACCAGAGTAAGTATGGTTTTCATATTTTCGTAAAGTAAGTTGTTAGTCCAGACGGCAGATGCACATCAGAAATAACCAGCAGACTCGGCCAAGCCAAAACAGCATTCAGGAAGATGAAAAGCATTCTTACCAAGAAATGGCTATCAATTAACATCAGGAAGAGAGTTCTTGAATCAATACTACTTTACGGTTGTGAGGCGTGAACAGTCAACACGCAAATCAGAACGAGACTGAGGCAAATGAAGTAGGGTTTCTAAGAAAAATGATGAAAAAGTTCCATGGACAGCAAAGAAAACAAAAGAGACAGTCTTGATGGAGGCAGACACAAGAAGATCATTGATAAGGAAGATTAGGAAAAGACAGGCAACATTTATAAGCCATTTTATGAGAAAAGGGAATTAGAGCACCTGGTCACAATGGGAATGCTGGAGGGAAAGAGAGCACCAGGTAGACCCAGGGAGAAGATATTAGACGGACTTGCAGAGTGGCTGAAGACAAAGCGGGTGGAAGAGATGCTTGTCGGCAACAAGAGATAGAGACAGATGGAAGGCCATGATCGCCAACACCATGTGGCAAGGCACCTGATGATGATGATGAAGTTGTTAGTGTGCATGAGTCATTGTCGTCGTCATCATCATTATCATCATCATCATCATCATCATCATCATCATCATCGTGTGTCCTGCCACATGGCGTTGGCAATCATGGCCCTCCATACGAATCTATCCCTTGTCGCTGCAAGTACATCTCCCACCTTCTCTGTCCTCAGCCAGCCACCCTGCAAGTCCGTCCAATATTTTCTACCTGGGTCTACCTGGTGTTCTCTTTCCCTCCAGCTTTCCTGTTGTGACTAGGTGCTCTAATTTCTCTTTCCTCATAAAATGTCCTATAGATGTTGCTTGTCTATTCCTTATCTTCTTTATTAATGATCTTCTTGTGTCTGCCTCCTTCAAGACTCTCTCGTTCGTTTTCTTTGCTGTCCTTGGAACTCTCATCATTCTTCTTAGAAACCCTATTTCAGTTGCCCCAGTCTTATTCTGATTTGCGTGTTGACTGTCCACGTCTCACAACCGAACAACAGTATCGATTCAAGAACTCTCTTGCTGATGTTAATTGATGGGCGTTTGTTGGTAAGAACGCTTTTCATCTTCTTGAATGCTGTTTTGGCTTGGCCGAGTCTGCTGGCTATTTCTGATGTACATCTGCCGTCTGGTGAGAGGACCGTTCCCAGATATTTTAACTCATCAACCTGTCTCAAGGTTTGTCATTGCACAGTTTGATTTTGGTGAGGGTGATCAGGAAAAAAATTCTGTGAAACGATTGTCTCTATTGTATGGGATATAGTTGTTGTGCTTGTCTTCATGGATTGAAATAATTAATGGAGTTTGCGTGTGTTTTGTCAGTATGTTTGTATGTATATACATATGTATAAAACGAATAAAAATATTTTTAAAAAGTGAGGTCATTACATGCAGGCTACTTTCCAAATATTATCTTACTCAAACACTCCCTTCTCCCCCCCTTCCCCCCCCCCCCAATTTTCTCTTTTGATTTACAACCTTTCCCTCTGTCTCCTTTCCTATATCATATTCGTGCAAGGGGACGTAAAAGGATTCAGGACCTGTAGTCTCTGTATTGCGCACTCTAAAGATTCCACGGCAGTTGAAAATGGTGAAGAGCAAGGCATTTGCCCATCTGCCCTGGTATAGAACTTTGAAGAGATAGGTTGATTTCCCAGGTTCCTCTACTTGAAGGCCAGTTTGCATTCTTGCCTTTCTGAAGTCTTGTTAAAAACATAAATAAATAAAAAGGGGGCGCTGCACTGCGGCTACGTGCTCTCAAAGTGGAGAGCAGCCCGAGTTTGACATGGTGAATCCGCTGTGACAAAAGAAATAAATATGAATATGAATATGCATATGAATATGCATATGAATATGAATATGCATATGATATGGATATGGTTATGAATATGAATATGAATATGGATATGGATATGAATATGAATATGAATATGGAATGATGACGGTGGGCACCATAATCACGACGCTACAGAATTCCGTTCTAGATTGATAGTAGGTGACAGGGCGGTACTCCACGCTTACTTCTGTGACGTGTTCTGGCCTCAACCAGGCTTGAGAGATACGTCACTTGCGGAGTTGGTCAGGACATCTCAAATGGATGATGAGACTCGATTTTGTGATCCTAGTCTTCCCAGTTAGCCCCTGGTGTGATCAGTTTTGGGCAGGTGTCGGTTGAGGGAGAGAGGGAGGGGGTGGGGTGGGGTGGGGGCGAATGGCACAATAGTTTTGGCAGAGGTGATGTGATTCAGAGCCATTTTTAGATATGAACTTGATTCATACCAGGTGTTGATGGATCCTTCTGCCTCTGTCTCTCTGTGTTTGTCATTCTGTCTGTCTGTCTGTGTGTGTGTGTGTCCGTAACTATCTGTCTGTCTGTCTGTAATTACTGTCCGTCTGTGTCTGTAACTGTCTGTCTGTGTCTATAACTGTCTGTTTGTGTGTAACTGTCTGTCCTCTCTCTCTCTTTCTGTCTGTGTGTGTGTGTTTGTGTGTGTGTGTGTGTGTGTGTGTGTGTGTGTGTGTGTGTGTGTGTGTGTGTGTCTGTAACTGTCTGTCTGTCTTCTGTGTGTGTGTGTGTGTGTTTCTCTCTCTCTCTCTCTGTGTATGTGTGTGTGTGTGTGTGTGTGTGTGTGTGTTCTGTCTGTGTGTGTGTCTGTAATTGTCTGTCTGTCTGCCTTCTCTCCCCCCCCCACCCCGTCTCTCTCTCTGTGTAACTGTCTGTCTGTCTTCTGTCTGTGTCTGTTACTGACACACACACACACACACACACACACACACACACACACACACACACACACACACCACACGCACAGAGTTATACCTCCGATCAGCATGAAACAATCTTCGGTATTTTGTTTTTGGTTTTTTTTGTCAAGGTCAATTGAAAAACAACAGGATAGAATAGTCTGTCTGCTCCGTGTATACCTGTCAACCACTATTTGTGTCACACCATAGCAACATACCTTTCATATCGTAATATCAGACCAAAAACCGTGGCAAAGAGACGAAACAGTACTTTTTAAAGCACAGTTAACTGATGTTCGTTAGAGATTCCGTAAAGATTAAAGAACTCTCTTTTCGGACAAAGTGAGAATCGAACAGTACTCGAATACTATACCGTCTGGGAATTCATAACACTAACTTACAGCGTCTGTGAAAACAAAAACAAACAAACAAACAAAAAAAAAACCCGAAAAAAACCAAACCAAAAAAAAAAAAGAAAAAGAAAAAAAGAACAAAAACAAACCAAAAGCAACCAAGCAACCAAGCAACCAAGCAACCAACCAGCAACCAACAACCAACCAACCAATCAACCAACCAACCAACCAACCAACCAAACAAACAAATCAAACACACACACACACACACACACAACACACACACACACACACACACACACACACACACACACACACACACACACAATTGTAAAACGTATTTCGGACACAACTTCTTAATAACAAAATAATAATAATAAATTCTATATACCGTCTGCGAATTCACAATACGAGCTTGCCGCTGTTGTGGGGAAACGTAAGACGTAAATAATTTTGACCCAAATTTCTTGATTTCACGTAGAGTATCTGTATATACACTCTAGTACTTGAAAAGTCAACGAAAAAAAAAAAAAAAAAAAAAAAAAAAAGGAAAAAAGAAAACAAGTAGGACTTACAGGTAAACCGTACAAATTGATACGTATGTCGTGCAGGTGTACCTTTTTGGCGGCAAAATGTCAGACGGACGCGCCACTGACACTCTGCAATGCCTGGACCTCAAGGCCCGTACCTGCACCCTCCTCTCCACCAGTCTTCCGCTCGCCTGCGCAGGCGCAGTCGGCCTGCGCACGGACGCCACCTACTTCCTGATGTCCACCAAGGGGGAGGTAATGAAGTTTGACCCCGACACGGCCAAACTGAGAAGCGGCGTGGAGAGGATCCCTCATTTCAAGAGGAGACGATTCCGACTGGCCTGTCATCACGACAAGCTCTTGGTCATCGGGGGAGCGGACGGGCAACGTGTAATAACGAGCGTGACAACAACGACAACAACAACAACAACGACGACGACGACGATGACAAAAGCAACAACAGCAGCAACAATGACAACAACGACGACGACGACGACTACAATAACAACATTGTCAACAAAACAAAACAACAAAACAACAAAACAACAACGATAACGACAACGACAACAACATCTACAACAACATCAACATCAACAACAACATCAACAACAATATCAACATCAACAACAACAACAATGACGACGACGACGACGAAGATGATGATGATGATAACAAAGTCGTTGACAAGAATGATAGCAGTAAATATAATGATATTGATGATGCTGATAATGATGCTGATGATAATGATAATAATGATGATGATGATAATGATGATACTGATGATGATGATGGAAACCAATAACAGCGACAACTGCTTCACTTAACAGCAACAGCAACAACAACAATGGTAATGATAATAACAATGATAATAAAAACAACAACAACAACAATAATATAACAATAACGGTAAAACTAATGATAACAACAACAATAATAATGATAAGAACAAGAACAACAACAACAACAATAATAATAATAATAATAATAATAATAATAATAATAATAATAATAATAATGGTAAAACTAATAATGATAATAATAATAATAATAATGGTAAAACTAATAATGATATAATAATAATAATGGTAAAACTAATAATGATAATCATAACAACAACACCACCAACACCAATATCAATAACAATGATGATGATGATGATGATGATGATGATGATACATCCTTGTCTAGCGCTATTCTGCAAACTGATATGGACTCATTACACATTACACATATAACGAAGACACAGAGTATAACGTGCATAGACACTAACATCATCACACATCAGGATCCACGTTGATAACTAGGCACCACTATCACACACAAACACCAAATCACGTACAGTCAGACTTTATTAACAAGAAACACCCGAGGGTGCTGGATGGGAACCAGAGCACCAATGCCTCACCACTCTCCAGACAATCACCCGGAGCACCAATGCCTCACCACTCTCCAGACAATCACTTGGACCACCAATGCCTCACCAGTCTCCAGACAATCACTTGGACCACCAATGCCTCACCACTCTCCAGACAATCACCCAGAGCACCAATGCCTCACCACTCTCCAGACAATCACCTGGAGCACCAATGCCTCACCACTCTCCAGACAATCACCTGGAGTACCAATGCCTCACCACTCTCCAGACAATCACCTGGAGCACCAATGCCTCACCACTCTCCAGACAATCACCTGGAGCACCAATGCCTCACCACTCTCCAGACAATCACCTGGAGTACCAATGCCTCACCACTCTCCATCCAGACAATCACCCAGAGTACCAATGCCTCACCACTCTCCAGACAATCACCTGGAACACCAATGCCTCATCACACTCCATCCAGACAATCACCCAGAGCACCAATGCCTCACCACTCTCCAGACAATCACCCGGAGCACCAATGCCTTATCACTCTCCAGACAATCACCTGGAGCACCAATGCCTCACCACTCTCTCGACAATCACACAGAGCACCAATGCCTCACCACTCTCCAGACAATCACCCGGAGTACCAATGCCTCACCACTCTCCGGACAATCACCGGAGTTACCAATGCCTCACCACTCTCCAGACAATCACCCGGAGTACCAATGCCTCACCACTCTCCAGACAATCACCCAGAGTACCAATGCCTCACCACTCTCCGGACAATCACCGGAGTACCAATGCCTCACCACTCTCCAGACAATCACCCGGAGTACCAATGCCTCACCACTCTCCAGACAATCACCCAGAGTACCAATGCCTCACCACTCTCCAGACAATCACCCAGAGTACCAATGCCTCACCACTCTCCATCCAGACAATCACCCGGAGCACCAATGCCTCACCACTCTCAAGACAATCACCCGGAGTACCAATGCCTCATCACACTCCATCCAGACAATCACGTGGACCACCAATGCCTCATCATACTCCATCCAGACAATCACGTGGAGCACCAATGCCTCACCACTCTCTGGACAATCACCCGGAGCACCAATGCCTCACCACTCTCCATCCAGACAGTCACCTGGAACACCAATGCCTCACCACTCTCCATCCAGACAGTCACCTGGAACACCAATGCCTCACCACTCTCCATCCAGACAATCACCCAGAGCACCAATGCCTCACCACTCTCCATCCAGACAGTCACGTGGAGCACCAATGCCTCACCACTCTCCACACAATCACCTGGAGCACCAATGCCTCACCACTCTCCAGACAATCACCCAGAGCACCAATGCCTTATCACACTCCGGACAATCACCTGGACCACCAATGCCTGACCACTCTCCAGACAATCACCCAGAGCACCAATGCCTTACCACACTCCGGACAATCACCTGGACCACCAATGCATCACCACTCTCCATCCAGACAATCACCCGAGCACCAATGCCTCACCACTCTCCAATCACCCAGAGCACCAATGCCTCACTACTGTCCAGACAATCCTTGGACCACCAATGCCTCACCACTCTCCAGACAATCACCCAGAGCACCAATGCCTCACCACTCTCCAGACAATCACTTGGACCACCAATGCCTCACCACTCTCCAGACAATCACTTGGACACACCAATGCCTCACCACTCTCCAGACAATCACCCAGAGCACTAATGCCTCGCCACTCTCCAGACAATCACCAGAGTACCAATGCCTCACCACTCTCCAGACAATCACCTGGAGCACCAATGCCTCACCACTCTCCAGACAATGACCCAGAGCACCAATGCCTCACCACTCTCCAGACAATGACCCAGAGCACCAATGCCTCACCACTCTCCAGACAGTCACCTGGAGCACCAATGCCTCACCACTCTCCAGACAATCACCTGGAGTACCAATGCCTCTCCACTCTCCAGACAATCACTTGGACACACCAATGCCTCACCACTCTCCAGACAATGACCCAGAGCACCAATGCCTCACCACTCTCCAGACAATGACCCAGAGCACCAATGCCTCACCACTCTCCAGACAGTCACCTGGAGTACCAATGCCTCACCACTCTCCAGACAATCACCTGGAGTACCAATGCCTCACCACTCTCCAGACAATCACTTGGACCACCAATGCCTCACCACTCTCCAGACAATCACTTGGACCACAATGCCTCACCACTCTCCAGACAATGACCCAGAGCACTAATGCCTCGCCACTCTCCAGACAATCACCCAGAGCACCAATGCCTCACCACTCTCCAAACAATCACCCAGAGCACCAATGCCTCACCACTCTCCAAACAATCACCCAGACCACCAATGCCTCACCAGTCTCCAGACAACCACTTGGACCACCAATGCCTCACCACTCTCCAGACAATCACCCAGAGCACCAATGCCTCACCACTCTCCACAGTCACCTGAAGCACAATGCCTCAACACTCTGCAGACAGTCACCTGGAGCACCAATGCCTCACCACTCTGCAGACAGTCACCTGGAGCACCAATGCCTCACCACTCTCCATCCAGTCACCTGGAGCACCAATGCCTCACCACTCTCCATCCAGACAGTCACCTGGAGCACCATTGCCTCACCACTCTCCATCCAGACAGTCACCTGGAGCACCAATGCCTCACCACTCTCCATCCAGACAGTCATTGGAGCACCAATGCCTCACCACTCTCCATCCAGACAGTCACCTGGAGCACCAATGCCTCACCACTCTCCATCCAGACAGTCACCCGGAGCATCAATGCCTTACCACTCTCCAGACAGTCACCTCTCAAGCTCCCGACGCCACGTGGTAGCCACTTCACCAAACAAAGGGAAGAGAGGATGGCTATGCATGCGCTGCATGACCCATTCAGACCCAGTCATCAGCTACCTTGTTTAAGTGATGACTTTGCTCATTAATAGACTACGGGAAACTTCAGCTGTGTGCCGAGCTGGCTGCATATTCGCGTCTATATCCATATTCATATTCATATTCACATCCATGTTCATATTCATATCATATTCACATTCATATTCATATTCATCGTGGACAGTCAACAAGCAAAGCCAGAACAAGATTGAGGCGGCCGAGATGTGGTTTCTAAGAAGAATATTGAGACTTCCATGGACAGCAAAGAAAACAAACGAGACAGTCTTGATGGAGGCAGACACAAGTAGATCATTCATAAGGAAGATTAGGAAAAGACAGGCAACATTTATAGGTCATTTTATGAGGAAGGGGGATTTGGAGCACCTGGTCACACAACGGGAAAGCTGGAGGGAAAGAGAGCACCGGGTAGACCCAGGGAGAAAATGCTAGACGGACTTGCGGAGTGGCTGAAGACGAGGAGGGTGGAGGAGATGCTTGAGGCAACAAGAGATAGAGACAGATAGAAGTCCATGATCGCCAACGCCATACGGCAGGGCACCTGATGATGATGATGATTCATATTCATTTGTTTTTGTCACGATGGATTTACCATGTGCAACTCGCGCTGTACTCTCCCTGCTGAAAGCTCGTTGCACTGTGCAGCGCCACCCATTTTTGTAACCAAGACTTCAGAAAGGCAAGAAGGCTAATTGGCCTTCAAGGAGAAGGACCTGAGATATGAACCTATCTCTCCAATATTTTTGTACCGGGGCAGCCCGGAAAATGCCCTGCTCTTCACCATTTTCAACTGCAGTGGGATCTTTAGCGGGCCAGAGAAACGCTCACGGGTCCGACTTGTTTGTCGTCCCTTTCCAAAGGACCAGACGTTCAGTGCGATATATTCCGGTCAACCTGAGGACAAAAGTCGAGGCTTCAACGGGAAACGAACCCTGGAACCTCGAGTTTAGTTATTGGCAGGCAAACGTCTGAACCATTCTGCCACTTTTCTATCTATCTATCTATCTATCTATCTATCTATCTATCTATCTATCATCTATTTATCTATCTATCTAAACTATGTATTACTATCTATCTATCTATCTATCATCTATCTATCTACATGTATGTATGCATGTATGTATGTATGTATGTATGTATGTATGTATGTATCTGTCTATATCTATCTATAGACAGATACATACATACATACATTGGTACTCCGGGTGATTGTCTGGAGAGTGGTGAGGCATTGGTACTCCGGTGATTGTCCGGAGAGTGGTGAGGCATTGGTACTCCGGGTGATTGTCTGGAGAGTGGTGAGGCATTGGTGTACATATATATATATATGTGTGTGTGTGTATGTGTCTGTGTGTGTGTGCGTGCGTGTGTGTGTGTGTGTGTGTGTGTGTGTGTGTGTGTATGTATGTGTGTGTGTATGTGTGTGTGTGTGTGCGCGGGCTTGCGCTCGTGCACGTGTGTTTGCCACAGATCTACCGGGATATGGTGTGTGTACAACTGGACGGGTCAGCAGCACAGCTCGTTCCTTGGGGTGACTTCTTACCACCTGTACGCTCCCACTTCGGCTTGGCCAAGCTGGTGGTCACCAAGAACTGTCTGGGAGAACCACTGTTCTGAGGCCTTCTCCTACAGGGACAATCTTTTTTTTTTTTTTTTTTCAATTCTGAATCTTGTTTGATAGTCTTTGAAAAGGACTTATATTCGAAATACATTTGTCAATCGTACCAGGTTTTGTTGTTGTTTTTTTTTGTTTTTTTAAAAAAATTTTTTTTTTTAGTGAATGTACAGAATGATAGGCCAATCATAGGCCATTTCATGAGGAAAGGGGAATTGGAACACCTGGTCACAACGGGAAAGCTGGAGGGAAGGAGAACACCGGGTAGAACTAGGGAGAAGATACTAGACGGACTTGCAGAGTGGCTGAAGACAGGGAGGGTGGAAGAGATGCTTGAGGCAACAAGAGATTGAGACAGATGGAAGTCCATAATCGTCAACGCCATGCGGCAAGGCACCTGATGATGACAGAATGATGTTTTTCACATTGGAAGTTCAAAAATGAACATTAAGATCTAACGCGTGTCGACATTTCCCCTATGAATCAATTTCAAAGACTACTACATTCCTTTGCTTAACGATGATCAAGCATCATCGAACAATGTGGCAACAGAGATTATTCAATTTGTACAAATAAGACAATAATTGTTCACATAAAAAACAAAACAAAACAAAATCTATAGGGACAGTTCTTGTGCTGGATCGTTTAGGGGTGGGGGATGGGTGGGGAAGGGGCATGTTCTATTTTGATGCCATGAAGATGTGTGCATTTTTATGTGATCTTGATCTTTTGCAACTTTTTGAATTGAATTCCATTCGTTCGATTCTTGGAAAATAAATTGGTTGAACTGAATTTGTTGGATTGGTGAGATGGAATTGGATTGGATTGGATTCAATTTGTTGCATTGGTAGAATTAAATTGATTTTGATTCAATTTGTTGGATGCTGGAATTGAATTGGAATTGATTCAGTTTGTTGAATTGGTGGAATTAAATTGAATTTGATTCAAATCGTCGGATTGGTGGAATTGAATTGAATTCAATTTGTTGGATTGGTGGGATTGAATTGGAATGGATTCAATTTGTTGGATTGGTGGATTCAATTGAATCGATATCAATTCGTTGGATTCGTAGATTGAATTGAATTTAGTTTGTTGGATTGGTAAGACTGAATTAAATGAGAATCAATTTGTTGTATTGGTGGTACTGAATTGAACTAAATCGAATTTGTTGTATTGTGCGATTGAACTGAATTCAATTCAATGTGTTCAATTGGATGGATTGAATTGAATTGGATTCGATTTGTTGGATTCGTGGGACTGAATTGATTGAATTGAATTGTTGGATTATGGGGAATGTACTGAATTGGATTCAAATGGTTGGATTGGTGGAATTAAATTGAATCCAAATGGTTGGACTGTGAGACTTAATTGAATTCAATTTGTTGGATTGTTGGGATTGAATGGATTTGGATTCAACGTGTTGGATTGGTGGAACTGAATTGAACTGAAATCAGTTAGTTTGATTTGTGAATTCAAATTGATGGATTCGTGGGATTGAAGTGGGATTGGATTAATGGAATTGGATTGGATTAATATGATTGGATAGGAGAGATCAGATTAATGTGATCAGATAAGAGGGATTGGACTGATGAATTGGATTGGAGGGATTGGGTTAATGAGATTGGATTGGAGGGATTGGATTAATGGGATTGGATAAGAGAGATCAGATTTATGGAACTGGATAGGAGGGATTGGATTAATAGGATGGGATAAGAGGGATTGGATTAATGGGACAAGACAGGAGAGATTGGATTGGAGGAACTGGATTATTGATATCATCATCATCATCATCATCATCATCATCATTATCATCATCATCAGGTGCTACAAATGTTGCCTGTCTTTTCCTAATCTTCCTTATGAGTGATCGACTTGTGTCTGCCTCCATTATTATTATTATTATTGGTATCACATAGAATGAATTGGACTAATGAAACTGGACAGGAGAGATTGGAATTCAAGGAACTGAACAGAAGGGGTTGGATTGGAGGAATGGGATCAGAGGGATTGGATTATTGGGAATACAAGGATGAATAGGATTAACGGGATTGGAAAGGATGAATTGGATTAATGATATTGGATTAGAGAGATTGGATGGAAGGGACTGGATTAATAGGTTTGGGCTGGAGGGATTGGTTTTTAATGAGATTGGATTGGATGAAATGGAATTAGATTGGATTGCATGGAATTTGGTGGATCGAAGGAATGGGTTTGGACTGGGTGGATTACAGAGATTGGATCAGACGAAATTTGCTGGCTCTAAGGGATTGGGTCAGACAGGATCAGATTGGTTTGAATAATAATGATAATAATCATCATCATCATCATCATTATCATCATCATCATCATCATCATCATCACCACCACCACCACCACCACCACTACCACAACAACAACAACAATGATAATAAAAGCAATGGTAACAAAAATGATAGTAATAATAATAACACTACTACTACTACTACTACTACTACTAACAACAACAACAATAATAATAATAACAATAATAACAATAACAATAATAACAATGATAATAATAATAATAATAAAAGAAGAATGAATATTATTATTATTATATTATAATTATTGTTATTATTATCATTATTGTTGTTATTATTATTAGTATCATTATCATCATCATCATTAGTAGTAGTAGTAGTAGTAGTAGTATTAGTAGTAGTAGTATTTTCAGTCCCCAAATCTTGCTTCAAGAATCAAACCAAAGCGCGCACTGTGACCATCCACACAAGCAATCACCCAACAACTACCAAAACTTCAGGGCACGAAGCACACTCAAACTGGGAGGGGTAGGGGGAGGACAGGAGGACAGTGGGACAAAAGAGTGAACATGTAGACAGGGGAAATCACTGCTGGACAAAAAGGTATGTCTCTAAGCTAGACTTGAAAGAAGACAGAGTACGTGACTGTCGAATAGACAGGGGAAGATTGTTCCAGTTGTATGCACCAGACACTGAAAAAGAGCGGCGACCGATTGTGGAACATCTGCATCGAAGAATTTGTAGTTTCAGTTTCAGTTTCAGTTTCTCAAGATGATGTCTGTCTCTGGCACTGTGGACACCGCCTCCGGTGTGTGGCTTGCCAGTCGGTCCATGGCCTCTTGGAAGCAGAAGGCCGTGTAGGCAGGGGCCTCATCCTCTGAGCCAGAGTCCGTGTCCTCTGGCCCGCCTATAGAGGGGGCGAGAGTCTGCGGAGTGTCTGACAGGGGTGCCACGCTGGTGGGACCCAGGTCAGAGCCCCCAGGAGGTACCCCCGGGGGTGAATCCGACACCGGGGGTGCCGGAGGGGCTGGCCAGGGTGAGGCCTGCGCCGGTGGGGCGCCAGGCATAAAGCCGGGCCACCACGTGCATCCCGCGGCCGAGGCCGGGGGAAATCCCAAGGTTGCCATGGTGCCATGTACGGTGCCATGGGACGCGGCATGGGCTGAGCCCATGGGGTATCAGGACCCTGACCCCATGAAGGGGAGGGCCTGGCCCGGTCCCCAGTGCCCAAAGGGCCAGCCTGCTGGGGGCGGCTTGGCATGTGCCAAGGCGCCCAAGTGCTCTGTCCGGAATGGGACAGAGATGTGCCAGCCCGCCGTGGGTCGCTTGGTAGTTGCCAAGGCGCCCAAGTGCTCTGTCCGGAATGGGACAGAGAGGTTGTGGCGGGGGCAGCAGCAGGCTGTAGGGGAGGAAGGGAGACAACCGGGGCGGATCGACGATCTGACGCCCGTAAGGGGGGGGGGTTGTCTCCCTTGGCCCACCTGGCGAACCAGGGGGTGTCCCGCCTGGCGAGCCAGGGGGTGAGCCAGTTTCAGTCAAGTTGCTGGCCTTCCTGCCTCCCGAAGGAGACCCATACCCAATGCGCCCTTCAGCCATGGAGGCTGAAACAGTATCAGCAGAACCGGAGTTAAGCTGTACGAAGGGGGCGAGCACAGAATCGACAGAACCGCAGTTGAGTCGATCACCGTGATGGGCAGTGTGAAGGCCGCAAAATGACGAAAAGTCAACTGAGCCGCAGCTGAGTTGAGGGCTCGTGGTCACCGCAACAGAACCGTAGCTGAGTTGCGATGACTTGTCGATAGAGTGAGAGAGAGAAGACGTAAAAGGGAGAGACGAAGTTGAAGAGAGAGCGGGTTTTGCACCGGTCGAACCACCGCTTTGTGGGTTTGAGAATTCAGCGGACGAAATCTTCTTAACCCTCGCTTTGCCACCCAATCGCTTCACATAAGTTTCTCCCTTAAACGAAAACATAGGCAAGACACAAAAACAACAACGACAATCGATCGATCGCGTAGCGAAATCGAAAAATACTTAGCTGCTCAGAGCATACGAGGCGAGCTGGAAGATGGCTGCCGAGAAAAGAGGAAGAGCACATGCGCATGCGCAAGACATGGATACTCTGAGTTACTGTCCCTTCGGACTTTATTGTTACGAGGCAGAATTGGCAAACCGCTGCCGCTTATTGCATTTGTGAGCCACGGTATAGTATGTGTAATTAAAAATTCAATTAAAAAAAAAATCAACAAAAGATCACCTTTATACTTGCACAAAAGTTAGTTTGTTCATATGTTAGCAATACCAGAAAGTTTCAAGTCTTTAACTCCAAAACTTTTTTTAACAATTTTATTAGTAACCCTTCCAAACAGCCAGGGCAGAAAGGTTGTTGACTGACACAATCGCCCAGGGCAGAGTGAGTTAAGTAACAGACTGAACATCTTCGTGGGTCTTATCAGTTTTTATCTCATCTGCTACTTCTTTGGCTTGAAATAGTCTGAACGTTTGTGGATGCCTGCTCGACTATAGTTAGGTGACTTTGCAGCGGCGCAAGACACAGTAGGCTACGCCTCTGCTATTTTTGGAAGCCATGTGCTCATTTCCACGACCTCGACTTTTCGTGAAACTCACTCCGAGCACCATTTATTTTATTTTGCAGTCTTTGTCAAATCGTTTTGCTGTGGCAGACCACCTTCCCAGAATATCGGCCCGAGACATGGTCACGCTCCTCAAAAGTTTCGTAATCAGCTCCGAGGACAAGCCACACTGCACAGAAAAAAGGAACTCCGGAAGCAACTTTTGCAGAAATTGATACCGGATTTATCCCCCTTCCGTCGTCTGCTACGAGAGATCGACAGTCTGACAAACGGCCTACTGTTTCGCAGAAGAAAAAAATCTCGGTCCATTTTTTTTTCCGGAAAGCACACGATTTTTGTTGTTGAAAGCAGCCTGTGGATTTTCTCGGATTTCTGACAAATATCGGAAAATTGGGAACCCTGCACCACCGTTTTTAGCAGCTCTCTTTGCAGACATAGCAGTGCTACCAGTACAGGTACTGGTACAGGAGAGGGTTGCACATGCGGTGGTTTTGGTGGCAGACCTGAATGAGATCGCCTCTTTCAAACTGCTGCTCACACGAGTGCGGCGTTTCTGGTATTAAACTGCGCATGCGCGTTAGTGTTCTCGCTTCTCTGAATCCATAGGTTCGCCAAGACGCAAGCGAAAATCAAT
Source organism: Monoplex corrugatus (assembly GCA_030674185.1). NCBI lineage: Eukaryota > Metazoa > Mollusca > Gastropoda > Littorinimorpha > Ranellidae > Monoplex > Monoplex corrugatus. Next base: position 42,715,446 of record JAPXFY010000028.1, read on the forward strand.
ACTTCCCGACACTTTCCGACGGAAAAAAAAAATTGTTTCAGTTTAGTTATCATCTGTATTGTGCCAATTAATGAATTCAGGCGAATTTGGAAACACCTGTCTGACACTGGTTCCCCCCTCCTCTTTTTTCCTATTGGGTGTATGTGTGTGTGTGTGGGAGGGGGTAGTAATCAGGAAGCTGAGCTGCCAATCCGGAAAACTCTTTTTGCCGACGTTTTCAATCCGGAATTCCGGATTATTCCGGACTACTTTCACCCATGCCCTATCCACTAGATTTTTGCAGGAAACTGGTGGATACTGTGAGGGAGTCAAAGGGTTACATTTTTGCAACTGATGGATAGGCTGCGAGGGTCAAACGGTTAAATTCTGAATAGAATATCAATGTTGGACTGTCCATTAACTTGTTACTTAGTTGCGGGTTTGATCATTTCTGACATTGTCTTTGATTCTTCCTTCTTCCTTCGCTTTCTGTCATCTCTTCCTACCACTTTCTGCCTTGCTAGTCCATTCACCTGTGTGTGCTCTATAAAGTCTTATATACTTTCTCTTAGGATTGATAACAGAGTATATATATTGATTGCATGTCTGGCTCCAAGGAAACGTGCTGTGCTGGAGCAACTTTAGGTACTGTTGGCCATATTTTACGAGAGTGAGTCAAAAAGTAATGCCTTTTTACCTATGTCAGACAAAGTTTTTGATAAAATTACCTGAAATGTTGCTCAGTTACAAATGATTATAACTGTTACCGACTGAAATTTTTTTTTTTTGTTTGGTATTTTTCCGGTTCATAGACTCGTGAGGAAAATTCAAAATGGCTGCCCCTTAGAGCTGAGTCAAAAACAGAGAGCAGTGATTGAATTCCTTGTTGCTGAGGGGAAACCCCTGTGAACATTCACTGATGATTACAGAATGTGTAGGCCTATAAGGAGAATACTTTAGATTACAGCAATGTTCGTGGTTGGGTCTGTCATCTGAATGATGAAAAGGTGGGAACTGCGAGATGAGCCGATAAACCCCGTTCTGGCCGTCCCACCACTTCTGTGAATCCTGCCAACAAAGCAAAAGCAGATGCTCTGATTAGAGAAGATAGGCGCATAACTCTTGAGGAGTTGGCGAAAACCTTGAAGTGAGCCATGGAAGTGCTTATAACATTGCTGAATCACTTGGGGTTTCAAAAGTGTGTGCCTGTTGGGTAGGCCTACCGAGAGAGCTGGCTACCGAACGCAAGACTGACAGGGTCAACACCTGCAGTGAACTTCTTGAACAAAGTCAAAGAGACAACACCTTCTTTGGAAGGCTTGTTACAGGTGATGAAACATGGATTCATCATTATGAACCGGAATCAAAGAGGCAGTTAATGGAATGGCGCCATCCTACGTCACCAAAACCGAAAAAGTTCAAGATGGAAAAGTCAGCTGGAAAAATCATGGCGACTGTCTTTTGGGATGCTCAAGGTGTCATTCTGGTTGATTTCTTGCCAAGAGGAGAAACAATAAACTCTGAGGCATACATTAAGACCCTGACGAGGCTCAAAGCAAGAATCCGACGAGTGAGACCCGACTTGCAAATCAATGTCCTCCTTCTGCATGGCATCAGGACAAGGTAGACAATCGCCTCATTTGGGTGGACAACTTTACCGCATCCTCCATACTCACCAGATTTAGCGCCTTCAGACTATCATCTCTTCGGCCCCAAGAAAAAGGGTTTGAGAGGCAAACATTATGCCAGTGACGAGGAAGTGAAAACTGCAGTGAAGACGTAGATCCAAGCACAGTCAACAGAATTTTACGAGGCAGGGATACATGCCCTCATTCGAAGGTGGAACACTGCTATTGAGAGAAACAGTGACTATGTTGAAAAGTAGGGATGTGATCCCCAGAGGACCAGCTTCATTTTGATGTATGATACATGTTCCTGTGTCAGTACTTGTTCCTGTACTAAAGAAAAAGGCATTACTTTTTGACTCACCCGCGTATTTATGCTTTAATGTCCTTAGTTATGTTCACATCTGTTTTCTTAAATCCTCTGTGATATATATATATATATCAAATGGAATGGTTAGTGCCAGGGCCATATCCTTAGGTTATGTGTGCTCATGGGTTCATGTGTGTAGGCCTACTTAAGTTTCTTTTCCACCTTCTTTTTACCCGATCAGATGTCATGTAAGTTTTGAAATAATAATAGCCCCGATATGGCTCTGTACAGTCGGCTAGGCTTTAAACAATAGAAATAAGAATAAAAGTGTTCACATAAATTAAACTCAATATCAGGATGGATGTCAACCAAACACCATCAAGTCAAGCTTGCCAGCGAAACAACAACCTCTCTTTGAGAGAAGCGTATTCTCATGGAGAACGAGACCATGCAGAAACAAAAGGAGATTGTCATGGAGGAGCAACAACAACCGGAAGAAGCTGAAAAAAGGAGGTTGTAGAATATTCTTGAGGTGAACAGACAATTTCAAGCACAACAGTGAGCTATGCGTCACAGAGGAAGATGTTATGAAATTCATCAACAGTTGTACTTGTAGAAACAAATGTCAGCCTAAAGACGGCCTTAAGAGCTGAATTTCTGTGGCACAAGCTAGTGCTGCAGTCAAAAAACTTGTCACTGCTGAGAATTACTGGATCTTCTCTGACCCTTGTCGGCCACCTGTTGACCTTCTTGGGTCTGCCAATTTTGCCACAACTTCAACTCCTGAAACAACCTACACCAGATGTAGTATAACCATTGTCAGATTCTTCATCAGAAGGTGAAGCAGTCTGTGGCAAGGCAGTATCTGGCTCAAAATCCTGTGAAATCAGTAGCTGGTCCTCACCTTCAATCATAGCCGAAAATAAGGAAGTGTTTGTAGCTGTGTACTACAAAGACGGTTTTTTTCTTTGGCAAAGTCACCACTGTATACTGCCCCAACTATGCAGGTCAGTTTTCTTGAGAGAACGAAACTGGGTGGCAAGATGGTTCATAAATGGCATCAGAGAGCTGACAAATACCACACTAATGCATTTGCTGTTTTTTGCTAGCAACATCACACTTGCTCCCTCCTCTTTGGGAGGAACTTTTGTGGTCAGGCGCCCCACCAACCTACCCATTCTGTACAATACTTTCAAGCTGTATCTGTTCGTGAATTTGCTTTAACACAGCAGAGCCTAGTCAGCCAAAACTACATGTAAATGTCTGTGACTATCTGAAATAACATTTTTTGGGAAAACATTTTGAAATAGTCTCATCCTTGATATGTGCTCTTTCTCATGAAAAATTTATTAAGATTCCATTTCTGACAACCTTTGAGTAATGTCTCAATGATGATTTCATAGCTCAAAAAGCACTTAATCCACATACCGAATTTCTTGGTACTACCTGTAATATTAATAGTCACGGAGTTATTCATCTTCGAAGCATGGTAGGCCTACTCCAATAACAATATTTTTTTCCCACCTGTCAGATTTAAAATTTTCCAAAGTTGGAATATCTGGTACTTAAAATTCAAGTAAATTAATCGTGCTGTTACTAGTGTTAGTGTTTCTGTTATTTTTATTAAAAGTCCAGCCGACTGCATAAAGCCATATCAGGGCTATAACCATTTCAAAACATGCACACTACCTCAACAAGGAAAAAAATGGGAAAAGAAAATTTAGTACACATATCAATGCACTTGTGCACATAATCCAAGGAGATGCCCCTGGCATTGACCACTCCATCCAATTTATCACACAGGGGATTTAAAAAGCATACCTGAATACAAATTTAAACAGAACCAATGGTGATAAAACATATATAAAAACAGGCCTTACTTACCTAAAATTACTTCTGCATAACTCATTTCCCTAGAGCCAAAAATGCACTTAACACATGTACTCAATTATCAATCCTAAAAGAAAGTATTAAGACTTTATTGAACACACACAGGTGAATGGACCAGCAAGGAAGGAAATGATAGCAAGAAATGACAGAAAGCAAAGGGAAAAGGCAGAAACAAAGAGAGTGACAGAAAAGAGGAAGTTTCTAGCACAGAATTTCTACAAGGTGGGGTTACTATATATATACCACAAGAGCCTCTGGCATCCCCATGGAGGGAAATTACTCATGCTGAAAAAAAAGTAATTGTACTTCTATGACATATTCCGCAAGAGGTTTTATCATGAAATACAACTGCCCATTATGTGCAGTGTTTTTGACCTATAAAGTTGCTATTCTGCGCAGATTTGCACGTCCAAATTTACACTTTCCCCCTTACTTTGACAGGTCTATCCTCCAATGTCTTTGCTGCTGAAATATTTAAGTTTGCTTGTGCAGTATACCACTATCATATGGTTATAAAATGTACAAGTGTTTTCATTACAGCTCCTTCATGGACATTACAGTACAACAGTGAAATTTCAAAAATATTAAGTATTAACTGCTCGTACGCATGCCTGTATCTTTAAAATGGAGTATCTTCAGAACTGATAGTCTTTTATTTTTTGTTGTTGTTGTTTTTATTCTTGTGTTGACATGTTTGCAAAAAATAACATTTAGTTTATAACATTCAAATCTAAAAATTGAACGGCCGCCACATCAATACTATTCTATTTAAATTTAATAGTATATTTCTCTCACTCTCTCTCATATTCCCTCACACACACACACACACACACACACACACACACACACACACACACACACACACACACACACACACACACACACACACACACACACACCACACGCTGTATGAGTATGACAGCTTACGAAAAAGTGTGTACTTACATAAGTGAAAAAAAAATTACACAAAACTGTTTCAACAGATTTGCAGTTTGTTACAGTAAATAGTTGAAATGATGCATTGTCATCAGAAATTTCTAGAAAAGCAAGCTACAAACCATTTCAGTTTGTAAATCGTCCTTTCTTTACTCAGTATACCAAATATATTAATTAGTAATTGGTTAATCTTTTTTTTTTTAAACTCAGGATATTCATAACTCACACACACACACGCGCACACACACACACACATATATATATATAATTTTATATATATATATATATATTATATATATATATATATATGTATACTACATACATAAAATTGTCATTACCAGCATCATAATCTGGAAACCTAAAGTAAATACATAAATACATAATTTAAATTATTACATAATGATTTAGCTTAATGATAATCAGTAACTGTTGTAATTTATTATCATAATTACCTTGAAGCTTTACTTAAAAATGTTCACATCAGAAATCTGATTATTTTGGAAGCTGCAAGGACTTTAGAAACCTCAGCAAAGTTTCGTTTTAACCGGTTGAGGCACTTCATTAATTACTAATTACTACAAGGATCCAGTGATTTATGAAGGTCTTAGCCATCTTTGGCACACAAAGACCTTTCTGTTGATATTTGATATTCTTTTTTAATTGAATCAGCCGTTCCAAACATTATTATTATTGAACACAAGAGGGACTCTTCTCCAGTAGGAGCTCACCTACACGCCGAAAAACATCATGAGCTATCCTCATTGGCACCCGTCAGAAACTTTCCCAGCTGCCTCCTCTTTCTCTCCCATTATGTAACACATCAGTCCCAATTTCTGATTCAGCTAAAAACCTTGGTGTCTGCATTGACTCTACCCTGTCCATGAACAACTTTGTTTCTCAAACTGCCAGATCTTGCTACTATCATCTCCATCGTATAAGCCTGATCAGGAAGTATCTCTCTGTCGAAACAACTGCAAAACTCGTTCTCTCCTTCATAATGTCTCGCATTGACTATTGCAATTCACTCCTGTCTGGTCTTCCTGCCTCCACCATTCACATCCTACAGCGCATTCAAAACAATGCTGTACGCCTTGTACTCAAAAAGAAAAAAGCTGACCACATATCTCCTCTCCTGGCACAACTTCACTGGCTCCCTGTATCAAAGCGCATACAGTACAAACTAGACACCATGTGCTACAAAAGCCTCAATAACGCAGCCCCCGATTACCTGTCAAGCCTACTTGAGATCTATGTTCCCTCACGTACCCTCCGCTCTGCCTCCGATCCTCTGACTTTTCGCTTTCCACGCACTAAGCTCAATACCTATGGTCCACGAGCCTTCTCTGTTTCTGGTCCACTCTCCTGGAACAAACTTCCTCTCTCAGTCCGTCAGCAACCTACTTTTGCCTCCTTCAAGTCCGCTCTCAAAACTCACCTTTTCTCCTCTGCATAAAATCCTAACCTCACTCAACCCCCCTCTGCAGCCTGTCTCCGCTCGGAGGGGAATCACTTTGTTTTAATATATAATTGTATATGATGTGCTCTCTGTGGTTTTCCATTGGTTTTATTCTTGCTTTTATTGCTTTTATTCTTTTCTCCCCATTTGTGGCCATGCATGTGTGTGTGTGTGTGTGTGTGTGTGTGTGTGTGTGTGTGTGTGCGTGCGTGTGTGTGCGTGCGTGCGTGTGTGTCTTTTCGGCGCTTGGATTTGATTTTGTCGAGATTTGCGCTATATGAATATTGTAATTATTATGTATGCATGTGCGTACGTATGTATGTATGTATGTATGTATGTATGTATGTATACGCTTAGATTTATGTATGTATGTATGTATGCATGTATACGCTCAGCTTAGATTTATGTATGTAAGTATGTAAGCATGTATGTATGCATGTATACGCTCATATGTATGTAGGTATGTATGCATGTATACGCTCAGCGCTTAGATTTGATTTTATCAAGATTTTGCGCTATATAAATAAAATATATTATTATTATTATTATTAATTCAGTGCGGACAATGTCAACATCCTGGACAGAGAAAATAAGTGGTTCCAGCGAGGAGTCAAGGAGGCCATCTACATCGCAGCCACCAACCCCCCGCTCAACAGGGACCGGGGCCGTTACACCCTGCCCCCGGTGTACCATTCTCTGATTCGATCTCGTGAACTGGGTTCATCCCATGTTCGCGAGATCTGAGTAGAGATTCACGCAGACAGCATTAGAGCGCTGACGAAGATGGCGAGAACGCCATCGAAAGCTACGGAACTGTGAGTAGCGATTTTTACACTGTTGGGAGACCTTGTTCTTCAAAATTGGTAGCATTATTATTATTATTATTATTATTATTATTATGAACATTTAGTACGCCTAATCAAATTAATGCCCTAGGCGTTAACAACATATGGTGCTTTTTTGTGAAGAATATAATCCAACAAAAGAAAGTGTCAAAAATCTTAACTTCTATCACAGACAACCAATCTAACAACTTTTTATACCATTTTAAAGTTGTTGTTTTTTGTTTTGTTGTCTTTTCTTTTGTTTTGGTTAGTTGTTTGTTGTTCTTTTCAATAATTAGGGCCTACATATTTAACAGAAATATTTGAATTTTTTTGTAATATACCTTCACATTCTATAGCCACTGCTTTCTTTTAATTCACAATAGTAATGGTAAATAATCCAGTGGATAATTAACGATCTAAAAAAAATAACACTCATAAAAGTCCTAAAACCATTTCAACTCTCATCATAGCTGAGATTCTGGTTTGTAATTTGCTACATTTAGTGAGTAGATGTCGCGCCAGCAGGCAGCAAAAGTGTGTGTGGTATTTTACAGTGATTTTTATCGTGGTTCTATTTGTTTTTGTACATTGAATTTTATATCAGTTTATTCCTCTTGGGTCCCGACAAATGGTGATGTAAATATTTTTTTTAAATTTTGAATATTTTACCGGATAGTCTGATTTTAGAGTTTCGTATGCCTACTTTTCGTCATTTTAATTCTGCCGTTCAGGTCGGACATTTAACCTGTGAACTGTGTTAACATTTTAGCCTACTGTGTTTGCCCAACGCTACAGCTCCCAAACCTTAGTTGTTCTCTGCAGACATCATCCTCTCCTGACTGGCTCTCAATTATGGATCCGTCCGTCCTTAAACAAATTGGACTGACACTTTTAAACACAGCAAATGCTACCTCGGTGGAGGCGTCTACCAGCGCATACGTACATTGGGGCTGTGTAGCAAGCCCCGCACTGCGCGATCCTGTCGTGGTGGACGTCTCCACCGACTTTGTCACAACCTGCCTCCTGCTGTGCCAGCCCGACGCCACTTTTCTTTTTCTGCTTCTTCGTCTCCTCCACTGCCCCTGCCTTCGACCTCGCTGCTGCGGGCTTCGTCTCCTCCTCTGCCATCTTCTCCTTCGCCTTCTGTCCTGGTGGTGCCGCCTTCGCCTTCTGTCCCGCCGGTGCTGCCTTCGTCTTCTGTCCCGCCGGCACTGCCCTCGTCTTCTGTTCCGCCGGTGCTACCTTTGTCTTCTTCTTCTGTTCCATCGTTGCTGCCTTCGTCTTCTGCCCCGCTGGTGTCGCCTTCGTCTTTTGTCCCGTCGGTGCCGCCTTCGTCGCCACCTCGGCCGCCGCCATATGACTGTGATAAACTTAAACTATGCCTTTTTAACGCTCAATCAATATGCAAGGATGGCAAAGCCGAAGTCATTGCCGATTTTATCGCTGATGAGCACGTTGACATTGCTTTTATCACAGAGACATGGCTTAACCCCCTTGGTCATGAACCTATACATGCTAGCCTCACTCCGAGTGGTTACAGGCTTGCTTCTTTCCATCGCTCATCTCGAGGTGGCGGTATCGCCATCCTTTACAACGACTCACTCCATTCCCGCCTATCTTTCTCGCAGTCTCTGCCTTTCTCCCATCCTTCTTTCGAGCACGTTGAAGTATCCTTCCAATCCACCCCTCACCCATCACCTTCTCCTGTGTCTATCGACCTCCACCTAGCTCTGCCAACAAACTCACCACATCCACGTTTCTCTCTGACTTTGACCAACTGCTTGACCACTACTGCCTCTTACCTGGAAATCTCATCATTCTAGGTGACATCAATGTCCACTATGACAACACTCACCGTTATGACACAAGACATATCATCAACTCTCTGTCCAATCACAATATGACTCAACACATTTCTGAACCAACCCATCAAAAAGGTCACATTCTTGACTGGATCATTTCTCGTGATCACCACAATTCAGCTACTGACAACTGCTTAGTTCTTTCTACCCGTCTAACTTCAGCCCTTCCATCTAACCACTCTGCAATTCTCTGTTCTCTTGACATTTCTCCTCCTTCCCGTACCACGCGCACAGTGACTCGACGCAATCTCAAATCTATCGACCTCTCCACATTTTCATCTGATGCCTCCCGTCTCCTTTCTGAAAAGTCACATAACCTTGCCGATGAATTCTATACTACTCTCCACCATCTTCTGGACACTCATGCTCCAGCCACAACCCGTCTTTTACCTGACCGCCCCCCTACCCCCTGGCTCACTCATGAGATTGCCTGTGCAAAACGTGCCCGCCGCAGAGCAGAGCGCCGCTGGCGCAAATCCAAACTCACTGTACACAGGCAACTTTTCCAAGCCTCTAAAACAAAAGTATCCACCCTCATTGCATCTGCAAAAACAAGCTATTTCCAAACCAAAATCCTGAATGCCTCTTCTTCAAAAGAACTCTTTACAACCATGAATCATCTCCTTGGCACACGAAAAGACTTACCTCTCCCAACAAAACATACAAATGAAGAACTCCCATCTGTATTCTCCAAGTATTTCACCACCAAAATACAAACTCTTCGTGACAGGCTTGACAGGACACCCTGTCAACCATGCCCACCTGACCCTTCCTTCTTTGGCACACCTCTCACTACTTTTACCCCAGTCTCACAAGAAGAAATTTTCAACACAATCAGATCCATGTCGTTCAAAACCTGCGAACTGGATCCTCTTCCAGGTTCTCTCTACTTCGATTGTCTCCCTACTTTCCTCCCATTCATCACTGACATCATCAACACTTCTTTTCAAACTGGAACTGTCCCAGATTCTTTCAAGTCTGCTACTGTTCACCCTCTCCTCAAGAAACACAATTTAGACCCAAATGAACTGAAAAATTACAGGCCTATCTCTAATCTCTCTTTCTTGTCAAAACTCCTTGAAAAGGTCGTCCTCAACCAGCTGAACTCTCACCTGTCTGCCAACAATCTCCTCAATCCTTTCCAGTCAGCCTACCACCAGTGCCATAGCACTGAAACTGCCCTACTACACATTCTCAACAATCCTCCTCCTTGCAACTGATACTGGCAAAGTCTCTCTCCTCACACTCCTTGATCTGTCTGCAGCCTTCGATACCATTGACCATGGTATTCTCCTTTCTAGACTTCATCATACTTTTGGCATCTCTGACATTGCTCTCTCCTTTTTCACTTCGTATTTATCAAACAGAAAACAAACTGTTCTCATCAATGGCACTTACTCTCAACCTGCATACCTGACCTGTGGTGTTCCACAAGGATCTGTCCTTGGCCCTGTTCTTTTCACTCTTTATACCTCCCCCCTGTCCACCATCATCAACTCCCACTCTATAAAACACCACTTCTATGCTGATGACACCCAACTTCAAGACAGTGACTCACCTGATAATATACAGCGCCTGTTGACTCGCACCACTGAGTGTTACTCGGACATTAAGAACTGGATGACACACAATAGACTTCAGCTTAATGACAAGACAGAAGCTATCCTCATTGGCACCCGTCAGAAACTTTCCCAGCTGCCTCCTCTTTCTCTCCCATTATGTAACACATCAGTCCCAATTTCTGATTCAGCTAAAAACCTTGGTGTCTGCATTGACTCGACCCTGTCCATGAACAACTTTGTTTCTCAAACTGCCAGATCTTGCTACTATCATCTCCATCGTATAAGCCTGATCAGGAAGTATCTCTCTGTCGAAACAACTGCAAAACTCGTTCTCTCCTTCATAATGTCTCGCATTGACTATTGCAATTCACTCCTGTCTGGTCTTCCTGCCTCCACCATTCACATCCTACAGCGCATTCAAAACAATGCTGTACGCCTTGTACTCAAAAAGAAAAAAGCTGACCACATATCTCCTCTCCTGGCACAACTTCACTGGCTCCCTGTATCAAAGCGCATACAGTACAAACTAGACACCATGTGCTACAAAAGCCTCAATAACGCAGCCCCCGATTACCTGTCAAGCCTACTTGAGATCTATCTTCCCTCACGTACCCTCCGCTCTGCCTCCGATCGTCTGACTTTTCGCTTTCCACGCACTAAGCTCAATACCTATGGTCCACGAGCCTTCTCTGTTTCTGGTCCACTCTCCTGGAACAAACTTCCTCTCTCAGTCCGTCAGCAACCTACTTTTGCCTCCTTCAAGTCCGCTCTCAAAACTCACCTTTTCTCCTCTGCATAAAATCCTAACCTCACTCAACCCCCTCTGCAGCCTGTCTCCGCTCGGAGGGGAATCACTTTGTTTTAATATATAATTGTATATGATGTGCTCTCTGTGGTTTTCCATTGGTTTTATTCTTGCTTTTATTGCTTTTATTCTTTTCTCCCCATTTGTGGCCATGCATGTGTGTGTGTGTGTGTGTGTGTGTGTGTGTGTGTGTGTGTGTGTGTGTGTGTGTGTGTGTGTGTGCATGTGTGTGCGTGCGTGCGTGTGTGCGTGTGTGTCTTTTCGGCGCTTGGATTTGATTTTGTCGAGATTTGCGCTATATAAATATTGTAATTATTATGTATGCATGTGCGTACGTATGTATGTATGTATGTATGTATGTATACGCTTAGATTTATGTATGTATGTATGTATGCATGTATACGCTCAGCTTAGATTTATGTATGTAAGTATGTAAGCATGTATGTATGCATGTATACACTCATATGTATGTAGGTATGTATGCATGTATACGCTCAGCGCTTAGATTTGATTTTATCAAGATTTTGCGCTATATAAATAAAATATATTATTATTATTATTATTATTACATGCACACTTGGACCAAGCAGACAGCCCATCTAGACATTAGAACAGATGTACTTTGTCCATGGTCAGCCATGACCGAGGGAGGCCTACTACTACTACTACTCTAAGTAGCCTATAATTATGAAAAACTATTCGTTGTAACACACATTGACTAACCCATTAATTAATCAATTAAGCGCCTTGAAGGCCTTTAAGTAGGCTATATGTATCAGAGACTTCTAAAACAACTGCTACTTTCCCAACTGTCTGCAGAGGTTGACAATGGATGGTATGTTACTGATGTCGTCTTCCTTATTAACCCCAAAATGAAAGAATCGCGACTCGAAGTTATGATTAGCGTCACAACAAGCATTGTTTTGATTAACGATCTTCAATAATGATCAATAATGGGTCATTCATGTGGACATCTCTCCGTAAAAGGTTTGGGACGAAAGCTCGAGGTTGCGGGTTTTCTGACACCCTCCCTGAACTAAACGATTAAAGGTCCTGAAAACTTTTCTGAGCGATTCTTCGTTTAAATGAATCATTACTACATTAGGCCTACAGAAATGTAATTCATAATCCGATCGAGTAAGCAAGTATTATTACGAATATAAGGATCACATTCCCATTTCATGGGCGTACTTACAGTATCGATACAACTTCTTCGGAACAATTTCTCCCCGTGAATGTAAAAACTGAAAGGTACAGACAAAGCTAAGCTGAAGCACAATACTGAGTCACTGACGCGAAACCGAAACTCCGGCAATGACTCATTGAATGCGGCACATCCCATGATCCAGCGCACGAATACATTTAGATTCTCTAAACCGCACAAAGTTTCCAACACATACTCATTGTGCATTCATCAAATCACCCTCACAAAACACATTTATTCATGTGTCTTTCGGTGCATTAAATCAATAGTTCCACTATTGTAAACTATGAAGGTTTTTTTTTCCTCGCGGATAAAGTGAAACGTATTCTGTTAATCTTCCTGGTGTTGTTGTCGCATGACATAGACTAGGATATGCATTGGATAGTTTCTGAAAAAGAAAAAAAACCATACTATTTTAAGAAATGACTGCCTACATGTGTGTGTGTATTTGTGCGTGTGTGTGTGCTCGCGCGCGCGCGCGCACGTGTGTTCACAAGGGTTATCAATGGGATGTGTGCAGTTCGACAAGTTATCGGGAGTTCCTTCCCTTCCCTACGGATACGTGACGGCTGTAGGCATGGACGCCACAGAGCAAACGCAAGCACCGTCGCCATTGAAATACGCAGAAAAACTCAACGAAGGAGTAACATAGGTATCATTTAAAAATTCTGGATATAGCTGGAGTTGATCCTTGTGATATTCCAAAACAATCGTGGTCTCCGCATCCAGATAATCTCCCTGATATAAACTATATCAGCATCGTTAATTATTTTGTTTATGAGATCAGCGCCTACACAACGGACGAATTCAGGGCTTACAAAAGTCTGAAGGCATATCGGCTGTTCGTTTCCAGCTGGGTCCGTGATATTTGGACATACAGACCTGATGGATGTCAAAATGTGGTCGTCTCAGCGAAGATATGCTTCATGCAGTGTGTACACTATCAAGCTCTCTTCTTCCTTTCATTTTTGCTTTCGGTGTTTTCTGCACGAGTCATAATATCATGTGTGTGTGCGCGTGCGTGCTTGGGTATGTGTGTGAATGTTTGTGTGCGCGCGCACACGCACTTGTATGCATGTAAAGTGTGTTGTGGGCGTGCGCGCGCACGTGTTTGTGTGTGTGTATGTGTGAGAGAGAGGGAGAGAGAGAGAAACTCCATACATGTGTGAAACAGTGTGTGTGTCTGTAATGTATGTCTTGATTAGCGTCCCTGTTTGGAGACTTAGCTCCCCTGTTGATATAGCATAGGGGAATTGTGAGCGATAGTCAGGGAAGATCTAACGCTCAGAGTTTCCAAGACTTGAAATTTCGTTTCCTCTATCACCGCCCATATCCCGGGGAACACCTGCAAAATACAATCACAACTCATGACTCTTATATTTTCTTTTCTCTTTTTTTTTTGGGGGGGGGGGGGAGGGGGAGGATCATTTGTGTGTTTGTGTGCTTAACTGCAATCTTTCTTTTGATCTAGAAATGGGTGAAAAATTATAAATCAATAAATCCACTGATCCAAGTGTGTGTGTGTGTGTGTGTGGTTTTTTTTTGTGTGTGTGTGTGTGTGTGTGTGTGTGTGTGTGTTATAAAGCAGCTTATATACTCCTGCAGCTCTAGCAGCACTTAAAACTGCAAGTCTGTCCAATATTTTCTCCCTGGGTCTACCTGGTGCTCTCTTTCCCTCCAGCTTTCCTATATCTTGCCATGATGTGTCTTGGGAAAGTGTGATGGTGGTTTCCCATTGCCTTCCATTGGTTTGTTTATGGTCTCTCCGCTAGCCTTTGTCATTGCCATGACAACCTACAAGGCAGCAGGATGATTTTTTTTTCAGGGTTTATGTGACCCAGTGATGTTTGTGAGAGAGAGACACACACACGCGCACACACACACCAGCACGTGAGAGAGAACTGTTCTGTGTGGTTTCGTAAGGGAGAACTGTTCAGTGTGTGCGGCCCAGTTTTTTTGGTTAAGCCTATTCTTTTTTGATGCAGTTGTCCCTGTCCCCTCCACGGTGATGGTGACGTGGGTACTGCTGCCGACCAGGGTGCTGTTTGAAGATGGGCTCGCAGGCTCAACGTCTACAGGCTGCCCTCGCCTGCAGACTGGCGGAAGTTTAAACGGTGGCGATGATCCAAGCGTACACAACACCCAACCTGCACATGCCCCTTCTCCCTGCAGCGGTAGCAGATTGGTATTTCCTCTGTCCAGCCAGGATGATGACGTCTGCTCCTACCACCCAGGGGCGTAGCTCCTCTCCACTGAGGAGTTGCAGGAGGCGGTGCACCCCTGTACATCTTGAGATCTTGACATGATGTGGCTGCAGTTCTCTGTCGTAGTTCCTGTTTCAAAGAGTTGATCTCTGCAGACATCTTTAGCTGAGCTGCAATATTGTCTGCCTCTGCTGCAAAATGCTTGCCATCGTCCAATATCACTCCTTCCTCCTCACTACTGTCCTCAGTGTCTGTTGCTTCACTGTCACTGTGTTGTGCTGCTTAGATTTTTCTCTGTGTGCGAGTTTGACGTCATTGATGGTCTCTGCTGCTGGAATGCCCCTTGGTGAGCACTGGCCTCTCCTCGATGCTTCCCAAAGGCAACAGCAGATTGTGATGCAGTGTTCTCCAGTGTTCTCTTTTTCCCAGTTCTGTCTTCCTTCTGGACCACATACACTGGGATGTCCAAGTTTGGTTGGTCTAACACCCGATAGACTGGAGTCAGACAGTTTTCATTCTCGATCCGTGTTTGGTTTTCTTCTTCGTTTTTCTCCTCCTCTTCCTCAGAAGGTGGTTGAATCACTTTGCAGAAATTGATGATACGACTTCCACTTCTGGAAATCGGCTGTACTCGTCGATAACAAGAAGTAAGTAGTTGCTTGAGGGAAAAGGTCCTGTGAAGTCCATAGCCAGTGAGCTCCACAGATCAGTACACAGTTGGTTGCAATGGCTCACGGTGAGTAAAAACGTGCATCTTCTACCCTTTTATCAATGTTCAGGAACCAGACTTTTTCTCAGACCAATTGTTTTGTCTTGACGATGCCTTGGTGTGCCTGATGTGCAATTCTGATTACTTTCTTTTGGAGAGATGCTGGAATGACAAGTCGATGGTCTCACAGCATCAACCCATCATAGACTGAAAAGTCATCTCAAAATCTTGCAAATTAAGAGATTTCAGAGTCTTTCCAGTTGCTTGTTTCTACTGCAGTAATCACCTTTTGAAGTGTCTGATCTTTCTGAGTTGCATCAAGGACTTCTTCAACTATCATGGTTGTGAGAATCGCATTTGTTGCAACATAATTCACGTATGTTTCCCCTTTGTTGTCTCGTACAGGCTCTGTATAAGGATGACGGCTGATGGTCAACAGGGTTTTCCTTATTTCTTCCTGGTCTGTACTGTAGCATCATATCGTACGGTATCAGTCGTAGACGCCATCATTCAATTCCGGCTGTTGTCAGTTTTCTGCTTGATATGATGCCAAGCAAGGATTTGTGATCTGTGATGACAGTAAAGTTGCCACCAAAGAGATACAGTTGAAAATGTTCAACTCTGTAGACTATGGCGAGCATTTCTCTATCTGTCTGCGAGTATCTTTTCTTAACGTCTGTCAGTGCTTGGCTTGCGTAACAAATCACCTTTCCTTCTTGAGTCAGTATGGCTCCAAGTCCAACTGGGCTTGCATCAAAAAGAAGTTCAATTGTTTTGTTCCGGTCAAAGTATGACATGACATGGGCACTTGTGAGAGCTCGCTTCAGTTGCTCAAATGCTTATTGTTCTGATTTTCCCCATTTCCAAATGGCATCTTTCTTTGTCAGGTTTCTCAAACGTTCAGTGAGCGTTGCATACTGAGAAATGTAACGTGAAACATACTGGGTCATGCCAAGGAATGATCTGATCTAACTGATGTTTGCTGGTGGTTTGCTTTGTATGGCTGTTTTGATTTTCTATGGGTCTGCTGAAATGCCTTTTTTACCAAAAGCATGACCATAGAATGTCAGTTCATTAACAGAGATGAGACACTTCTTTCTTCAGTTTTGTACCATTGTCTTGTAGCTTTTCTAGTGTTCTTCATAGGCTCTTGTCAGGTTCTTTTTGGTTCTTTCCATAAACGATGATGTCATCGCTAAGGCTTTTGGCTCCAGGAATGTCTGCCAGCAGTTCTGATGTTGCGTTTTGAAAAATATCTGCTGCAGCCTTCACTCCAAAATGTATTGCCCTTGTGAGTAGAAAATGTTGTTATATATTGACTTTCCAGGGCAAGTTCAAGCTGGTGATATGCGCTCGAAAGTCTAATTTGCTGAAGACTGTCAAACCACTGAGATCAGTGATAAGATCATCAACAGTTGGCATTGGGTGTTTTTCTCACTTGATTGATTTGTTAGCTTCTCTCATATCTATACATATTCTGACTCCACCAGTTTTCTTTGAAACGATCACAGTTGGGCTCACTCAAGGTGTAGGACCTTCCACTTTCTTTTTGATATCAGCTTGCTTGAAGTGTTCGAGTTCTAGTTTTATATCTTTTCAAACGTGAAAAGGGTTTGCTTGATACGCTGAATTTTAGAGTCAATATGCAGCTTAATTGCACACCTTTTATCTTCCCTGTTTGTACATCAAACAAAGTTCAGAACTCATTTGTCCATCAAACAAAGTTGGGAACTCATCTATCATGTTTGTGGCCTGTGTCCTTGAAGAAAAAGCAAACTGGATGATATTGAGTGCCTGAGCTGTTTCACTACTCAGAAGGCTGCTGCTTTGACCCGGTGTGTCCACTATATAGAATTTTGCTTGAGCGCGTCTGTCTTTGTACGTAATGGTGGTAGATACAGACCTGCCAACCCCTCTAAGCCTGCAATAGTACCTTTATAAATTTTTTATAGTATTTTTTCAAAAACAGTAGTATTCCAAGTATACAAAGAATTATATACCTCATTATAAAGTAGATTCGTCTCGTCATTTGTGGCTCCAGGAACACATATTTTCACATGTATCACTTCTAATGTCTTTTTTCACATGCATCACAAATTCTGAGTTCAAGTGTCTGTTTTCCACATATATTGATCACTATGAGTTCCAGTGTCTGTCTCCACTGAGGCACAACCACATATGATTCACTCAAAAAACATAAATTCTAATGTCTGCTTCGCTACAAACTGCATTGTCAAAATGACAATTTGAAGCCAACAAGGCACACTTTGAAAGTTACTGAGTTGTGTCGGTAGAGCTTGTTGCACTGTGCTCAGTGTGCTGCCTTTTGGTAGCTGACTTGCACTTTTTCAAGAGCTCATCAGAGAACACTGCTTTGTAGCATGGGCCCCCTTTCTTGGACTTCAGAACCATGAGAGCATCCAATGTCTTTGCCCCTATGGATCCCCGAAAGTCAGTCTTGTTTCTTCGCATTTGACTGAAGATTCTCTCACACCCACAGTTGGACACAGGGATGAGGAGAATTGACAGCATGAACTGGGACAGATGTTTCAGTCTAGTGGCACCATTGTGATCTTTCATGGCACCAATCTCCTTCCACTGCAGTTCTGCTGATGGCTGGTTCAACACCACAGGTGGAAGTTCTGCTGCCTGGTACTCCAGAAACTCTCCCTCCAGCTCATCAGGGGTTGTGTTAGGTGGCAGAGTGCATGGGAACTTCTTCAAGAAGTATTTCAAAGAAGATGCTTGAACTGACTTCTGCAGGTTCACATCCGCAAGCTCTGCATGTTTCCATAGAGTTTCCTCGGCCGGGTTCAGCTTCTCTTTCATGTACTTGCATGCCTCCTTGTAGAATGTCTTCACATTCTCCATGAAGATCTGCTGCTGCTTACTTTCCACACAGTCCAGGTGTTCTCGGGTGGTGCTACCAATGAAGATGTCTTCATCACGCTTCATGTTGTATGAGGATTTGAAGTCCACATCCATCAGGGCCCCATTGTTCAGAGCAGCTGGCTTCAGATAACTGACAAGCAGGCGTCTGTACAGTCGTTCCATGTCTCTCTTGATCAGATGGATTCTGGCGCTGTCGGTCTGTTCAAGTTTGTTGACTTGGTTGAACACCTCCAAGACTGTTGCATAGAACAAGACATACAATTTGGTGGTCTTGCGCCGGAAGAAATCCCCGAGTTTTTGCCTCATAGGTGGGTCAGAACTAGATGTACTTGAAGCATGTGATGTCTTCACACTGCATTCTTCCTTGAAGAATTTGTCCAAAGCGTTCCACTGCTCAACTGCTCTGTCCAAGGCAGCCCCAAGAGAGAGCCATCGGGTGGGAACATGCTCAACAACCTTGTGCTCTGGCAAGCCTAGTTCCTTCTGGATCTGCTTCAGGCGTTGCTGTCTGCCAGTGCTCTTGGAGAAATACCAGGCCAGTTGACGCATTGTGTCATCAAGGTCAAACTTGCTAGACTCCTTCATGGCTTTCTTCACAGTCAGACTAAGGAGATGGCATACACATCTGGCCAAGAAGGTCTCTGGATGCTTGTCTCTGATGAACGAGATGACACCTTTGTTGACCCCAATCATGACATTGGCATTGTCGGTTACAAATGCCAGGCAGTTCCTCCAGTCTATCTGGTAAGCCCTTAGCTCAGAGTCCAACAACTGAAAGATGTGTTCTCCAGTGGCTGACGTCTCACATGAGGGGACACTGAGCAGTTCAGTTTTGATAGTTCCATGGGGATCCACAGTTCTCACAACAATGGGAAAGAACTTGTCTTCCCCCTCCTGACTACCATCAGTACCTAACACAAAGGGTCCCTTCATGCACTGCACAAGTTCAGCCTTACTATCTTCAGCACATTCCTTCACAATGGATGTGGTTTTTGTTCTTGCAGAACTGTAGGTATCTGCTATGTTGCTGTCAGGAAACATCTTCTTAAACAACTGTCCAGCATGGTCAGAGGCTGAAAGTGGCACGTTGTGTTCCACCAAAAACGCCGTGAAATATGCCTCTGCACGAATGGGCTGGAGATCAGTATCTTCAGTTCTTTGAATATAATCAACAAGAGAAGAGGTGTTTCTTAAGGCTGATGCCTTTGCAATGTGCCTCAACGAAGTCACGTGCTTTTTTACATCGTCGATCCCGCCATGCGAAACTAGAAAATCGAACTCACAAGCACTGCACCTTGCATATGTGCTTCCCACTTTCGATGCAGTGATGCATGGGTACTCTTGTGAGTACGACTGGATGAACTTTTGTTCTCTTTTTGCCTTTTTCTGTACACTTTCACTGCCGGTGCCCAAAGCAGCTTCACCACCACGTTTTCCTTTGCCACTACCACGCGGTCTACCTCGTGTCGCCATTTTCTTTTTGCAAAAACGGAAGTCTCACAGTCAGTACGAGACTTTCGTTTGACCCAGTACGAGACTCTCGTTTGACGAGATTCTCATTTATAATAACAAACATGGCTGCGCCCATAGTCCACTTGTTTACCGATCGTGATTGTCTTCTCAGTGGCGCTCTCGGCTCAAAGTCACTACTAGACCTATAATCGTTTTTTTTTTTGTTTTTTTGTTTTTTTGCATCGTATCATTTTTTACTCGATCGTAATTTAGTATTATTTAATTATGATCGTAAAATAATACGCCAAAATCGT
Source organism: Monoplex corrugatus (assembly GCA_030674185.1). Classification (NCBI taxonomy): domain Eukaryota; kingdom Metazoa; phylum Mollusca; class Gastropoda; order Littorinimorpha; family Ranellidae; genus Monoplex; species Monoplex corrugatus. The sequence goes on from JAPXFY010000028.1 coordinate 42,735,473, forward strand.
ACTAAGATAGGAAGCCTTTGACTAGGAGTGGTTCTTTTGATCTGTATGCATAAGACTGTGGGACATAATCTTCACAAGGTAGGTGCAGACTCTAACTTGGCATATAACCTAGAGTTGATGATATTGACAATGGCTCCAGTGTCAATGATGAACTGCATTGATGTATCGTAGAGGAAGGTGTTGACCGTCAGCGTTTTCTTTATTTTCTTTGGTTCAGTGCCTATGGTGAAAGTAGCTTCATCACCGGATGATTCGGTTTCTCTCTCAAAATTATTGCTAAGTTGTCTAACTTTCTGAGATGACCTGCACACTTTCGCAAAATGTCCAGTCTTGTGACATTTTTGCATTCTTTCCCTTTTGCTGGGCACTGTCCTCTACGCAGGAAATTACCAACACATTTGCGGCACATACTCTCTCCCTGATTATGATTGCGTGGTAGGTGGCTTCGTGTGTATGGCCAATGGCCACAAGATGGTTGAACGCGATATGGACGGTTGTCACGAGAGTGGTGGGAAATTGTTGGTGTGTTCCCTTGTTTGTTCTTGCTGGAAACATGGACTGGAGAGCATTGAAAGAATTTGCAGTTGAAGCCATGTTTTTCTCCATTTCTGATGCCCTAACTTCAGTGAGTTTGATGGCATGAGCTTCATCCATGGTCTAGTATTTTGAAGAGGGTCATGTCATTGCGGAGTGTTATTCTTCTCAGTTTTGAGGACTTGTCTTTATTGCTGCCAAAGTCATAAGCCTTAGCAAGAGAATGCAGTCTGGTGTAGATAGAGTCAATACATTCCCCATCGTTCTGCACTGCCTGTCGAAACCGTAATGGTTGGTATGCTACGTTTTTCTTGGGGGTGAAGTAGTTTCCAAGTGAAGTTTTGGCTTTGTTGTAGCCGTCGTCTGATCCCTTGTCTTTTTCTGTAAAACTCAAAAATATCGTACGCGTCGTCTCCTATCATATCTGTCCTATGTAATGCAACTGAAGAGCTTTCTTTTGTTTGTTGTTCGTAATAATATATACATATAATACAGTCCACACAACATGTTTTCAAACTTTGCGATCCATTTTGACAACTTATTCCAATGGTTTGATCATTTTCGTAAAAAGAAAATTTTGGGAAACTCGGTAACGAAACCATAACGATAATCAATGATGAAAATGAATCTACGTAAATTAGATCTAAATCTAACGGACTTCCGCCTTCTGTTTCGATCAACGAAGTTCCAATGTAAATAATTTTACTTATCTGGCTTGCTGGTGTTGATCTGCATCCTCGTCACCATTTTTTGTTTGTTTGTTTTTGTTGTTGTTGTTGAATCTTTCATTCAGATAACAACAACTTGCAGCTCGTGTAAGAATTTAAATCATTTACTTAACTAGAAGAGCATCAGAGTTGAAGGACAAGCAGACGTTGGACGACATGCATATTTTGAAGTGACGTAAACATCGCATGATGATTAAAGGGAGATCATGCAAATAATAGATTATTTATTCACTTTCGATACAACGCATGATGAGAATAATTATGTACTTGTATGTGTTTGTGTGTGTGTGATGTTTTACACAATTCGCTCTGTGTGTGTGTTTACTGTTTCCACAACAGTCAATAAAAGACAGTTCAGTGTTATTTTGTGATTGAAGATAATGTTTTGGTCTTACAACAAGCATGGCCTGTGCAGAAACATACAACTGACAAGAAGTAATACTGATCTGTTCTTCAGCATGATTAAAGAGTAATTCTAGCTGCTGAAAATATTGTGTTTACTGCAAACCATTACAATCACATGTTCAACATGAAACTGTAAGCATGCTAGATTTCTTGTTGATTCAGTGTGTAATGCACTCAGTAGAACTTGACTTTTTGTGAAAGCAGGAATTTTTACTTCAGCCCCTAGCATGGCAACTAGTTCAAAAATATCAAAACCTGTCTGTCAAAAGAATATCATTTGAGAGGCAATTGTTTAAGTATCCCCACTGTTCACATATCTCTTTCACTGATCCTGCTACCGTATCATTTGGATGTGAAGGAAATATGTTCCTGGGATGAAACTATAACGAAATATTTGATTTTCTTATTATGGTTGTAATGTGACCATTGTCAGTGCACTTTTATCTGAACTAGAGGACCTCTCGACAAATATTTCAAAACAGTTTGTGATGGTGACATTGCCATGGATATGCCTTGAACTGAACTGGCACACTCATACAAATACTAGCTCTATCTAGCAAAAAACAACAACAGTGGTTTAAGCCCGGATCACAGTTTATCTGAGGTAGACGAGAAACAAGAAAATCAAATAAAACTGACAGTGTTGTAAATTCCTGTAAAATACTTGTGTCCTCCTAAATATGCAACGAGTCTAAAGTGATTTCTTTGCAAGCAAGTCCCAGTATAAACTGCGCATTTTCCTGAATTAGTCTGTTCAGTTCATCTGCCATTAATTGTTCTTCCTCTGCTGTGAGGTTGCTCATTTGTGAATCATATGACGAAATGTACCAAACTCATCCCTATCACATAGTAGTGGTGAGGCTGTCAGTTATTTCAGCTGGTCGCAATCATCAGAACAAATATGTGTTTCAAGATGTATATCACTTTCCACATCTGTGATATGATCACCAGCTCAGGATGATTTTTTTGTTTTGTTTTGTTATCGATTCTGTTTGATTGTTTTAGTACCTACTCTCTGTCACTTCTTTCTGGCCCTCATGTCCAGGCCTTAGAGCTGGTTCCAGGTGGGGTTAGTGATATCCATAATGCAAGGCCTCACTCACATGTATACGAATTAAAAGACATCATTAACAAAATTAAAACTGAGTGTGTGTGTGTGTAAAATATACCATGATGAACAAGTTCTGCAATTCAAAGTGCTTGAATGACCAATATTCACGGGCATTTGAATAAACCTGGTACCCAGTGTAATAAATGCACATGCGTGCCCCTCCCCCTCCTCCACACTTCAGATGGAAAGCACACACTCACATACACACACACACACACACACACACACACACACACACACACACACAGAGAGAGAGAGAGAGAGAGAGAGAGAGAGAGAGAGGCACAGACATACACACACTTGAAATGGAAACAAAACAGTTCAGTGTTCTGTGCAAGAGACAGCATCCATTCATACACACTGAAAGCAAAGAAGGAAGCTTACGTCTTCCATTGTGTACATCAGTGATTTACATGCCCTGTTCATTCATCATTAACTGAAAACAAGATGTAACTCGAATACACAAATACACCCACATTTCAAACGCTATGCCCACTGCCGTTTATGACAGATGAAGAGACAGAAGGAGGCAAAGGGGGAGAAGGAAAGAGAGACAAAGAGAGAGAGAGAGTGTGTGTGTGTGTGGTGTGGTGTGTGTGTGGTGTGTGTAAAAGCTTTCTTAAGATCAAGCATGTATGAAAGAAAAAAAAATCTGTAGTAGTCATGATAACTTACTATTTTCAAAGTGGTCATAACAAATAAATCTGTAGATCGTGTTTAAATCAAATAGAAGACCTTTGCTCTGAAACTACCAGCCATTCTCTCCATCCCATCAATCTTTTCGCCTCGTTCACACATGGTGGTCTGTAGTTTTGTTTTTTTCTGGACTGTTTGTTGTGACATCCTTCACACAACAATTGTTTATCATCTCATTTTTTCTATTTCCTAGCTTCTTTCATTGATTTTTCCATCCGTTGTCAACGTGGTAAACAATACAAAAGCATGGAACCGACAAAGCCAACACAGACCATTCTGCGGACTCGCAGACGCGACCTGACCAATACCATCATCATCATCATCAACCGCCCTGCCGCATGGCCTTGGCGATCATGGCCCTCTATATGCATCTATCCCTTGTCGCCGGAAGCACATCTTCCACACTCTCTGTCCTCAGCCACCCTGCAAGTCCGTCCATTTTTTTCTCCCTAGGTCTACCTGGTGTTCTCTTTCCCTCCAGCTTTCCTTGTTGTGACAAGGTGCTCTAATTCCCCTTTTCTCATAAAATAGCCTATAAATGTTGTGTGTCTTTTCCTAATCTTCTTTATCAATGCTCTTCTTGTGTCTGCCTCCATCAAGTGTTTCGGTTTGTTTTCTTTGCTGTCCATGGAACTCTCAACATTCTTCTTAGAAACCACGTTTCGGCTGCCTCGATCTTGTTCTGGCTTTGCTTGGTGACTGTCCACGCCTCATAACCGTGTAACATTATCGGTTCCACATAACATTCAAGAACTCTCTTCCTGGTGTTAATTGATAGGCATTTGTTGGTAAGAATGCTTTTCATCTTCTTGAATGCTGTTTTGGCTTGGCGACTCTGGTGGCTATTTCTGAAGTGCATCTGCCGTCTGGTAAGATGACCGTTCCCAGATATTTAAACTTATCAACCTGTCTCAAAATTGTGCCATTTCCTGTTATTTTGCATGAGGGGATTTCATGTTTTTTACTGATTACCATGACTTCCGTCTTCTTGCTATAGCTCCAACCCTTTATTTTTGCTTTCTATTTCTATTATATTCACAAGGTTTTGTAGTTCCCTTTCATTTTCTGCAATTAGCACGGTGTCATCTGCGTAATGAATATTGTTTATCATTTTTCCTCCAACCTTTAATCCAGGGCACTCTGCAAGGTTTCTCATCATGGTTTCGCTGTAAACTGAAAACAAATCTAGTGACAGAACAGAACCTTGCCTGACTCCTCTTTTTATGTTTTGGAAAGAGCTTAATAGTTTTCTATTCTCATTGCTGCTGCTTGTTCCCAATACATATTTCTAATTATTTGTGAATCTTCTCCATCAATATCGAGTCTTTCTATTTGGTTGATCAATTCTTCGTGTTTTTCCCGATCAAAAGCACTGGCATAATCAACAAAGCTTAAATATAAATCCTTATTCAACTCGATTGACCTCTCTATGACAGTTCGTAGGATGTATATGGCATTAATAGTTCCTTTACCTTCCACAAATCCATACTGTTCTTCTGCTATTTCTCTTTTAATTCTGTTCCTTGTCCTCATCATGATTATTCTTAATAGGATTTTTGTTACATGAATCATCAAGCTCATTGTACGATGGAGTTCGCATTCTATAGCCCCTGTTCTCTTTGGAAGTGCAATGAAAATTGATTTTGACATATCTTTGGGGATTTTTCCGGTGTTATAAATTTCATTTTGGAGGACTGCTATTTTTTCAGTACCAAATTTCGCCACAGCTTCAACCATCTCTGTAGTAATATCATCTGGTCCTGGGCCTTTTCCTGGTTTCATCTTTTTCAATGCTGCTCTAACTTCATCTTTCATTATGGGTGGTCCTTCAACGTTCTTTTTTATAATTCGTTCTTCGTTTCTGTCATCTTCAAAAAGATCTTTAATGTGCTCTCCCCATCTATCTAATATTTTGTCTTTTTTCATGGTAAGTGTACCAGTTGATGTGCATGTCTTTCTCCAGTGGGCAATTTCTTCGGTTCTTCTGTACATACCCTGAGGATCTGTTTTGTGTCTGTCTTCTATTTCTTTGCATTTTGTTTTCAGCCAAGCTTCCTTAGCTTGATTGCACCTATTCCTGATTTCTTTGGTTATCTTCCTGTATATTTCCTCGTTTCTCTTTGCCTTCCTCAATTCCTCCATCAAGCCTAGAATTTGTTTTGTCATCCAGTTTTTTTTTGCTTTTCTATATATTCTAGCGATTTCTTCACAAGCTTCATTTATCGAGTTTCTTAACTTTGTCCATTGTTCCTCACTGTCACCAACGTCTTCCAGAGCACTGAATTTGTTTTAAACATGTACGTTAATTTTTTCACGTGTCGCTTCATCTGTCTTTCAGAGTCCCAGATTTAGTTTGATATTACTTTTGGTCTGTTTTCTTTTCCTAACTGACTTTCAACCAGTTTCTGAAACTCTGATTGCCAGCATCCAGAAAGAAATGCCATTCAATTCTTGTCAATTTGACCCCATACCTACCTCTCTGTTCACAAATACTTCATGGGCTTCTTCCATCTGTAACACATACCACGAACACCTCTCTTCTCACTGGAACTGTCCCATCTTCTTTCAAAACAGCCATAGTTCGACCTCCGCTAAAAAGGATAACCTCAATCCTAACATTCTCAAAAATCATCACTCTGTCTCCGAATTGTCATTCCTTTCCAAGCTCCTTGATGAAGTGGTTTTGAAACAGCTGAACAATCATCTGTCGGCCAACTGTCTTTACCATCTTTTTCAGTCAGTTTACTGTTCTGATCACAGCACCGAAACTGCTCTTGTCCGATTGTGGCCGAATATTGCTACTTATTCCTTTAGACCTTTTTTGCTGCTTTTGACACCATTGACCACCGCATCTTCCTCTCAGCTGGAGCACAAATTTGGAATCCAAGGTTGTACTCTTTCGTGGTTTATGTCCTACCTATCCGACCACTTTCAGTCAGTCATGATAAATGAGTCTAAATCCAAGCTGGTTAATTTTAAACTATCATATGGAGCCTCCTATATAGGGCTTTGTACTTGGGCCAGTTCTCTTCACACTGTACACCTCACCACTTCCCAATGTCATCAGTCAGCACGACGTTGACCTTTTGTTTCCCGCACCCTGTCCACCAGCATCATGCATTGTCAACCGTGCTAGCAAAGCAAAAACTTAACCCTTTGACTTCCTCATCCTATCCACCTTCTTCCTGCAGGAAGCTGGTGGATAGGGTGGGGGGTCATAGGGTTAAGTTTTTGCGGTTGGTGGATAGGGTGTGAGAGTCAAAAGGTTAAATATCATTTTTATTGCTGATGACTCCCAGCTCTACAACGGTGCATCTCCTGAAAATCTGTCATCTCTTCTTTCCGAAATCTCTGACTGCTGTGTCAAGTTCCAGAATTGGATGATACAGAATAAGCTACAACTGAATAGAGATAAGACTGAAGGAATGCTCACTGGCACAGAACACAAGTTTTCAAACGTAAAAGTTTGTTCTATCCAACCAGGTGGCAACTCTGTTGAATGTTCTCTGAATCGGTCATGAGCCTTGGTGTTGTTCTTGATCTCAAGTCTCTATTGCAGAAATTCATCACCCAAGCCTATCAGTCTTGTTGCTGTTGTCAACTACGTTTCAGTTCTATTCACCGTTATCTTTCAACTTCAGCAGCATTGAAACTTGTGATTTCGCAAATCTTGTCTCACGTCGATTATTGTAACTCTCTGCTATCTGGTTTGCCTGCTTCTTCTGTTGCATTGCCTCCAACATATTCAGAATTCTGCGGCCCGTCTTGCTGTCTTAGAAAGAGGCATAATCATGTCTCTCCCTTGCTTCAATTTCTCCATCAGCTGTCCATTTCTCAAAGAATTTCCTACAAAATCAACACTTTATGCTACAGGTGTATTAATGGTACTGCGCCTATTTATCTTCATGACCACCTCCAAATGTACACCCCAGCCCAACCTCTTCATTCTCTCTGTCTCTGTTTCTGTCTTGTCTCTGTCTCTGTCTCTGTCTCTCTCTTTATGATATGTGATGTAATATATTATTCATAAATCAGATAAGTTAGGTCCCCTGGCCTGTATCTGATCATTTAGTTCAGAGGCTGTTTTACTCGTAAGAAAGTACATGTACACAGACAGTGCATGTACTGTCCATCTCGATACCCAAATGATGCAGTGACTACACTGGTAGGGAAGCTCTTCTACCTATCAACGACTCTATGAAGAAGCGTTGTCTGAGGCTATAGTGCTTCATTTTCTGTTTCAGTTTGTGCGTGTGGTTGTGTGTGGTTGTGTGTGTGTGTGTGTTTGTGTGTGTGTGTGTACGTGTGTGTGTGTATGTGTGTGTGTGTGTGTGTGTGTATGTGTGTGTGTGTGTGTGTGACGTATCGAACCTGGGACGTATAGAGACGTCCCCAGGATTTCAAAGGATCTCGTGATTATGACCTAAAGTCTTGACTGCCTCGCTGACCTGAGCTTCGGTGTGTCTGCTGAACTTCAAATCATTATCTACTAAAACGCCACGATTTTTGTTCCTGCATCCATCACACTAACAACAGATCTTGCATTGGATCTGTGTGCTTTCGTACTGTGTTTGTGGGCTGGGTTATCACGGCCAGTACGAACAATTTTACATTTGTCTGCATAGAATTGCAGTTGCATCGGTCTGTCCAGTCACTGGACTGTCCAAATGTTTCTGGAGCCGGTCCTTCTTCTGTTCCAACTGAACAGTGTTAAATACTTTTGTCTTCTTCTTCTTCAATTGTATTAACGTCCCAGCGTGAAAACGATTAGGGACTGTCTAGAAACGAATCTTGTCAAATAAATAAATACTGAAGATGAGTTGTCTTATAATTTTCTTGTCAAACTGTGAAAATCTTCAGGTCATAGAAGAAAAGGACGAGTCTGGAGATGACGGGGAGTCTTTATAAATATGGTCCAACTGCCGAAGAGTAGGAGAGAGTTGCTGCCAAGACGAGAGGATCCCATCCATGGATACTATCTTGATTTGTGATTTGAAGCAGTTGTAGAGGATGTGGTTGCCCTGTAAAGAGAGTCCTTAAAGGTTGAAAATATTGCGAAGGGTCTCACAATCAAAGGGACAGTGTTGGAAGGGGATAAATTCCTTCAGACACAAACACCTTGCTGGAGTAAACTTGGTTGTCCAAAAGTTAGTCCTGATCCTAGACATCAAATGCGCAATATTGTTTTTGTCTGTTGTATGTGTACATTTTATAAGAAGAGGTTACACGTTCTGGTAGGTCATGAATGAAGACGACGAAAAGAACTGATCCCACAATGCTTCCTTCTAGTCTGTTGATGAGGGAAAGTCAGTCGACGCTATACATCTTAATTTTTAAAGGCATTCGATTCAGTCCCTCATGAACGTCTCCTTAAAGTTGAAACCTAGGCTATATGGTTATGCTTTATGTTTATGTCGAATGTGAAAGTTTCTGTGACCCAATTTATCTCAGCATTCGATGCGCAGATAACACTGTGCAGAAAATGAAAGGGACCTACAAAACCTTGTGAATATAATAGAATAAGAAAGCAAAAGTAAAGAGTTGGAGGAAGCTAAAAACACGAAGACTGAAGTCATGGTAATCAGTAAAAAACATACGAAGACTGAAGTCATGGTAATCAGTAAAAAACAAGAAATCCCCTCATGCAAGTTTAAATATCTGGGAACGGTCATCTCACCAGATGGCAGATTCACACCAGAAATAGCCAGCAGAATCGGCTGAGCCAAAACAGCATTCAGTAAGATGAAAAGCATTCTAGCCAACAAATTCCTATCAATTAACATCAGGAAGAGAGTTCTTGAATGTTATGTAGAACCAATACTGTTGTACGGTTGTGAGGTGTGGACAGTCAACAAGCAAAGCCAGAGCAAGATTGAGGCAGCCAAGATGTGGTTTCTAAGAAGAATGTTGAGAGTTCCATGGACAGTAAAGAAAACAAACGAAACAGTTTTGATGAAGGCAGACACAAGAAGATCATTCATAAGAAAGATTAGGAAAAGACAGGCAACATTTATAGGCAATTTTATGAGGAAGGGGGATTTGGAGCACCTGGTCACAACGGGAAAGCTGGAGGGAAAGAGAGCACCAGGTAGACCCAGGGAGAAAATGCTGGACGGACTTGCAGAGAGTGGCTGGGGACGAGGAGGGTGGGGAAGATGCTAGGGGCAACGAGAGATAGAGACAGATGGAAGTCCATGATCGCCAACACCATGCGGCAGGGCACCTGATGATGCTGATCAATCAATCTTGATAGTTTCTCTGATCATTCTGTAAAGAGTTTCATTGCTGCCTTCTGAACTGAACACACAGCTTAACAGGAGGTTGTCATAATCTTTCAGTGGGATCTCTACCCATACACTCTCCCTTGCACACTCCGAGTCTTTGAAATGTAGTCTGCTGTTGAGCCGAGTGTTCCTGTTTGTTGTTGGTTTAGCTGTGAGCATGAGTGGGCGATGGTAGATGGATTTTATTATATTTGCTAATGTGATCAGTCTAATCATGTCATTAACAAGTTCACATATTCTGTTTGTTCGAATATTTCTCACCGATTTTATTTTTTCAAACACACATGCGCACTTTTTGTTTTCAAGATTTCGCAAGTGTACCGATCCACAATTTGTCTCACCCACTGAAAGGAAAGCAAAACCACGTTTTGGAGATTCGCTGGAAAGGAATCACCGACATACCCCGACTAAACAAGGCAAAAATTAACGTTTCTGTGTTAAAACAATCGCCATGACGTCAACAGCAGAGGTATGTATGTCCTATTTATTGCTGTGGTGCATAAATATACTAAAAAAAACAAACCGTAGTATGGTTTGTTTTGGTTTATTGGTCTGGATTTGTCTGGCGCGCATTCTAGAACAGAAGAACTTCACAAGCGAGCCGAGAACTATCAGAACGAGTCTAGTCATAAGCAGGGCTTGAAATTCCCAGCTGATGTTTATTTGTCATACAGACAACTAAGAAAAAATCTACTTAATCCCCTGAATTTGTTCTTGCCCTTTCTAAGTCAAGACATAGTTGACCAGCACTACGGCAGTAGACTGGTTAGTCCAATGAAAAGTCGACAAACACACAAACAAAATTAGCCACAGGAAAGGAATGTACTTTGTAGTCAGTACTCGCAATAAGTTGAACAACTAATAAGAATTGAATCAATCACACACCGACACAGGACCCACAGAGAAATGTTTGCAAGTCGGAATTTGTGCTGAAACTCGGGATCCAACTGTATTAGAGGATGGGTGATGAACATGTGATGTCAAGTTTTTAATCTGATCAGGACCATAGGTGAGTATGTGACAAAATTTGAAGTTTTGAAACGATTATCATGCAAACATATGTAGGACATTTTATGAGGCAAGAGAAATTAGAGCACCTAGTCACAACAGGAAACCTGGAGGGAAAAGAGCACCAGGTAGACCCAGGGGGAAAATATTGCTATGATCTCCAATGCCATATAGCTGGACACATAATGATCATATCATTAACATCACTTTAAAGAGAAAAAAATTAGCTTTCCAGTGGTGTAATAAGATTTTCTGTCAGTTGACTGACCAAAGTTAAGGATTTTTGAAATAATAAAGATTTGTTGTAACCTTTCTTTAAAACATAGGTCTGCACTGGGTAAATCATGGAGTGACAATCCCCGACCCAACGCTTCCCCAGGTGGCAGATAGGGGAATGACCCTCAGATATGGGGACCAGCTGTGAATACCCAATAAGCAGTCGTGGACCAAATGGCGACAGTATTCTAGGGGAGGCTGGGGTATAGTTCTAAGGAAAACAACATAGCTCTAGATACATGTCTTCTGAGACTTCCATGGAAAATCAGAACTCTTTAGCTAGTAGGGAGAGAAGATCCAAGAGCGTGAAAGGCAGCTGTGACGACGATACATGTATGTATCTAACAGCAGCTGTCGGAAGCAAACTTGTAGAAACTCTTCAATAAAAATTAACAAAAAGAAAAAGAAAGGGCTCATCAGCATTGGCACATGTATGGAATGTTCAAACCATGCTACAACTGGGAAAACTCCATCTCCTCTTACCAGAACTTGACAAAATAAATAGGAACATCACAGGATTGTGTGAGACTGGGTGGAGTGGTGAGGGAAAGTTCACCATTGGCGAATACACAATAATTTTACTGTGGAAAAAAAGGCTTATATGGGGTCACCATCATATTGACTAAACAACATGCTGCAGCACTGAAAAGCTATGTTGTACAACACAGTTAATGACGATTGATAACTCAGTTAACTGTTAAAATTAACACAAAGCCAGTTAACTTAAGCATCATCCAGACATATGCCCCCACATCCACCAGCTTAGATAAAGAGATAGAACAATTTTATAATGACCTTTGAACTGCATAGGACAAAATACCAAAAAGAGAAGTTTGCTTTGCATAATAATACTAATAGAAGACGTGAATGCCAAAATGGGTGAATGTGAGGACAGAGAGTGTGGAATACGAACTTAAGGGCTGGGAAAATGCAATGAAAGAGGTGGTATGTTGGCATCTTTCTGTCGAGCCAATGAATGGGACATCACTAATACCCTCTTTAACCCTTTTAACCCTTTCGCTGCTGTCATGTTTTGCTAAGGCACATGCTAAGAATTTTTTTAGAAACAGACAAAAATCACGCTTATTATTTTCAACTGCTAATAATTCAGAAGGTATTGAAGATGGATACATAAAAGTATATATATCAAATGAAAGGAAATTGAATGAAGATTGTGTTTATGACAATTTCAAAATGAAATAATGTACCAGTGTGCCACATGTACTCTTTGAAATGCAATAACAAATTTTTTTAAAAGTCAATGATGATGTAATCAAGTGGTGCAGGAGCTCACAGCAGTTTATAGCACACTTTGATTTGAAGATATAGACTGTACAAAGGTCAGAAAGCAGTGTCCAGCCACAAATAAGCACAGCCTAGCCACACATAAAATGAAAGGGTTTTATCTCCCAATGTCTATTGCCAGTAAAAATGTTTTTGAGTTTGGTAGTTCGGGAAGCAGTCTTCCAAACACAGTCCTCTCCTTCCCCCTCTTGCTCCCCTTCCCCTTCCAGCAACAGCAGGTCCAGCAACAGCAGGTCCAGGCCGAACATCATCATCAACGCTGCATTACCATACCTGTAGTACAGTGAAAGCAAGGATTCAAATTTCCACAGAAATATTTTATGAAATAAAAAAAAAGTAACATACACACACACACACACACCACACACACACACACACACACACACACACACACACACACACACACACACACACACACACATACATACATACATACATACATACATACACACACACACACACACACACACACACACACACACACACACACACACTCTGACATTGGTAGCATGCTACACCCCCATGCCACGCCCCCTTTCATTTTCCTCAAGCAAACACCGCAAAGAAACCCAGTGAGTACTGCTTCTACCAAGTTACTTCATTATAACATTGTTTCTGTCAGTACTATCACTGAATGCTTTCAATTTCCTATGAAAAGTCACACCAACAGTCTCTCTCTCTCTCTCTCTCTCTCTCTCTCTCTCTCACACACACACACACACACACACACACACACACACACACACACACACACACACACACACACACACACACACACACACACACACACACACACACACACTCACTCTGCTCCCACTCTACACCACATAAACACAGACAGGCCGAGGAGACAGCACTCCTCACACAAACATATATAGGTCAGGGAAATAGCGCATGGCAGATGTCGACCAGAAAAACAAATCATCAACAAGACACACAACGTGACTGACAGCAAGCGAGCGAGCAACCAGTGACACGCCCCAACCACTTCAAAGTAGGTCGAACACACTGCCCACTCAGTCACTGGCTCGCTCGCTGACCAAGCCCAAAGGGCTCAGCTATACAATACACACACTTAGCTGTTCTATTTATAAATATACTGAGAAGAAAAGCAGTACAATCATGTTATAAAATGAATATCTCCATAGGCCTACTAACTACTCTGATTCAGACGATGAATCACCAAGAGCTTCTTCCACATCAATATCTGGGTCGTTGGCATCAACTTCACGAAGTTCGATGCCAGCTGGCTTGAAGTCTTCATCTCCACTGTCTTGATATCGAAAAATCTCTCCAATAACTTCTGCAGCTGTGTAGGTTCATTGTGGGGCAGCCATAGCTTCGAAAAGTGAAAGTTCAACTTCGTAGTACCTTGCCAGTCGATCGTGATCAATTATGCAAATGATCTATATAACTTGAACAAACGGCACTCAAAGAGTGAAGAATTGTCAAGGGACCTAATCAAATCACAAATAGAATGGTTTTCAGGAATGCTGGATGAAAGAGAGAGAGTGTTGAATCGTGATGAACAGCGATTGTCAACAGTGCATTGCAGACGACGGTTTCTAGGACGAACGCCGTTCGTCAACAGCGCAGTAGAGATGTTAAACAGCATTATGGACAATATACCTGAAACTTGAAAAAACAGACAATGACAATAAGAAAATAAAAACCAGAAATTAGATAGATTACATCATGACAGACAGAACATGAAGAACTGACCTAAGGTCCAGAACAAAACCAGGAGCTGATTGTGATATTGATCACCACCTTAGTCACAGCAGAAATAAGACTCAAAGCCTATGGACATCTGATTTTGAGATCAAAATTAGCAATTGTTTTGACGCTTTAAATAGTTTAATCCAGGACTGGACACTAAATGACCGGTATCCATAAGAAATTTGTGCAGTTATGAAGAAGACCTGCAGTGAAGTAGCAGAAGAGAAGTTAAGCAGGAAAGAAAGAAGACCAACTAAGCCCTACATCAGTGAGGAAGTAATGGATCTAACCAAACAGAAAAGCCAAGCTTGCAAATCTGGAAGAAAAGAAGAAAAAAAGAAAACCCTCAAAAGAGGAATTAAGAGCAAAATTAGAACTAATAGAAGAGATAAGAAAATTGGGTGGAAGAAGGATGTACAAAAATAAATGAAATAATGAATGCAGAAGCTCCAGGGAACTATTCCAACCAACAGAGAAAGTTCAGTCCACCAAATTCCAACTCAGAATGAGTGCATCAACAGCATAGAAGGCACTGCATTGACTGAACCAGAGCATATTATGAACAGATGGAATAAATATGGAGCGCACATTTTTAGCGACAGTAGTCCCCCAAGACATCCTAGGCCCTGACTTGAATTGCCAAGTATCAGAACCAGAATCACTTTTAAGTGACAATGAAGCAGCCACCAAGCAGTTAAAAACAAGAAAATCCCCAGGAATTGACAAAGTTTCAGCTCAGGAGAATTGTTAAAACTTGCTGGAAAAGAAGGTGTAAAAGCGATACACCATCTTTGTTGTAAAATCTGGAATACTCATCAGTGGCCAACAGATTGGAAACTTCAAGAATTTGTGATACTTTATAAGAGTGGCAGTGTCAAAGATTGCAACAACTACAGAACCATCGCCCTAATCAGCCATGCCAGTAAGATCCTGCTCATAATTATTCTCAACAGATTAAGCCCAAGGTAGAAGAAGAACTGTCTGACTTCCGGGCAGGCTACAGATCCAACAGAGGCACAACTGAGATTTGTGTTACAAATACTCATAGAGAAAGTGAAAAACACTGATGAAGAAGCTGTACAAATACTCAGAAAAGAAAAGGCACTGATGAAGAAGCTATTGTCATCTTCATACTAGTATCATAGACTTTAGCAAAGCATTTGATACAATGATAGCGTCAGTCATCTCCACCTACAATCTGTATGAACCCTGATTTGATAAAAAATCCAAATAAAGTGTGACTGCCTGTGTTCAAGCAAACAGGAACCAGGAAAAACATGAAAAAAGAATAACGCATATTTAATTATAACCAGAGAAGACAGGCACAAATTTTCGGCCAACAGGCCTTTGTTAAGCGTAAGATACAGACAAACAAACACTAAATACAAACATTTTCTCCTGATTCTCCTAAATTCCTGGTTTAATAATTGCTGACAGGTTTGTGTGAAGTGCACGTGTAATAATCCAAGTGTGATGAATCCCTTTTGAACAAACTCCAGGCAAATTGCAAACTCTCTGCCATTCCGTCAGTAAATAACCGATGATGTTTTAAATTTAGTATGTATTTCATTCACATTTATTTATATTTTCAGATCCAGAAAGACTTGGAAGAGTTGAAGACGCTTGAAGGGGAAGCCACTCGCAGTCGTGTGAAAGACTTGCTTAATCTGGAGATTCGTCGCCTGCAGACTGAACTGATTAAGCGTGAAGAGAAGGCAACCACAGAGGATGAGAATGATCTCCAGAAATCTTCCAAAAAGGCAGCGACCGTCAAAACTGGTGCTTGTCCGCAAGTCTACAAGGAGCTCATCAAGTCTTATGGTAGATTTTTGTGTTTAACCATTTAACTTAACCCTTGAGTTCCTGTAGGTAGCTAGTGGATAAAGTGAGGGAGTGAAAAGGTTAAAAATATGAAAGAGTGAAAATGTTAAATGCTAGGCTGAAATTAAAGGGATGAAAACAAACCAAAAATAAAACCAAACTTAATCTTGGACTCTTAAGAGTCTTAGTTTTATTGTTGTTGTGCTTGGGCTAGTCTGTGGTATGTATGCTTGCAAGATTTTATCTTCTGTGTTCCTTAGATTTATTTAATGTCTGATTCTGATTTTCAGAGAGATTGTTCTGAACACAGCCCCCCGTGGGGATGATGGGGGCTCTTTCAGTATAAATGGTATTCCCACCTTCTGGAAATTATGTGCTAGAAATTTCCTCTTTTCTGTCGCTTTCTTTGTTTCTTTCTTCCTCCTTTGCTTTCTGTCATTTCTTCCTATCATTTTCTGCCTTGCTGGTCCATTGACCTGTATGTTTGATAAAGTCTTACGTACTTTCTCTTAGGATTGATATGAGACATGCGGAAGGAATTTTAGGTAATTTATGCTTGTTTTTATATGTGGTAGTGTCCTTAGTTATGTTTGAATTTGTGCTCAGGTATGTTTTTAAATCCCAGTGTGCGATAAATTGGACGGAATGGTCAGCACCAGGGGCATACCCTTAGAGTATGTGCGTGAATGCATTGATATGTGTACTTAATTTTCTTTTCCTTTTTTTCCTGTTGAAGTATTGTGAATGCTTTGAGCTGGTTCTAGCCATGATATGGCTGTGCGCAGTTCACTGGGCTTTAACACTTTGGCATTGCCAGCTGGCTATTTGACCTACTTCCCTGCAGACTGCCACTGACTACTTTCCCTGGAAACGTGCATTTTTAGGCCACTTTGAATTAATTTTCAAAGGCGCCCCAAATGACTAACATCAACATGTAGGGTATGGTTAGAAAGGTAATTTAATCCTCTTTTAGGATATCTACAGTATAATGTTTGTTTAGACATGCTTTGAGGTTATTTGTGCAATGAAATATCGTGGTCGAGGAGCATTTCAGACAAGCATTTCATCCATTCAGCAGATGTAAACGAAACAGAAAAAAGAGAACCACCAATTCTCCATGACTTGTATGATCTGATCAGAAGCTCAGAAAAGTACACACACACACACAAATAGTCCAGAATCCTGAGTGAACAGTGACATCGCGCATTCGCAGGGCGCTCCATTTTGACTTTGTTTCAGTGAAGCACGCGGTTCGGGTGACATTGTTCTTGCACCCGAAAAATTCTTCAAATAGACTTTTTACTCTCACAGTATTTAGAAACGGTTACTTGACACTATAATAGAGGTTGTTTCCCTAGACCGTAACTGGCTTCACGTAGGAATTTTCTAACGCAAGACGCTAGAATCCTAGCGTTACGTTGTCAGCGGCGAGCTTGCTGAACGCTATACCCCTAGCGTTCCGGCGCCTGCGGTTCGCCGCGAGAACGCTAGTGGGCTAGCTTTACGACGGGAAAAAGTTAAACAACAATGACAATACAATAACAATTCTGAACACAATATTTTGGGGTAGGCATATCTGGTATACTATGCCCTCAGAGATACGCCCCTGAAGGGTGAGGTCTGCCTTCTTATTGCAGAATGACCACATAATCATAGGACAGTCTAGGTGGTCAAGTAAGGTCAGAATGTACTTTGCCGTCTGAAAGGTGCTCAGGAAGAGTGAGGTCTGCCTGTCTATTCCCTAATGGTCATACAGGACAGACTGGTAGGTCAAGAAAAGTAGAGTCTCAACCACCTTACTCCCCTGAATCAAAAGGATCGGTAGTCAAAAGGGGAAGGCATCAGACTTCCGATTGGAAGATCTGGGTTCAATCCCAGGTGGGGTACCTCATGCCTGGTGGAAAAAGAATAAGATTTTTTTTATCTACATTCAGCTTTAGTGCAGACCTGCCAACTGACCCACCTTAATAATAATAATAATAATGATAATAATAATAATAATAATAATAATAATAATAATGATAATAACAGTAATGATAATTACAGTATTTATATGGCATCAGATCTTGGCAATTCAAGTCAAAGCGCACTCACGCACCAGGCATATGCGTACAATCGACAAAGACTGCCTTACAGTATTTAATACACAGACTGAGGGAAAAGAAGTAGTTGTAGAATTCATTGTTGGGAAAATAGGTGGGTTTTTAAATTGAATTTAAAA
>JAPXFY010000028.1:42758580-42881080 GCA_030674185.1 Monoplex corrugatus
ATCAGCCATTGGACTAATGGAGCTATAAGCTGTTATGTTTAACAACACTAAGGCGAAACTGAAAGAAACTGCAAAATTTACTTTTCTGACATTATCATTACAAATACTCAACGCAATGCTCTCTCTCTCTCTCTCTCTCTCTCTCTCTCTCTCTCTCTCTCTCTCTCTCTCTCTCTCTCTCTCTCTCTCTCTGTGTTACATGCTGACGTATTGTCATTCACTAAGGCATGCCAAACATTGTAAATTACTCACTGAACAGCAGTAGCAAGTGTTAAATCCATATCAATATCATACTGTCCACTGTCACTCAGCCTTTGTGTTGGTCCTTTTTTATAATCACATTACAGCTTCAAATTCCACTGTATATGTGTCACTTTTTCCCGTGCACTGTTCACTTTTACTGACTTTCCTCGCTGTTCATTTAGCGGTACACTTTACTGTCTTCAGTGTCACTTAACTGACAACTAAATCCATGACAAGTGATACATGTAAATGTCACACAAAATCCTACTCAGTGAAATCTGTGTCAGTGTTGTCAGTTTGCATGTTGTTCCCAGTCACATTCAGTTCAAATCTTCAATACACACAGTTAAACACGATCATCCATGTTAAAATCAGCCAGGTCACACAGTTTGTACTTTTTCAGTTCTAATGGCTGTCACCGAAATTCACTGATATAGTGATAGAAAAGTCGTAGCGTCACTGGTCATTACAGCCTTCACAGGTACTGACGGAGACCGATCCAGACTTTAGTCTGTGTCACTCTTTGAGTCCTTGATGTCAGGCTCTGGCAATTTGTCGTCTGCAGATGAAGATGCTGGAAGATCCCGATAGAAACTGTGATAGGTCTTCGGGATGACACCAGTTGTGCACAGTGACAGCAGGTCCCTTTTCTTGGCCTCAGACACTGGCAGTTTATCGTGATACAATTGATGTAGGACTTTGGGCAGCTCTTGTCGTCCCCTTCTGGAAGATCCCACAAGCCTCAAGACTCTCATACTTTCATCATTCATGTTGGTCTTGAAAAGCACTGACATTTCGACGTTTTTCACATGACATGTCGTTCTCGTTGAGATATGGTTTTGTCTTTTTCTCTTGGACGTTTGAGCACACGAAGTTTTTCTCGCTGTCATATGAGTTCAAAGAATAGAATGAATGGAATATGTCCTGACGTTGCTCCTCGGTTATTCTGCTGCATTTGTGCTTGCCTTGAGAACAATCTGCGCGTTTCAGGACTTTCTTTGGTACCAGTTTCCCTTGTTCTGAAACGTATTCCTCACCACGTAATCGAAGAGTTTTTCTGATGTTCTTTTTCCATGTTTCTGGTCTGGGTTCCCTTTTTCTTGTCAGTTTCGTTTTAGGGGGTGTACGAAAAGATCCTTCCTTTCTTGGTGTCTGAATTCGATCTGTTGATTTAGAAGTGCTGGGTGTGGGTGAAGAAGGGGTTGTTTCACAAGGTTCAGGGGTTTTGCATTGCGATGCATCATACTGCTCGTTGTCCTCAGCACTTCTATGGGCGTCCTACAGTCTGCACCCCCTTCAGTGATGTCAACGGGCACATGACCGCCATCAGATTCAGTTGCGTCAAGAGACGCAGAGGCATTCAACTCCTGTGGGGAATTTTGTGATTGTTCTGGGGCCTGACCACCTTCAGCGTCAGCCTGACTTGGTGCTATTGGGGATGCTGGTCTTCTGTCCATGGGTATGCAGGCGTCATAATGAGAAGCGTCCTTTAGGGCAAGCAATGACAGTGAGATGACAGTGCTGTTGTTGGGCTCCACAAACTTTCCAAGAGGAGATATTTCAAGCACCGGTCTGTCAACATCACTGGAAAAGATTTTCACAGTCCTCTTTGTCCAGCTGGCAAGTGCAAGAGGAAGAAGATCAGCTGCGTCGTTGCTCCAGATGCCGGGACATCTGAGTTGAGTTACGTTATGAAAATACCTTAGGTATCTCTCATTGTCGTCGGTTGTGTCATCAGTTGCCAGAAAGCCGATAAAGGTGGAGAAATCATCTTCAAGGTCGTCGCACAGACACCTACGTAAGTCGGACGAAGTCATTGAGTCAAAGTGTTTTGAACATGACTCAAAAAAGCAGTATCCGTCAGGTGGCACCTCAACTCGCTGGAAACCATTTGCTAACAGCAGATTGTTTAGACGACTAATATAAGACCTCTTCTCCTTTGCAAAGTTGCTTTCCTCCCTCAGACTTGCAGTTTCTGCTCTTTCTAGGTTTCTTTCTGCTGTTTTCCTGCGACGTCTCCTCTTCATGAAGGCTGCTAAGGGTACATCATCAGTGGTGTCACTTGACGGTTGCCAAACTTCTGTAAAAGAATTCAAACAACCTCAGTTAGTTTAAAAATAACTGCACACTTTATTAAGTTAGTTAGTGCCTTACTTAGAAGACTAATGCTTCTGCAATCTTCCTCATTTTGTGCACAACCTCCTCCCCAAAACACACACTACAGCACAACACACAATAGCACAATATAACCCAATGCGATGCACCGCACGCACGCACGCACGCACGCACGCACGCACGCACGCACGCACACACACACACCCACACACACACACACACACACACACACACACACACACACACACACACACACACACACACACACACACACAGGGAAAAGACAGAAACAGAGAACACTTTGAGAATGACTGCACACTTTGAGATTACTTTATTATCTCTATCTAGGAAATTGAATTATATACATACTATTTTTAATGGTATTAAAGTGTAAATGAATGAGGGAAAAACTTACCGTTTCTGGAGTACAGTTGATGCAGTCCAAACTTCTGACGGTCTGAATCTCAGGTCTGAATCTCACGAAGGTTGAAGAGAAAGTGTCGTCCTGAAAGTTTTCTCAGGTGCCACAAGCTCTGGAATGCTTTGTTGATAATTAAACATACTGTCCCAGAGACAGGATATTTGTCAGCCAGATAAACTGGCATCTAACGGTACCTTTCCAGACCCCCACAGTCAGGGTTATCAGATAGACTGTTTTAAACATCCCTCACAGTGGTACGACACAGCTCAGGTGTCCTGCCTAAAAGTACCACCGGGCTGTTAAACACAATCCGGCAGCCACTTAACCCCTGCTTTGGCAGCTGCACTCAATACTAGCGCTGCATAGTACTTTCTGGCCGGGACCAGACATCGGTGCATGTCAACTTTGGTCAGTGCCGGAAAGTACTATCAGTCCGTAGTATCCTCTGGAGGTAAACACTTGCTCACTTTTTTACATGGCTGCTTTAAGTTCTGATCAATAAATCATCAATTTATTGTTGTATCACAAAAATACCACTATTACAGCAAAGGTAACATGTTTTTGAGTCCATTAAAACAAAAAAGTAAAAATGTGAAAAATAGTCATTTAGTACCTTCTGGCTGGGACCCCTCGATATATGGAAAGTAAACACATACTCACGGTATCAGCTTCGTGCAACTTAGTTAAATATTTCTTCTTTAGGTACCTAACTTTCAAATGCCATTTTCTCAAAACTTACCGCCAGAACGATAGTACCTTCTGGCAGGGATCCCTTGAATATGTATGTATATGTATGTTTGTATCTGTATATGTGTGTGTGTGTGTGTGTGTGTGTGTGTGTGTGTGTGTGTGTGTGTGTGTGTGTGTGTGTGCTTAATTAATTTTCTTTTGCAGGGTCAACAAGTTCTTGTATGTTTTGAGATGGTTATAGCCCTAGTATGTCCGTATGGGTTTCAGGCCTTTAAACATATAATGACAATAGTGATAATGATAAGAATAGTAGAAAGAATAATAATAATAATAATAATAATAACAATGATAATAATAATGATAATAATAAAAAATAATGATGATGATGATGATGATAATAATGATAAGAATAACAATAACAATAGCAGTAGTAGTAGTGTTTGGTTTTGTGGCTGGGATGTTGCCAGGCAGTAAACAACCGCGAATTTGAAAATCTGAAGGAACTCTTTAGACTGAAACAGCGAACACTGTCAACCATCAAATCAAAGATGCTATGGGTAAAACTGAAAGTGCTTTTCACTAACAGAATAAATGGGAAAGAACCACCTTGACATATATATGCCTTCTTTGCCATGCATGTTGTTCTTGTTCTTGTTGTTTAGTATCCACAATCAACACGTTGATTATTCTGACACTATGTTCCCAGTGTGTTATTGATTGGATTGATTGATTGATTGATTGATTATTGATTGCATGCTTGCAGGTCAAGACTGACATGGTTCTTGTGATGCTGAAGAAGAAGGAAACAGGAAAGACCTGGGCCTTTGTCACGGAACAGGAGAAAAAAGCCAAAGAAATCAAAAAGTTGGTATTCATTTTCAGCCTGTTGAGTAGAAAGTCAAGGAAATGAAAAAGTTGATATTCATTTTCAACCTGTTGAGTAGAAGAAATCCAAAGAAGTGAAAAAGTTACACTGTTGATTCTAGGATTTTCAAAAAAGGGGGGCAGCCCCCCCTCCAGTCAAAAAAAGGGGGGGGGGGGCCTGACAAAACCAGTGGGGGGTCAGCGGTGGCAGGGCAAAAACAGTATTCACTTCATTTTTGCGTTTAGCGCTCAAATTCTGACAATGGCGGCTGTGTCATTTCCGTTCGATAGGTATGTGTAATAAATGCTGATTGGTTTACAGCGACCAGTCATAAAGCTTCGCACTCAGTCGCCCCTACCACTTGCTAAAAATAACCACAGTGTGCTTGGAGTGGAGTGGGACCTATGAATCAGCTAGGCCTAGCCTGCGTGTGTTGCCTGCAGGGCTGATTCGGCCAAAAGCTAGATGTGTGGGCCTTACGGTATGCGTTGGCGAGCAAAACATGTGGGCTTTCCTTGATAAATGCGGGATGCTGTTCCCCCTCACGAGGCTTGATTTTTTGTGGGCAAAAGAAAAAAATCGCATGAATCCCGCGATCCTGCAGCCTAGAATCAACACTGAGTTAGTATACATTTTCAACATGTTGAGTAGAAGAAATCCAAAGAAGTGAAAAAGTGGGTATATATTTTCAGTATGTTTATTAGAAGAAATCCAAAAAGGGGAAAAAGTTGATATTCATTTTCAACCTGTTGGGTAGAAGAAATCCAAAGAAGTGAAAAAGTGGGTATACATTTTTGACCTGTTGGGTAGAAGAGATCCCAAACGTGAAAAAAGTGGGTAGGCCTATACATTTTCAACATGTTGA
Source organism: Monoplex corrugatus (assembly GCA_030674185.1). Lineage (NCBI taxonomy): Eukaryota > Metazoa > Mollusca > Gastropoda > Littorinimorpha > Ranellidae > Monoplex > Monoplex corrugatus. The sequence goes on from JAPXFY010000028.1 coordinate 42,763,780, forward strand.
GTAGAAGAAATCCAAACAGAAAAAAAGTTGGTATACATTTTCAACTTGTTAAGAGAAGAAATCCAAAAAGGGGAAAAGGTTGGTATACATTTTTGACCTGTTTAGAAGAAATCCAAAAAGTGAAAAAGTTAGTATACATTTTCAACTTGTTAAGTAGAAGAAATCCAAAAAGGGGAAAAAGTTGGTATACATTTTTGACCCTTTGGGTAGAAGACATCCACAAAGTGAAAAAATGGTAGGCCTATACATTTTCAACCTGTTAAGTAGAAGAAATCCACAAAGTGAAAAGTTGGTATACATTTTCAACTTGTTAAGTAGAAGAAACCCAAAAAGTGAAAAGTTGGTGTACATTTTCAACCTGTACTTTGTATCTGCTTCTATGCTAGCTGAATGGGTAGCGCAAACTGTGTTAGATTTGAGAGGTACAGCATGGGAGATAATTCTCAAGAGTTATGTCCTTCGATTAATATTATAAGAATTCTCCCTGCTTCCCTCTTATTTCTTTGGTATTACCTATATGCCTTGGAAGCAACCCTGTATATGTTCTGTCTTGTCTATGTGTGTGTGTGTTTGGTCAGTTCAAGAATAAAAGACATGTCAATCTTGAACATAAGACCAATATATTGTATGTATTTCTCTCCTCTCTCATAGTTGTGTGTAGGGTAGTTGCAGAGTATAAAGGTAGGTTTGGGCGCTCTATTTTTTGAGGAGTGTTCTGAGCTTACTGTTTTTGTACTTTGTATCTGCTTCTATGCTAGCTGAATGGGTAGCGCAAACTGTGTTAGATTTGAGGGGTACAACATGGGAGATAATTCTCAAGAGTTATGTCCTTTGATTAATATAAAAATTCTCCCTGCTTCCCCTCTTATTTCTTTGGTTCAACCTGTTGAGTTGAAGAAAGACAGCCAAAGAAATGAAAAAGTTGGCATACATTTTCGAAAAAGTTGGTATTCATTTTCAACCTTTTGAGAAAAAAGCCAAATAAATGATTAAGTGGATATACATTTTCAGTTGTTTTAATAGGAAGCCAAAAAAAATGAAAATGTATGTATTTTCAACATTTTGAGAAGACGGTTAAAAAAAAAAAAAGAAAAAAAAGAAAATGTTGGTATACCTTTTCAACCTTTTCAGAAGAAAGTCGAAGAAATGAAAAAGTTGATACACAATTTTCAGTCATTGTAGAAAAGAAGTGGGTATACATTTTCAACCTTTTCTGAGGTTTTGATACTAAACTCTTTCTCTTGTATTTAGTGTTATGGGAATACATTCTGTATGGGGTTTTTGGTTTTTGTCTTTTATTATAGTTTAAAGCAGATATCAGGACTTGGTATGTTTTTTAGCTTTTCATTTTTTAATTTTTTTTAAAGAAAGCTATATTCAGACTGAAGTAAGTTTGTGTGTGCAATGGCAGAGTAGGGATATGAATGTAAATCTCACTGGCTAAAAATGTATGTTTACATGGATAATTGTTTGGGGAGCTGGAGGGGAGGTAAGTATGCTATTATTACGTATTGTTTGGGGAGCTGGAGGGGAGGTAAGTATGCTATTATTACGTATTGTTTGGGGAGCTGGAGGGGAGGTAAGTATGCTATTATTACGTATTGTTTGGGGAGCTGGAGGGGAGGTAAGTATGCTATTATTACGATTAACGCTTTGACTCTCACACCCTGTCCAGCATCCTGCATCAACCATGCTAGCAAAGCAAAAACTTGACCCTTTGACTTTCTTACCCTATTCACCAGCTTCCTGCAAGAAGCTGGTGGATAGGGTGAGGGAGTGAAAGGGTTAAGTTTTTGCAGTTGGTGGATAGGGTATAGGAGTTGAAGTGTTGTTGATTACTATTATTGTTTTCTTCTTGTTGGTGGTGTTATTGTTTAAAGTCCATATCATGTTAAAACATAAGAATTCTCTTGGAGAAAGGCGTCGTCATCCTCAGATGCAAGAAAAAGATTATATCAACATTTTATACATTCATTATCTTCGCTGGTAATGTCATTTCTGCTGGTGACCTTGTTTTAAACTCTTTTAACTCGATGGCGATGCTCCACAGCTATAACTGCGGAGCTCCGTGTCTCGATTGTGACGCTCTGCAGTTATAGCTGCAGAGATGTTATGTTGTTTTTTTACCGAGACTATGTGTATACTATAATAAGGGAGATTATACTGACAGCAGCGTTTAACTGTTTTTCTAGGTAGATTTCTTTCCCTTTGACCGTAGGAGACTTGGAACTCTATTTTTGGCTTGTTTTCGCGGTACCCAAAACAAAGGAATTTCGAAGAGTCAAAAGACTCTACGTCTGTATTTAATCATTTTGGGGACAAAATATTCATAAAAGCAGAACTCATAGTGACTTCCAGTGATGAATGTATATCCTGTGACATGTTAAGTGCAGTTTTGTGACATGGATATTTAATGGATTACAAGCAGCAGTTTGATAAGTCATGTGTGTGTTCATCCGGAACTTTTCCTTTTTTTGCTATTTGCATGTCTTTCTCAATGGTAAACCAGAAAAAAATGAAAGCATACATAAACAAGCGGTCTGCACAGTTACAAAGTAGACATAATGGCCTTTTAGAACATATATAACAGGATAGGTTTATTGTTGTTGGATATTTTCCATAATTTTTAAAAAAGTACCAAAAACTGTGGGTCTCGAGAGTTTCAGCAGCCATTTTAGGGCATGTCTCCAAAGAGTTAAGGGACCAAAAACTCACGAGAATAGAATGAAAATGCATAGTACTTAATGTAACAACATACGCAGATTTTCTGCCATCTGACTATTGTCAGGTGTGTACAACACACAACAAATTGACTTCAGAACAAAAAACGTTCAATACAACACACAACAAATTGACTTCAGAACAAAAAACATTCAATACAACACACAACAAATTGTCTTAAAGACAAAAAACAACCAATACAACACAACAAATTGACTTCAGAACAAAAAACATTCAATACAACACACAACAAATTGTCTTAAAGACAAAAAGCAACCAATACAACACACAACAAATTGACTTAAAGACAAAAAACAACCAATACAACACAACAAATTGACTTAAAGACAAAAAACAACCAATACAACACACAACAAATTGACTTAAAGACAAAAAACAAACAATACAACACACAACAAATTGACTTAAAGACAAAAAACAAACAATACAACACACAACAAATTGACTTAAAGAAAAAAAACCAATACAAACACACAACAAATTGACTTAAGGACAAAAAACAACCAATACAACACACAACAAATTGACTTAAAGACAAAAAGACAACCAATACAACACACAACAAATTGACTTAAAGACAAAAAACAACCAATACAACACACAACAGAATTGACTTAAGGACAAAAAACAACCAATACAACACACAACAAATTGACTTAAGGACAAAAAACAACCAATACAACACACAACAAATTGACTTAAAGACAAAAAAAACAACCAATACAACACACACAACAAATTGACTTAAGGACAAAAAACAACAATACAACAACAACAAATTGACTTAAGGACAAAAAACAACCAATACAACACACAACAAATTGACTTAAGGACAAAAAACAACCAATACAACACACAACAAATTGACTTAAGAACAAAAAAACAACCAATACAAACACACAACAAATTGACTTAAAGACAAAAAACAACCAATACAACACACAACAAATTGACTTAAAGACAAAAAACAACCAATACAACACACAACAAATTGACTTAAAGACAAAAAACAACCAAACAACACACAACAAATTGACTTAAAGACAAAAAACAACCAATACAACACACAACAAATTGACTTAAAGACAAAAAACAACCAATACAAACACAACAAATTGACTTAAGGACAAAAAACAACAATAAACACACAACAAATTGACTTAAGGACAAAAAACATACAATACAACACAAAAAATTGACTTAAAGACAAAAAACAACCAATACAACACACAACAAATTGACTTAAGGACAAAAAACAACAATACAACACACAACAAATTGACTTAAAGACAAAAAACAACCAATACAACACACAACAAATTGACTTAAGGACAAAAAACAACCAATACAACACACAACAAATTGACTTAAAGACAAAAAACAACCAATACAACACACAACAAATTGACTTAAGGACAAAAAACAACCAATACAACACACAACAAATTGACTTAAAGACAAAAAACAACCAATACAACACACAACAAATTGACTTAAGGACAAAAAACAAACAATACAATGCACAACAAATTGACTTAAGGACAAAAAACAAAATACAATAACAAATTGACTTAAGGACAAAAAACAACAATACAAACACAACAAATTGACTTAAGGACAAAAAACAACAATACAACACACAACAAATTGACTTAAGGACAAAAAACAACCAATACAACACACAACAATTGACTTAAGGACAAAAAAACAACCAATACAACACACAACAAATTGACTTAAAGACAAAAAAAACCAAACACACAACAAATTGACTTAAGGACAAAAACAACAATACACACACAACAGATTGACTTAAGGACAAAAAACAACCAATACAACACACAACAAATTGACTTAAAGACAAAAAAACACAAACCAAAACAATCACAAACAAATTGACTTAAGGACAAAAAAACAATACAACAACACAACAAATTGACTTAAGGACAAAAAACAAACAATACAACACACAACAAATTGATTTAAGGACAAAAAACAAACAATACAACAGACAACAGATTGACTTAAAGACAAAAAACAAACAATACAACACACAACAAATTGACTTAAAGACAAAAAACAACCAATACAACACACAACAAATTGACTTAAGGACAAAAAACAACAATACAACACACAACAAATTGACTTAAAGACAAAAAACAACCAATACAACACACAACAAATTGACTTAAGGACAAAAAACAACCAATACAACACACAACAAATTGACTTAAGGACAAAAAACAAACAATACAACAGACAACAGATTGACTTAAAGACAAAAAACAAACAATACAACACACAACAAATTGACTTAAAGACAAAAAACAACCAATACAACACACAACAAATTGACTTAAGGACAAAAAACAACCAATACAACACACAACAAATTGACTTAAGACAAAAAACAATACAACACACAACAAATTGACTTAAAGACAAAAAACAATCAATACAACACACAACAGATTGACTTAAAGACAAAAAACAACCAATACAACACACAACAAATTGACTTAAAGACAAAAAACAACCAATACAACACACAACAAATTGACTTAAAGACAAAAAACAACCAATACAACACACAACAAATTGACTTAAAGACAAAAAAACAACCAATACAACACACAACAAATTGACTTAAAGACAAAAAACAACCAATACAACACACAACAGATTGACTTAAAGACAAAAAACAAAATACAACACACAACAAATTGACTTAAGGACAAAAAACAACCAATACAACACACAACAAATTGACTTAAGGACAAAAAACAGCCAATACAACACACAACAAATTGACTTAAGGACAAAAAACAACCAATACAACACACAACAAATTGACTTAAGGACAAAAAACAACCAATACAACACACAACAAATTGACTTAAAGACAGAAAACAACCAATACAACACACAACAAATTGACTTAAGGACAAAAAACAACCAATAAAAAACACAACAAATTGACTGAAGCCAGGACAAAAAACAAACGATACAACGCACAAATTGACTTAAGGACAAAAAACAAACGATACAACGCTCAACAAATTGACTTAAGGACAAAAAACAAATGATACAACACACAACAAATTGACTTAAGGACAAAAAACAAACGATACAACACACAACAAATTGACCTAAGGACAAAAAACAAGCGATACAACGCTCAACAAATTGACCTAAGGACAAAACAAACAAACAAACAAAGAAAAAACATGATATAACAAATTCATTAGATGAAGAACAAAAACAAGCGACCTGAGACCTTCCCTGTTGTTTTGTTGAGCTGCGGAAGGTAAGTGGGAAATCAGACCTCTTGTTGTAATAGTTTCAGCTTAAGATTCAGGTGCTTTTCTGTACACATGGGCAAATAAATGTCACCCTTGGTTTTTGTATGTTGAAATAGTGCTGAAAAACAAAGGAGAGAAAAGGAAAGAAAACAGTAGTTAGTTCCTTTTGCATTGTTGATAGGATTAAAAATCAGTTTAACTGGTGAAATAATTGGAAGAAGAAAATAGGGAAACTATTTCTTAAGAATCAAACTTACATTTGTTTTTATGTTGTTTTTTTCTCTCAGATTTCTTATTATTCATTTTTAACAAAACGTTGATACAAATAACGATTATTGTTAACAACAAGTACAATCATTTGCATCAGACTTAAAGGACATGCAAGTTATACACATCTTCAGTAGATGACCCACAAGAAATTGTGAAATGCTGTCACTTTCAGTATTGTACAAAATACAGATGTATAACACACATTGGTAGGTCATAGATAAAATAAACGTAGAATGTGTGGTAAATGGTCAATGAATCATGAAAATTCAGCTGAAACTAAAGGTTGACAGAACGCGTGTGTGTGTGTGTGTGTGTGTGTGTGTGTGTGTGTGTGTGTGTGTGTGTGTGTGTGTGTGTGTGTGCGTGTGTGTGAAACAATGCAAATTCAGTGTTGGTTTTTTTGTGTTGTATTCTTCTACATGGTACATTGTTGTAAGATAACTTTTTGAAAGAGTGATGTTTTAAAGAGTTTGTTGTGAAATACCTTCTTAGTTTAACCCTATGACTCCCGCACCCTATCCACCAACTGTAAAAACTTAACCCTTTGACTCCGTCACCCTTTCCCCCTGACATAATGATGGAGTCAAAGGGTTATGTTTTTGCTTTGCTTTGCTAGCATGGTGGGCAGGGTGAGGGAATCAAGGGTTAAAAAACAAACAAACATGAACAAACCTCCAAAGAACAAAACAAGAAGGAGTGAGGGAAGAAGGTGTTAATTACAAACTCTTCGTGACAGGCTTGACAGGACACCCTGTCAACCATGCCCACCTGACCCTTCCTTCTCTGGCACACCTCTTACTACTTTTAACCCAGTCTCACAAGAAGAAATTCTCAACACAATCAGATCCATGTCGTTCAAAACCTGCGAACTGGATCCTCTTCCAGGTTCTCTCTACGCCGACTGTCTCCCTACTCTCCTCCCATTCATCACTGACATCATCAACACTTCTCTTCAAACTGGAACTGTCCCTGATTCTTTCAAGTCTGCTATTGTTCACCCTCTCCTCAAGAAACACAATTTAGATCCAAATGAACTGAAAAATTACCGGCCTATCTCTAATCTCTCTTTCTTGTCAAAACTCCTTGAAAAAGTCGTCCTTAACCAGCTGAACTCTCACCTGTCTGCCAACAATCTCCTCAATCCTTTCCAGTCAGCCTACCGCCAGTGCCATAGCACTGAAACTGCCCTACTACACATTCTCAACAATCTCCTCCTTGCAACTGATACTGGCAAAGTCTCTCTCCTCACACTCCTTGATCTGTCTGCAGCCTTTGATACCATTGATCATGGTATTCTCCTTTCTAGACTTCATCATACTTTTGGCATCTCTGACATTGCTCTGTCTTGGTTCACTTCATACCTATCCAACAGAAAACAAACCGTTCTCATCAATGGCACTTACTCTCAACCTGCATACCTGACCTGTGGTGTTCCACAAGGATCTGTCCTTGGCCCTGTTCTTTTCACTCTTTACACCTCCCCCCTGTCCACCATCATCAACTCCCATTCTATAAAACACCACTTCTATGCTGATGACACCCAACTTCAAGACAGTGACTCACCTGATAATATACAGCGCCTGTTGACTCGCACCACTGAGTGTTACTCGGACATTAAGAACTGGATGACACACAATCAGACTTCAGCTTAATGACGACAAAACAGAAGCTATCCTCATTGGCACCCGTCAGAAACTTTCTCAGCTGCCTCCTCTTTCTCTCCCATTATGTAACACATCAGTCCCAATTTCTGATTCAGCTAAAAACCTTGGTGTCTGCATTGACTCTACCCTCTCCATGAACAACTTTGTTTCTCAAACTGCCAGATCCTGCTACTATCATCTCCATCGTATAAGGCTGATCAGGAAGTATCTCTCTGTCGAAACAACTGCACAACTCGTTCTCTCCTTCATAATGTCTCGCATTGACTATTGCAATTCACTCCTGTCTGGTCTTCCTGCCTCCACCATTCACATCCTACAGCGCATTCAAAACAATGCTGCACGCCTTGTACTCAAAAAGAAAAAAGCTGACCACATATCTCCTCTCCTGGCACAACTTCACTGGCTCCCTGTATCAAAGCGCATACAGTACAAACTAGACACCATGTGCTACAAAAGCCTCAATAACGCAGCCCCCGATTACCTGTCAAGCCTACTTGAGATCTATCTTCCCTCATGTACCCTCCGCTCTGCCTCCGATCCTCTGACTTTTCGCTTTCCACGCACTAAGCTCAATACCTATGGTCCACGAGCCTTCTCTGTTTCTGGTCCACTCTCCTGGAACAAACTTCCTCTCTCAGTCGTCAGCAACCTACTTTTGTCTCCTTCAAGTCCGCTCTCAAAACTCACCTTTTCTCCTCCGCATAAAATCCTAACCTCACTCAACCCCCCCCCCCCCCCCCCCCCCCCTCTGCAGCCTGTCTCCGCTCGGAGGGAATCACATGGTTACAATATATAATTGTATATGCTATGCTCTCTATAATTTTCCATTGGTTTTATTCTTGCTTTTATTCTTTCTCCCCATTTATAGCCATGCGTGTGTGTGTGTGTGTGTGTGTGTGTGTGTGTGTGTGTGTGTGTGTGTGTGTGTGTGTGGGTGTGCGCGTGCGTGCGTGCGTGCGTGCGTGCTTGCGTGTGTGTCTGCTTCAGCGCTTAGATTTGATTTTATCAAGATTTTGCGCTATATAAATATTGTAATTATTATTTTGTGTAGCATAGAAAAAAAAGACTGATGTCATGTTACTGAAATGGTTTCATGTTACACAGGCCGATTTCATGTTACAGAACTGACTGATTCATGTTACACTGGCTGATTTCATGTTACAGATATGACTGACTGATTTACTACTGATTTCATGTTACATGGACTGATTTCACATTACAGAAATGACTGACCAATTTCGTGTTGCACTGATTTCATGTTACAGAAATGACTGACCGATTTCATGTTACACTGACTGATTTCATGTTACAGAAATGACTGACCGATTTCATGTTACACTGACTGATTTCATGTTACAGAAATGGCTGATTTAATGTTACAGTTACACTGATTTCATGTTACAGCAATGACTGATTTTATGTTACAGACCCTCCTTGCCCAAGGGCCAAGAGGACGATCCCAGTGCTAGCCTAATGGGAATGCTGAAGAACATGTATGAGGAAGGAGACGATGAAATGAAGAGAACCCTCAGCAAAGCTTTCTACGAGTCTCAGAACAAAAAAATGGGTGACCTTGGGGACATGTGAAAGACGATAGGAACGCACTAGTGGCCGTTTGAATAACTGTCCAATCATGTGGTGGCAATTGAATTTGAAAGCATGAACTTACGACTTGTGTCATTTAGTGGTGAAACTGTGCTTTTGTAAGTTGCTGGAATTTCTTCCTTCATGAAAGAATGTGTGGGATTTTTTTTATACTATTGTTACCTTTGTTTTGTAGTGAGTAATAGTTGTCTCATTTTCATGTTTTTTTTTTTTTATAATGAAATCAGATTGCCCTTTCTCAGAGGCCTGTTACACAGAAGGTTTCTTTGCCAAGGTGAAACTTTAGTAATCCAGTAACAGTATTCATTTTGAACTTTGATGCTAAACGTTTTGTCTTTATTGCTTGCATATTTAATAATATTCTATACTTAAACTCTTTGTTATTGGTTTATAAGTTACGATTATTAGTTGACTGTAGGCCTACTTTTTCCTTTCATTAGATTGACCTAAAGAATGTATGTACAGTGCGTCTCGGGTTACGAATTTAATTCGTTCCATGACGTAGCTCGTATCTTGAAAAATTCTTTATCTCGAAACGAATTTCCCCATTGAAAATAATTAGAAATCCAATTAATCCGTTCCACACCCCAAAAATATCAATATAAAAATCAATTAACATGGTATTTTATGCAGAATTAAAAGTAATTTTTCTAACATTTAACAATGATTAATAATATACAGTGTATATGTACTGTGCTTTACCTTTATGAAGAGTCGTGGCTGGCTTGAGGGAGACGATGGGGAGGAGGAGAGGGGTTACTGTGGGGAACGGTCGTACAACTTGGCGAGATCAGCCACACGTAGACCACGTTCGTGTTTTTCTATTATCTCCTTCTTCAGTTCTATGGAAATTATATCCTCCTTCCTCTTAGCAGCACTATTCTTAACAACCATCTTCTTGGATGACATCGTGGGTTACAAAATTTCTGCAAATGAATGCTGACATGCTTCCGCTATGAGAGAACAACGCTTACTGAGAGCGGGATGTAGCGGCGGGAAGCATGTGCAGTAACCACAACGTCGCTCGTAACTTGAGTGAATGCTCAAATACCGAGGCGAATTTTCCAAGTATTTTGTGCTCATATCCTGAATTGCTCGTATGGCGAGACGCTCGTATCCTGAGGTACCACTGTAATGTCACAGTGTTTTTGAGTTTGTCTAAACTGATAACATTTTTTGCTATTAAACGCATTGACATGTGTTCTGTTTGACCGCTTCTGCTTCTTATTCCATGGCAGAATTGTAGTATTACTTTGAAAAACGAAGGTGAAGCATTTGCCATTTTTGTTGTTGCCATTTTTACAAACATTCTAAATGTTGTGTGAAAATTATGATCTGTGACAAATTCTGTAACCCAGCAAGTGTGAAAAAATAAATACTTTTAAGCTTTACCGGCACTCAGCATATATTGACTTAGTTCATGTTGTGTGGTTCTTAAAGATTCATTTTTGTTGAACATGATGGTCACCTGATGCCATTGGCAAATTGTGGGTCAAAACCAGTAGGCCTACTAATACAAGTTGTGTTTTGGAAACAAACAAAAAATTTTTTTCTCTCAATTCCCTCTTTAATTAGTAGACTTTTTTTTTCTCAGATCCCCGTTTTATTATGTATACGTACCAAACTGTTTAATTGAGTAAACTTACCAAACCAAAACCCGTAGCTAACCTGATTTGGTTAGCTTTCTGCCATTGTCCAAAATTAATGAAAAAATGGCCATGGCAATCATGTGACCCACCTTGACCAATCAGAGATCTTCCTGTTCAGTGCTGAATGCTGTTTCAGTGCAAAACATACACCTGCATTTTATATGAAAATACCGTTTCAGAAAAGAGAGTGTTTCTGTCTTCATTCTTGACAAGTTGTGTGTCTTACAGAATTACAATATAGAGTAGGAGAACGTCTCAAAGTATGGACGTCCTTACAGAGTGTGGGTATACAGACTTCTGAAAAGAGTATGGATATACAGATGTCTGTACAGGACATGTTATTTTGATTAACCCTTTGACTCACATACCCTATCCACCAACTGTAAAAACTTAACCCTTTGATTTCTTCACCCTTCAGGAAGCTGGTGGATAGGGTGAGGGAATCAAAGGATTAAGTTTTTGCTTTGCTAACATAGTTGGAAACCTTGTGAATATACTAGAAATAGAAAGCAAAGGTAAGGGGTTGGAACTAAACAGCAGGAAGACTGAAGTCATGGTGATCAGTAAAAAACATGAAATCCCCTCATGCAAAATAACAGCAAATGGCACAACCTTGACACAGGTTGATAAGTTTAAATGCCTGGGAATGATCATTTCATCAGATGGCAGATGCACATCATAAATAGCCGGCAGAATTGGCTAAGCCAAAACAGTATTCAAGATGACAAGCATTCTTACCAACAAATACCTATCAATTAACATCAGGAAGAGAGTTCTTGATTGTTATATAGAACCAATACTGTTGTACGGATATGAGGCGAGGACAGTCAACAAGCAAAGCCAGAACAAGATTGAGGCAGTCGAGATGTGGTTTCTGAGAAGAATGTTGAGAGTTCCGTGGACAGCAAAGAAAACAAACCAGACAGTCTTGATGGAGGCAGACACAAGTAGATCAGTCATAAGGAAGATTAGGAAAAGACGGGCAACATTTATAGGCCATTTTATGAGGAAAGGGGATTTGGAGCACCGGGTCACAATGGGAAAGCTGGAGGGAAAGAGAGCACCAGGTAGACCCAGGGAGAAAATACTAGACGGACTTGCAGAGTGGCTGAAGTCGAGGAGGGTGGAGGAGATGCTTGAGGCAACAAGAGATAGAGACAGATGGAAGTCCATGATCGCCAACGCCATGCGGCAGGGCACCTGATGATGATGAGCATAGGTGGCAATGCAGGATGCTGGTGGACAGGGTGCAGGAGTCAAAAAGTTAAAGCGCAGCTGACTACACAGAGCCATATCAGGGCTATAACCGCTTCAAGACATACACAATACTTCACCAGGACAAAAAGAAAGGAAAAGGAAATTAAGTAGCCCTACACCTATCAGTGCATTTGTACACATAATCTAAGGAGATGGCCCTAGTGTTGACCACTCCGTCCAATTTATTGCACAAGGTATTTAAAAACACATACCTGAATACAAATTTAAACATAACTATGGACACTAAAGCATAAAAACGGGCCTAAAAATTTAATTACTGAAAATTGCTCCTGCATATCTCATTTCACTATAGCCAAAAATGCACAACACGTGTAGGCCTACCCAATTATCAATCCTAAGAGAAAGTTTGTCTTTATTGAACATGTACAAGTGAATGGACCAGCAAGACAGGAAGAAATGACAGAAAGCAAAGGAGGAAGAAAGACACGAAGAGTGACAGAAAAGAGGATATTTCTAGCACAGTATTTCCACAAGGTGGGGATACTATTTATACTGAAAGAGCCCCGGCATCCCCATGGGGGGTTACAGAACATAGGTATACAAACCTTTGTTTAAAGAAGTGTGGGCACACAAAATTCTTTAGTGTAGGCTACACCATTAAAGCCTCTGGTTTTTCAACCATCATTTGCTATATGTACCCTCAAGCATAAGAGTTATACCCATTCAGTTTCCTGATACTTTTCAATGGTGGTTTGCTGTTCATAGATGTATCCTCAGGCATAAAAGTTATGCCCCTTCTTATTTCCCCCAAGACAGTTCAATGATTGTAAGGGGTTCATACACATTTTCAGTAGTGGTGACATGTCTGCTCTGATTATAGATAGTAAATCAGTGTGACGATACCAGCAATACTTGGCCACTAGGCAGATGTTTTGTGTCATTCATCTGTTGCAGACTTTGCACATACAGCCTCTCCCCTCAGCGCAGTGGATGTAACATGTAAAATCCGAACTGCTTTCTGTAGGGAGATACATATTTTGTATTTACCTATTTCGTGTGTAGAATTGGGACTGCTTTTGTAGGGCAAGTATGTATTTTTGTTTATCTATCAGGGTTTGCACAGTCCTTAAGTTTGAGGGAATACTTTTTAAGGCCTTAAAAATCAGGCTTTTGCTGAAATGTCTTTAAAAAGTCCTTAAGTTTTGTCACTGCCTATGATTTTTAATAAAGTCTGTAAAATTTTGAATTTAAAAAAAAAAAGAAATTGAATTAAGATCGACGACCTCACCGATACGTCGTCTGCTATAGGTCAAAACACCAGAGTTACAGGCCTTCATGGCGCATGCGTGTACGTGAAAGAATGTTCCACCATTTTGAAATTGAGAAGTCAACATGCCGGGGATGTGTTTGTTTAACGTGGTTTGGCTGGAAAAAGACGAATACAAAGAATGGCTGCAGGCAGACCTAAGTGGAGACAGATGCAAGGCCTTTTGCCGCATTTGTAAGAAGACCATAGACATTTGTTCATTGGGAGAATCAGCTGTAAATACCCATGGAAAAGGGAAAAAACCACCGACCTGATGAAGGCTTCAAATCCTGCAGTTCGTCTTTCAAATTTTTTTACAAAAAATTTTACGAGTGATCCCATCACTTCTAGCAGTTCGTCATCCTGCAGTTCATCAACCAACTGTTCTGCTCAAACTCAGATGTCAGTGAACAGCCTGAGCCGTACTAAAACAGAGGCAATGAAAGCTGAACTACTGTGGACTTTAAAAGTTGTGACAAGTCATTACAGCTTTCGTTCGTGTGAAGGCATTTATAAAAAAAAAGTGCTTCAAAAGTCCTTTAAAAGTCCTTAAATTTTTTGTCTGGAAATCTGTATGAACCCTGTCTATGTAAAATTCAAATAAATAAAACAGACTTAGAGAATGTCCAACATTTCAAGTATCTAGAATCTGTAAAAGCAAAATGACAGCTCTCGCACCAAAGATGTGAAAACAAGAATTGGCATGGCAAAACAAAAAAAATGGTCCAGTTAAACAACATATGGAAAGACAGATGGCTTCCCAATGATTTAAAACTAAAAATCCTGAAAAATTTGAGTTGGCTTTTTTTAATGTATGGCTGCAAAGCCTGGACACTAAGAAAAGACGAAGACAATAAAAACAGTGCAGCAGAAATGTGGCTCTATAGATGACTTCTCAGAGTCGAATGGACAGACAGAACAAACAATAGCATGTTAAAGGAACTGAATGTCAAGTGCCAACTGCTAACAGAGATCAACAAAAGAAAGCTGAAATACATAGGCCATGCGATGAGAAACACCAAAACAGATTTGATACCAGTGGTCCTGCAAGGGAAAGTTGAGGTGAGGAGAAGAAAGGGACGACCGCACACCTCCTGTTTCGATAACATTACTGAAGTTTGTGGTCTGGGGATCCAGGAGGTCATCCACAGATGTCTCAATTGTGTGACCTGGAGAAGATTTGAGACATCGAGCATGGCTCCTGGCGAGGGAGAGATGTGAGGTGAGGTGATGTAAAATTCGAACTACTTTCTGTAGGTAGCATATGTTTTTGTTTATTTATTAATGTAAATTTTGGATTACCGTCAGTGGTGAGGGCAAGTACTTTTGTTTACTTAAGGTTTCACCATAATTTTGCCAGGGATGTAGTTTTTTTTATTGCCATTTTTTTTTTTTTTGCATGGTTGGTGCATGCTGCACACGGCCTCAGTTAATCATGTCTTCCTACAACTTACAGTAAGGACACTACTTCACTGCTGTTATATTACACTTTGCTGATTAATTAACTCCTTGTAATGTTTGGAAATGGTTATAGCCCTGATATGGCTCTATGCAGTTGGCTAAGCTTTAACCCTTAGCTGTTCACAAAGCCGGTAACCGCTCTGCAGAAGAATGTGCCAATTCGTTCGTAGCGTGAGATCGCCCGACCTTTTCCGGCACATGTGTCGGGAATTTCCATCACTACTGGCCTTGCTGTCTTATTGCGCGTGTGGTTAGAATCTTGGTCAGTCTCGCGTTGAATGCTCTAAAAATAGTACGAGCATTCTGGGATGCAAGGAACTTTCCATTCACTGCTGAAAGACTTTGTACTGACACTGTGCTACATTAGAATGCGAATACTAGGAACTAGTTTTACATCTAGCAGTGCAAATGTGAAAGGGTTAAACAAAAATAACAATAATTCCTTGTACACACACACACACACACACACACACAGAGTAAAAACGCCATACCATTTTTTTGGCTTTTTAATAAATACAGCAGTAGACTATAGGGAAACATCACAAACTGACTAAAAAGATTGCACTGTCATTGCGGGAACATTTGGCACATAGATCAATATAAACAGCTGAAAATATGTTCAAACTAAAACTTAATGGTATTGCACTGAGCTCAATGTGTCTAATAACCATTGAATCGGTATATTTTTAACAAATCTGAATCTCTGTTAAAGCGGGTAAAGACACTTCAATATTTGGTGTAGAGAACATGTTAATTTAATATCAGGAGTATGGAAAAAAAAAAGTTAAAACAATGTATTGCATGTATTTGTGTCCAGTAACCATTACACTGGACTCATTTTAACTCATGAATTGTTTCCTCTACTCAAGCCCAATAAAAGTGTTAGGAGTGATATGGAGACTCAACTATATTATCTACCTTGAACAAGCCAACGTCTACAGGTTAACACTAACACAATAAGATACATTATCACATCACATACGCCAGTCAACGCGTCTACTGCATAAATAACTGTTCTCTGGCAGTTGTATGTTTAAATTGTGCAAGTTCTCTGTCACGGAATTCTTATTATGCATTCCATAGTAAGAACAGGGTCTGATTGTCCTGAAAATGAGTCTGAGATTTGGGGGGATTAATAAATTAACATCAACTAAAATAAATGGTAATTAACATTACTGTCTGCATTCCAAACACATGTTACACCGTGACTCACAAGTGCTTGAGTGCTAATATTTATGGTCATTAGGTATTCCCGTCTTGTTTATCTTAAAACAACAACAACAACAAACCCCAAAACTGCAGCTGGCACAGCAAGACTGTCAACCCCTTATCTACTGTGTGGCTACAGATGGCAGTCACACACATGGCCAGACTATCACCCCCTGTACAGTGTGGCTACAGATGGCAATCACACACACATGGCCAGACTATCACCCCCTGTACAGTGTGGCTACAGATGGCAGTCACACACATGGCCAGACTATCACCCCCTGTACTGTGTGGCTACAGATGGCAATCACACACACAACATGGCCAGACTATCACCCCCTGTACTGTGTGGCTACAGATGGCAATCACACACACACAATGGCCAGACTATCACCCCCTGTACTGTGTGGCTACAGATGGCAATCACACACACACACATGGCCAGACTATCACTCCCCTGTACTGTGTGGCTACAGATGGCAGTCACACACACATGGCCAGACTATCACCACCCCACCCTTGTACTGTTGGCTACAGATGGCAATCAAACACACATGGCCAGACTATCACCCCCCCCCCTTGTACTGTGTGGCTACAGATGGCAATCACACACACATGGCCAGACTATCACCCCCCCCCCCTATACTGTGTGGCTACAGATGGCAATCACACACACATGGCCAGACTATACCCCTGTACTGTGTGGCTACAGATGGCAATCACACACACATGGCCAGACTATCACCCCCCCCCCCCCTGTACTGTGTGGCTACAGATGGCAATCACACACACATGGCCAGACTATCACCCCCCCCCCCTGTACTGTGTGGCTACAGATGGCAATCACACACACACATGGCCAGACTATCACCCCTGTACTGTGTGGCTACAGATGGCAATCACACACACACACATGGCCAGACTATCACCCCCTGTACTGTGTGGCTACAGATGGCATCACACACACACACATGGCCAGACTATCACCCCCTGTACTGTGTGGCTACAGATGGCAATCACACAACACATGGCCAGACTATCACCCCCCCCTGTACTGTGTGGCTACAGATGGCAATCACACACACATGGCCAGACTATCACCCCCTGTACTGTGTGGCTACAGATGGCAATCACACACACATGGCCAGACTATCACCCCCTGTACTGTGTGGCTACAGATGGCAATCCACACACACATGGCCAGACTATCACCCCCCCCTGTACTGTGTGGCTACAGATGGCAATCACACACATGGCCAGACTATCACCCCCCCCCCCCCTGTACTGTGTGGCTACAGATGGCAATCACAACACACAGGCCAGACTATCACCCCCCCCCTGTACTGTGTGGCTACAGATGGCAATCACACACACACATGGCCAGACTATCACCCCCCCCCCTGTACTGTGTGGCTACAGATGGCAATCACACACACACACATGGCCAGACTATCACCCCCCTGTACTGTGTGGCTACAGATGGCAATCGCACACACACACATGGCCAGACTATCACCCCCCTGTACTGTTGGCTACAGATGGCAATCACACACACATGGCCAGACTATCACCCCCTGTACTGTGTGGTACAGATGGCAATCACACACACATGGCCAGACTATCACCCCCTGTACTGTGTGGCTACAGATGGCAATCACACACACACATGGCCAGACTATCACCCCCTGTACTGTGTGGCTACAGATGGCAATCACACACACACACACATGGCCAGACTATCACCCCCTGTACTGTGTGGCTACAGATAGCAATCACACACAACATGGCCAGACTATCACCCCCTGTACTGTGTGGCTACAGATAGCAATCACACACACATGGCCAGACTATCACCCCCTGTACTGTGTGGCTACAGATGCAACAACACACACATGGCCAGACTATCACCCCCTGTACTGTGTGGCTACAGATGGCAATCACACACACATGGCCAGACTATCACCCCCTGTACTGTGTGGCTACAGATGGCAATCACACACATGGCCAGACTATCACCCCCCTGTACTGTGTGGCTACAGATGGCAATCACACACATGGCCAGACTATCACCCCCTCTGTACTGTGTGGCTACAGATGGCAATCACACACATGGCAGACTATCATCCCCCTGTACTGTGTGGCTACAGATGGCAATCACACAAATGGCCAGACTATCACCCCCCCTGTACTGTGTGGCTACAGATGGCAATCACACACACATGGCCAGACTATCACCCCCTGTACTGTGTGGCTACAGATGGCAATCACACACACATGGCCAGACTATCACCCCCTGTACTGTGTGGCTACAGATGGCAATCACACACACACAATGGCCAGACTATCACCCCCCCCCCCTGTACTGTGTGGCTACCACCCCCTGCTCCCCCTGTACTGTGTGGCTACAGATGACAATCACACACACACATGGCCAGACTATCACCCCCCTGTACTGTGTGGCTACAGATGGCAATCACACACACACACATGGCCAGACTATCACCCCCTGTACTGTGTGGCTAAAATGCAATCACACACAACACACACATGGCCAGACTATCACCCCCTGTACTGTGTGGCTACGATGAGTGGCAATCCACACACATGGCCAGACTACCCCCTGTACTGTGTGGCTACAGATGGCAATCACACACATGGCCAGACTATCACCCCCTGTACTGATGGCTACAGATGGCAATCACACACACATGGCCAGACTATCACCCCCTGTACTGATGGCTACAGATGGCAATCACACACGCCAACTACACCCCCTGTACGTGGCTACGCACCACACAGCCAGACTCACCCCCTGTACTGATGGCTACAGATGGCAATCACACACACATGGCCAGACTACCCCCCCTGTACTGATGGCTACAGATGGCAATCACACACACATGGCCAGACTATCACCCCCTGTACTGATGGCTACAGATGGCAATCACACACACATGGCCAGACTATCACCCCCTACGATCTACAAGGCATCACACACAGGCCAGACTATCACCCCCTGTACTGATGCTACGATGGCAATCACACACATGGCCAGACTATCACCCCCCCCCCCCCTGTACTGTGTGCTACAGCACACATGGCCAGACATCACCCCCCTGTACTGTGGCACAGATGGCAATCACACCACATGCCAACCCCCCCCCCCCCCCCCCCCCCCCCGTAGTGTGTGGCTACAGATGGCAATCACACAAGTGTTAACTTTTCTCTTTCTCTGGCAGCCTTCTCTCAATGTGTATATTGCGTTTTTCAGCCAGCTACCTATTTGTCCATGTTCACAAGAATTTCTGGGCCATTTTTTTCAAACTGGGTTATAAACTCGCATCCAAACAGAAGGTAAAACTGGATGTTCTGGTACATAAAACTTAATGTTCCGATTTCCTATTTAGATGCCGACAGAAAAACTGCTCTACAGTAGCCTATACATAGATTTAAATAAATTCCACTTGTACATAATACACAGTTCTCCTCTCCTAAAAAATGTAAACTATAAACAAAAAACTAAGTTACACCAGAGACTTCATGAATAATTGATAAACACTGTAATTTGATAGGAAAATCCAGGAATACAGTAATTTAATGGTAAAACTCATGGGTCAAACAAACTACTAGACATTCTTCCCTGTACAAAATGTATTTCTGCTATTTCTAGACAAACATCATCATATCAAAGTCACATGGAGACTGCATTCAAAAGAAGATAAACCCATCTTAAAGACAAAAACTGAATGTGTGTATGTACAAGTGTTAAATTAGTTTTAACAATCTGTAAAGTCAGAATATCAACCAACTAGAAAAAACAAACAACGCTTGTATCTCCATAAGCATGAGTACATCAAAAACAATGAGTAAAACTTTCAACAATGTAAAACCTGATCACAGATCGATAAAACCTCACATCTGATTTGGCATCAGTATGCCCCAATGGTAAATGGGACAACTGTTTCTGTACATTTAGGCCAAGTTTCTATGTAATGGTAAGTCATCACTACATATTTGTTTACTGTAATAATATCTTCAATAACAACTGTGTCTAAAGGAACTCATCAAATACTAGATCATTTTCTTACAAAATCAACAGTGAAATTAAGAAACGCTAATAAAATCAAGAATGAAATAGTGACAAAGTTTATCCGAAATACTGCAGGTTTTGCACAAGCCTTGCAATTTGAATCTGTCATCAACGCCACTAGGATCCCTACCCTCTGAATGTGAAAGTTGCGTACAAACTTCCAGAGTATGGTTTCCACAGACAGTCAACCAAAATCGTGATGAAATTATCTATGGCTGAGCACAAAGATGTTAGGGGAAGTCGAGAGATTCTCAACTCGTGGCAAAGTATCACTAAAACAACTTGACAATCATCTAGCTTTCACCTAAATCAGAATAAAGTTTACCATAGAAGCTTACATTTTTACATCAACTTCACAATACAGCTTTATTCACAGCTGTATTAAAAACTCGACATTCATTAAACTTTCACCACAGTCACAATGGAATTTACTCTAAAAAATAAATCAGTTCATTCTGTTCTTGTCAAAATGAAATATACCATCAAACCATACACTCATGATCAGATATTCACACAACTGTCACCAGTCACAGCTCCAGAACATATATTTTATCATATTCTGTTAGCCTGTCACCATCAACTGCAGGAGCAAAACGTCCTTCTGAGGTCAGTGAGATTCAAACTTATCTTGTTACTCTTTCATGACTGATGACTCCTGGAAAGCAGCCATTCTGTTCTCACTGAACTGTAACAATATGAAATAACATGGAAAAACATAAACCACTTCCTAATTCAAGTGTGGAAGGGTCACAGCCGTACGGGAATAACAGTGATTGGTGCAAGAACATAATCTGTTCACTGGCTGTCTTTTAAAATAACAGTGATTGGTGCGAGAACATTACCTGTTCACTGGCTGTTGGTGCGAGAACATTATCTGTTCACTGGCTGTCTTTTAAAATAACAGTGATTGGTGCGAGAACATTATCTGTTCACTGGCTGTCTTTTAAAATAACAGTGATTGGTGCGAGAACATTATCTGTTCACTGGCTGTTGGTGCGAGAACATTATCTGTTCACTGGCTGTTGTGGCGAGAACATTATCTGTTCACTGTGCTGTTGGTGCGAGAACATTATCTGTTGCTGGCTGTTGATGCGAGAACATTATCTGTTCACTGGCTGTTGGTGCGAGAACATTTCTGTTCACTCTGGGCATATCTTTGCTTTATCAAAATATCCCTGCTTGGTGCGTTCTGAGAACATTTAAATACTGTGGTCACTGGCTGTCTTTTAAATAACAGTGATTGGTGCGAGAACATTATCTGTTCACATGGCTGTTGGTGCGAGAACATTATCTGTTCACTGGCTGTTGGTGCGAGAAAATTTATCTGTTCACTGGCTGTCTTTTAAAATAACAGATTGGTGCGAGAACATTATCTGTTCACTGGCTGTCTTTTAAATAACAGTGATTGGTGCGAGAACATTATCTGTTCACTGGCTGTTGGTGCGAGAACATTATCTGTTCACTGGCTGTTGGTGCAGAACATTATCTGTTTGCTGGCTGTTTGTCTTTCAGAATACATCTTACATCATGGTTACCTGTGTTTTATTTTCTGTTCCATTATCACAACACAACACAATTCTCTTCTCTATGGTGAGTTTTCAGGACACTTCATACTTCTCTACAGTGTTTCCCAATCTGACTGCATTGTAACATAGTCGCAGTGTCAGTCAGGTTTATAATCAAGCAAATGCAACAACAGAATTGATGGGCGTTTTGAATTTGTTCAACAAACTGCTGCTTGGCTCCACAAATGCACTTCCCCCAAATCTGCCAGAAAGGACAGAAGACTCCTTGGGCCTACGCACTGTCAAGGTCTTGAGGCTGAAAGAGTTGACTTTTCAAGAAAATGGCATACTTGGTGACAAAATCATTTCACATTCCACCTACCTTTTCCAGCCTGTAGTATTCCTGTCTGCCATTCCCATGACATAACACAGATCTTATCAAAGCACACAGACCTTATCAAAACACATAGACCTTATCAAAACACAGACCTTATCAAAACACATAGACCTTATCAAAGCACATAGACCTTATCAAAACACACAGACCTTATCAAAACACAGACCTTATCAAAACACATAGACCTTATCAAAGACATAGACCTTATCCAAAACACATAGACCTTATCAAAACACATAGACCTTATCAAAACACATAGACCTTATCAAAACACACAGACCTTACCAAAACACATAGACCTTATCAAAACAACATAGACCTTACAAAACAGACCTTATCAAAACACATAGACCTTATCAAAACACATAGACCTTACCAAAACACATAGACCTTATCAAAACACACAGACCTTACAAAACACACAGACCTTATCAAAAACACACAGACCTTATCAAAACACATAGACCTTACCAAAACACATAGACCTTATCAAAACACACAGACCTTACCAAAACACATAGACCTTATCAAACACAGACCTTACCAAAAAACATAGACCTTATCAAAACACATAGACCTTATCAAAACACATCAGACCTTACAAAACAGACCTTACCAAAACACATAGACCTTATCAAAACACAGACCTTACAAAACACATAGACCTTATCAAAACACATAGACCTTACCAAACACATAGACCTTACCAAAACAGACCTTACCAAAACACATAGACCTTATCAAAACACACAGACCTTACCAAAACACATAGACCTTATCAAACACTAGACCTTACCAAAACACATAGACCTTATCAAAACACATGACCTTACAAAACACATAGACCTTATCAAAACACACAGACCTTATCCAAAAACATAGACCTTATCAAAACACACAGACCTTATCAAAACACAAGACCTTATCAAAACAGACCTTACCAAAACAGACCTTATCAAAACACACAGACCTTATCAAACACACAGACCTTATCAAAACACATAGACCTTACCAAAACACATAGACCTTATCAAAACAGACCTTATCAAAACACAAGACCTTATCAAAACACAAGACCTTATCAAAACACATAGACCTTACCAAAACACATAGACCTTATCAAAACACTAGACCTTATCAAAACACATAGACCTTATCAAAACACACAGACCTTATCAAAACACAGACCTTATCAATAAACACATAGACCTTACAAAACACATAGACCTTATCAAAACACATAGACCTTATCAAAACACAGACCTTACCAAAACAGACCTTACCAAAACACATAGACCTTATCAAAACACACTGACCTTATCAAAGCAAATGAATGAATCGATGATGAGCGAAAACTCAGTCCTTTTACCAATTTATATCAAGTTAGTAGAATATGAAGGAAATAAAGAGTCAAATCACTCCAGTGAATGAAGGCAACAGATGAATATTCCACAGTGTGAAATACACTGGATCCAAAATTCTATATAAACTGCTTTGCCTAACACCGACCCAAACCCTATTTCTGCAGCCAACAACTATGTTAACTCAGTCTTAAATGGTGGGCTTTTATAATGTACCCAAGTCTTTGTTCAGTTTCTTTTCTGACAAGGTCTGAATATCTTAGTGGACTACCTGCCTACATTTCCCACCAAACTCGGGAACATGCTTGCCCTTTCAAGTCTACACTGAAAACAGATCCTTTCATTTCCCAACTGATTAAAGTCTCTACACTTTTTAACCCTCACGAATTCTCTCACCCTTTCGACTTAGACTTTTTTGCCCTGACAAATTCTCTCACCCTTTCTGCTCTACACTTTTTTGCCCTGACAAATTCTCTCACCCTTTCTGCTCTACACTTTTTTGCCCTCACGAATTCTCTCACCCTTTCTACTCTACACTTTTTTGCCCTCACAAATTCTCTCACCCTTTCGACTCTACACTTTTTTGCCCTCACAAATTCTCTCACCCTTTCTACTCTTATCTTGCAAACACTCACCATCCCTTTTTCTTCCAACCGTTCTTTTCTTCACAATGTCTCCTTTAGTTCATTTGCCATCAATCTTTACACACGTTTACCAAGGTTGTACCTTCCTATTCTGACAAAGATTTACAGGTTATATAAACCAAAACTTGTGCGAACTCTGCTGGAAGAATATGACTGATAAAACAATGAGTTATTAAACACCGTTAGTGGGATCTACAGACCTCACAACTCCAAAACCCTTTCACCCCTTCACCTTACTACTTGTCCACAGCAGCAGCTGGTGACCGGAGTGATGGAGTGAAAGAGTTAACGAAAGATAATGAATTACCAAGCTCTCACTGACCTGTAACACTATGCACACCATCACCCAGCCCACACATCACAATGCTATATAAAAATGCACATACAATACACATAACCCAGTCTGAACAAAATATACACACACAATACACATAACCCGGTCTGAACAAAATATACACACACAATACACATAACCAGTCAGAACAAAATATACACACACAATACACTAACCCGGTCTGAACAAAATATACACACACAATACACATAACCCAGTCTGAACAAAATATACACACACAATACACATAACCCGGTCTGAACAAAATATACACCACAATACACATAACCGGTCTGAACAAAAATACACACAATACACATGTCTGAACAAAATATACACACACAATACACATAACCCTGTCTGAACAAATATACACAACAATACACATAATGTGGTCTGAACAAACTACACACACAATACACATAACCGGTCTGAACAAATATACACACAATACACATACGTGGTCTGAACAAAATATACACACACAATACACTAACACAGTATGAATAAATTACACACACAATACACATAACACAGTATGAACAAAATATACACACACAATACACTAACGTGGTCTGAACAAAATATACACACACAATACACATAACCCTGTCTGAACAAAATATATACACACACAATACACATAACGTGGTCTGAACAAAATATACACACACAATACACATAACGTGGTCTGAACAAAATATACACACACAATACACATAACCGGTGTGAACAAAATATACACACACAATACACATGTCTGAAGAAAATATACACACACAATACACATAACCGTCTGAACAAAATATACACACACAATACACATAACAAGGTCTGAACAAAATATACACACACAATACACATAACCCAGTCAGAACAAAATATACACACACAATACACATAACACGGTCAGAACAAAATATACACAACAATACACATAACCAGTCTGAACAAAATTACACACACAATACACATAACATGGTCTGAACAAAATATACACACACAATACACATAACACGGTCTGAACAAAATATACACACACAATACACTAGTCTGAACAAAATATACACACACAATACACATAACCGTCTGAACAAAATATACACACACAATACACATAACCCTGTCTGAACAAAATATACACACACAATACACATAACACTGTCTGAACAAAATATACACACACAATACACATACCCTGTCTGAACAAAATATACACACAATACACATAACCCTGTCTGAACAAAATATACACACACAATACACATACAGTCTGAACAAAATATACACACACAATACACATAACCCGTCTGAACAAAATATACACACACAATACACATAACCGGTCTGAACAAAATATACACACACAATACACATAACCCAGTCTGAACAAAATATCACACACAATACACATAACAGGTCTGAACAAAATATACACACACAATACACATAACCAGGTCTGAACAAAATATACACACACAATACACATAACCCGTCTGAACAAAATATACACACACAATACACATAACCAGTCTGAACAAAATATACACACACAATACACATAACCCAGTCTGAACAAAATATACACACACAATACACATAACCCAGTCTGAACAAAATATACACACACAATACACATAACACAGTCTGACAAATATACACACACAATACACATAACACAGTCTGAACAAAATATACACACACAATACACATAACCAGTCTGAAACATGTCTGAACAAAATATACACACACAATACACATAACACTGTCTGAACAAAATATACACACACAATACACATAACACTGTCTGAACAAAATATACACACACAATACACATAACCGTCTGAACAAAATATACACACACAATACACATAACCGTCTGAACAAAATATACACACACAATACACATAACACGTTGAACAAAATATACACACACAATACACATAACACAGTCTGAACAAAATATACACACACAATACACATAACCAGTCATGAACAAAATATACACACACAATACACATAACACGTCTGAACAAAATATACACACACAATACACATAACCCGTCTGAACAAAATATACACACACAATACACATAACATGGTCTGAACAAATATACACACACAATACACATAACATGGTCTGAACAAAATATACACACACAATACACATAACACGGTCTGAACAAATATACACACACAATACACATAACACGGTCAGAACAAAATATACACACACAATACACATGACCCAGCCACAATCACACTGATGTATAAAACGCGGTGTGAACAAAATATACACACACAATACACATAACACGGTCTGAACAAAATATACACACACAATACACATAACACGGTCAGAACAAAATATACACACACAATACACATGACCCAGCCCACACATCACACTGATGTATAAAACGCGGTGTGAACAAAATATACACACACAATACACATAACCCAGCCCAACATCACACTGATGTATAAAAACGCGGTGTGAATATAAATATACACACACAATACACATAACCCAGCCCACACATTACACTGATGTATAAAAACGCGAAGTGAAAAAATATACACTACACAATACTAAAAACTAAGAACAGACTCAAAGTTCATGCTGTACGACACAGAAATAAATAGCATGTACGTATTCTAACATGTACATGCATGCTCTACAATAAATACATACATATAAAAACTATTATACATGTAATTAATACATATGTATAAAAACTAAGTATTGTACATGTAATTAATACATATGTATAAAAACTAAGTATTATACATGTAATTAATATATATGTATGAAAACTAAGTATTATAGATGTAATTAATACATATATATATATATATAAAAACTTAAGTATCATACATGTAATTAATACATATGTATAAAAACTAAGTATTATACATGTAATTAATACATATGTATAAAAACTTAAGTATCATACATACATGTAATGAACCATTTGACTCCTGCACCCTGTCCACCAGCATTCTGCATTGTCAAACATGGTAGCAAAGCAAAAATTTAACCCTTTGACTCCCTCACACCTTCCAAGGGTTACATTTTTGCAGTTGGTGGATAGAGTCCGGGAGTCAAAGAGTTAATACATACGTATAAAAACTAAGTATTACACATACACGTAACTAAGTTACTACGACCATAATAAGAAAAGTTGTCTCTTTTCCACTCATCTACTCTGGCAGGAGATGCAAACTGGCAAAACATCTTGTACTGACAGTTTATTCTGATACTGTTAAAATAGTAGTAAACAGGCGCAGCAGTCAAGTGAATGAATGTTGGGACTTGAAACTGGAAGGTTTGGGTTCAATCTGCCAGGTATCCCCACTTGGTGGGTAAAGAGTGGAGATACATGTACACAGACCTGCTAGAGCAAGAAATCCTTTCGTGTGTATTGTTATTGTTTGTTAAAAGCCCAGCCGACTGCGTAGAGCCATATCAGGGCTATAACCAGTTCAAAACAAACACAATACTTCAACAGGAAAAAACAAAAAGAAGAAAATTGAGTACACATATCAATGCATTTGCACATATAATCTAAGGTCATGCCCCTGGCGCTGACCACTCCATCCAACTTATTGCATAATGGATTTAAAAAAACCCCACCTGAATACAAATTTACGTGTACCTAACGATACCAAAACATACATAAAAACGGGCCTCAATTACCTAAAATTGCTTCCATGTATCTCACCTCCCTACAGCCAAAGATGTGTTTAATACACGTACCCAATTATCTCACCTCCAAAGAGCCAAAAATGCATTTAATACATGTACCCAATTAGCAATCCTAAGAAAAAGCGCATAAGACTTTATCAAACACATACAGGTGAATGGACCAGAAAGGCAGAAAATGACAGGAAGAAATAGCAGAAAGCAAAGGAGGAAGAAAGAAACAAAGACAGTGACAGAAAAGAGGAAATTTCTAGCACAAAAATTCCACAAGGCGGGGATACTATTTATGCTGAAAGAGCCCCCGACATCCCGACGGGGCATTTACACATGCAGAATATCAACTACGCACATTAAGATCCTGTACGTTGTATTAGTGGCTGGTTCATGGACACATGAAAATGTCCAGCATGCACGCCCACAGAAGGTGGAGTATGCAGACTGTGTAGCAACATATTGTCTGCACAGTGTGGGCACAAAACAATGAACATTCATGCATCTGCCAAAAATTGGTACATTAATTATATGTATGTATATACATACCTAAGAAAAGATGCTTTTTAAAAAACATTTTATTTAAGAAAAAAATAATAAATCAGTATTAAAAAAAACAAAAAAACCCCTTCTTTTCCCTAGTTTTTCATTAACATCTTAGACTACACATTCTAACTTCTGTTAAAAAGACAACAAAAGATGACAGTGACAGTAATCACAAAGCATAATAAATATTACAACATCCTTACTTGTCTTAGAACTACACACACGGCAAATACACTAAGTAGGCCTATGTAAGTACAGCATTTTCGTTCAGTTTCCACATGACTGGTAGCATTCAAGTACCCATATCCACTAACATGCTGATATTTAAACAAAAATGAAAAAAAAAAAAGGTTCCTGTAGCTTTAAAATTTACTGACAAACAGTTTTGTCAAAGTTTCCCTTTGCCACTTGATGATTTTCGACAGACCGCTTCCCTCCCTTATCAAGTCTGTAAAAAAAGTCATGCTCTCAGAGTGCCATGCCCATGATGTAAGGGTTGGGGGTTTAACTCTCAGGACAGCAAAGTTTTTCACAGGTCTAGTAGGTTGTTTTTTTTACAGGGCCATAGGCTCAAGATTGTGACATCTTAATAAACAAAGTTCCTCTGGAAAATGTTAAGGATTTCAAATATCTTGGCTCTGTAAAAACTGATGATGGAACCTGCTCCAAACACATCAAAAATAAGAATTGGAATGGCAAAGCAAAAAATGGTCCAATTCAACAATATCTGGAAACACAGAAGCAGACCAAATACCCTGAAAGTTAGACTTTTAAAATGTTTGATCTGGCCAGTCATGATTTATGGCTGCGAAGCCTGGACTCTGAGAAAAGCAGATTGCAGAAGAATTCAGGCAGCAGAGATGTGGTTTTATCGGAGACTACTACGTGTCAAATGGACAGATAGAAGAACTAATGAAAGTGTCCCGGAAGAACTTGATACCACCAGAAAACTACTAGCAGACATCAACAAGAGAAGACTAAAACACATTGGCCATGTGTCACGCAACAAGAACACGGACTTCATGGCAACCATCTCTCAAGGAAAAACGGTGGCAAAAAGGAAGAAATCTCATACACCGAGTACATGATGAACACCAGTGGCCTATAAAACCAAGAAATTGTCCACAAAATTCAAGACAGAGCGGCCTGGAGGGAGGTGGTGGTGTCCAGGTGTGCAGCGGCCAACACCGAACCTGGTGACGTTGACAGGTGAGACAGATGACAGGCTCAAGATCTGATATCTCGAGTTCAATCCCAGCCCTCAGCATTAAAAACTGGCCTGTTTGCTGTCGACCACACACTTTCATCATTCTGGTGGTGTTTGCTCAGTGTTTCAAAGATGCCTTTCCCCTCCATCTCCCTGTCAAAACTTGCGCACTTCAAGACTTGCGCACAAAATTCTGTGCAGGCTCAGGAAGTCTGGCTGATAATTACTGTCAGATCTGGATGGAACCCATATGGAATTGTCCCAGTGCAATGAATGCCTCTTAAACAAAGTGCAAAAACTCAACTTCTGTCCAATCGCCAACTACTGAAAGAGAATTTCCTAGTCGCACATCCTGCATATCAAACCATCCCATGTTTTGAAGAAATTCATTTTCAAAACAAATACCAGCGTGTTCTAAGATTAATCTGCAATGTGACTATAAACTTTTTAATCATACAAAGTAGGCCTACGCAACTTTTTTATTATTTTTTTTTTTTAAGCTGTAAGTGTCAGCCTTTATCTTTGTCAGTGCCCATGTATTTTATCTGGTCTCTGTCAACTAAGCCAACGCTTTATCTGTCCTCTACTTCACTACATGCTTTGTAAGGCCTACTCCAAACTTTTCATCTCTTTCAAGACAACTGCCCATCTCTTCTGTGTATCATCATCATCATCATCAGGTGCCCTGCCGCATGGTGTTGGCGATCATGAACTTCCATCTGTCTCTATCTCTTGTTGCCCCTAGCATCTCCCCCACCCTCCTCATCCCCAGCCACTCTGCCGTCCAGCATTTTCTCCCTGGATCTACCTGGTGCTCTCTTTCCCTCCAGCTTTCCCGTTGTGACTAGGTGCTCCAAATCCCCCTTCCTCATAAAATGGCCTATAAATGTTGCCTGTCTTTTCCTAATCTTCCTTATGACTGATCTACTTGTATCTGTCTCCATCAAGACTGTCTCGTTTGTTTTCTTTGATGTCCATGGAACTCTCAACATTCTTCTTAGAAACCACATCTCGGCTGCCTCAATCTTGTTCTGGCTTTGCTTGTTGACTGTCCACGCCTCACATCCGTACAACAGCACTGGTTCTATACAACATTCAAGAACTCTCTTCCTGATGTTAATTGATAGGCATTTGTTGGTAAGAATGCTTGTCATCTTCTTGAATGCTGTTTTAGGTTGGGCGATTCTGCCAGCTATTTCTGATGTGCATCTGCTGTCTGATGAAATGATCGTTCCCAGGTATTTGAATTTATCAACCTGTGTCAAGGTTGTGCCATTTGCTGTTATTTTGCATGAGAAGATTTCATGTTTATTACTGATCACCATGACCTCAGTCTTCCTGCTGTTTAGTTCCAGCCCCTTACCTTTGCTTTCTATTTCTAGTATATTCACAAGGTTTTGTAGGTCCCTTTCATTTTCTGCAATTAGCACGGTGTCATCTGCGTATCCAATGTTGTTTATCATTTTCCCCCAAACCTTTTTAATCCAGGGTCTTCTTCTAGGTTTCTCATGATGTTTTCGCTGTGTATACTGTGTACTTTTATCAATTTCACTTTAAGAAAACAACACATACATGCTCAGAATAAATTCTATACGCACTGATGTCACTGATGCCGTGTGACAGAGACAGAGAAGATCCAAAATGAGCATGGCACAAGCCTTCACCCTTTGACTCCCGCACCCTGTCTATCAGCATCTTGTATTGCCAACCATGGTAGCAAAGCAAAAACTTAACCCTTTGACTCCCTCACACTATTCACCAGCTTCCTGCAGGAAGCTGGTGGATAGTGTGAGGGAGTGAAAGGGTTAAGTTTTTGCACTCGGTGGACAGGGTGAGGGAGTCAAAGGGTTAAGCTTACACATAAGCCCTATGTGCTGGCAAGGTCCTGAGGTCCTACCTAGCCCAGGATTTTGTATCTTACATTCGTATCAGTCTCTCTTTGAAACAGTCAGCGCTACATTGTAAAGAAATGTATATCTCAATCTATAGTGTTAAAAAAACACACACAAACAAAAAAAACAATAACAAAAAAAAAAAAAAAAAAGGAAATGGAAGAAAAAACAACCATCCCCTAGTATTAACTGACTTCACCCATATTCTACATAATCACATCACATAAATCCACCCCATACCCACCCCAATCACTACAACACAACACTTCATCCACCCATCAACATGATTAGTTACCATCTCCATTATCCCAATCGCTCCAACCCATCCTGCACATCCGCTTTATTAAAAAACAAAAAAAACAAAAAACTCCATGCGCACACACCACAATATTAAAAAAACAATACAAAGGAACCAGCATTAAAACAAAAAGCACACCACAACTCTTCCCCCCCACCCCTTTCTAAGAATGTTCAAACTGATCCCTTTTTCATCATACCCCACCTGTCAACCCCTTAATTGCGCTGTTAATGAGAGATGTATGTCAGACAGAGAAGTGCTAGTGTTTTGCTCAGCACGGCAGAAATACCAAAATGGGTTAAGTCAGAAGATTGAACTCCCTGAAAGCTCTTTCTTTCCTGACTACAGCAGACTCAAAGACTTCCATCGATACTGGTAATGTCCCAAAAGCATAAAGATGTTCTTGTGAACCGAGTCCTGCTGTCCACTGACAATGGCAGAAATAAAACATTTACTCTTGCTAAAAATATTGGGGGGGGGAGGATCTTCATACTGCCGACAGTAGTGATGAAAATACTGCTCCTAGTCCTTTGCCTCCTGCAACCTGTCCACCAGCATTGTCAACCATACAAGCAAAGCAAAAATTTAACTCTTTCACTCCCTCACCCTATCCACCCACTTCATGCAGGAAGTTTTTAAGATTTTGCAGTTTGTAGATAGGGTGCAGCAGTCAAAGGGTTATTAACTCAATGACGAGGAGCCGCTTCACATGAAGCGGCCATCTGTAACGTCATAAACGACGTGCCAAGCGGCGGACGTAATTAATTTTTCACTGTGTGAAGCAGCCTTACTATTCAAGGGAAGTCAACCAGTCATCAAGTTGAAACCTTCCATTAGACAGTTCCTTCCCTTAGACTGTCTGCCAACACTTTTCTTTGTCTGAATCGGGCTTGTTTTTGCCGTACCGCAAGTGACTGTGACTGATGATATTTTTTTATTTTGTGGCATAAGTGACTGTGAAAAGGATCAAACTGATTGAAATTTTGCTGTTCAAAGCTTCTCCTGCCATCATATGACCCAAAAAGACACTAAAGGTTGGAAAATATTTGACGATGAACTGATTTCATAATGTTGCATGTGTGTAGATATGACTTTCTGAATCAGACCTTTTTATTTTTTGCATTTCCATGGCATTTTGACCTGATATTTTGGAAATTTTAATTTTACCTGAATTACTCATACAAGTTGGTTTCATTTTTAAAAAGTAGACATAATGAGCTTTCTAAAATTGTAGAACTTTATGTCTTTATTGCAAATAGAAGGGGCTCAGAATTTTTGTAAAACTGATAAAAATAGTGTGTCTCAGGAAATTGCCGGGTCCATTTAGCCGCATCTTCAATGAGTTACGTTGAAGTTTGTGAATTCCACACCAATAAACCGGATTTTATCCACCTTATGTGAAGAGTCGCATGCCGAACAGTCTGAATGTATGCTAACTCAGCATCCTGTGTGTGTGTGTGTGTGTGTGTGTGTGTGTGTGTGTGTGTGTGTGTGTGTGTGTGTGTGTGTGTGTGAGAGTGTGTTTTAGAGAGACAATTGGGTCAAAAGTCACATGCCTAACATGTTGAGAGTACCCTAGCTCAGCATCCTGTATGTTTGTGTGTGTGTGGGGTGTGTGTGTGTGTGTGTGTTAGAGACAATTGGGTCAAAAGTCACATGCCTAACATGTCAAGAGTACCCTAGCTCAGCATCCTGTATGTGTGTGTACATGTATGTGTGTGTGTGTGTTTGTGTGTGTGAGAGAGAGAGAGATACAACATAACAACTTGGGTCAAGGACCACATGCCTAACAAGCCGACGGTATTCTAGTTCAGCATCATGTTGTGTGTGTGGTGTGTGTGTGTGTGTGTGTGTGTGTGTGTGTGGGGTGTGTGTGTGTGTGTGTGTGTGTGTGTGTGTGTGTGCGCGCGCGCGCGCATGTGTGTGTGTGAGTGTATGTACAGGTATTGTTTGTTCTATTCCTGTAAAGCGCAATGAGCATGCTTTTGACATGGCTTGTTTGCACTACATAAGTGAAATTATTACTATAATTATTATTATTAAACCCTGTTGAAAACGTAATTCCAATTTTCACCCCTTCACAGCATACATATCGCAATTTAACAGTTACACCCTCCTCACAATACATTCCTTCCGAGGACAGCCTCATGCTGATGTCTACTAAGAGGATCATCCCCTGGACATTCCCTGCTGTCTACACTTTTCCACCAGTGGGGACATCTTCGTCCGCGTAATACAGACACAGAGAGCTGAGCGAGTTGCTCTTCTCCTCATCACGCAGCAGAGCTGAGCTCTCCGTGGCGCTCAGTGAATCGGACGAGTCACAACGCACAACATACACATGGCTGTCTGGCTGAGGAGGGGCGGAGCCAAGCTGACAGTCGGAGCCTCAAAGCTGACGGACGGCGCTTCAAGCTTGTTGGAAGAGGAGGGGCTGATGGCGGGCTTAAGGAAGGCGAGCGACGATCAACCGTGGTGGGTTTTACGACAGAAGGGACAGGCTCAGCAGCAGAGCCTGTGGAAGCAGCCACGGCAGCAGCAAGGGGTCAGCAGAGGGGTCATCGTGTGACCTAGACCTTGGCACAAAGCGGGCACGACCAGCAGGCTGACAGACAGACAAGAGAAAAAAAAAAGAAAAGAAAAAGCGCTGTGAGCAAAGCCAGAGTGCACATGACAAGAGGTGATAGTGAGTATGTTGGGGATTGGCCAAACAAGCAAAAACAAAGCCACACAATCTTGTGAATAAAATCAAAAATATTCTCTCATAATTAAACATAAAAAAAATCAGTCTTAATACTATCATCCTCTCTCCCCTCCCAAAAAAAAAACCCAACAAAAAACAAAAAACAAAAAAAAAAAAACGTCAATACTCACTCTCCCTCAAATTTTTTTTCAACACATTTGTTTGTAAAATAACCTCACTTAATCAAACCAAAAACTTTAAAATTTAAACTTTCATAATTAATTCCATTCCCCCCACCCTCAAAAGAGATGAATCAGTTTTCTTTTTCATTGCTAATTTTCACCTTGTTTCTGTTTTTACTTTTTCAATATCTGTTCTAATTATTCCAGTCACACACTGGGAAAACAAAACTGGGGAAAATTCTAAACAAAACAATATTACTTGGAGCAAACCAAGAATGATAGTGGAAATGAATTATACATTTACTGACAGGCCACTCAGAAACCAATACAAGAAAAAATTCATATTGATACCTTCAACAAAAAAAACAACAAAAAAAACACCTCCCCTCCCTCATAAATTCCACTATTAAGATGTATACACCAGAAGAGAAATAAGTGAAGCAGTGAAGCATACATAAAAATAACCACAAAATGTATTGTCCTGTTCCTATAAATCAAACAAATCAAAAGTGTTCCCATTCAAAATATATCATCCCAAACATAATGAACTGAACACAAAATCAGACTTCACTTCAACAGTAATCCTTCTTCCCCACAGTATATAAATGAACCAAAGAGATAAAGAGATCTCAAACTACAGACTGAAAGTCAATAACAAGGGGTGTCAAGTAAACAACTTTGGAGCCCATTTCAAGGATATGGCAAACGAAATTTTCCAAATTGTTAATTTATGTATACTACCATTACAAGATCATCCCAACGAAAATGGGCATGTCATGAGAGATGGTAATGAAATATTTATATAATTTTTCTTCTTACCAAAGCACTACTGTAGGACTGAAGCACAAATGACAAGCACAATAAAATATAACAGAATATATACAAGCTCAGCACAATGAAGCCAGGAGAATATTAATTACATTCAAGCTGGGAAAGTAAATTCAAATCTGGGGAATATCATTTATAATTCCTGAATATAAATCATAAATCATGCCTGGACATAAATAATAAAGGCATTAGCAAATCACACCTGCAGCTTGCGCCCACAAATAAAAAGAAAAGCACATTTTCTGAGAAACAGCGATCAAAAACTTGTTTCAGTACACATCAAAACAATGCTGAACTTATTCAGTTATATGTTTATGTCGGATGTCTGGAACAAACTTTTCAATTAGTTTTAAACATGTGTCAGCAAATATCCAATATGTCTGTGATATTCTTCAATATGTGTCAACAAATATCCAACATGCCTGTGATATAGAGTATTACTTTAAAACAATATATCTATAGCACAACACATAACGCACTGCAAGTATCTTTTAAGGAAACAAATCCCAAGTGCACATTTTTTAGCAGCTCCTTTATACCTCAAGAATTTTTCTAAATCACAACAGTCTGAAACTCTTTCAATCAGCTCTTTCAATAACCCTCTCCTCTTTTTTTTTCCTTTTCCTTTTTCAATTAATTTCCAATATCTTGAGAGTATACATAAAAACACAGATTTGGCAAAGTTTATTTTTCTACAAACCACACAAGTTCTTTTATTTTTCAGTCAAAATCAATTCATTCATCAAATTTCATTTTACTCTTTATTCAAATTTTCACTTTATACTTAAACTGTCATTTTACTTTAATTCAATCAACTGTCATTTTACTTTTCATTCAATCCAAACTGATGAATTTAATTTTTCATTCAATCAAACTGACAATTTTACTTTTCATTCAATCAAACTACATTTTACTTTTTCATTCAATCAAACTGCATTTTACTTTTATTCAATCAAACTGACATTTTACTTTTCATTCAATCAAACTGACATTTTATTTTCATTCAATCAAACTGACATTTTACTTTTCATTCAATCAAACTGACATTTTATTTTCATTCAATCAAACTGACATTTTACTTTTCATTCAATCAAACTGACATTTTACTTTTCATTCAATCAAACTGACATTTTACTTTTCATTCAATCAAACTGACATTTTACTTTTCATTCAATCAAACTGACATTTTACTTTTCATTCAATCAAACTGACATTTTACTTTTCATTCAATCAAACTGACATTTTACTTTTCATTCAATCAAACTGACATTTTACTTTTCATTCAATCAAACTGTCATTTTACTTTTCATTCAATCAAACTGTCATTTTACTTTTCATTCAATCAAACTGCATTTTACTTTTCATTCAATCAAACTGACATTTTACTTTTCATTCAATCAAACTGACATTTTACTTTTCATTCAATCAAACTGACATTTTACTTTTCATTCAATCAAACTGACATTTTACTTTTCATTCAATCAAACTGACATTTTACTTTTCATTCAATCAAACTGACATTTTACTTTTCATTCAATCAAACTGACATTTTACTTTTCATTCAATCAAACTGACATTTTACTTTTCATTCAATCAAACTGACATTTTACTTTTCATTCAATCAAACTGACATTTTACTTTTCATTCAATCAAACTGACATTTTACTTTTCATTCAATCAAACTGACATTTTATTTTGTATTCAATCAAATTCTCATTATACTTTTCATTCAATCAAACTGACATTTTACTTTTCATTCAATCAAATTGTCATTTTACTTTTCATTCAATCAAACTGTCATTTTATTTTGTATTCAATCAAACTGACATTCTATTTCATATTCAATCAAATTGTCATTTTATTTTTCATTCAATCAAATTGTCATTTTATTTTTCATTCAATCAAATTCTCATTATACTTTTCATTCAATCAAGTTCTCATTTTACTACTTCCCCTTTTCAATCAGTCTGGCTAATTTTCCATTTATTTTTCATTCAGTCAAGTTCTCTTTTAGTGATTCTCCTTGCACTTTTCATTTAGTCAAATTCTCTTTCAGTAATTCTCCTTTTATTTTTCATTCTGTCCACTAATTCTCCTTTTACTTTTCATTCAGTCAAGTTCCCCTTTCACAAATTCTCCTTTTACTTTTTATTCAGTCTTACTAATTCTCCTTTTACTTTTCATTCAGTCTTACTAATTCTCCTTTTACTTTTCATTCAGTCAAATTCTCTTTTAGAATTCTCCTTTTACTTTTCATTCAGTCAAATTCTCTTTTAGAATTCTCCTTTAACTTTTCATTCAGTCAAGTTCTCCTTTAACTGTTTATTCAATCAAGTGTAGGCCCGATACGGCTCTACGCAGTCATCTGGGCTTTAAACAACAATAACAATTCAATCAAGTTCTCCTTTTACTACTTCTCCTTTTACTTTTCATTCGGTCAAGTTCTACTTTTACTACTTCTCCTTTTACTTTTCATTCGGTCAAGTTCTACTTTTACTACTTCTCCTTTTACTTTTCATTCAGTCAAGTTCTACTTTTACTACTTCTCCTTTTACTTTTCATTCAGTCAAGTTCTACTTTTACTACTTCTCCTTTTACTTTTCATTCAGTCAAGTTCTACTTTTACTACTTCTCCTTTTACTTTTCATTCAGTCAAGTTCTCCTTTTTACTTCTCCTTTAGTTTTCATTCAGTCAAATTCTCCTTTTACTACTTCTCCTTTTACTTTTCATTCAGTCAAGTTCTACTTTCACTACTTCTCCTTTTAGTTTTCATTCAGTCAAGTTCTACTTTCATTACTTCTCTGTTTACTTTTCATTCAGTCAAGTTCTACTTTCACTACTTCTCTGTTTACTTTTCATTCAGTCAAGTTCTACTTTCACTACTTCTCCGTTTACTTTTCATTCAGTCAAGTTCTCCTTTTACTACTTCTCCGTTTACTTTTCATTCAGTCAAGTTCTCCTTTTACTACTTCTCCTTTTACTTTTCATTCAGTCAAGTTCTACTTTGTATTTTTTCTTTCAATCAACTTCTTTTACTTTTTCATTCAATCAGATCAAGTATCTAAACTTCACTCCCCTCCCCCCCCCCTTCATCTCCACACTTTCCCTTCTTAAGAGAGTAGACACAGCAGCAGACACACAGGCAACAACATCAACAAGCAGGAGACACTGACAAAGCATTGGCTGGGGAAAGGTACAGGGGGCAAGGCACACCAGCCTCTGATGGAGAGGGGGCAGGTGTGGCACGTCACAGGCAGTATCAGTCACCACGTTTCGACATATAACCTGTGCATCGTTTAACTTGCCGTCTCATCAGTCAGCATATTCTAGTTACGAATGTGTATAAATTCAACTCCATCCCTCATCAACGAAGCACATCATTTGCTCTTCCTCTTCCATATAATAAACATTGAACATTTTCGTTTTCACTCCCCCCACCCACCTCCGCATCTAATTAAAATGGTTCCCCCCTCCCACAAGTAAAAAGCTTGTTATATTTCGTCATCTAATGATACCATTCAATATGCTCCAAAATCATTTATATGTACAGTTTTTGTCTCTCGTTACCCTTAAAAAGGCAACATCATCTTTCCCATATCAACACCTCTACCCCCCCCCCCCCCCCACAAACTTAAAAAAAAAAATACTATCTTGCAGTCAGTATGTGTCTTGTATTAGCTAAACATGCACTTATAAGATATGGTTAAGTTATGTGCTATTCAAACAAATATTTACTGAGGTCAATGTGATCTATTAGGCAGTGTATCTCCTTCACCAAGTACATAAGTTGTCTCAATTTCTTCCATATAATTTTTCAGCAGGGTTTTCGCACACAGTTCTGACAAACCTGTTCTCCAACAAGTTCCATGGCTTTTTCTGTGCAAGCAGTCTAAATACTGAGCTATTGATTTGCATACAGGGATAGACTTGCAGCTGGTCACAGTACTGGTGCACTTCCTATATCTACACTCTACTCTAGACTAGTGCAGATGTAAGCTCAGCTTTTACAAGCATCAGTGTCGCTTAGGAAAAAATGTTTTAACAAATTCAACATTCTGAATTTTTTCTTTGATACCAGTATGCATGTGTTTTTGCCCACACTGCGCAGGTAGTATGGCCTGCACAGTCTGCATGCTCAGTCTCCATTGGGCCTGCATGCTGGGTGTTTCCATAAACCACCAGACACTGGCATGACTAATGGGACCTTACAAGGTGTTGATTTAATGTTCTGCGTGCATATGCATATGAAGACAGTTTGGCTGCTAACAGATCTGCACCAAGACATGCTGACCACAGAGACTGGTAAAATCTTCACCCACCAGGTGGGAGATATCCAGGCAGGAATGAACACAGACCTTCCAACAGACGTCCTGTGTCTTACCCACTTGACTGTTGCGCCTGTCATGTACAGGTACACTCTCAACTTATATACCTGCTTTAGTGCATTATCATCTCAGGTATACCCTCAGCTTTCATACCTGCTTTAGTGCACTATCATTTCTGCATAAGTATGTGTAGACATTAGGGCAGGTACTGTCCTGTTTGATGTGGATTTCTGGAGAATTAAGCTACAGAATGAACACAAAGGCGCTGTGATCTGCACTGAGCTATAGACAACGGGCACACTGACCAACAGTGCTCTCTTGTGCAAACTGGACAAAAGCGGGTCGGCCACAGTACAAGGTGGACAGTTCAGATTATGTCGAACCAAATTCACAAACACACACACACATACACACACAAAGATATTTGCATTTCAAACCATAGAAGTAGAGCGAGCTCAAAGCACCTATCATTGGTAACATAGCTGATGAGCTTTCCCCCCTTCCCCGAAATGAGGTTGTCCCCTAACACTGAGGTCATAGGGGAGTGAAATGGTAGAGAGCTCAACTTTTATCAGGGCCAGCATCATGAAGGTAGTGCCATCTCCTCTCCTTCACTGCTTTATCATTCCCTAAACTTAGAAACTTCAGTTTCAGTTTCTCAAGATGACGTCTCCATGCTCGGAATGAATTCCATATGCACTAACGTCACAGATGCCATGTAATGGAGAAGATCCAGAACGATCACGGTATAAGCCTTAAGCCTGCGCATAAACCCACGAACTGGCCAGGTCCTGAGGCCCTTCCTAGATAGTTCCATACTCCTGGGGTCATAGGGGAGTGATGTGGCAGAGACTTCTGCTAAGGCCAGCACCACGAGGGCGGCCCCATTCCCTCTTCCTCGATTCAAATTCATATTCACATTTTGTTTTACCAAGACTTCAGAAAGGCAAGAAGGCTAATTGGTCTTCAAGAGGTGGGACCTGGGAAATCAACATATCTCTCCAATGTTTTATACCAAGGCAGCCAGTTAATGCCCTGCTCTTCACGATTTTCAACTGCCGTGGGATCTTTAGCATGTGCACCAGAAGGCACACAGGTCTGACTTGTTTTTCATCCCCTTCCTAAGGACTAACATTCAGTTTGATTTTCCGGTCAAACTGAGGAGAAAAGTTGAGGCCTCAATGGGGAGCAAACCCTGGAACCTGGAGTTTAGTTACTGGCAGGGGAACATCTGAACCATTCTGCCTCTCTTCTCCCTAACTCTGAAGAAAGTCAAGTACCCCCACTCACAGCTGGGCAGACCAGAGGCCCCACGCATGTATACATTTTTCATGGGTGTGATTCGCACCCAGCAGAATGGAAGGCGAGTGCTTCTTCCTCTAAACCCACCAAGCCTTTTCCCACGACTGGGAAAAACCAAAATGTGTCATTATGCCTGCGTGTGGCCCGTGTCATGTTCTTGTAACAACTTACAATCATGCCTATGGTGTAAGTTGCATGCATGCCTTACTATTATTGAACACCTTCATGTAAAGTACAGAGATATATACGCATATTTACAAGCCTATATGTACATGAACAAACACTGTCACATATGTAAGATATCTTACCACGGGACCTTCAAAGCCTTACGGAAACAGTTGTAAGTGGCACAGTTCTAAACACAGTAGACAAACAGAAGGTCACTAGAATAAAACATACATGTACAGATCCAACCAGTGCCAACGATGGAGACAGGGGGGTGCAGGTAGGGGTGGGTGTTGTCTAGGAAAATAGTTATCTTGTGTGTGTGTATGTGGGTGGGGGAAAGAGGTGGAATCAACAGTGATGTCTGGGAATGTAGATGTGATTGTGTGTGTGTGTGTGTGTGTGTGTGTGCGCGCGTTTGTGTGTGTTGGGGGAGTGAGTTGGGGACAAGACTGCAACAGCTTAACTCCCTCGCTACGAGCGCCGGGATTTCCCGATCATGTCTCAACAATGCTTGTATACGACCGTCGGAGAAATCCAACTTGGGTTTTGAAAATTCGTGGGGCTTTTACTATTTCCATTAACCGACACTAATGGCCAGATATAAATTCTTCGGTCATTCTTCGCCTTGTTTCAGGCCATTAGGTCACTGTACTCTGCAGCTGGTGTGGAGACAGTGCAAAGTTCTTGATACACAAGCTCTGCAGCGAAGCAGATGACGGAAAAGCAAATGGCCGAACAACTTTCGACATCTCAGCGCTCTTCAAGATGATCTCTTCCTTCAGTGCACTTGGACTGTGTGCAAGTTCGATTTTATGAAATTTCAATCAAAATGTGACCGTAGGAACTGATATATTGACCTGACTGTGTATATTGTAAGACATTTTTCACCTGAAAATTTCTCTAATTTTACTTGTACCATTACTCAGCAACCATGCGGGTTAGACAGTTGAAATTTCAGCATGTTGTACACCAATCTTTTTATATATAACCTGCCAAATTTCAAAGCTCTCTGTTTTCATTTGTTTGTATCAGAATTTTTCCTATGACCTATACAAATGGTGCGTATCAGGGGAACAGCAAGGGGCATAATTGTACGTAGCAAGTGAGTTAACATGTCATTCCTCAGATATCAGGGAGAGGTACAATATGAATGGGTCTGGGTTTGGGGTTGGGGGGCAGCTAATGGCACTGCCTGGAATGTGATGGAATGGGAGTGATAGCTACATGTGATGGAACAGGAACGATAGCTAACAATTCTTCTGGGTGCAGGGCCACAGAGGTACGATGTGCAGATATCGACATTTTGCAACACAGAGTGTGGAACTATACCTGCAGGAAAAGCTGACGCCATAACTCCTTGAAACCAAACAAAACCCAATGAACACTTCATGGGATATACACTAGAAAGTAACATCTGAAAATACTCTTGACACAAAAACAAAACCCAATAATCTCTTTATAAAACATGCACTTAAAAGTAAGGTTCTTAACATACTTCGACACGAAACAAACCAAGATGAACGTTCACATGAAACAAAATGTGAATAACCTTTTCATAAAAACAAATTTAAGCGTAATATTGGAATATATTTTAACACAACATACAACCAAGAATCATTGATAAAATGTTTTAAAACAACATGTGTTAAGTAATGAACAGAACATCCTGTTCTCTTTATGTAATGTATGCTCTACACCTTCACTAACTCCAACAATCTCTGTACAAGGTAGGCAAGAGGAAATAATGACTGCAAACCATGTTTGAGACCAAAGAATGATTTCAGAATATTGTTTGAAGCCAAATACAAAAACAAGGGTGGGAACTGCTGAAAACGGAGGAAATACAGGGGGCTCCCCCTGAAAATTTTGCACAGAGATTAAAAATCTGTGTAATCTAGCCATTTTTCAGGCATCAAATTAAACATTCGGAGTGCTTACAAACGTTTTCTTTTTTTTGCACTAGTTAATTCCTACATATG
The DNA here is from genome assembly GCA_030674185.1 of Monoplex corrugatus. Classification (NCBI taxonomy): domain Eukaryota; kingdom Metazoa; phylum Mollusca; class Gastropoda; order Littorinimorpha; family Ranellidae; genus Monoplex; species Monoplex corrugatus. Next base: position 42,807,648 of record JAPXFY010000028.1, read on the forward strand.
TACATATCAAATCACAAGTTATACTCATTATACTTATTCTACCTAAAAAAAAAACAAAGAAAGAAAGAAACCGGAAAAAGATTTTCTGGAGAGGAAACTGATTCTTTTTTTCATGGAAATCTGCCGATATGAGGAGAATTCCCACCCCTGAAAACACTTTTCACAAAACAAACTTGCAAAACAATATTATGTTTTTTTTCTTCTCTTTTCCAACACAAAACATTCCACAAAATAGTCATGATACATTAACAACCAGGAGAAGAAAAGACAGCATGTTTTCCAGTCTCAGCAGTACTGTTGTTGTTGATGACGATGCTGATGGTGTAGAGGGGATTTTTGCACGGATTACAGTTTGTGTCATCACACGAAAATAGTCTACTGCATGCACTGTTAGTCACCAAGATGTCATCAACATTAGTTAGAGAACACACATCAAACACAAAACAACTGACAGCAAACATGGTCAGACTGGCATACTACCAACAACTCAAGCAAAAGGTTATTTAGAAATCTGACAAAACGGTAAAATATGAAAAACATCAGAGCAAGTGAGTGAGTAATATGTGTGTGTGTGTGTGTGTGTGTGTGTATGTGTGTGTGCATGTGTGGTGTGTGTGTGTGCGCGTGCGTGCACGCCTGTGTGTATGTATGTACGGCATGTTTATGTGCGCACAAGTATGGCTGATTTAGAGAAAGTTCAGTACTGAAGTGCAATGAGATCTGAAAACAAGTGAACAAACAAAAATCCCTAAAATGAAACAATTTTCAAACAGCTACACAATTATACAAAGCAACTTGAACAAACAAACAGTTTGACATTTCACCTTCCTGTATTCCTGTTCTAATCTATTTTCTACACTTCCTCCAAAAATTAATGTACTTTACCAAGCTCTACTGCTTAATTCACACACGCCACAAAAAAAGCAAAAACCTACAACTCAGCAGTTGCATATCAAATGATCACCAGCAAGGTTTTTTTTTTCTTTTATAGTTAAAGAACTTTTATACCACATTGGCAGCTATCCATGATACCATAACTTAGAAAACCATGTGAGAAAATGTTCTTTTCCACACTGATGTGTAGGTTTAAAAAGTGTTCCATCCGCATAGTTTGACCTCAAAACACAATGAAGAGCAGAAATTTACACAGATATGTACATATACATAAAAGCAAAAGTAAGTACACGTTTCAGGACGCTGTTTGAAATGCATGTCACTGTGTTAGTAATAAAAACAACATCCAGTCAGTGGTTTGATAAATAAAATAATCAGTGTTTCGAAAATGCCAATGCTGCAAGTGTTTTGATCAACAAACGCTCCAAAGCATTTTAACAAAGAGAAGCTGCATGTGTTTGAGGAGGTGAGAGTCAGCAGTGTGTCAAACAAGGCAAAAAAATGAGCAGGTGTCTCGTGTGTGAAGGCATATGTTTCAAATATCCAATATGTACGCAAAGAGCCTTAACACTGGCTCTCATTTGTTCAACATCTTAATCAATGGTTTGTTCGTTGGACCTTCATTTCGGGTCACAATAATTCTCATTTGTTCAACATCTTAAACAATGATTTTGTTCATCAGACCTTCATTTTGGGTCACAATAATTCTGTATGCAGAACTAATTCCATCTTAAGCAAAACTAATTTTATCTCTGTTGATGCTGATTAACAAGTGTTTTTGGTAAATTCTACAATAGAATTCTTGGTAGTAAAGAAATGTTGCACAGCTTTTAGAAATTATACAGTAAATTTGCATTCATCACATACTGTTCGACTGAATGCCTTAATCACAAAATCATAAGAATATCATTCATTTCAGTTCAATGGCACATCTTCAATGAACAAACAAACAACAAAAAAATAGAGTTACATAATTTCGTTCAGTTTAATGGCATATGTTTTACCAAAATTCACAATTATCTACCTTTACTCCAATTTATAAATTGCATCTCATCCAGTCTGATTCAGCTGTGTCTTTTCATTAAACTTTTTTTCAGAATAATCCATTTTCATTCAATGTCATTGGTCCAGCTATCATTATCACAACAACCAACATCAATATACTCTGGATCAATAGCAGATCTTTCTCATCAAATAATAACCATCTGATGTATAGCTCAACAACAGACCTTTCTCATCAAATAATGACCATCTGATGTACTATATTATGGCTTGACAGCTGATCTTTCTCTTCAAATAATGACCATCTGATGTACTATATTATAGCTCAACAGCAAACCTTTCTCTTCAAATAATGACCATCTGATGTACTATATTATGGCTCAACAGCAAACCTTTCTCATCAAATAATGACCATCTGATGTACTATATTATAGCTCAACAGCAAACCTTTCTCTTCAAATAATGACCATCTGATGTACTATATTATAGCTCAACAACAGACCTTTCTCATCAAATAATGACCATCTGATGTACTATATTATGGCTCAACAGCAAACCTTTCTCATCAAATAATGACCATCTGATGTACTATATTATGGCTCAACAGCAGACCTTTCTCATCATACCATCTGATGTACTATATTATGGCTCAACAGCAAACCTTTCTCATCATACCATCTGATGTACTATATTATGGCTCAAAGCAAACCTTTCTCATCAAATAATGACCATCTGATGTACTATATTATGGCTCGACAGCAAACCTTTCTCATCAAACAATGACCATCTGATGTACTATATTACGGCTCAATAGCAAACCTTTCTCATCACACAATGACCATCTGATGTACTATATTATGGCTCAACAACAGACCTTTCTCATCAAATAATGACCATCTGATGTACTATATCATGGCTCGACAGCAAACCTTTCTCATCAAATAATGACCATCTGATGTACTATATTATGGCTCGACAGCAAACCTTTCTCATCAAATAATGACCATCTGATGTACTATATCATGGCTCGACAGCAAACCTTTCTCATCAAATAATGACCATCTGGTGTATTTTGGTTGAACAGGATAATGCTTTTGTCAAAATATAATCATCTGTTTTATTTACATTTATAGTGGCTTCTCATCTTTAAAATCTTAAAATTCTGCAGTTCATGTATAAATCACTGAGTTTACAGTAAAAGCAGAACTGTTGAAATCAAGCAGGGACACATGAGTTACAGAAATAATACAAAAATGGGGATTTCACTTTCAGCAAGGCAACAAAAGTTGGTGAGCTTCTTGCTACCACTGCCTTCCTAGTAATGAACGATGCCATGGACACAAGTAATGAATATCAAGTACTCCAATAAAATGACTCCCATAATAAAGCCACACTTACAAAGCAACTGATCATACAACATGTTAAAAGACCATTAGAAAAATCCTGGGAAAGGAAGAGAACAGGGGAACACCAAAACTAAAGACTATGCCTTTTGAAATGGCACTATTACCTGGGATGAACTGCATCAGTATAGCTGCTATGTCTTTCAGCACAGTGAGAATAATTTTCATTTGGTCCCAGGTTTCCCTCATATAGTTCCTTTTTTCTCCCCCTTCTTTGTTTGGTTACCTTTTCTCCTCTAAAATATGGCAAAGGTTCTTTATCATGTACGTCAAATATCAGGTATGGTCAATATTTCAATGCAGCACCTGTTTCAGATCTATTACCATCTTCACAAACTGTTAATCCACAAACTAATTTACCAATTATTCTGGCTTCAACTGCGGTCCACTTCTGCTGGGAATGATTACTTTTCCTTAAAAGAATATGAAAGATGAGTCAGAATTTCAACTATTTATTTCTAGAGTTTTTCCTTTTCAAATACAGATTATGTAGCAATTAGCCTTTGTATCTACCAGCTCTCTGTTCAGATCATTACACACTCATATTTTCAAACTTTATCATATTGGTGGTACTGACATTCATAAGAGCAAAAACCAAGGGTAAAACTTAACAGTTGTCTATGCTGTGAACATTTTAGCGACATGATAACCACAGCAAGCTATGCAGTTCTACTAGGTCAAAAACTATGGTTTTGAAGCATGAACACTAAAACACACATGTTAGTATTACAGACAGTACGTTCACAAAATGCTGTTTCCTGTACAGAATACATTTGCTTTCCTTTGGCAAAACACTGACAGCAGTATACGAATACTCAACAATAAAAGCAAAGCCTTTTTCCTTCTCATGTTGCATGTTTTGACATTGCATACATGTAATTTTTTAAAGGACTTTTTCTGTTGCATGTTTAACAGTAACATTGCATACATGGAAAAGGTAAGGGGCGATCCAGCTAACAGGAAAAAATTGATGTTTGCCAGAGGAAAACAGCTCAAGACAGAAAGCAGTCTGAATGAACATTGTGGAAAGTTACATGTAAATTACATAAATGTACTACAGAGTCTCTCTCTCTCACTACGCCACACAATTACAAGCGGGCAGCACTAGGGTGTACCTTGGCTTCTGCTGACTCTGGAATCGTCTCCACCGATCGTGACACCGCGCTGGCTCCGCCTGGCCGACGAAGCTGAAAACCGACTCGGTCATGAAACACCACAGCTGTGCGAGACGGTGAAACATCTCCGGCGACTCGCTCTGCGTCAGTGACAAGATCCGGACGTCTGCGATGTGACATGAATCGACGCACAGCGGGTTTGCTCTTCTGTCGTTTGATCTTGAATGTCTTGCGACTGCGTGCATCCTGGCGTTGCAGACGATGTTCACGTGGGTCGTCCAACAGGGAGGCCTCCCCTTCAGGTCCTGCAGGTACCCGTGCTGTAATATCACAGGTAAAAATAACTTGTGCTCAATTCTTTTTCAATGATGGATGTATGATACAGAAACTGTGCTCATATTTTTTCCTAGATCCCTAAGAAGCCAATTAGCTTACAGCTACAGCTTTAGATCCTTAAGAAGCCAGTCAGCTTACAGCTACAGCCTTAGATCCTTAAGAGGCCTGTTAGCTTACAGCTACAGTTACAGCCTTAGATCCTTCAGAAGCTTGTTAGCTTACAGCTACAGTTACAGTCTTTTAATCTGATTGTGTAGGTTCGAGTCTGGCTCAAGAAAACCGCACAGTTCACTAAGCTGTGAACAAGTATCTGATTCTGTGAAGGGTTCATCATCATCATCATGTGTCCTCCGCATGGTGTTGGTGATAATGGACCACCACATCTCTTGTCGCCGCAAGTATATCTTCCACCCTCTCTGTCCTTAGCCACCCTGCAAGTCCATCCAATATTTTCTCCCTGGGTCTACCTGGTGTTCCCTTTCCCTACAGCTTTCCTGTTGTGACCAGGTGCTCTAATTCCCCTTTCCTCATAAAATGGCCTATAAATGTCGCTTGTCTTTTCCTAATCTTTATCAATGATCTTCTTGTGTCTGCCATGATCAAGACTGTCTCGTTTGTTTTCTTTGTGGTCCATGGAATTCTCAACAATCTTCTTAGAAACCACATTTGGGCTGCCTGTATCTTGTTCTGGTTTAGCGTGTTGATTGTCCACACCTTCAAGAACATTCTAGAGTTCTTGAATGTGAAGGTTTAGGGAAAGTATAGCGGTGAAGAAGAGGAGATGGTTCCCCTCCCTCATAATGCTGACCCTGAGTGAAGACGTTTCCGCCATTGGCATCACATGATAGTTATTCCTGTAAGTCCAACAAGTGGCCAAAAACGCCTCACGTAAACCACACACAGTAAAATGAAGATGTAGGTTTCGCAGTTGGCAAGATCATGCTTTTTTAAAATTTTTTTACAAGCCTGTATTGCCATAGTCTAGGAGCTTAAATCGTAGAAACTATGGACAAATCGTGGTACTATGTGGGTCTGAGAATGTGAGACTAGGTCTGGTGAGCAAATGGTGAGACTTTTATGATCTCCCAGGTCACTACAACAAGCAGATCTACTAGTACCTGAAACCCCATCATGTGTATATACATGGTGAAAATCCTGTAAGCTTTGGCAGTGTTTAGTGGACTGGAGAAAAAAAGAAAATACCCACAATGAACATAAGTTCTTAAATGTTATATAGAACCAATACTGTTGTACGGTTGTGAGGTGTGGCAGTCACCAAGCAAACCAGAACAAGATTGAGGCAGCCGAGATGTGGTTTCTAAGAAGAATGTTGAGAGTTCCATGGACATCAAAGAAAACAAACGAGACAGTCTTGATGGAGGCAGACACAGGTAGATTATTCATAAGGAAGATTAGGAAAAGACAGGCAACATTTACAGGCCATTTTATGAGGAAAGGGGATTTGGAGAACCTGGTCACAACGGGAAAGCTGAAGGGAAAGAGAGCACCAGGTAGACCCAGGGAGAAAATACTAGATGGACTTGCAGAGTGGCTGAAGACAAGAAGAGTGGAGGAGATGCTTGAGGCAACAAGAGATAGAGACATATGGAAGTCCATGATCACCAACGCCATGTGGCAGGGCACCTGATGATGATGATGAACATAAGCCAAACAGTGAGTATGCAGACCATGCAGAAACATAATGCCTGCACATTTTGGGCTGAACAATAAGCATGCACACATCTAAGAAAACACTGCTCATCACACACACAGACACACACACATGCGCACACACACACACACACGCGCACACACACACACACACACATGCGCACACATACACACAAAACCAAACCAAAAAAATCCCGTTTCTGATTAAAAAATCCCACAGCCTCTCATTTCTAGGCTGGAAGCTCAGACTTAATGTGTCCTACCTTGACCATCAGGATGCTGGGGGTTCATTCAGAATAAACAGTATCCCCACCTTCTGGAAATTCTCTGCTAGTAATTTTCCTCTTTTCTGTCACTCTTTGTTTCTGCCTTTGCTTTCTGTCGTCTCTTCCTTTGCCATTTTCTGCCTTGCTGATTCACTCATTGTTTATAAACCTTCTGTCGATTGGGACTGATAACTGGGCGCATATGTTAACTGTAGATTTAGCTCTAAGAAATGTGAACTACTTAGTGGCAATTTTAGGTACCACAGACCTGGTTTTAAATGGCCTGAAAATTAAATTTTTAAAGTGTTTGATCTGGCCAATCATGATTTATGGCTGCGAAGCCTGGACTCTCACAAAAACTGATTGCAAAAGAATTGGGGCAGCAGAGATGTGGTTTTATCGGAGACTATTATGTGTCAAATGGACGGGCAGAAGAACTAATAAAAGTGTCCTGGAAGAACTTGATATGACCATAAAATTTACTAGCACACATCAACAAGAGAAGACTAAAATACATTGGCCATGTGTCACACAGCAAGAATAAGACCTCATGGCAACCATTTTTCAAGGAAAAACAGAGGCAAAAACGAAGAAAGGCAGATATAAAACTAACCACCAACAACAACAACCCCCCCCCCCCAAAAAAAAAAACCCCAACCTTTTAGTTCCCACCCCCCTCCTCCTAAACAAATGGACCATTCTTTCTCCCTTTCCTCACCTCTCCCGTTCAGGGCCTCACATTCCTCATTCTCAAAAGCGACGTGGGCAGGGGCAGCACGCTCTGTGTCCAGACTATTCTGCTTGGACAGACGTCCACGCAGGCAGATGGTTGCCTGGCGCTGTAGTCGTGGCGATCCCAATGTTTCTAGTTCTGTTTGTAAGAAACCGCAAATGATACATCTTCTGAAGGTTAGGACAACAAGATAATTAGAATACAGCAAAGCAAAAGACAAACACATGAATGCTTCTTCAACACATGAAACAAGGCAGGTACAGACTTTATGCAGAAATTCTTTTTTCAATTTTAATGAAAAGGCAGCAGATAGTAAAACCAAGTAACGGATTTAAAATCCGAAGGATAGGACAATTATGCGGATGATGAAATTCAGCTAAAGACACTGAAAAATATTTTCAAATGTATTTCAGTCTGTAAGCTTAGTGCTTGCCTGTGAAAGCATATGCACTAAAAAATATTTTCAAATGTATTTCAATCCGTAAGCCTAGTACTTGTCTGTGTGAACACATGCATGTATGTATCTCTGTGTGAGTGAGTATGTGTGATGTATGGAGAGAAACAAAGGATTCAGGGTGCAAACATGTAAAATTCGATCACTATGATTACAAACAGCTGTCAAGAGGACCAAACAGCAGAACATATAGTGTAACTATGCCACCTCTACCAAGAGGACCAAACAGCAGAACATATAGTGTAGCTATGCCGCCTCTACCAAGAGGACCAAACAGCAGAACATATAGTGTAACTATGCCACCTCTACCAAGAGGACCAAACAGCAGAACATATAGTGTAGCTATGCCGCCTCTACCAAGAGGACCAAACAGCAGAACATATAGTGTAACTATGCCGCCTCTACCAAGAGGACCAAACAGCAGAACATATAGTGTAGCTATGCCGCCTCTACCAAGAGGACCAAACAGCAGAACATATAGTGTAGCTATGCCGCCTCTACCAAGAGGACCAAACAGCAGAACATATAGTGTAGCTATGCCGCCTCTACCAAGAGGACCAAACAGCAGAACATATAGTGTAGCTATGCCGCCTCTACCAAGAGGACCAAACAGCAGAACATATAGTGTAGCTATGCCGCCTCTACCAAGAGGAGCCAAACAGCAGAACATATAGTGTAACTATGCCGCCTCTACCAAGAGGACCAAACAGCAGAACATATAGTGTAGCTATGCCGCCTCTACCAAGAGGACCAAACAGCAGAACATATAGTGTAACTATGCCGCCTCTACCAAGAGGACCAAACAGCAGAACATATAGTGTAGCTATGCCGCCTCTACCAAGAGGACCAAACAGCAGAACATATAGTGTAGCTATGCCGCCTCTACCAAGAGGACCAAACAGCAGAACATATAGTGTAGCTATGCCGCCTCTACCAAGAGGACAAACAGCAGAACATATAGTGTAGCTATGCCGCCTCTACCAAGAGGACCAAACAGCAGAACATATAGTGTAGCTATGCCGCCTCTACCAAGAGGACCAAACAGCAGAACATATAGTGTAACTATGCCGCCTCTACCAAGAGGACCAAACAGCAGAACATATAGTGTAACTATGCCGCCTCTACCAAGAGGACCAAACAGCAGAACATATAGTGTAACTATGCCGCCTCTACCAAGAGGACCAAACAGCAGAACATATAGTGTAACTATGCCGCCTCTACCAAGAGGACCAAACAGCAGAACATATAGTGTAACTATGCCGCCTCTACCAAGAGGACCAAACAGCAGAACATATAGTGTAGCTATGCCGCCTCTACCAAGAGGACCAAACAGCAGAACATATATAGTGTAGCTATGCCGCCTCTACCAAGAGGACCAAACAGCAGAACATATAGTGTAACTATGCCGCCTCTACCAAGAGGACCAAACAGCAGAACATATAGTGTAGCTATGCCGCCTCTACCAAGAGGACCAAACAGCAGAACATATAGTGTAACTATGCCGCCTCTACCAAGAGGACCAAACAGCAGAACATATAGTGTAGCTATGCCGCCTCTACCAAGAGGACCAAACAGCAGAACATATAGTGTAGCTATGCCGCCTCTACCAAGAGGACCAAACAGCAGAACATATAGTGTAGCTATGCCGCCTCTACCAAGAGGACCAAACAGCAGAACATATAGTGTAGCTATGCCGCCTCTACCAAGAGGACCAAACAACAGAACATATAGTGTAGCTATGCCGCCTCTACCAAGAGGACCAAACAGCAGAACATATAGTGTAACTATGCCGCCTCTACCAAGAGGACCAAACAGCAGAACATATAGTGTAGCTATGCCGCCTCTACCAAGAGGACCAAACAACAGAACATATAGTGTAACTATGCCGCCTCTACCAAGAGGACCAAACAGCAGAACATATAGTGTAGCTATGCCGCCTCTACCAAGAGGACCAAACAGCAGAACATATAGTGTAACTATGCCGCCTCTACCAAGAGGACCAAACAGCAGAACATATAGTGTAGCTATGCCGCCTCTACCAAGAGGACCAAACAGCAGAACATATAGTGTAACTATGCCGCCTCTACCAAGTGGAATGACAGCAGTCATGGCTGACTATAACTTCTCTGACCACCAACCTCCAAGACAGTCAGCAAGAACTGAAAACTACTTAGGACAACCACTGCCAGATGTGGCCTGACCAGAAAAATGGAAAAAACGAAAACAGAAGAACAATTTATACGATTATGAATAGTTCACCATAAGAAATGATATATGAGACTGAATAACTTATTGGTTAGTTTTCTGTAGCAGAACTTGCCAAACAAGTTTATGAAGAAGTTTCTATTTTAAAGGATTTTGCACATACCTATATACATGTAAATAAAGCAGAATCACCACTACCTGTCAGTGGTGCAGTGAAATTCTTCATCATTTTAGCAAACCTCAGATGCAAGATTAACACAATGGTGTGAGATAAGGAGGGAGGGATAAGTTGGTCAAAGCTTGGGGCATATCAAGGTCAGAGGATTAGCAAAAATGGATGGAGGACCATATGTAAAAAAATCCAATACCTTTTTTAATATTTTTTAAATGGAAAGAAGAGGGAGAAGCAAGATGCAAACCTGTAAATTACCTATACACTGTTAACACATGTTAACATACGTACATTTTTACCTTTAAACACACTATTGCTCAGGAATATACTCAGGCGCTCTCTTTTACATACTCTCTCTGTCCCCTGTGCACATATATACCTATACACAAAGTAATGTACCCTGTCCTCTCTGTCTATCTGTATTTCTCTCTCCCTCACACACACACACACACACACTCTCTCTCTCTCCCATGCACAAATATGCCAACACACAAACACAGAAAAATGTACCCCCTCCCAACACAAACACACACACTCTCTCTCTCCCCAACACATATATACCTACTTACAAACACAAGCACTGTATCCCCTCCTCACACACGTACACATACACTCCCTCCCTGCACATATATACCTACTCACTAACACATACACTCCCTCTTCACACACACACACACACACACACACTCTCTCTCCCAACACATATATACCTACTTACAAATACAAGCACTGTATCCCCTCCTCACACACGTACACATACACTCCCTCCCTGCACATATATACCTACTCACTAACACATACACTCCCTCTTCCACACACACACACACACACACACACACACACACACACATCACACACACCACACACACAACACACACACACACACACACACACACACACACACACACACACACTCTCTCTCTCTCCCAACACATATATACCTACTTACAAACACAAGCACTGTATCCCCTCCTCACACACGTACATTACACTCTCTCCCTGCACATATATACCTACTCACTAACACATACACTCCCTCTTCACACACACACACACACACACACACCACACACCACCACACACACACCACCACAACACACTCATTCTCCCCTTCCCTCCACACACCAGTTGGGGAACTGTCCTCCACAGTAGGTTTACGTGAAAACTTGTCCAAGATGACGGAGCCTCCATGCGCAATGATTCGCTTGCTGGCCCGCTCCCCTTGCACTTCCAACGTCACTTTGTCTGCTTCGTTCTCACTGGGACCATGCATAGGGGGAGCACTGTTGCTTGAACTCGAGCGAGAGAAAACATTGCCTGGTAGGGAAGATAGGAAACGGGAAAACTTGCAAACACATGTCCAAGTCACAGCTCAACAGAACTGGAATCCAACAAGCAGGAACAAATTGGAAAAGAGATTGTTAAAAACAAAAAACACAACCAACCAACCAAACATAAAAAAAACCACCCTCAAACAAGCAAAAACTTTCAAAAACCCCATACCAAATAAACAAACCAAAACAAAAACCCACCAGCACACAAAACAAAAAAGCATCCATCAAAAGATGGTTGATCAATATATACACACTGTCTCATCCCACATATTTTAGTCATTTGTCAATTTGTTTGTTTCATTCATTTGCCACTTTATTTGTTTCTTGTGCACAAACACATCAGCCAAATGCGACACTTTTGTGACCTATGCTCACGTTGAAATCATTATGCTTATAGAAAACAAGAAGACAAAGCATACGTGTACAACCACAGAATGTCTGACCACAATACCAGGATAGGCCTACAAATGTCTGCATGGCTAATTCTAATGAGAACCAATCATGTTATGCCCTTTCTGCCATGGATCTGGCTAACTGTATAAAAGCCAATCAGAATCATGCTTGTAAAAAACGGTGACATAATTGCACAGTATGGTTGATCAATTTAAAGACAAAGTCAAGGTATATCCATCTGGATGAAAAAAAAAAAGATAAATCATGAGAATCCTTCTGCATCATGAGAATCCCTCTAGATTAAAAAAACAACAAAAAAAACAACAACAACAGAAATCTATGCAGCTGTATCAGATTGCACAGATGCAACCTTGCATCCTCTGCTCATGTCAGCATGCACAATGCACAGCGAAACAAAGTTTTAAAATCAAGATTCTATGTTTTTGTTTCAGTTTCTCTACACAGATGTGCACACACATACCCCTCCTGTTACTGTCATTATATCATTATTCATACTAACATTCTTTGACTGTGTGCATTACAATTTGTCTGTTTTTCTATCATCCTATTATATGTGGAATAGGAATGCCAAGTTGTAAGACAAGTCTACTGGGACCTAATGATACCATCCTTGAAAAATGAAGTGTTCTGAAATTTTGTGTTAAATGTGCAGTGCAGCGAGGATTAGCTGTAAGACCGTTGGGATTGAAAGATACTATCCTTGACTCATAAAGTGTTCTGAAGTTTTGTTATATTAATAGGGTAGCAAGGTCAGTGGGACCTTATGGTATTATCCTTGACTAGTGCAGTGTTTTGACGTTTGAAGTTTTGCACATCATTTGTTAATACAGAGCTACTCCTGATTGTTCATGTCGGTTGGCAGGACTGTACAGACTCACTCATAAAAAGCTATAAAAATCATGACTCATTGGTGGTAACTTCATATACACAAATCTCTCTGTCTCTCTCTGTGTCTCTCTGTCTGTCTGTCTCTCTCTCACACACACACACACAACTTAATATCACATGGACTACCATTTCTCCTCACTGAAAATTGGTAAAGTAAACAGGAAAAGAAAAACAACATACACACGAAGTGGTTAAAAAGATCCCCAATTCCCCCCAAACAATACAACAAGAAGAAAGAAAAAGGATCCAGTGTTTCAGTACTGGCAGAAGAAATGCAAGAATAGAATTATTCCACTATCTATGAATTATTTCCCTATGTATGGAATTGTTCCCCCTTCTATGGAATTATTCCACAATCTATGAAATTATTCCACTATCTATGGAATTATTCCTATCTATCAATATCAATATTAAAGGAAAAAAACCCAGCAGCAGCCAATGTTATTTAAAAACACCATGAGTTTGTCAAAATATTATTCATGTCACAAAATGGAGGTATGGGCACAAACCTGAACATAGCAAACACGCTGTAAGAGTTATGAGGAAAACAGGATGTTTCATTCAACAAAAGCAGATTCCAACAAGAGGGTCGGTGGTGTGAAATCAGTCTGCAAAGTAATTTGGTAAGGATGGCATTCATACTGGATTATCTGAATAACATAAATTCGGGCCTGTTTGGAAACACACAGGGAAAAAAAACTGAGGGCTCTAAAACGTTCATTATCATGATAGCAGCAGTAATAGCACACATCTTCCCCTACCGCATTCATTTGAATGTTCTATTGCAACACTGTTTTATTGGGACTATCCTATCATTGTATTGCTGTAGCAGTCCAGTCACTTTATAGAAGCTTTCAATGTCAAGCCAACCTCCAGCGGAGACTTGCACAGTTGCCGTTATTTAACTGGTTAGTATACTATGTCTCTATCATGTACATGCTAGTTATATACTATGTCCTGATCCATCATATAACGACTATATCACTATGTCCTGATCCATCATTCACTGTCATTCACTAGTCCGTTCATATCAACTTGGTAATTGTCCATGTTGTTCCTCAATAGAATTGGTTCTTCCTTGTCCTGATCCATCAATACACGTCTATAATCACTATGTCTCATACATCAAGTATCCATGTCCTGTTCCAACATAAACACGGTTTTCATGTCTTCCAGCTGGTTAGATCTTAGAACACATTTTACACTTGTCTGTTCATTCAGTTAATGAGTCATCCTATTCATTATACACTGGGTTATTTACAGTATTTAACGGTTATATCCTAGTTCCTTTAAATGTTAAATCTATCTATTGTCTGATCTTGCTTTATGTCTCTGATCATGACATGTCAGCTGATCCATATATAACCTGGTTATATCACTATGTCCTGATCCATCATATAACACTGGTTATATCACTATGTCCTGATCCATCATATAACACTGGTTATATCACTATGTCCTGATCCATCTTATAATATTCAACAACACTGGTTATATCACTATGTCTTCATACAACACTGGTTATATCACTATGTCTGATCCTCATATAACACTGGTTATATCACTATGTCCTCAAACACTGGTATATCACTATGTTGTCATCATATAACACTGGTTATATCACTATGTCTCATCATCTAACACTGGTTATATCACTATGTCTGTCCATATAAACACTGGTTATATCACTATGTCCTGATCCATCATATAACACTGGTTATATCACTATGTCCTGATCCATCATATAACACTGGTTATATCACTATGTCCTGATCCAATCTGATATCTGTCATACAACACTGGTTATATCACTATGTCCTGATCCATCATATAACACTGGTTATATCACTATGTCCTGATCATCATAAACACTGGTTATATCACTATGTCCTGTCATCAATAACACTGGTTATATCACTATGTCCTGATCCATCATATAACACTGGTTATATCACTATGTCCTGATCATCAAACACTGGTTATATCCACTATGTCCTGATCCATCATATAACACTGGTTATATCACTATGTCCTGATCCATCATATAACACTGGTTATATCACTATGTCGTCATACAAACACTGGTTATATCACTATGTCCTGATCCATCATATAACACTGGTTATATCACTATGTCCTGATCATCATATAACACTGGTTATATCACTATGTCCTGATCATCAATAACACTGGTTATATCATTATGTCCTGATCCATAATATAACACTGGTTATATCACTATGTCCTGATCAATCATATAACACTGGTTATATCACTATGTCCTGATCAATCATATAACACAGGTTATATCACTATGTCCTGATCCATCATAATAACACTGGTTATATCACTATGTCTCATACAACACTGGTTATATCACTATGTCCTGATCAATCATATAACACTGGTTATATCATTATGTCCTATCAATCATATAACACTGGTTATATCACTATGTCTCAATCAACACTGGTTATATCACTATGTCCTGATCAATCATATAACACTGGTTATATCACTATGTCCTGATCATCATACAACACTGGTTATATCACTATGTCCTGATCAATCATATAACACGGTTATATCACTATGTCCTGATCCATCATATAACACTGGTTATATCACTATGTCCTGATCAATCAAATAACACTGGTTATATCACTATGTCCTGATCCATCATATAACAGTGTTATATCATTATGTCCTGATCAATCAATAACACTGGTTATATCACTATGTCCTGATCCATCATATAACACTGGTTATATCACTATGTCTATACAAACACTGGTTATATCACTATGTCCTGATCCATCATATAACACTGGTTATATCACTATGTCTCATACAACACTGGTTATATCACTATGTCCTGATCAATCATATAACACTGGTTATATCATTATGTCCTGATCCATCATTAACACTGGTTATATCACTATGTCCTCATACAACACTGGTTATATCACTATGTCCTGATCCATCATATAACACTGGTTATATCACTATGTCCCATACAACACTGGTTATATCACTATGTCCTGATCCATCATATAACACTGGTTATATCACTATGTCTCATACAACACTGGTTATATCACTATGTCCTGATCCATCATATAACACTGGTTATATCACTATGTCCTGATCCATCATATAACACTGGTTATATCACTATGTCTCATACAACACTGGTTATATCACTATGTCCTGATCCATCATATAACACTGGTTATATCACTATGTCTCATACAACACTGGTTATATCACTATGTCCTGATCAATCATATAACACTGGTTATATCATTATGTCCTGATCAATCATATAACACTGGTTATATCACTATGTCTCATACAACACTGGTTATATCACTATGTCCTGATCAATCATATAACACTGGTTATATCATTATGTCCTGATCAATCATATAACACTGGTTATATCACTATGTCCTGATCAATCATATAACACTGGTTATATCACTATGTCCTGATCAATCATATAACACTGGTTATATCACTATGTCCTGATCAATCATATAACACTGGTTATATCACTATGTCCTGATCAATCATATAACACTGGTTATATCATTATGTCCTGATCAATCATACAACACTGGTTATATCACTATGTCCTGATCAATCATATAACACTGGTTATATCACTATGTCCTGATCCATCATATAACACTGGTTATATCACTATGTCCTGATCCATCATATAACACTGGTTATATCACTATGTCCTGATCCATCATATAACACTGGTTATACCACTATGTCCTGATCAATCATATAACACTGGTTACATTATTATGATCTGATCCATTGATCAATAACACTGGTTATATCATTATGTCACTTTAATCATGAATGACAGTAATCTTTTAGCAAAGATGCCACATGGCTGTCCCTTTCATTCACAAAGTCTGCTTGACATACATGTACAGACAGAACTCCCATTTTTCAATCTGAACGTGTAGATTCGTGTCTGATCCAGAAAATGTATTTAATACACTGGCCTCCAGTCTATCTAGCTGTGAATGGGCAACTGGCTTTCTTCAAAGTTATGGAAAGGTGGAGAAGTGATGGAGAGGCAATGGGTGCTGCACTCATTATGCTGGCCCTGAAAAAAAAACTTGAGTCTCTTCCATCTGACTCCTTTATGACTCAGATTATGAGAAAACGTTTACATGTAATGATGATAGTCACCGCTATACTACTGTCATTGTTATACTATTATGTCCCTTACTAATGACAGTCATTGTATAGTCATAGACACCGCAGTGTATTTCCCTATACCCAAACACTCCAAGCATGCAAAATGTCCTTTATCATCAACATTAAGGACATCATATTTGCTGTTCCATCTTCTACCCTGTTTCAGTGGTACTTACCCCTTGAGGCACATTCTGGCTTTTCAACGTACAACCAAATCCATGTTCATACAAAGTTCCAGTGTCAGAATGTCCAAAAGACATACCAATGTCAAACTGCTGCTGGTCTACACAATGGAAGAGGCTGTACTGCCGAAAAGATTCTTCAGAGAAATTCAACAGTGCTTTTTACAACTCAACACAAACAGGGCATTGCCTACTAAACCAGATACTAACAGTTATTGCTCTGTCCTGAAGCTAGACCAAGGAAGCATCCCCCCCCTTGTAAGGAGTACCACTAAAATGTCCTTACCCATGAACCATTGACACAAAACACCCCAGGTGGAATTCATTACCACATGACAGCAGTGTTAGCCTCTACACATTCTGTTTGATCCCTGTACCTGTCAAACTATGCTAACTGAAGTTTCGTCTGACCTTTACTGTTCCGCGTGGCGTTGATAGTCACAGATGATCTGATTGGGCCGATGATTTCAGCGGCAATCTCCGTCAAATTGACAGGCAGCTGTCGCTCTGGTAACTGCGTTGAGAGAAATCTGTCTGGTCTGTGGCAAAAGTGGCTGCCCTTGACCGGTAACCTAGCAACAGAAACATGATGACAGGAGTGAGAGACATGTAATATCAAAATATAAGCTACTGCATTGTGTCAAAAGCCTGAGATGATGATGACGTAGAAGATGAGATGGTAGTGACAGTGGTGGAGGATGGGTTATTGTTGGTTTATTTTCCATTTCTATGATCTGAGCCATGTTTTTTTTTTGATGCACCTATGTGCATTGTTTGGCATTGTTCACCCTGCACTGTTTAGGTGTACTGTGGCACAGTCTGCATACTCCCATTTTTGATGAGCATGCAAACTGTTCTCTTTTTTCCTTGTTTCATAAGCCACTGAACACTGACACGACTAACACATCTATAGAGTCTGTAACACTATATCTGATGTACTGTGTATGTATACACATGTGAAGGGGTTCAGGCACAAGAAGATCAGTGACATCTACTGACTAGTAGACTAAAATATTCCATCTTTACCAATCAGGTGGTACTACATCTACTGACTAGTAGACTAAAATATTCCATCTTTACCAATCAGGTGGTACTACATCTACTGACTAGTAGACTAAAATATTCCATCTTTACCAATCAGGTGGTACTACATCTACTGACTAGTAGACTAAAATATTCCATCTTTACCAATCAGGTGGTACTACATCTACTGACTAGTAGACTAAAAATATTCCATCTTTACCAATCAGGTGGTACTAATCTACTGACTAGTAGACTAAAATATTCCATCTTTTACAATCAGGCGGTACTACATCTATGACTAGTAGACTAAAATATTCCATCTTTACCAATCAGCTGGGTACTACATCTACTGACTAGTAGACTAAAATATTCCATCTTTACAATCAGCTGGTACTACATCTTACTGTACTAGTAGACTAAAAATATTCCATCTTTACCAATCAGCTGGTACTACATCTACTGACTAGTAGACTAAATAATTCCATCTTTACCAATCAGCTGGTATACATCTACTGACTAGTAGACTAAAAATTTTCCAGCTTTACCAATCAGGTGGTATTGTTGTAGTATCGAACACAGGCTGTCCAAATGGGAATCTGATGTCCTGACCACTTAATTACCCATGCTCATCAGGTTGGAGTTGTAATGAAGGTGGTTAAAAGGTGGTGATGATGGTGGTGGTGGTAGGTATAGGATAATGATACTGTGGTAGAGGGAGCAATGGTGACAATGGTAGAGGCGATGACAATAAAGATGTTGGTGGTGGTGTGGTGATGATGACTGTAGGATAATGATAATGGTGGTGATGGTCATAGTGATGACAGTGGTATAGTAATGATTATGCTGACAATGTAGATGTTATTAATGATGATGATGATGTTAGCTGTTACATAATGATAATGGATGTGAGGTGGTTGTGATGACAATGGCAGTCATGATATGATGATGATGACAACAAAGATGATGATGATGATGGTAACTGTAAGATCATGATAATGTTGATGCAGGGAGCAACGATGACAATGGTAGTGGTTATGACAATGATGATGGTAAAGATGATGATAACAGTTGCAAGATAATGAGAGTGGTGGTGAGGTTGCAGTGATGACAATAGTAGTGGTAACAACAACAATGATGATGTAGGTGTGTGTTGTTATTGATGATGATGATGATGATGGTGTCAATAATAATGTCAATGTCGTTGCTGCTGCTCATGGTGAATTTACAATTTATCTGATGATGATGATGTCAATAATGACGTCAATGTCGTTGCTGCTGCTCATGATGAATTTGCAATTTATCTTTCCATCAACGCCGCACTGCACAAAGGTCAGGGGGTCAAGCTTCAGACTAACAAGCTGAGTCGTCTGATACAGCCATGGACTCAAAATCTCATGTCTCGAGTTCAATCCCCTCCCACAACAGAAACGTTCGCTTGTTTTCTATCCATCTTCATGCTTTGATAATGCTGGTGCTGTCAGCATTTCATCCCTCCCAACCCCATCCCCATTTCAAGACCTAGCAAGCCCACCGAGTTTTACGCAGGCTTAACTCACTCGCTGTGTACAATTATGCCCCTTGCCGTTCCCCTGGTACGCATTATTTGTATAGGTCATGAAAAAATTCTCATACAAACAAATAACAACAGAGAGCTTTGAAATTTGGCAGGTTATATACTAAAGGATTGGGGTACAACATGCTGAAATTTCAACTGTCTAACCCTCATGGTTGCTGAATAATGGTACAAGCAAAATTAGAGAAATTTTCAGGTGAAAAAGTCTTACAAAATACACAGTCAGGTCAATATATCAGTTCCTACTGTCACATTTTGAATGAAATTTCATAAAATCGAACTTGCACACACTCCAAGTGCACTGAAGGAAGAGATTGTCTTGAAGAGTGCTGAGATGTTGAGTGTTGTTTGGCCATTTCGATGGCTGTTTCGCTGCAGAGCTAGTGGGTCGTGAACTTTGCACTGTCTACACACCAACTGCAGAGTACAGTGACCTAATGGCCTGAAATGAGGCTAAGAATGACCGAAGAATCTATTTCTGGCCCTTAGTTTCCGATAATGGAAATATTGAAAGCCCTGCGAATTTTCAAAACCCCAAGTCGGATTTCTCCGACGGTCGTACACAAGCGTTGTTGAGACATGATCCGGAAATCCTGACGCTTGTAGTGAGAGAGTTAAGGAGTCTGCCAGATAACTGCCGGTAGATGGGTGGAGCATGCATGGGGCTGTCAGAGCGTGATGAATTCTCTCTTGAAGAAGCTCCAGACATGTATTATATAATATAATTAATCCTTTCTACAAGAAGACCCAGACATGTATATATGACAATTAATCCTTTCTACAAGAAGACCCAGACATGTATATATGACAATTAATCCTCTCTACAAGAAGCTCCAGACATGTATATATGACAATTAATCCTCTCTACAAGAAGACCCAGACATGTATATATGACAATTAATCCTCTCTACAAGAAGACCCAGATATGTATATATGACAATTAATCCTCTCTACAAGAAGACCCAGACATGTATATATGACAATTAATCCTCTCTACAAGAAGACCCAGACATGTATATATGACAATTAATCCTCTCTACAAGAAGACCCAGACATGTATATATGACAATTAATCCTCTCTACAAGAAGACCCAGACATGTATATATGACAATTAATCCTTTCTACAAGAAGACCCAGATATGTATATATGACAATTAATCCTCTCTACAAGAAGACCCAGACATGTATATATGACAATCCTCTCTACAAGAAGACCCAGACATGTATATATGACAATTAATCCTCTCTTCAAGAAGCTCCAGACATGTATATATGACAATTAATCCTCTCTACAAGAAGACCCAGACAGATATATATGACAATTAACCCTCTCTTCAAGAAGCTCCAGACATGTATATATGACAATTAATCTCTCGCTTCAAGAAGTTCTAGACATGTATATATGACAATTAATCCTCTCTTCAAGAAGCTCTAGACATGTATATATGACAATTAATCCTCTCTTCAAGAAGCTCCAGACATGTATATATGACAATTAATCCTCTCTTCAAGAAGTTCTAGACATGTATATATGACAATTAATCCTCTCTTCAAGAAGCTCTAGACATGTATATATGACAATTAATCCTCTCTTCAAGAAGTTCTAGACATGTATATATGACAATTAGTCCTCTCTTCAAGAAGTTCTAGACATGTATATATGACAATTAATCCTCTCTTCAAGAAGCTCTAGACATGTATATATGACAATTAATCCTCTCTTCAAGAAGCTCCAGACATGTATATATGACAATTAATCCTCTCTTCAAGAAGCTCCAGACATGTATATATGACAATTAATCCTCTCTTCATGAAGCTCCAGACATGTATATATGACAATTTTCTTTTCAAAAAGCTCCAGACAGGCATATATGACAATTAATTCTCTCTTCAACAAGCTCCAGACAGGCATATATGACAATTAATTCTTCAACAAGCACGAGACAGGCATATACAGGGTGTTTCAAAAAGAATACGCCAAAATCATCACGTGATGTGTCAAAAACGAAAAAAATTACAAACCTCTAGCATGAACACATGTGTTGTATATACATTCAAGTTTCATTTCACGTTTTATAAGTGCTCAATGTGGCCACCACCGGCAGCGCGGACAACATCAAGCCGATATGAGAATTCCTCCCAAACGCGCCTCAGCATGTCACGGTCACGGTGGACCGTGGTGAACGCGCCTCACGGTGAACGCGCCTCAGCATGTCACGGTCACGTTGATTGCAGCTGTTATTCGATCTTTCAAGTCATCGATACTTGCTGGAAGTGGTGGAACATAAACTTGGTCTTTAACATACCCCCACAAGAAAAAGTCACACACAGTGAGGTCCGGGGATCTGGCAGGCCAAGCACAGAGAGCAAGGTCTTTAGCACCTCTCCTCCCAATCCATCGCTGAGGCACGTTTTCATTCAGATAAGCTCTAACCCCGATATGCCAATGGGGTGGTGCTCCATCTTGCTGAAAAATGAAGTCATTCGAATCTGCTTGCAGTAAAGTGAATAGCCAGTTTTGGAGCATTTCGAGATAGGTTTGTCCTGTAACGGTGTTTCCTTCAAAGAAAAAGGGACCATAGACCTTGTCTTGAGACACAGCACAGAAGACGTTCACTTTAGGGGAATCTCTTTCATGCTCAACAGTTTCATGTGGGTGATCTGTTCCCCAAATGCGCACATTGTGACGATTGACTGTGCCGCTCAAATGGAAAGTCGCTTCGTCACTAAAAACTAAACGTGAAAAGAGAGTTTCATCACCTTCCTCCATCTCCAGCATTGACTCACAGAATGTCCTCCGCATCACCTTGTCATCATTAGTGAGTGCTTGGACGAGGCTTAGTTTGTATGGTTTCATGTGTAATCGTCTCTTTAACACACGCCAGACAGTGGTATGAGGGATGGCAAGCTGAAGACTTGCTCGACGTACGGACTTACGTGGGCTGCTCTCAAATGCATCATGAATCCTCTCCACTTGCTCCTCTGTAACACGTGGTCTTCCAGGACTCTTTCCTTTGCACAGACACCCACTCTCTTTAAACTGTCTAACCCACCGTCGAATGCTCTCACGATGGGGCGGATCAATGCCGAATTCTGTTCTGAAAGCACGTTGCACCGTGACAATGGCGTTTGTTTTCGCGAACTCAAGCACGCAAAACGCCTTCTGCTGAGGAGTCGCCATTTTGATTGATCTTCCCACAATTCAGCTGCACCGGAAGTTATACTAACGACAGCGGTGAAACTGACACCCAATCAAACTTTGATAACTACTCTATCAAATAACCACTGATTCAGTCCACTACAATGCTATAGACCTGAAAAAACTGCGTAATGATTTTGGCATATTCCTTTTGAAACACCCTGTATGACAATTAGTCCTCTCTTCAAGAAGCTCCAGACATGTATATATGACAATTAATCTCTCGCTTCAAGAAGCTCCAGACACGTATATATGACAATTAATCCTCTCTTCAAGAAGTTCTAGACATGTATATGTGACAATTAATCCTCTCTTCAAGAAGCTCCAGACATGTATATATGACAATTAATCCTCTCTTCAAGAAGTTCTAGACATGTATATATGACAATTAATCCTCTCTTCAAGAAGTTCTAGACATGTATATATGACAATTAATCTCTCTTCAAGAAGCTCCAGACATGTATATATGACAATTAATCTTCTCTTCAAGAAGTTCTAGACATGTATATTGACAATTAATCTCTCTCTTCAAGAAGCTCCAGACATGTATATTGACAATTAATCTCTCTTCAAGAAGTTCTAGACATGTATATATGACAATTAGTCCTCTCTTCAAGAAGCTCCAGACATGTATATATGACAATTAATCTCTCGCTTCAAGAAGCTCCAGACACGTATATTGACAATTAATCTTCTCTTCAAGAAGCTCCAGACATGTATATGTGACAATTAATTTTCTCTCAAGAAGCTCCAGACATGTATATGTGACAATTAATCCTTCTCTTCAAGAAGCTCCAGACATGTATATATGACAATTAATCTCTCTTCAAGAAGCTCCAGACATGTATATGTGACAATTAAGTCTTCTCTTCAAGAAGCTCCAGACACGTATATATGACAATTAATCCTCTCTTCAAGAAGCTCCAGACATGTATATTGACAATTAATCCTCTCTTCAAGAAGCTCCAGACATGTATATATGACAATTAATCTCTCTACAAGAAGCTCCAGACATGTATAATGACAATTAATCTTCTCTTCAAGAAGCTCCAGACATGTATATATGACAATTAATCTTCTCTTCAAGAAGCTCCAGACATGTATATGTGACAATTAATCCTCTCTTAAGAAGCCCAGACATGTATATGTGACAATTAATCCTCTCTTCAAGAAGCCCAGACATATATATATATATATGACAATTAACTCTCTTGCTACGAGTGTCGGGATTTCCTGATCATGTCTCAACAATGCTTGTCTATGAGTGTCAAAGAAATCCGACTTGAGATTTGAAAATCCACGGGGCTTTCAGTATTTCTGTTAACCGAAACTAATAGCCAGAAATAGATTCTTTGGTCATTCCTAGCCTCGTTTCAGGCCATGAGGTCACTGTACTATGAGTTGGTGAGTGGACAGTGCAAAGTTCACGACCACTATCTTCGCAGCGAAGCAGACGACTGAAAAGCAAATGGCTGAACAATACTCAACAACTTGGCGCTGTTCAACACAATCTCTTCCTTCAGTGCACGTGGAGTGTGTGCATGTTGGAACTGATGTATTGACCTGATTGTGTATTTTGTAAGACATTTTTCACCTGAAAATGTCTCTAATTTTACTTGTACCATTACTCAGCAACCATGAGGTTAGACAGTTGCAATTTCAGCATTTCGTACACCAATCTTTTAATATATGACCTACCAAATTTCAAAACTCTGTTTTCATTTGTTTGTATGAGAATTTTTTTCATGACCTATACAAATGGTGCGTATCAGGGAACGGCAAGGGGCATAATCGTACGTAGCGAGCGAGTTAATCCTCTCTTGAAGAAGCTCCAGACATGTATAGATAACAATTATTACAGTCATCCACAACTCACCGACAGCTGTACAGGCCTGTAGCTGATCTCTAAGCTGTTGCAGCTCCACAGAGAGGGTGAGGAGAATGGTGGCCGTGGATTTTGGGTAGGCGGAGTTGTATCCCTGCAGTTTGTCCTTGATGGTCTGTTGGATGTAGTACTCCTGTGCCGTGTCGCAGTTCACACGCATCATCTGTTCGAATGAAACAGAAAGTTTTTTTCTCAAGTTACAGGAAGCAAAGATAACAGAAAGAGGTTTTCTTTTTTTTGTTGTCACAGTGTAGGCAGTATAAGGCAACAGAAAGATGTTTTCTGTGTCAAGCTGTAGGAAGCAGAGACAAACCAGAGGACTTTTTTGGGGGGTCAAGTTGTGGGAAGCAAACAACAGAAAGGATTGGAGTGTTCTTGTTTTTTTTTTTTTGTTTTTTTTTAATGAGTTGGAGGAAGCAAGGACACAGAAAGGAGTGTTTTTTTGTTGTTTGTCCTTTAACCATTCAGGACACTGCTGCCTTCTCGGTCTTCTTGTTCACCATCATACCTGGAGTTAAATTTCAAGGATGAAATAAATCACACTCTGTAGTGTACCCATAGGCCCACACAGCTTCTTCCGCCAGCTCAAAGGCATGGCCTGATCTCCTCCTCTGCGACTGGTAGCTCTGACAGTCTGTACCTCCTTCTGCGACTGGTAGCTCTGACAGTCTTGGAGGATGTGTTCTGCTGTCTGGTCAGCTTCTCCATAAGGGCATGGGGTATGGTATAAGTCAGAAATGCTTCTGATACCTGAGCTGGATCTCAAGGATAAAAATCTTTTATTAACCCTCTAAGAATCTTTCCCTTTCTCCCAACAATGTCCAAGCTAGACACCTAAATAACAAAATGCCACTGTCATTTTTCACAACATGTTTATCTTTCCTGGAGGCTGACACTGCTGTACAGAGCATCATGTAATATATACCAGTAATATAGACATCCTCACACCTTATTGTTATTGTTGTTATGTTTAAAGCCCAGCCGACTGCGCAGAGCCATATCAGGGCTACAACTGTTTCAAAACATACACAATACTTCAACAAGACAAAAAAAAGGAAAAGAAAATTCAAGTACACATATGAATGAATTTGCGTACATAATCTCGGGAGATGCCCCTGGCATTGACCACTGTGTCCAATTTATCACACACAGGATTAAAAAAACATAACCGAATACAAATTTAAACACAACTAAGGGCTCTGTAACATATATAAAATTGGGCCTAAATGATCTGAAAT
Organism: Monoplex corrugatus; assembly: GCA_030674185.1. Taxonomy (NCBI): domain Eukaryota; kingdom Metazoa; phylum Mollusca; class Gastropoda; order Littorinimorpha; family Ranellidae; genus Monoplex; species Monoplex corrugatus. The sequence goes on from JAPXFY010000028.1 coordinate 42,833,863, forward strand.
TGTTTTCGCATATCTCATTTCCTTGGAGCCAAAAATGCACTTCATACATGTATCCAATGATCAATCCTAAGAGAAAGTATGTAAGACTTTATCGAACATGTACAAGTGAATGGACCAGCAAGGCAGAAAATGATAGGAAGAGATGACAGAAAGCAAAAAAGAACAAGGCAGAAACAAATGAGAGACAGAAAAGAGGAAACTTCAAGCACATAATTTCCAGAAGGTGGGGATATCACTCATACTGAAAGAGCCCCCGGCATCCCCACGGGGGGATCGTCACACCTAAAGTTAATGTACACATAAAGCCCTCACCTTGAACCTGATGAAGGTGTGCAGAAAGCAGGAAGAGTGATGGGCGGTGAGTCACCAGGAAATCCAGGAATCGCCACATGGGCAGACCAACTAAAACACAACAGGAAACATATACCATGCAAACCTCTTACAGTCCTGCCTTGTCTTTTTTTTTATATTACCGTTATTATCAATGTCGAAAGCCCAGCCAACAACACCAAGCCATATCAGGGTTATAATCTTCTTTAAATACTTAACACCTTGCTGACCCTTGAAAAATTATCTGGCAAAGAAAATCAAGTACACATTTCAATGCATTCACACACATAATCTAAGAACATGTCCCAAGCATTGACCATTCCGTTGAATTTATCACTAGGGGTGTTTAAAAACCCCACCAAACATCTGAAAACAAATAAACGTAACTATATACACTTAAACATATATAAAAACTGGCTTAAATGACCTACTCAGAGTTAAAAATGCATACATGTACCAAATTATCAATCCTAATACAAAGTATGTAAGTCTTTAAGAAAACATGCAGGTAAATGGACCAGCAAAGCAAAAAATGATAAGAACAGATGACAGAGAGCAAAGAAGGAAGGCAGAAACAAAGAAAGTGACAGAAAAGAGGAAATTTCTAGTACAGAATTTCCAGAAGATGGAAATACTATTTATATTGAAAGAGCCCCTGCACCCTCATGGTGGAAACCATGCAAATGATTATTTGTGTGAATCTGCTCAAACCACACTTAACAGAACATACAACACAATGCACAATTTATCAATCGATCAAATCATGTCTTCAGGTTTACAATCTCTGGGTAAATCTATTCAAAGTCACACACATAGAATACACAATCTACCATCACTGATAGACTTAATGTAAATCAGAGAATATGCAGCCTATACCTTATCTACCCAACAGTCTACTGTTAAATCACTCCAACAAAACACAAACTGTAGCCTACTGGCTGACTTATTAAATGACAATATACAGTCTCCACTATTCCGAAAACTACAACCGACATACAGTATGGAATCTGGAGTTTATTCAAGAGGGGTTCACTGCACTCAAAACAATTCCAAATACCCTTCACCCAAATCTGCCAGCAGTAAGAAACTCTGGGGCGAGCCAGACAACAGAAGGTCCTCAGAGAAGAAACCCCCGTCAAGCAAGTACTTCGGCCCTTAATTCCTGACAGTCTAAGTGGACTGGGCTGCATCCAGGTCATGGCTCCTAAATGCCTTTCTGCTGTTGCTATTAGTTGGCAGAATCCCTGAACCTGTCCAAAACCTAACGGAGGGGGGGAGGGGTGGGGAAACCATAAAACACTAAGCTTATGCCACCAGAATGATTGAAGCAATAACCCTTTGACTCCTGCACCCTATCCACCAACTGTAAAAACTTAACCCTTTGACTGCCTCACCCTATCCACCAACTTCTTGCAGGAAGCAGGTGGATAGGGCAAGGGAGTCATAGGATTAAGTTTTTGCTTTGCTAGAATGGTTGACAATGCAGGATGCTGGTGGACAGGGAGCGGGAGTCAAAGGGTTAAGATGGGCAGTAAACAGGCCAGTTTTTAACGCTGCAGGCTGGGACTCACCTCAAGATATCAGATCCTGAATCTACAGCACTATATATCTACTGAACTACCAATATATATTTGTTGATCAGAGTCTGGGTCACTACAGTATAGAAGCTGACTCCTTGAAAACCACAACAGAATATGCAACCTAATCTGAATCAAAAAGCACTGTCACCCACCCAACAAACACACACACACTCCCTCCCACTGATTCACCCCCCCCCCCCCACCCAACCAACAGAATAACATTTACCTTTGTCCTAGACAGCCAGTGGCTGAACACTATCATCCACCCCCACCCAACACCACTGAACTATCATCCAACCCCAACCAAACACACACAGGTAATAATCCCCTACCCCATACACACAGAGAACACCACAGTCAGTTACCTTTGCCCTTGAGAGCCAATTGCTGAATGACCTTGGCAACATGATGCCACTCCGAGGCCAGCTGTTTGTCGAAACACACTGCCAGTACCTCCAGACCTGTATATATGCAATAATCATGAAACACAGTCATATAAAACACAAAAGAAAAAAGAAAACAACACTGCACAGAATATTCATGGATAATTGTAGCCCTAGCTTTGAGCAACATTAGGACAACTCACTCACAAGACCGTAAACAGCGATTTTGAGTTTTCTTTCCCTTAAATACAGTTCACAATGTAGATCTACAAAATTCTCAAGAAAAATGTAAATTTGTGATGAAATATTCATCTTATTTGCCCTTTCTCTCATGATAAATACTACAGATGTGAGAATACTGACAACTTTATTTATTTGCCTTTTCTTTTTGGTAAATTCTACAGATATGTGAATACTGTCAAAAATCATTCTGTCCTTTGATCTCAGGACAAAAGGTACAGATTTGTGAATATTGCCAACTTTATTTATTTGCCCTTTTTTCATGGTAAACAATAACGTGTGAATATTGCCAACTTTATTTATTTGCCCTTTTTTCATGGTAAACAATAACGTGTGAATATTGCCAACTTTATTTATTTGCCCTTTTTTCATGGTCAGGTCGGATAGATGTATCCGCTACTGGTAACCTGGAACCCAGTACTACCTGTCACAGGGTTGAATTGCTGGCGACTAAACCAGCAACCCCACCAGTCCTCTCAGGAGGATGGTGAGGAGGGTGGCTAGAAACCCTGGTGGAAATAAATTAGATCCATCAAAGGGCGCCAGCTCTGGAGAGCTACCCGCGGCCATCTAGTAAGGGAGTAAACCCTGACAGTAAATCCGGTGTGGGGCCCCTAAGGCGGTTGGATGGCAAACTTTGTCACTTTCTGGCAGCTCCTGCGGCCGCGTTGGCACCAAAACGTAACAGCCCTGCTGTTCCTTTGGATCTGTCAGCGAGGTGGAGAGGGGGGACAAGTTGCATGGGCAACAGCCTGTCTTCCATATTACACTGCCCAGGCTTACATCCGTCCATTCATCCACAAACACTCTGCACCTACGACCTGGAGAGGACACTCCAGCCTCGCTACTAACACTAGTGTCGGCACAACACGGGAAGCAACAGATACCGGTGATAAGTCATTGCTCAACTGGCGTAGAGCTGACGCCAGGGGTTGCTTTTGACGGTGGGAGAGACCTTCGTGTCTTACTGGACAGCTACCGCCCACCTAAGCTGGGCAGCCCCCAGCCAGTTAGGTGCTGTCCCGCCACGACCTGCCTTCTTCATTGGGTGCATGAAGATTAGGAGAAAATCTGACAAGCAGGTCGTTAATTACTGCACCAAACAAAAAGAAAAATTCAAATTCAAGAAACGGATCAGGAAAAGGATCAGCAGTGAAACTGGGCTGTTGGAATGTCCAAACAATGATGCCTGGGCTCTCCCAAGATCTGCAAGACATCAGCGACGCCAGAAAAACCGCCGTCATAAACAGCGAACTAAAGAGGCTCAATGTGGACATTGCCACTCTGCAGGAAACACGGCTGGCTGACTCAGGAACACTAAAGGAAAGGGACTACACCTTCTTCTGGCAAGGAAAGAGTTCTGATGCCCCAAGAGAGAACGGAGTAGGCTTTGCAGTAAGGAACAGCCTGCTGAACATGATTGAACCAGGCAGCGGCGGTTCAGAGCGACTCTTGACTCTCCGCCTCAACACCACCGAAGGCTATGTCACTCTCATCAGCGTTTATGCCCCAACTCTGTCCGCCTCTCCAGACACCAAGGATGAGTTCTACGAAAATCTTGCATCAACCATAAGGAACATCCCCAGGACAGAACAACTTGTTCTCCTGGGTGACTTCAACGCCAGAGTGGGTGCAGACAATGACTCATGGCCATTCTGCCTCGGTTCCTTTGGAGTGGGGAAAATGAATGAGAATGGACAGCGACTGCTTGAGTTTTGCGCCTGCCATGAACTGTGCATCACCAACTCCTTCTTCAAGACGAAGCCTCAGCACAAAGTCTCCTGGAGGCATCCCCGCTCAAAACATTGGCACCAACTGGATTTGATCCTAGTAAGACGTACCGCTATCAAAAACGTTCTCCACACTCGCTCTTATCACAGCGCAGACTGCGACACAGACCACTCTCTGGTATGTTGCAAGATCAGGCTACAACCAAAGAAGTTCCACTGCTCAAAGAAACAAGGGAACCCTCGCATTGACGTCAGCAAGATGTCTCAGCCAGATCTTGTGGAACAGTTCGCAGAGGCCTTTCAGAGAGAATACGATGCATTGCAGCCCAGAGACTCTGCCACTGAGAGATGGGAAACGCTACGAGACACCATGCACCGCATTGCTATGGCCACCTTTGGGAAGAAAACTGTGAAGTCCCACGACTGGTTTGAGGCCAAATCATCAGAGATGACTCCCACTGTTGAGGCCAAGCGTGCCGCACTCACCAAATATAAGCGGTCACCCAGTGAGAAGAACCTGCAAATCCTCAGGGCTGCCAGAAGTAAGGTTCAGCTTAACGCCAGGCGCTGCGCAAACGAATACTGGACAGAGCTCAGCGAAGAGATACAGAGTGCTGCTGAAAGAGGCAACATCCGAGGAATGTATGATGGCACCAAGAAGGCACTGGGACCAACACAGAGCAAGATCGCCCCCCTCAAATCCTCCACTGGGGAAGTAATCAGCAATCCTAGCCAACAGATGGAAAGATGGGCGGAACACTACTCCGACTTCTACTCCACACAGAACATGGTGTCCCCCTTAGCCCTCGATGCCATCAAGTGCATGCCGGTAATGGAAGAACTTGACGCAGAGCCAACTGCGGACGAACTCAGCAAGGCCATTGATAGCCTGGCATCAGGGAAGGCACCTGGCAATGACGGAATTCCCCCAGACCTCATCAAGTACTGCAAGACTTCTCTTCTGCACCCTTTGCACGCAGTTCTCTGTCAGTGTTGGAATGAGGGAGCTGTACCACAGGACATGAGGGACGTCAAGATCATCACCCTGTACAAAAACAAGAATGAAAGGAGCGACTGCAACAACTACAGAGGTATCTCGCTCCTCAGCATTGTTGGCAAAGTCTATGCTCGGGTCCTCCTAATCCGCCTGCAGAAACTGGCTGAACGCGTCTACCCAGAATCACAGTGTGGTTTTCGAGCAGAGATCCACGGTAGACATGGTCTTCTCCCTTCGCCAAATCCAGGAGAAGTGCAGAGTGCAGCGGATGCCCCTGTATGTGGCATTCATTGACCTCACCAAGGCCTTTGACCTAGTCAGCAGAGATGGCCTTTTCAAGGCTCTCCGAAAAATCGGCTGCCCCCTCAAACTGCACAGCTTAATTGAGTCCTTCCACTCAAACATGAAAGGGATGGTGCAGTTCAACGGAAACCTCTCCAAGCCCTTCGACGTACGCAGCGGTGTGAAACAAGGCTGCGTCCTGGCCCCAACCCTCTTTGGAATCTTCTTCGCTCTCCTCCTGAGGCATGCGTTCAGCACAGCGCAAGAAGGGATCCACCTGCGGACCAGATCAGATGGCAGGCTCTTCAACCTCGCCCGCCTCAGAGCAAGGACAAAGGTACGTGAAGCCCTCATCAGAGACATGCTATTTGCCGACGATGCCGCAGTTGTGACCCATACTCAGCGGGACTTGCAGTCACTAATGGACCGCTTCTCCCAGGCCTGCAAAGATTTTGGTCTGACCATCAGTCTTAAGAAGACAAACGTCCTGGGCCAAGACACGCCATCTCCACCAGCCATCACCATTGATGACTATGAGCTTGAAGCCATCCATCAATTCACATATCTTGGGTCCACCATCACCGATAACCTCTCCCTTGACACAGAGGTCGACAAGAGAATCGGGAAGGCAGCCACAACACTAGCCCGCCTCACACAAAGGGTGTGGACAAATCCCAAGCTGACCACAAAGACAAAGATGGCTGTATACAATGCCTGTGTCCTCAGCACCTTGCTGTATGGCAGCGAGGCGTGGACCACGCATGCTCATCAGGAGAAAAGGCTCAATACCTTCCACCTGAGAAGCCTACGGCGCATACTTGGCATTTCCTGGCAAGACAAGGTGACCAACACCGAAGTCCTAACCTGCGCTGGCCTCCCAACCATGCATACCATGCTGAGACAGCATCGGCTGCGCTGGTTGGGCCACGTTCGCCGCATGGAAGATGGTTGCATCCCAAAAGACATCCTTTATGGTGAGCTTGCCACAGGGCAGAGAAACATTGGCCGCCCACAGCTGAGATACAAAGATGTTTGCAAGCGTGACATGAAGGCGCTTGAGATCAACACCGAGTCCTGGGAGGACCTCGCAGACGACCGCAACAGCTGGAGAACTACTCTCAAGAAACAGCTGCGGATTGGTGAGGACAAACTGTCAGCTGCTGCAGCAGAAAAGCGAGTTCGCAGAAAAGGGATGACAGCCAACAGACCAGCATCAGCATACACATGCGACCGCTGCGACAGACTGCCTCTCTCGCATTGGTCTGTACAGTCACAGGCGACGCCGCTTGGACCAAGCAGACAGCCCATCTAGACATTAGAACGGATGTACTTTGTCCATGGTCAGTCATGACCGAAGGAGGCCTACTATTTCATGGTAAACAATGTGTGAATATTGCCAAATTTATTAATTTGCCCTTTTTTCATGGTAAATATTAATAATGTGTGAATATTGCCAAATTTATTTAATTTACCCTATTCTTTTTCATGGTAAATATTAATTATGTGTGAACATTGCCAAATTTATTTCATTTACCCTACTTTTTTCATGGGAAATACCAATGATGTGTGGATATTGCCAAATTCATTTCATTTACCCCTTTTTTCATGGTAAATATTATTAATGTGTGAATATAGCCAAATTTATTTCATTTATCCTATTTTTTCATGGGAAATATTAATAATGTGTGAATATTGTCAAATATGTTTCATTTACCCCTTTTCTCATGGAAATACCAATGATGTGTTGATATTGCCAAATATATTTCATTTACCCCTTTTCTCATGGGAAATACCAATGATGTGTTGATATTGCCAAATATATTTCATTTACCCCTTTTTTCATTGGAAACATCAATGATGTGCGGATATTGCTAAATTTATCTTATCTGTCTTTTTTTTTCAAGTTTCCAAGATAAATATTACTGATGCGTGACTACTGTCAAATGTATTTTATTTACCCTTTTTTGTATGGTAAATATTTATGATGTACGAATATTGCCAAATTTATTCTATCTGTCCTTAAATATCATGGTAAAAAGTACAGATGTGAGAATATCGCCAAATTTATTTCATTTGTCCTTTTTATCATGGTAATTAATAATATGAGAATACTGCCAAATTTATTTCATTTGTCCTTTTTATCATGGTAATTAATAATGAGAATACTGCCAAATTTATTTCATTTGTCCTTTTTATCATGGTAATTAATAATATGAGAATACTGCCAAATTTATTTCATTTGCCCTTTTTATCATGGTAAATAATAATGTGAGAATCTGCCAAATTTATTTTATTTGCCCTTTTTATCATGGTAAATAATAATGTGAGAATCTGCCAAATTTATTTCATGTCCCCCCTTTTTTTCACGGTAAACAATACTGATGTGTGAATTTTGCCAAAAGAAAACGCGGATTTTCCACATACTGACTTATTCATCACCTAAACATTCAAAATAAACTATATAAAAAACAAGGATCAACAAATAAATTCTCCTATTATTTTCATTTTGTTTGTTATGATTAGTACTGTTTAAAGCCCATCCCACTGCTCACAGCCATATCAGCACTATAACAATCTAAAACAAAACACATCAATGACCATGGAAAAAAGAAAACCTGGAAAAAGAAATTAAGCACAAATATCACTGCATTCACACAAATAATCCAAGGACATGCCCCTGGCATTGGCAATTCTATCCAATTCACCATGTGGATAAACCCCCCCCCCCCCCCCCCCCCCAAAACACCCAGTACATAAACATAACTAAGTACACACAATCACATAAATGTAACTAACTACACAATAATATCCATAAAAGTTGGCAACAATGCTGCATGCAGAGACCGGTCTCATCTAAACAGCATGGAACAGCTGCTATTCACCAGAATACAAACCAACTGAAGCAGAAGACAAAGCTGAAGGACCTCTTCACAAACAGTGCCTGTGGAAGATTTGTTGTTATTGTCAGTGTTGTTTAAAGCCCAGCCGACTGCGTAGAGCCATATCAGGGCTATAACTGCCTCAAAACATACAAAACTTCAACAGGAAAAAAGAAAGAAAAGAAAATCAAGTACACATATCAATGCATTCACACACATAATCTAAGGACATGCCCCTGGCGTTGACCAATCCATTCAATTTATCGCACAAGGGATTTAAAAAACACACCTGAATACAAATTTAAGCATACCTAAGACACCAAAACATACATAAAAACAGGCATAAATTACCTAAAATTACTTCTGCACATCTCACCTCCCTACAGCCAAAAATGCCCACAATACGTGTACCCAATTATCAATCCTAAGAAAAAATACGTAAGACTTTATCAAACACATACAGGTGAATGGACCAGCAAGGCAGATAATGATAGGAAGAAATGACAGAAAGCAAAGCAGGAAGAAAGAAACAAAGAGAGTGACAGAAGAGAGGAAATTTCTAGCACAGAATTTCCAGAAGGTGGGGATACTATTTATACTGAAAGAGCCCCCGGCACCTCCACAGGGGAGCCTGTGGAAGACCACATGCATCCAGAACTGGTCTTCCATCCCACACACACACGAAAAACACACACCAGGTGATGGAGATTAGTATGCTTACTCATCCGTTCGACCACCAGGCGAGTCCATCAACATCATAATCGCCATCAACCATCGTCAAAACTTACCAATAAAGGCAGCGACATGCTGTAGCTCGTTGCCCACTCTAAGCGAAGTCTTGTCCATGGCGGACATGCTGCCGCTACGACTGTGCTCGGCACCGCCAATGTAGTGTGGCTTGGTGGAGGAGTTGTGATTGGCAGCAGGGGTAGAGGAAGGGTTGAGGAGACTGTTGACAGCCGTCAGTACAAACTTCATGTCCACTAGTAGAAGCTTGGGCATGTCTGCAGACATAATAGGTCAATAACAACCATTACAGAAACAGGACATGTCTACAGACATAATAGATCAATAACAACTATTACAGAAACAGGACATGTCTACAGACATAATAGATCAATAACAACCATTACAGAAAAAGGACATGTCTACAGACATAATAGGTCAATAACAACCATTACAGAAACAGGACATGTCTACAGACATAATAGATCAATAACAACTATTACAGAAACAGAGGATATCTGCAGACATAATAGGTCAATAAACCATAACAAACATATGTTACAGACATATAGGTCAATACAACTATTCACAACATAGTCTGCAGACATAATAGGTCAATAACAACCATTACACAAACATATGTCTGCAGACATAATAGGTCAATAACAACCATTACACAAACATATGTCTACAGACATAATAGGTCAATAACAACTATTACAGAAACAGGACATGTCTACAGACATAATAGATCAAATAACAACCATTATAGTAACAGACAATTCTACAGATACAAGAACAATCATAACATTGTAGAAACAGAGCACATCAAAGACATAATAGTTCAATAACAAACACAGTATAGAAACAGCAGACATCACAGACATAATAGGTCAATAACAACCATTACATTACAGAAACAGGGTATGCCTACAGACACAACTTTCAATTTACAACTATTACATTATATAAATAAACCCCCAACTTTTCCCCCAACCCATCTTCCTGCAGTGTTATCGCTCCTCATCGCTGATTTTGGTTCTTCAACATACCACAAAAGCAACTACATCCAATCAAAATCCAAGAACTAGCAATGTTAGGTGCAGTGAAGCCACACACCACAGGAGACTCAGCAATGACTGCTACCAGGTCACATCAATGGAGTTCAGTACACATGTTTGTATGATAAATCCTGCTTTCTGTGAACCCTTCTGTAAACATTTACACTTGAAGACACCCACAAGAGGAGACTCAACACTGCAGCTAGATATCACATCAGTGCAGTTTAGTACACTTGTTTATATGGTAAAACTTCTTTCTGTGATCCTCCTGTAATTGGCTATGCCTGGTCAATGACATTCTGCACAATAACATTTTTCAACGGCGCCATAATATGTCAATCACAGACAGGGGCAGTTACTTTTCTGTTACTGTCGACAAATTCCTCATCATGAACGAATAGTGATCATATGTGATTCCTACAAATTTCTCATCATGAATGGATAGTTTCTATACATATACCCTGTTGTAAGTGGACAGATAATGGTCATATGTGATTTCTATATATTCCTTATCATGAATGAATAATTAGTAGTCAAATGTTATTGTTGTTTAAAGCACAACTTCAAACTTATGCAATCTCAACTCCTCTCAACAGTCTCCGTTTTTGACCCAAAGTCTGATACAGATCCACCCACAACTGCTAAGCAAACCTGGCCAAAATATTTTTGCCACAGATACACACACACACACACCCCTCTCTCCAGCTGACATGAAAAATGATGACGCTTCCACAGCAGCAAAGCACTCTTTCTTAATAGACAGCCTGTACTTCATGCAGAATGCCACTGTGATAAGAAATAAATACATTACCGGTACCATATCAAACAACACATGACAGGCGCAGTAGTAAGGCGGGTAAGATGTCAAACTTCCAACTGAAAGGTCTGGGATTCAATCCTGCTTAGCCACCTCCTGCCTGATAGGAAAATCTCATCTCATCTTTCCCTCACCGGTAGGAGCCACGCTTGACGTCACAAGTTTTCTCCAGGTAACATGATTAAGACTTGTGTGGGCGACCTCCTGGATCTCCAGACCACAGACTTCGGCAATGTTGTTGAAATAGGAGGTGCGCCATCGTCCCTTTCTTCTTCTCTCCTCAACTTTCCCCTGCAGGTCCACTGACATCAGATCTGTTCTGATATTTTTGATTACATGGCCTACGTTTTCACTTTTCCTTTGTTGATCTCTGTCAGCAGCTGGCACCTGACATTCACTTCCCCTAACACGCTATCGTTTGTTCTTTTGTCTGTCCATTTGACTCTCATAAGTCGTCTATAGAGCCACATTTCTGCTGCTTTGGTTTCATTTTCTTCGTCTTTTCTTAGTGTCCAGGCTTTGCAACCACACATTAAAACGGGCCAAAACAAAACTTTCAGGATTCCTAGTTTTAAAAGTTGGGTAAATGACGGAGATTTTACTGATCTCCCAGGTCGACATCTACGCAGACCTGTAAGTGCCTAAATCCCCTTTGTGTGTACACACATGAACAACATCAAATATGCATGTTATAAAGATCCTGTGAGTCATATCAAGTGTCTGGTGACTTATGGAAACATGAACAACATCAAATATGCATGTTATAAAGATCCTGTGAGTCATATCAAGTGTCTGGTGACTTATGGAAACATGAACAACATCAAATATGCATGTTATAAAGATCCTGTGAGTCATATCAAGTGTCTGGTGACTTATGGAAACATGAACAACATCAAATATGCATGTTATAAAGATCCTGTGAGTCATTTCAAGTGTCTGGTGACTTATGGAAACATGAACAACATCAAATATGCATGTTATAAAGATCCTGTGAGTCATATCAAGTGTCTGGTGACTTATGGAAACATGAACAACATCAAATATGCATGTTATAAAGATCCTGTGAGTCATATCAGTGTCTGGCGACTTATGGAAACATGAACATCAAATATGCATATTATAAAGATCCTGTGAGTCATATCAAGTGTCTGGTGACTTATGAAACATGAAAAAACATCAACATGCATGCCCACTGCAGTATTCAGACTATGCAACAATGAACCACCTGCACAATGTGCACTTCAAATCAAACCAAACCACAGAAAAATAAAACATTCACCTCTACATCCACAACCCACACGGATACACAGGGGCAAGATAAAGTTGGTCAGCAGATTCAACAGACGATCGCTAGGGTGTAGCGCTGATGCTCCTCCGCAAGTGTGCTCCAGCGTGTAGCTCTCCTGAACACACAAGCACGCACAAGTATTGGAACAGATAGCTGCTTGTGATAAAGTATGAGAGACGACTCAACATGCAGACTGTGCAGCAATGAAATGGCTGCGCTATGTGGGCCAAACAATTAAAACACGCTTTGAATTACTCATACACACACACACACACACACACAACACACACACAGATACCCATCCATACACACACACATGTACACACAGAGACATACAAACCCGTGTACACACAGAGACATACATACATATACACACACTGACACCCACCCATTCACACACATATGTATACACAGAGACAATACACACACACATATACACATACAGACACCCACACATACACCTGTACACACAGAGATACTCACATACATATACACACACTGACACCCACCCATTCACACAAATATGTATACACAGAGACAATACACACACACATATACACATACAGACACCCACACATAAACATGTACACACAGAGAAACATACACATACACACACTGACACCCACCCATTCACACAAATATGTATACACAGAGACAACACACACACACATATACACATACAGACACCCACACATACACATGTACACACAGAGATACATACATATACACACACTGACACCCACCCATTCACACACATATGTATACACAGACAATACACACACACATATACACATACAGACACCCACACATACACATGTACACACAGAGATACTCACATACATATACACACACTGACACCCACCCATTCACACATATGTATACAGAGATAATACACACACACATATACACAGACAGACACCCACACATAAACATGTACACACACACATATACACATACAGACACCCACACATAAACATGTACACACAGAGATACATACATATACACACAGACACCAATCCATACGCACACACACACAGGTACACACAGAGACATACACACACACAGATACCCATCCATACACACACACAACATGTACATACAGACATATACACGCATACAAACAAAATGGAAGTGTCTATGCAGCCGCATGTAATCGAGGTCTATAACAAAACAAACAATAACCAGAAAATTAATGGGTTTAGTCAACTGACCAGAATGCAAAGCCATCAGAAGGCTCAACAAGCATACAACAAAAAATACACGTTGATTTAAAGCAAGAGAAACAGCAAAGAAGACCTGTACTGACGGTGTAAACCAGACCCTGAACATCAGCTTTTTTTCTCCCTGACACCAGTGATGGTACAAGCAGACTGGTAATAGAAAGGAAAAGGAACAAGTTGTTGTTAACCCTTTTGACTCCTGCACCCTGTTCACCAGCATCCTGTATTGCCAACCATGCTACCAAAGCCAAAACTAAACCCTTTGATTCCCTCACCCTATCAACCAGCTTCCTGCGGGAAACTGGTGGATAGGGAAAGGGAATGAAAGGGTTAGGTTTTCACAGTCGGTGAACAGAGTGCGGGAGTCAAAGAGTTAAAGAGCTTACTTCTACGCATAAAATCTCACTCACCCCAAGCGCCTGCATCTGCATGGCCACCAGTTTGACAACAGCGGAGCAGAAGACGGGTGCGACCTCCGGCCCACCGGTGTGATCGCTTCGGTGACTGCCGTGCGTGTTGAAGGTGGGATCACCCATAATGTGTACCCCACCCATCCCAGACAGCAGGATGGAGATGAGAACATTCACCAGCGTCTGTCAAAACCACACTATGAACATTTGACAATTGACTGGTAGCTGATTTCTGTCATATCTGATGAACAAACAGTCCTCACCAGATTTGGTTACAGTTTTTACTTAGTAAATGTTCAGTTTCTTCCTACTGCAGGAATACTGAGACAGGTTCTTGTAATTATTCTTGTTTGTGAATCTGAATAGTCTGCTTGAAGAAAAAACTGACTGCCTATCCAGACCGCAGTATGTGTAAGTTTATGAACAGTCAACTATATCACAGCTTTCTGCAGTGACACAAGATGCTATTTATGTTTGCTGTTTCTATGTCTCAGATAATTTGTAGACTGGCACTGGATTCTGTCATACATGGCAAATAGACAATACTTACAATAGGATTCTCTCAAACATGGCAAATAGACAATACTTACAATCTGGATTCTGTCATACATGGCAAATAGACAACACTTACAATCTGGATTCTGTCATACATGGCAAATAGACAATACTTACAATCTGGATTCTGTCATACATGGCAAATAGACAATACTTACAATCTGGATTCTGTCATACATGGCAAACAGACAATACTTACAATATGGATTCTGTCATACATGGCAAATAGACAATACTTACAATCTGGATTCTGTCATACATGGCAAACAGACAATACTTACAATATGGATTCTGTCATACATGGCAAATAGACAACACTTACAATCTGGATTCTGTCATACATGGCAAACAGACAATACTTACAATATGGATTCTGTCATACATGGCAAATAGACAATACTTACAATCTGGATTCTGTCATACATGGCAAACAGACAATACTTACAATATGGATTCTGTCATACATGGCAAATAGACAATACTTACAATCTGGATTCTGTCATACATGGCAAATAGACAATACTTACAATCTGGATTCTGTCATACATGGCAAACAGACAATACTTACAATCTGGATTCTGTCATACATGGCAAATAGACAATACTTACAATCTGGATTCTGTCATACATGGCAAACAGACAATACTTACAATCTGGATTCTGTCATACATGGCAAACAGACAATACTTACAATCTGGATTCTGTCATACATGGCAAATAGACAATACTTACAATCTGGATTCTCTCAAACATGGCAAACAGACAATACTTACAATCTGGATTCTGTCATACATGGCAAATAGACAATACTTACAATCTGGATTCTCTCAAACATGGCAAACAGGCAATACTTACAATCTGGATTCTGTCATACATGGCAAACAGACAATACTTACAATCTGGATTCTGTCATACATGGCAAATTGACAATACTTACAATCTGTTGTAATCTAATCTGTTAGCTATCACCTGTATCTGTTGTACGTAATCTAATGTTAGCTTTCAGTCCTAATCTGTTGTAACCTAGTGTGTTAGCTTTTAATCCTAATCTATTATAATCTAGTATGTTAACTTTCAGTCCTAGTTGTAATCTAGTGTGCTAGCTTTTAATCCTAATCTATTATAATCTAGTATGTCAGCTTTCAGTCCTAGTTGTTATAAGCCCGTGTGTTAGCTTTCAGTCCTAATCCATTACAATTCAGTGTGTTAGCTTTTAGTCCTAGTTGTTATAATCTAGTATGTTAGCTTTCAGTCCTAGCTGTTGAATCTAGTATGTTAGCTTTCAGTCCTAGTTGTAATCTAGTGTGTTAGCTTTCAGCCTGTTGTAATCTAGTGTGTTAGCTTTCAGTCCTAGTTGTAATCTAGTGTGTTAGCTTTCAGTCCTAGTTGTTGTAATCTAGTGTTAGCTTTCAGTCCTAGTTGTAATCTAGTATGTTAGCTTTCAGTCCTAGTTGTTGTAATCTAGTGTTAGCTTTCAGTCCTAGCTGTTATAATCTAGAGTGTTAACTTTCAGTCCTAGCTGTTGTAATTGAGTGTTAGCTTTCAGTCCTAGTTGTAATTGAGTGTGTTAGCTTTCAGTCCTAGTTGTTGTAATTGAGTGTGTTAGCTTTCAGTCCTAGTTGTTGTAATTGAGTGTGTTAACTTTCAGTCCTAGTTGTATGTGTACTTCAGATGTTGATTGTGTTAGCTTTCAGTCCTAGCTGTTTATAATTGGTGTTAGCTTTCAGTCCTAGCTGTTGTAAATTGATGTGTTAGCTTTCAGTCCTAGCTGTTGTAATCTAGTATGTTAGTTTTCAGTCCTAGTTGTTGTATAATTGAGTGTGTTAGCTTTCAGTCCTAGCGGTTGTAATCTAGTGTGTTAGTTTTCAGTCCTAGTTGTTGTATAATTGAGTGTGTTAGCTTTCAGTCCTAGCTGTTGTAATCTAGTATGTTAGTTTTCAGTCCTAGTTGTTGTATAATTGAGTGTGTTAGCTTTCAGTCCTAGCTGTTGTAATCTAGTATGTTAGTTTTCAGTCCTAGTTGTTGTATAATTGAGTGTGTTAGCTTTCAGTCCTAGCTGTTGTAATCTAGTGTGTTATTTTCAGTCCTAGTTGTTGTATAATTGAGTGTGTTAGCTTTCAGTCCTAGCTGTTGTAATTAGTATGTTAGTTTTCAGTCCTAGTTGTTGTAAATTGAGTGTGTTAGCTTTCAGTCCTAGCTGTTGTAATCTAGTATGTTAGTTTTCAGTCCTAGTTGTTGTATAATTGATGTGTTAGCTTTCAGTCCTAGCTGTTGTAATCTAGTATGTTAGTTTTCAGTCCTAGTTGTTGTATAATTGAGTGTGTTAGCTTTCAGTCCTAGCTGTTGTAATCTAGTATGTTAGCTTTCAGTCCTAGTTGTTGTATAATTGAGTGTGTTAGCTTTCAGTCCTAGCTGTTGTAATCTAGTGTGTTAGTTTTCAGTCTAGCTGTTGTAATATAGTGTTTGCTTTCAGTTCTAGCTGTTGTAATCTAGTGTGTTAGTTTTCAGTCCTAGCTGTTGTAATATAGTGTTTGCTTTCAGTTCTAGCTGTTGTAATCTAGTGTGTTAGTTTCAGTCTAGCTGTTGTAATATGTGTTTGCTTTCAGTTCTAGCTGTTGTAATCTAGTGTGTTAGTTTTCAGTCTAGCTGTTGTAATATAGTGTTTGCTTTCAGTTCTAGCTGTTGTAATCTAGTGTGTCAGTTTCAGCCTGCTGTAATCTGGCTTTTTGCCCTCCATCTACTGTAACCTAGTCTGTTAGTTTTCAGTCCTAATCCATTGTAATCTTGACCATTAGCTTTCACATTGTTTTAACCTAGTTTGTTAACTTCTGGCCTGTTGTAATCTAGTCTGTTAGCTTTCCGACCTAACAGGTTGTAATCGTCTGTTCATTTTCAGCCTGTTGTAATCCACTCTGTTAGCTTATAGACCTAACATGAAATTCAGTCTCTTAGCTTTTGGCCTGTCATAATCTAGTCTGTTAACTTTCAACATGTAGTTTAGTCTGTTAACTTTTAGCATGTTATACACAGTCTGGTCTGTTAGTTCTAAGCCCTTATCTGTTACAATTTAGTCTCTTAGCTTTCAGCCTCTAGTAATCTAGTCTGTTTGGATTGTTTTGGAGTGCAAAATCATGAAATACTGTTCATGCTTTGAACTAGTCAATGTGGTAGTATGTTTTGTGCAATGAACTACCGACTAAAAGGTCAAGGGTTCATATCCTGATCGATCTAAAAATTGTTGTGGGATTTTTCAGTTCTGATCGATTCCTTCCAAGAATTAAGTGTACTATGGGCTCAATGGGGAAGACCAGGACTCATCCACTTCACAGACATGTAATTAAGGGTGATGCTCAAATTTCCTGACCAACACTGCACAATGTCTGTATTTCTCAATCCTGGTTGATGCCAGGATATACCCTGACAGTAAACATAAGTACAGTCCATGCATGTAGTCGCAACCTAACAGGAAACTTCACAGCATCATCACTATCATTCCCTGAAACTTCACAGCATCATCACTATCATTCCCTGAAACTTCACAGCATCATGACTATCATTCCCTGAAACTTCACAGCATCATGACTATCATTCCCTGAAACTTCACAGCATCATCACTATCATTCCCTGAAACTTCACAGCATCATCACTATTATTCCCTGAAACTTCACAGCACATCACTATTATTCCCTGAAACTTCACAGCATCATCACTATCATTCCCTGAAACTTCACAGCATCATCACTATCATTCCCTGAAACTTCACAGCATCATCACTATCATTGACTGAAATTTCACAGCATCATCACTATCATTCCCTGAAACTTCACAGCATCATCACTATCATTCCCTGAAACTTCACAGCATCATCACTATCATTGACTGAAATTTCACAGCATCATCACTATCATTCCCTGAAACTTCACAGCATCATCACTATCATTCCCTGAAACTTCATGGCATCATCACTATCATTCCCTGAAACTTCACAGCATCATCACTATCACTGACTGAAATTTCACAGCATCATCACTATCATTCCCTGAAACTTCACAGCATCATCACTATCATTGACTGAAATTTCACAGCATCATCACTATCATTCCCTGAAACTTCATGGCATCATCACTATCATTCCCTGAAACTTCACAGCATCATCACTATCACTGACTGAAATTTCACAGCATCATCACTATCATTCCCTGAAACTTCACAGCATCATCACTATCATTCCCTGAAACTTCACAGCATCATCACTATCATTGACTGAAATTTCACAGCACCATCACTATCATTCCCTGAAACTTCACAGCATCATCACTATCATTGACTGAAACTTTACAGCATCAACACTATCATTCCCTGAAACTTCACAGCATCATCACTATCATTCCCTGAAACTTCACAGCATCATCACTATCATTCCCTGAAACTTCACAGCATCATCACTATCATTCCCTGAAACTTCACAGCATCATCGCTATCATTCCCTGAAACTTCACAGCATCATCACTATCATTCCCTGAAACTTCACGGCATCATCACTATCATTCCCTGAAACTTCACAGCACCATCACTATCATTCTCCTGAAACATTCATGGCAATCACACTATTCATTCCCTGAAACTTCACAGTATCATCACTATCATTCCCTGAAACTTCATGGCATCATCACTATCATTCCCTGAAACTTTACAGCATCATGACTATCATTCCCTGAAACTTCATGGCATCATCACTATCATTCCCTGAAACTTCATGGCAGCATCACTATCATTCCCTGAAACTTCACAGCATCATGACTATCATTCCCTGAAACTTCACAGCATCATGACTATCATTCCCTGAATAACTCACAGCAATCATGACTATCATTCCCTGAAACTTCACAGCATCATGACTATCATTCCCTGAAACTTCACAGCATCATCACTATCATTCCCTGAAACTTCATGGCATCATCACTATCATTCCCTGAAACTTCACAGCATCATCACTATCATTCCCTGAAACTTCACAGCATCATCACTATCATTCCCTGAAACTTCATGGCATCATCACTATCATTCCCTGAAACTTCACGGCATCATCACTATCATTCCCTGAAACTTCATGGCATCATCACTATCATTCCCTGAAACTTCACGGCATCATCACTATCATTCCCTGAAACTTCATGGCATCATCACTATCATTCCCTGAAACTTCACGGCATCATCACTATCATTCCCTGAAACTTCATGGCATCATCACTATTATTCCCTGAAACTTCACGGCATCATCACTATCATTCCCTGAAACTTCACGGCATCATCACTATCATTCCCTGAAACTTCACAGCATCAACACTATCATTCCCATCATCAAAGCACTGTGAACAACTGTCCCAAATTCTATGCCTATTATGTCCTGCTCTCCCCGTGACCTCAGTCTGGGTGGGTCTGGAGGTATGCTGGACAGCTGAACCAGGCGGTGTTGGGGTAGTGAGACTAAGAATGGTGAAGAACATGGGGCAGCGCACACACACACACACATGAAATAAAACAAAACAAGAAACTTTCATACTTGTTTTTTTTAAGAACATTATTTTTCTGACTAATGTTTCAGGTAATGGACAGTGCGGACTTCACATAAACCCGAACACAACCTCACCTTCAGATGGGGCAAGTAGGCGATGTAGGCAAACTTCTTCAGGGTCTGGTACACTCCTGAAGATCATAAACAATGAAACTGTCAACATACATAAAATATGTAACACTCTCACAAATAATTAAGGGTCTCATACGGTTAAGATCTGATGCATTCCTGAAAAGTAAAAACAACAAAACTGTCAACACATATGTAACATGTCACACTCTGGGTCTAACGAGTAATACAGTATGGGTCTGATACGTTCCTGAAAAAGAGTAACATCAAAACTGTCAACATTTATGTAAGTTGTAACATGTAACACTCTCACACATAATTTAGGACCTCATACAGTTAAGATCTGATACACTCCTGAAAACTGTCAACATATATGTCATATGTTACAACATATATATAATGTTACTCTCTCACACATAGTACTGGGTCTGACATAGTCGGGGTCTGATACCTTCCTGAAAAGTAGTAATATCAAAACTTTCAATACATATGCAACATGTAACACATTCACACATAATTTAACATCTGATACACGCCTGAAAAGTAGTCACAAAAAACCCAAAAAACTTTCATCATATATGTAACATGTAACACTCTCACGCATAATTCAACATCTGATACACGCCTGAAAAGTAGTCACAAAAAAACCCAAAAAACTTTCATCATAATATCACATGTAACACGTAACACTCTCACACATAATTTAAGATCTGGTACATGCCTGAGAAGTAGAAACAACAAAACTTTCAATCTATGTGTAACATGTAACACATCTTTGCAACATTCAACACTTTCACACATAATCTATGGTCTGAAGCACCCCTTTATTATACTTATTAGTGTTTAAAGCCCAGCCAACTGCTCAGAGCCATCTCAAGGCTATAACCATCTTAACAAAACACACTTATCTAAACACATTGATGACCCTGGAAAAAAGAAAATCTGGAAAAGAAAATGAAGTCACATATTCCATTTATGTACATAAAGTAAGGATACGTTCCTGGCATTGGCCAATACCACTGGGAATTTTAAAAAATCACCAGTGATGTTAGTGCATATGGAATTCATTCCAAACGAGGAGACGTCGCCGAGAAACTGAAACTAAAACTGAGACACACAGAGACATGAATGCACAGACACTCAGAGATACTCACAAACAAACACACACACACACACATACACACACACATACATACATACATACGCACACACACACACACAGATAGAGAGAGAGAAAGAGAGAGAGAGAAAGAGAGAGAGAACAAGAAAGGGAGACTGACTGAGCATTATTGATGAGCCCCAAGCCATTCACACAATGTAACTGCCAAAATATCAAATAACTAAAACTCACAAATAAATGACAACAAACACTTAAAATCGTGAGAAATGTCATATATGATGTTACAAAGAGAAGACGTTAAATCAAGGAACACACACACACACACACACACACACACACACACACACACACACACACACACACACACACACTTACCTTTAAGGATGTTGGCAGCTGCTTCCCAATCCACCTGTCTCTGTCAAAACAAAAACTTTACATTACTTACAAATGTCACAACGTCCACTTACTCATATTTATAGTCTTTTTGTCACAATGGATTTACCGTGTGAAACTCCCGCTGCTCTTCCAATTAACAGCATGTCACCGCAATGCATTGCCACCCATTTTTTTTTATACCAAAACTTCCCTTCTCACCTTCATCTGAACAATTACCCTTCACTTACACAACGAAAACTCAAAGAAAACACAACTCAGAAATAACATGTATTCCTTTAACCAGTTCAGTGCCTATAAGCCGTCAGCTGACGCTGCACAAAAGGTGTTGCTATATTGCCTAAGAGCCGTCCGCTGACGTTGCGGGAGTTTTCCGATTTTTTGTTCACAACTGTGTGAGCCAGTCAGCACACAGGAACGCTGCACACTGAGCTATATGTGTCTACAATATAAAAATAGGATGTAAATTAGGATACGTCATAGGGAAGACACCTTTATTGTCGCTAATATTTGGTAACTGGACCACGTGAAGTGGAGCACAATGGCGACGCAACCTTCGACAAGCCGAACGGTGGCTCACGTCAGCGGACTTTCACGACTCTAGAGGCCGTTCAAATGATTTTACAGCATGATGACAATTGAGAGAATTTGTTATCTGATGATTCGCTTCAACATGAGGGTGGAGAAAGTAACAATGACCACGCCGACATTCAACGCTTGCTGGCTGAATCGATGCAAGCAGACGATAACAAGTACGAGTCAGACCGCGACTGCCGTGGTCAGTGCGAGTGGCGAGCGCGCAGGCCGTGACACTTCGGACTTTGGACCCAACAGCAGTGAACGTGATGGTACATGGTGAGATGGGTCACGCACGTGTTCGTGGTGTGGGAAGGGGGGAAGATGAGAAGGGGAGAGGGACAGGAGAGGTGCAGAGGAGCTGTGCCCCAGTTAGATGGCATGGCAGGGGGCGTGGCGATCAGCGAAGTGTTTCGCTCACTGAAAATCTGTTGGCCTCCAAATGGACAACAGTCAGACATTCCTCAATTTTTATGAAATCCAGGATTGAAAGTGGGAACTGGTGACGTGTGCTATGCTTTTTCAAGCTGTTTCTGACTGATGAGCATGAGCTGATTGACTTATTTGAATAAGGATTCTGATTCTGGGCTTATTTTCTCTTGTTTTGATTGCAGAACCTGAAGAACAGAGAGAACCAATTCATGAGTGTCTGAGTACATTGACTGTCATGTAGTTTGACTGTTCAGTGTCTAGTACAATCACTTTTATGTTTACCGAAACCAGGTCTATCATTGATGGGATGGTTACTTACTTATTTGTCTGCATGGATTTAGTATCGTTTCATGAACATTTTATGATGTCATATGTTTTGTTTTCATTTATGTATGTAAACTGACAACAAACAAGTCATTTTCAGCTGTTTTTTTGTTTGTGAGTGTGTTGGGTATCAATCTGTAGAGATGGAAACTTACTTTTTAGACAACACAAAAAAATTATTTCCATTTGGAATGCCTGGACAGGTCTTTGCAATCAAGCTAAGAGAAAAATAAGCCCAGATTCAGAATCCTCGTTCATTTTGCTTCAAAAAACACTTATGTTTCTTTGTTGTATCTCTTACAGTTTTTGCACTAGAATTTTTTGTTAATTATTACCCTCGAATCCTCAAAATTCCCCGGCAATGGGGAAGCACATGTTTACGTTTTTCTCTGGCACTGAAAGGGTTAAACTGGAATTTTCAGATTTTGTTGTGTTGCCAAGACTTCAAAATGAAGCACAGAATTGACATGAACATACATGTACTTAAACTTTTCCATATGTATTTTCAATAACAATCAGACATAGAGAGAGAGAGAGAGAGATGAGGGGGGGAGAGAGAGATGAGGGGGAGAGATGGAGGAGAGAGAGAGACAGAGCGAGAGAGACAGACAGAGAGAGATGGAGGGGGAGGGAGAGAGAAAGAGAGATAAGGGTGTGACAGAGACACAGAGAGAGAGAGAGAGAGAGAGAGAGAGAGAGAGAGAGAGAGAGAGAGAGAGACAGAGAGATGGAGGGAGAGAATGAGAGAGAGACAGAGAGAGAGAAAGAGAGAGAGAGAGAAAGAGTGAGAGAGAGAGAGAGAAAGAGAAAGACAGAGAGAGAAATAGAAAGAGACTGACTGAGCATTAATGATGTGACCCAAGCCATTCACACAATGTAACTGCCAAAATATCAAATAACTGAAACTCACAAATAAATGACAACAAACACTTAAAAACATGAGAAATGTCATGTGTGATGTTACAAATAATACATATTTACTAAAAAGGGAGAGAGAAAAAAACAAACAATGTGAACTGACCCGCAGAGCTGTTTTCTTGGAGATTTTGGTGAAGAGCCTGTCAAGTCGTCGGAGTATGGTGTTAAGGGCAGGACGTACCTGTTCCTGCGACCAGTCTGTGTTGGGCAGAATCTCCAACATGTACCTGTGGACAAAACACCTGTGCAATTGAAATCAAAGTGACTGGAACCATAAACACATGAAAACAATGCATGTTCAAAACACTAAAGAAGACGTGAATTTCTGGCCAACTGTCCAATGTTAACTTGTTTAAAAAAAACAAAAAAGAGCGTATGAGAGCGTATGTCCAGTGAGCATTTATCAGGAAAAACATTTGTCTACTTTGCCTAGATGAGCATGTTGTCTACTTTGTCTAGATAAGCATTTATTTACTTTGTCTAGATAAGCATTTATTGTCTACTTTGTCTAGATGAGCATTTGTCTACTTTGCTTAGATAAATGTCTACTTTGCCTAGATGAGCATTTGTTGTCTATTTTGCCTAGATGAACATTTGTTGTCTACTTTGCCTAAATGAGCATTTGTTGTCTACTTTGCCCAGATGAGCATTTGTTGTCTACTTTGCCTAAATGGGCATTTGTTGTCTACTTTGCCTAGATGAGCATTTGTTGTCTACTTTGCCTAGATGAACATTTGTTGTCTACTTTGCCTAGATGAACATTTGTTGTCTACTTTGCCTAGATGAGCATTTGTTGTCTACTTTGCCTAGATGAGCATTTGTCCTGGTCAGTAATCTGTGACCATCCACCACAAAAAGTATTGTAAGTCAGACTAGGCTGGGTTTTTTCAGGCTTTTTTTTCCTTATGTTGATATTTCATAACAAAGAAACATCCTAAACAATAGAAAACAATACACAACAAAACAACAAAAAATAACTTCATTTGAATCAGTAGAGAAAATCATTATCTGTTCATTTGAATCACTAGAGAAAATCATTATCTGTTCATTTGAATCACTAGAGAAAATCATTATTTGTTCATTTGAATCACTAGAGAAAATCATTATTTGTTCATTCGAATCACTAGAGAAAATCATTATACATCAATCTGTGCCAGAGAGTCTGGCTTTCAAAGCTGATACATGTTCATACATCTGTAATTTTCAGATACGTAAAGACAGTTTGTCACAAGTTTTCTTGAACTTCAAAACTATGTAGACATTTAAATTTTACACAGATAAAACTGCACATAGGAAAGTTCAAAGATTCCACGTCTTTCAAAGACCTTCTATATCAAGCATGGACATCATCAGCAGCTACATGTACATATACATATAACTTTATACTCCTTGCTGGCGAAGGTCACTGTGATCCGACTTCTGACTTCTTCCATGGAGCAATAAACAAGGAACATTTGTTATATACAACCCTACGTTGGTGTCACATGTATACAGTGTGGCCAAAGTTTATTCAAACATAGCATTAGTTTCAAAGTGTACAAATAATATTGCAGCACAACCCCATGATAAAATGAGAGAGAGAGAGAGAGAGAGAGTGAGAGTGAGAGAGAGAGAGAGAGAGAGAGAGAGAGAGAGAGAGAGAGAGAGAGAGAGAGAAAGAAAGAGGGAGAAAAAGAGACAGAGAAAGATTGAGAGGGAGGGGAGAGAGAGAGGGAGGGGAGAGAGAGAGGGAGGGGAGAGAGAGAGAGAGAGAGAGAGAGTGAGAGCAAGAGAGAGAGAGAGAGACAGACAGACAGACGGAGAGAGACAGAGAGAGAGAGACAAGAGAAAGAGAGAGAGAGAATGTGTGTGTGTGTATACAGAGTATCCCAGAAAGAATGTTACACACGTACAACTTAAACACTGGAAAACCGGAGTGAATGGATCTCAGCCTGACGGACAAGTTAAACAGAAACGGGGCAGCTTGAATCATTCCATCTACTGCTTTTGTTGCAGAAAACTGCTGCTGGTTTTCGTCTTGGAAACTGAATTCAATTAACTTCTTTTTCTTTTTATTGTGTGAATTTTTTTTTACTACGTAAAGTGCAACAAAACATGCTTTCATATGGTATCTGTGTTATCAAAATGGAATTATTATCATCATCATCATCATCATCATCATCATCATCATTATCATATTAATTTTTAAGGTGAAAAGATAATGCAGGGAATGGGAAAAGGCATAAGGACCTGCCTGAAGATGAAGGACCAGAAAATTCAATCCCTGATACGTCCATAAAGAGTGAAGACTAGACAGTGAGGGCCGTGGCAATGAACAAAAAACAAGAGAGATGATCTTCATTGCTGATTGACGAAAGTAATAAGTGTACGGATATACTGTAAATGAAGAGGGCATAGTTTTCATCAGGAATCAGACTGTCCCAGGGGCGAACGTGCTTTGTAACGAAAATAGTGTGAGTTTTTCTGTACACAAGGTGGAGGGTGAAAGTTGTTGTACACTGCCTCGTGCCCTGTGTCCCTCACCTCTGAAGTCCTGTGCAGGCCATGGTGTTGGGGTCATGCGGGATCAATTTCAGCAGTGTGTTGGCAATCTCTGACAGACGCTGAAAACACACAGGAGAAGTCCAACAAAAAGCCAGGTGGTCAAGCTTTCAATGTTTAACCTTTATCAGGAATACCCCAGAATATCACTTGCTGGATCAAGCTATAAAGTATTTAGTATTTCAGTACTTAGTATCTTTTTCCTTTTCTGTCACAATGGATTTACCACATGAAATTTGGGCTGCTCTCTCCAAGGACAGCACATCACCACAGTGCAGCACCATGCATTTTTTTTTTCTGTTTATCTATGAAAGTGGATTTTTTCCTACAGAATTTTGCCAGGAAAGACATTTCTGTTTATCTTTGAAAGTGGATTTTTTTCTACAGAATTTTGCCAGGGATGACATCTCTGTTTATCAATGAAAGTGGATTTTTTTCTACAGAATTTTGCCAGGAAAAACATTTCTGTTTATCACTGAAAGTGGATTTTTTTTCTACAAAATTTTGCCAGGAAAAACATTTCTGTTTATCAATGAAAGTGGATTTGTTCTACAGAATTTTGCATGAACATTTCTGTTTATCTATGAAAGTGGATTTTTTTTCCACAGAATTTCGCATGGGACAACATTTCTGTTTATCTATGAAAGTGGATTTTTTCTACAGAATTTTGCCAAGGAAGACATTTCTGTTTATCAATGAAAGTGGATTTTTTCTGCAGAATTTTGCCAGGGGCAAGTCCTTTGCTGCTGTGGGATCTTTACTGTGCACTGAGTGTAAAGTAGACATAGGACATTGGTTTATCATCTCGTCCATAAGACAGCAATCAAAGAAACAAAATGGTCAGAAACATGCATGCATTCTGTGTCAGGCCACTTGCAATAAACATAACTGAGGAATACACCACATTCTGTAACATGGCATTGATGAACAAGAACAAGAATACATTTTCCCCAAGGATAGCAGCATAAGTACAGGGATGCTTTTCTACATCCAGTTCTCACTCACAGAGGGTCTCCAATAATACAAAACCACTAGAACACTCATAGGATTCAGTGATGTAGTGTAAATTGTCTGACTGATTTCCTCTAAAGGATGTGTATTATGCATCTGAACGTCATTCTGTCAACTCGGGTTATGGGAGATGAGGTTGTGTGAGAGAGAAGAACAACAGAGAGAGTGAAACACAAAGATCAACAAAAGAGATGAAGATGGGAAGAGGTAACAGAAGGCAGGTGAAGAAGACCATAAGAAGAAAACAAGACAAAGATACAGATATCTTGATTTTTGTAATTACTATACATATACAAAAATAAACAGACTGGTATGAGGCACCATCATAACAACAAATCACAGAATTTAACCTGAAATCTAGATGGGGAAAATTCTATGAATGTTTTCAGATGTATAATGTAATGGCACGTTAGTCTTTGTACATTATCTGAAATCATGGAGTGTGTGTATCTTTGTCAAAATACTGGTGCATGTATACAAGAAAGATAACCAAAAGTGCTTACAAGGGAAAGAATCTAATCTATATACTTACAGTGTGGGTTTTATGGTCCAACAACTCTGGAGGTCGGAAGGATGGATCAGCAATAATTTTGCGAAGCTGACGAATACGAGTGTGGCACGTTGTCCAGAACTGGGCCGCTATGGACAGAATGGAGTCACGTGGACGTCGGAATTCTTCTCGAAGTTCGTACTCCTCTGGTTCTGCTCCGTATGTTCTGCGTCGTCCTTCTTCCATGCGATGACTGGGAACAAACAATACTGTTTTATTGACAAGGAAACATGTCATGTACAGTCATAATGAATAAACAAAACTCATTTCCACACTGTTACTGTTATTTTTGTTTAAAGCCCATCCGACTGCGTACAGACAAAACATACACAATACTTCAACAGGAAAAAATAAAGGAAAAGAAAATTAAGTACACCTTTCAATGCATTTGTGCACATAACCTAAGGAGATGCCCCTGACCACTCCGTCC
Organism: Monoplex corrugatus; assembly: GCA_030674185.1. NCBI lineage: Eukaryota > Metazoa > Mollusca > Gastropoda > Littorinimorpha > Ranellidae > Monoplex > Monoplex corrugatus. The sequence continues at coordinate 42,862,300 of JAPXFY010000028.1, forward strand.
AATTCATTGCATAGGGGATTTAAAAAACATACCTGAATACAATTTTAAACATAACTAAGCATACTAAAACATATATAAAAATGGGCCTAAATTACCTAAAATTGCTTCCACATATCTCATTTCCCAAGAGCCAAAAATGCACTTAATACATGTACCCAATTATCAATCCTAAGAGAAAGTAAGATTTTATATAACAGGTACAGGTGAATGGACCAGCAAGGTAGAAAATGATAGGAAGAAATGACAGAAAGCAATGGGGAAGAAAGAAACAAAGAGAGTAACAGAAAAGAGGAAATTCTAGCACAGAATTTCCAGAAGATTGGATACTATTTATACTGAAGGAGCCCCCGGCATCCCCATGGGGGGGGGGGACTCATTTCCACAAACCAAAACAACTTTATCACCAGGATATACATGTTTTCCTTCCGGAATTTTTTCCTGCCTTATCTTCCATGCCACTTCCACGGCATTGCCCTACATCACTCATTCTGACTCTTCCAACACCCAATAAATCCAGCCGCAGTTAGTGAAGTCCCAGAGTCAGAAGTCCACAGGAGCTACCTGGGGTATCAGGCCGACATAAGCCAGGAAGTTGTTTTCTAATTTGATACTTCAAGCTAGTGGGTTAGAAATAGTATCTCAGTTTTATCATACGATTTGCACTGTGATATATCTGAAGCATGTCAGAGCTTTTGCATTTTTCTGCATTAGTGATATGTACTCTGCAAGAAAGGTAAGGGTGGAATATACAACTGGGGCAGTCAATGCACAGTTTCCTTCATTTTAACTCATTGAGCTTGCACCGAATCATATGATTCGGTGGTCTAGGATAGCGTTGACGTCAGACCAAATCATATGACTGGGTCCGTTTTAGAACATTCCTGTGTAAAGATGACTGGCTTAATCCAGGGGAAGCAAATGTCTGGGTAAGCTTCAACCATTCAGTGTGAAGATTTTGCTCCCTTTGACCATGTCATGTAAAATTAGCTATGAAAGAGTTCTAGAAGTGACCGGTCAAAAGACTGTTTCTCATTCGCGGCAAAATGTTTTGACTTCTAAGCTGGATTTTCTATACACTTTGTGACTTAGCATTGTACATAATTTGTATTTTTGATGTGAACTTTCATCAGAACTACAATTTGAAACAGGTAAATTGAACAATTTTGCTAAATTGATAATGTAATTTGGGTACATATAGTCACCATGCTATTTTTAGAAAAACTTTTTTTTCTTCTTTCACTTACCATTTTGAATAACGATTTAAAGACAGAAAATGAAGTCATGTGCATCTGACATTTTGCATGATGCTAGATAAAGAGTGATATTTAAAAACAGTTTACTTTTTGAAGATACCTTTAATACTTTTTGTGTTACAATCTTTTAAATATGACCAATTTTCATGTGATTCCTGTTGCGAGTCTAAAAATAGGTGCGATACCAACAAGTTAATTGTGTTTGACATGGAGTTGGGAACCAGTTTCCCAATATCATACACTTAAGCAAGATCACTGCGGTCTGCTCTGGAGTGATTTTCAAAATGGCATCACAAGGATTGTATTATTGGGCCCACACCTTTGTCTGAAAGTTTGTAAGAGGCTCTAGAACTCCTCAAGCAGGCAGGTTCTGAAGACACACATATCCTGTACATGTATCAATCTTTATTCTGATGGTGCAAGAAGAGAACATAATGTGTGTGATTGTGGACTCAGTAACAGTTGTTTTTAACATACCCTCCCCATGCTGACCTTTTCCTTGTGCCTCTCCTTTCAACAGAAACATAATTATTACCAATTCAAGGTCATAGCGACTGCTTTTCAGTCTTTTTCCTTTTCTTTGTAGCATTTGTTCTTGGTTTTTGAGCAAACCCCCCCCCCAAAAAAAAACAACAACAAAAAATTGCCCCAAATTTTGTGATTCTTGGAGATCTCAGCCCAGAACCAAGTGATTCAATTACCCTTTGATTCCCACACCTACCCACCATCTTACCATTTAACCAAAAAATTAACCTTCTCCCTTACCAATTCACCAGCTTCCTGCAGGAGCCAAGGACAGGGTGAGAGAGTCAGAAGGTTATCAAGTTTTTGATTTGCTAGCATGATTGACGATGCAGGATGCTGATGGACAGGGTGCAAGAGTCAAAGGGTAAAGTTTAGCCTGCATGAGACCCTATGAACTGGTAAGGTTTTGAAATTGGAGGGGGCAACAGAACCAATGATACACTAATTTGACACCACCAGAATGACTGACACATTACGACAGGCAGCAAATAGGAACAACTGCTTTTATGTTGCAGACAAGGAATGAACATCACACCTGGAGTTCTAAGCCTTTTCAAATGAGCAAACCCACTCATTAACTGATACATTTTTTTCTGTCTCCGACTTAAACCTGCTTAGTACGATGAGCCATGATCGTGGCTTTACCGTCCGAACAAGATGAGCCACAATCATGACTTCATTCGTATCTCCTGCTAAATACTTTTCGATCTATGAAGCCAATACAAACTGACCAATCAGAAAGTTTTTTTTTTGCGTGGCCTCTGCCTTCTTCCTTTAACATGGTCGCCAGTTTGAAGAAAGGTATTTTAAGTACATCAGTTATTGATGGAAAGCGGATTGTCAGTTTGGTTTGTCTACATTGTACTTCTCATCACATGTGTGCGGATGTGAAATTACAGAGTGTTAGACTAAAAAACACATCCACACACATGCCATGAGAAGTGCAATACAAACAAACCAAAATGAACGACATTCCGCTTTCCATCAATAACTGATGTGCTAAAAATACCCTTCTTCATGCACTTGAACCTCTCTTGTTCATTCAGAACCAAAAACAAAGCCATACTTACCTCATGATCACCATCAGAGTCTCTGTCAACTAGAGTCCCAAGTTCTCAACCTCACGGTCAGTCCCAATCTCACTCATTTTTGTGCAAAAACTTATAGAAATCAATCAAAGAACAGCAAAATGGCGACTGTGTGAAAGGAAGAAGGCAGATGCCATGCAAAAGAAGCTGATAACTAATGGTCACTGAGGGAGGAGATCTAGCCAACACCTTTCAGCCTGCGGGAAAAACTTGATGGGCTGTGGAAGCGCTACAGAAGATGACATATTTCATGCTTCAGACTAAAAGTGTGACGACGAATGAGAAGAAGAGGGGAGGGTGGGGGGGGGGGGGAATAGAAAAGGTCTCACCTTGCATGTGAATCTTCCCGATCATCCACAGTGAGGGAGTGAACGCTGTGATTCTGAAGAGGTTTTCCAATGCTTGGCGTCTCCATGAACCTTTGGGGTACACTCATGATCCTATGAATAGAGAAGACAATGTTATTTGTTACTGTTTCGTTTAAAGCCTACCTGACTGTGTAGAGCCATACCAGGGCTATAACCCGTTTCAAAACTTACTACTTCAACAAGGAAAAATAAGAAAGAAAATTAAGTACACATATCAATGCATTCACGCATATAATCTAAGGAAATGGTGTTGACCACTCCATCCAATTTATCATACAGGGGATTTAAAAAACACATCTGCATACAAATTTAAACACAACTTAGGACACTAAAACATTAAAAACGGACCTAAATCACCTGAAACGTCTTCCACATACCTCATTTCCCTAGAGCCAAAAGCACACATAGATACATGTTCCCAATAATCAAGGCTAAAAGTAGTAAGACTTTATCAAACGCATACAGGTGAATGGACCAGTAAGGCAAAAAATGATAAGAAGAAATGACAGAAAGCAAAGGAACAAAGCAGAAACAAAGAGAGTGAAGAAAACAGGAAATTTCCAGCACAGAATTTCCAGAAGGCAGGGTCACTATTTATAACTACTGATTGATCTGGATATGTAAGGAACACACACACTTGCGCAATCATGTCTACCTGTACACTCAAAGTACACACATGCCCTACCCACACGCTATGCCTCAAACTTCTGGAATTCTCTTCCCCAGCACATCATACACTCTTGTTCTCTTGCTGCCTCAGGTCTAACATCAAAACCATTCTCATTCTGCACTACCATCAACAAGAAGTTTTACTGATTTCTCCTATATGAATGATGTGCCTTATGTTGATAGTGTGTGTGTGTGTGTGTGTGTGTGTGTGTGTGTGTGTGTGTGTGTGTGTGTGTGTGTGTGTGTGTGTGTGTGTGTGTGTGTGTATGTGTGCGTACGTGCATGTGTGTGTGTATTTGTGTGCTGTGTGCTGTGTGCTGTGTGCTGTGTGCTGTGTGTGTGTGTGTGTGTGTGTGTGTATGTGGGTGTGTGTGTGTAATGTGTGTAAGTGTGTGTGATCTTATGCTTGTGTGCCGTGTTGTGTGTGTGTGTGTGTGTGTGTGTGTGTCTGTGTGTGCGTGCGTGCATGTGTGTGCGTGCGTGCATGTGTGTGCATGCGTGTCTGTGTGTACACCTGTGATCAGCTTTGAGTTGTTTATCTATTTGTTTGTATAGTTGCTGTGAGCACCTAGAACCCTAAGTAAGGCACATTATAAATCCTATTATTACTACAACTAGCATTACCATAATCATCACATCATTATCATTATTACTACAATTAGTATTATCATTATCATCATTACCTGATGAAATAGTCACTACAGTTGATGAGGGCGCGAATGGCAGCAGCGATGTTTGTGATGACTCCCATCTCAGCTCTGGCCATACTAGAACTGTCACGGTGCATCGTCTCACGACACAGATGTTCCAGGTAACGAGGTATCACCATTTCCAACACCATCTGAAAGTTTAGATAGAAAAATAGATAACTGTGCAAGATGAAGACACCATCAGTGGCCGATGGAACTCTTTGACCAAAGGCTTAGTTGACTAAGAGATTCAACTCACATCCGTCTGCACAGGTTCGAGTCTAGAAAGAGGAAAACGTCAGGCATGAAGCCTGCAGTCCACCTGGCTGTGAGTAGCTACTACCTGACCCTGTTTCACCTTGTAATACCTACCGTACACAAAGACTTTAACATCATAAACTGTACAAAAAGAATCAGACATCATAACAAGTTGTACACAAAGAATCTGACGTCACAACACGCAGTACAACACAAACTGTACACACACAAAAATATGACATCACAAAACACAAACTGTACACAAAGAATCTGATGTCACAACACACAATACAACATAAACTGTACACAAAAAAATCTGACATCACAAAACACAAACTGTACACAAAGAATCTGATGTCACAACACACAATACAGCATAAACTGTACACAAAAAAATCTAACATCACAAAACACAAACTGTACACAAAGAATCTGATGTCACAACACACAATACAACATAAACTGTACACAAAAAAATCTAACATCACAAAACACAAACTGTACACAAAGAATCTGATGTCACAACACACAATACAACATAAACTGTACACAAAAAAATCTGACATCACAAAACACAAACTGTACACAAAGAATCTGACATCACAACACAACACAAACCGTACACAAAAAAATCTGACATCACAAAACACAAACTGTACACAAAGAATCTGATGTCACAACACACAATACAACATAAACTGTACACAAAAAAATCTGACATCACAAAACACAAACTGTACACAAAGAATCTGACATCACAACACAACACAAACCGTACACAAAAAAATCTGACATCACAAAACACAAACTGTACACAAAGAATCTGATGTCACAACACACAATACAACATAAACTGTACACAAAAAAATCTGACATCACAACACAAACTGTACACAAAGAATCTGATGTCACAACACACAGTACAACACAAACTGTCCACAAAGAATCCGGTGTCAGACACTGTACATAAAGAATCTGATGCCAAACCATAGAACACAAACTGTATAAAGAATCTGACATCACACCATACAGTACAACATAAACTGTAAACAAAGAATCTGACGTCACACCATACAACACAAACTGTACACAAAGAATCTGACATCACACCATACAGTACAACAAAAACTGTACACAAAGAATCTGACGTCACACCATACAACACAAGCTGTACACAAAGAAACCGGTATCACTGTACACAAAGAATCTGATGTCACACCATACAGTGCAACACATTATACTAAATAACACTATCCATCTCCACAAATTATGGAACTGCAAGCTGGGGTGGGTTTAACCCTATTGTAACTGCACTTGCCACAGCTGAGCTCTCCTGCTGGCCAAGGACTGCCATAGTGAAATCACTGAGAACCGGGTGCAAGCGAACTTATCAATCGATTTTAGACAAACGTAGCTGAAACATTCAGCGGAAGTTCCCTCCACAATGAAAGCAACTGCCAACTACTGAATCATTAGCATAACAAAAGTAGAGGGAGTTATATACTCTAGACCGTCTGTTACTATGATCGAAGTAGCCCATCCTCAGTGAGAGATCAGCTTTTACTTCAATTGAAGTAGCCCGTCGTCAAAGAGTTAAGACACTACAACTCTTGATTTTGCACTCCAGTGCTCAAGCCTGGGCAGGGATATATGGACAACCAACTCTTCCCCATGAAACAGGTCTCCCTTTTCCATACCACTGATGAAGTCCAAGGGCAAGGCCAGAGCCACTATAGCTTGGCACCACTGATGTTGAGTTAAGTCTTCAAAACAAGGCTGAGAAAGCTGCGAGCAGCCTTACAGATTCCAGATTTCTGTTAGACTGGCTGCTTAACCTTTTCTTTCCCCTACCGATTGCTAAAAGGCAGCTGTGTTATGTGGGTGGCTCTGGCCGAGTTCATCTGCCCTTTGAAAGGTCTTGGTTTTTTTTTTTAACCCTTTTGACTCCCGCACCCAATCCACTGCAGAAACTTATTAACCCTTTGGCTCCCTCACCATATCTGCCAGCTCCCTGCAAGAAGCTGGTGGATAGGGTGAGGGAATCAAAGGGTTAAGTTTTTGTTCTGCTACCATGGTTCACAACGCATGATGATGGACAGGGTGCAGGAGTCAAAGGATTAATTCTGTCAGGGTCCTACTATCCTCATCACCCAACAAACCAGGTGGGGGTGTTGGTTTAGTAGCCGATGGTCAACCATGGGCAGGTAAATATCAGGTTGCATGCCTATGGATAGCAGACCAGTAGCCTGACCTGGCACGAATAAAGTACAATACACTGCGATACAACAACACACACACACACGCATGCATGCATGCACATACACACACAGATACACATACATGCATGCACGCACACACACATACACGCATGCACACACACACACACAGAGACACACACACGCATACACACAAGCGCACACACACACATACACAAACACATGCACACACACATATATACACAAACACACACACGCACACACACACACACACACACACACACACACAAACACACTCACCAACATCTGAGCACTACGGAAAGAGTCGGGGGCATAAGCAATGACAGTAACACACATGTTGATGACGTCCATCATGTTGAATGTGTCTGGGTCTGTCGCATAACAGAAATCCTGGAAACATCAATAAATATGATTATGTCTTCTTTCAATACACATCAATCTCCATCTTCATCAGAAGAAAAAAGAAAAAGAAACAAAATGATAATGCTGATGATAAAGAAGAAGATGAAACAATAATAACAAGAAAGAAAAATGAAAAAAAAACAACAACCAAGAATGAAGAAATTAAACTAAAACAAGAATGAAAAAACACAAACCAACTCATCTAAACACAACACAATTTTCCCTCAACTCCGCGAAGACTCACAGGAACACCGCACTAAAGAACCATTCACCACATTCCTCCAGGTATGTTGGTTGTGCGCCAAAGCCAGAGTCTCTGCAAATGGTTTCTCTGTCCATTCCGCTATGCTGTCAGTCCATCATTCACCATTTGTCAATCTATTGGGTTTTTTTTCTGTCTTCCCCTCCCTCATCTCCCTCTCTCAACTGTTCCCTGGAGGACTGATTTAGCAAGGCCACTGGTGTTGGCTATAATGGCCCTCCATATGCATCTATCCCTTGTTGCCGCAAACATGTTTTCCACCCTCTCTGTCCTCAGCCACCCTGCAAGTTTGTCCAATATTTTCTCCCTGGGTCTACCAACATACTAATTTAACTGATGTCAGCATACAAATCGTGCTCTAGTCAGATATACTATAATCCAGTTCATGATTTAATGAGGAACCTGCAAAACCCAAATAGCTGATTCCTCCCCCGCCCCTCCAACAAACAAGCAAGCAAATAAACAAACAAATAAGGACACTGTCATTTTAAAAAAATTTTTTTTTAACTCTAAATGTTAGCCATCACTCTGGTTCATACCAGCACACACAAAAGGGACTGCAATGTTGAGAAGTAAATTCATTCTCCAAAAGGATTGGAAATCAACTGAAGAGAAAGACAGACAATGCTTTCAGCCAAGATAACAGAAGACAGACAATGCTTTCAGCCAAGATAACAGAAGACAGACAATGCTTTCAGCCAAGATAACAGAAGACAGGCAATGCTTTCAGCCAAGATAACACAAGACAGACAATGCTTTCAGCCAAGATAACAGAAGACAGGACAGACAATGCTTTCAGCCAAGATAACACAAGACAGGCAATGCTTTCAGCCAAGATAACAGAAGACAGACAATGCTTTCAGCCAAGATAACAGAAGACAGACAATGCTTTCAGCCAAGATAACAGAAGACAGGCAATGCTTTCAGCCAAGATAACAGAAGACAGGACAGACAATGCTTTCAGCCAAGATAACAGAAGACAGACAATGCTTTCAGCCAAGATAACAGAAGACAGACAATGCTTTCAGCCAAGATAACAGAAGACAGGCAATGCTTTCAGCCAAGATAACACAAGACAGACAATGCTTTCAGCCAAGATAACAGAAGACAGGCAATGCTTTCAGCCAAGATAACAGAAGACAGGCAATGCTTTCAGCCAAGATAACAGAAGACAGGACAGACAATGCTTTCAGCCAAGATAACAGAAGACAGACAATGCTTTCAGCCAAGATAACAGAAGACAGGACAGACAATGCTTTCAGCCAAGATAACAGAAGACAGGACAGACAATGCTTTCAGCCAAGATAACACAAGACAGGACAGACAATGCTTTCAGCCAAGATAACACAAGACAGACAATGCTTTCAGCCAAGATAACAGAAGACAGGACAGACAATGCTTTCAGCCAAGATAACACAAGACAGACAATGCTTTCAGCCAAGATAACAGAAGACAGACAATGCTTTCAGCCAAGATAACACAAGACAGGACAGACAATGCTTTCAGCCAAGATAACAGAAGACAGGCAATGCTTTCAGCCAAGATAACACAAGACAGGACTTACAATGCTTTCAGCTAAGATAACAGAAGACAGACAATGCTTTCAGCCAAGATAACAGAAGACAGACAATGCTTTCAGCCAAGATAACAGAAGACAGGACAGACAATGCTTTCAGCCAAGATAACAGAAGACAGACAATGCTTTCAGCCAAGATAACAGAAGACAGACAATGCTTTCAGCCAAGATAACAGAAAGACAGACAATGCTTTCAGCCAAGATAACAGAAGACAGGCAATGCTTTCAGCCAAGATAACAGAAGACAGACAATGCTTTCAGCCAAGATAACAGAAGACAGACAATGCTTTCAGCCAAGATAACAGAAGACAGACAATGCTTTCAGCCAAGATAACTAGATCCAAGGCATTCATATCGTCTCTAGTAATGAGACCACCAATACCTACAAAAAACACAGTATGCAAACTGTGCAGCAACAAAACGCCTGCACAGAGTTGGCCAAGCAACCAGAACAATGTCCATACACACACTGCTTCAAATCAAAACACGGATCAACATAAAAAAAGGTCACCAGAAAACAAAACAAAACACAAAACAAAAACAACAACAAAGCCAAAACCAAACCAAACTAGATCAAATAAAAATACCAGTATGGTCAAACCATTCTACGATCTCCCCTTCAACATAAAAATTATCAGAACGAATCCTGATTTTGTACTTTTCAAAGTCACTGTGACTCTGAAGACACATCTGATGAAATAATATTTGGCTTAAAGAAATGGCAATGGAAGACTGTCAGAACCATGAAAACAGAATTGAAATGTTCTCGTAAGTTCTTGAGAAAGTGCCATTAAAGACATCTTTCTGAAAAACTGCTGATTTTAGACACTTTTTTGGTAATGCAACCTTGACTTCGATGCCAGTACTTCCGAACTTAAGCATTCACAACTCCTCAACAATCTCCATCTTTGACCAGAAAAATCCATCTTGAAACGGCAGTGAAAATCTACAGTCACTTTATTCTCAGAAACATAGTTAGACAGACAGACAAACACATCTCTCTTTCTTTGAAAGAACAAAAGAGAGACTAAACAACAAGAACAAATATACAACCAAAAAAAAAAAAAGACAGGTGCAAATTTTTGACCAACTGGCCTCTGTCAAGCATACACAAAAGAGAACAACGAATAAATGCACAACACTTAGCACAAAAAAAACAAAAACAAAAACAGACAACTTCCCAAACATACCGTCCGTCAGAAGAAAGTGGCACATCAGGACGCCATATTTGGGAAATTGTCTACTGTTTTTTGTACAAAGTTTTGTACATTTTTTCTTAATGCCTTTTATATATACGTTTGACAAATGTCAGTTGGTTGAAAATTTGACCCGTCTTGTTTTGTTGTATTCAATTTTACATGCCATCCGTCATACTAAGTTTTGTACATTTATTCTTTGTTGCCTTTTATATATGTTTGATAAACATCAGTTGGTTAAAAATTTGACCCGTCCTGTTTTGTTGTATTCAATTTTACATGCCATCCGTCAGGAGAAAATGGCAAATCAGGACGCCATACTTGCGAAATTGTCTACTGTTTTTTGTACTAAGTTTTGTATATTTATTCTTTATTGCCTTTAACATACGTTTGATGAATGTCAGTTGGTTGAAAATTTGAGCCTTCTTGCTTTGTTGTATTCAATTTTACATGCCATCCATCAAGAGAAAATGGCAAATCAGGACGCCATATTTGGGAAATTGTCTACTGTTTTTTAAACTAAGTTTTGCACATATATACTTTATTGCCTTTAATGTATGTTTGATAAACGTCAGTTGGTTAAAAATTTGAGCTGTCTTGTCTAGTTGTATTCACTTCCCCCTCTAATTCTATTTTGTTTTTTTCTGGTTCATATCTGCTTGAACACTGGCAATCATTTTGATTCAGAAGATCAAGAAAAAAGCCAAACCAAACTACAGTCACTTTGATTCAAAACAACAGCAAAAAAACAAAAACAAAAAAAAAAGCCAAACCAAACCAACCAGTGCTTTGAGAGGTTTGTCCCCATGCACCAGATCCAAGATGCCCAGATTGTCCACACAGTCCTTCTCCAGGGCCAGTAGCAGTTTGAACAGGTTGTCTGGCTGCACCTGTCACCACACACACACATCTGGTAATATTCCTATAATGATCAGGTGCCGTCTTTTAGTATGTTAATGTGGCCGTGCACACCCAACACGGCGCATAGCAGACGCCTTTTCTTCTCAAATGACCTTGATTAGTTACCTCCCCTGGTTCAACGACTCCCAAAATATCAGGAAATTCCAGTATTTTAAACACTTAAAAGTTAGGAAATGAGTAATTTGTACATTCTAGTTTAGCAGAAAAGTATGTATTTCTTATTAGAAATGTCTTCGAGGTGAAATTTCTCCTCGTTTTCCTGAAATCAATAATTTTGTTGTTCAAATTTCAGACCAGTGAGCCATGACAATTATAAGAAATTTCTAAAATAATAAAATAAATCATGGAAATTCTTTTTGCATATTCCAGCTGTGTGCCTGACAGCGCCAATTTAGAAAGTCTGTATGGCTTTACTATACAGTGACTATAAATTGTGCTCAGTAGCACCAATTTAAAAGTCTACATGGCTTTATTATACAGTGACTATAAATTGTGCCTGGTAGCACCAATTTAAGTCTACATGGCTTTATTATACAGTGACTATAAATTGTGCCTGGTAGCACCAATTTAAAAGTCTACATGGCTTTATTGTGCGGTGACTATAAATTGTACCTGGTAGCACCAATTTAAAAATCTGCATGGCTTTATTACACAGTGACTATAAATTGTGCCTGGTAGTACCAATTCAAAAGTCTGTATGGCTTTATTGTACAGTGATTATAGATTGTGCCTGGAAATATCAATTTAAAAGTCTGTATGGCTTCATTGTACAGTGACTATAAATGACCGCAAACCTACTGGTCACTATGGGTGTGGCCATCACTGTTGACATAAATGAGATTCTTTTGAGGTTGACAGTCTTTTCATTGTTTCCTGGCCATTCGGCTGTCGACAGTAACAAGATTCTCATAATGTTGACGGGCTCGTTTACTGTTGACATAAACAAGACTTACACGAGGTAGACAGTCCTGTTTTCATTATTTCCGAAGTGTGTCATTCCTGCTGTTGACAGAAACAAGATTCTTGCGAGGTTGACAGTCTTGTTTTCATCATTTCCTGTGCACCACTCACGCTACTTACACAAGCAAGGTTGTCATTAAGTTCACAGGCTTGTTTTCATTATTTCCTGAATGCTATTTACACTGCTGACATAATCAAGATTCTCACGAGGTTCACAGTCTTGTTTTCACTGTTCCTTACTTTACTATGTCAACACTGGTTACGTTTTCAAAAACCTATACATTGAAAAAGTTTCCAACATGAGTCAGTGTTTGAGATGAGCTTTGGTGTACACTAGTGCATAACAGTGGTGAAGATTTTGAAAGACTTCAGCTTGATAGTCTTGTAAAAGTCAATCTGACATTGAAAGCGACCTAGATATTGACTCCAGCCCTTTAACCCATATTTCAGAGTTTGCTGACAATGATGGGAGCTAGGTTCAAAGGAGGACAGACCGACTGGTTGATCTTGTTGACTGAAATTTGTATTCCAAAACTACACAGTGTTACTGTCAACAATTTCATGGAATTACACATCCTGTCAAAATCAGTTTGTTGAGATGAAACAGTGGTGGGAAAAGAAATGGCACGCACACACACATGCACACAAACACAAAACATATGTACACATTCTCTCTCTCTCTCACACACACACATAAACACACACACACTCCCTCTCTCACACACACACCTCTCTCTCTCACACACACACACATGCACACAAACACAAAACATGTACACATTCTCTCTCTCTCTCTCTCTCTCACACACACACACACACTCTCTCTCTCACACACACATACACACACACACACATACACACACACACACACAAAGAGGACAGTCCAGAAGGGGTGCCAAAGTGCCAAACATCTGCAGGACAAAAACACATGCTAACACAAATCTCCCCACCTTACTAGTGTCCACCGTCCCTCCAGACCCACACGACATGTCCAGGAGGGGAGCCACACTGCCAAACATCTGCAGGACAAAGGGTTTGCGGTGCAGCACATAGAACTGGCGGCACACAAAGTGGATGGCCTGACACAACACGCTGTTGGGCTGGTTGTTGCTGTACATCCGCATCAGTGTGGGCATGATGTACAGGAACCTGCCCATGAACAACAACAACAACAACAATAGTAAAAGTAATAATGATGATGATAATAATCATAATAAGCTACACATGCCTTTAAATTTAACTCTTTGGAGACGCGTCCTAAAATGGCTGCTGAAACTGTCGAGATGCACAGTTTTTGGCACTTTTTAAAAATTGATGGAGAATAACCAACAATAATAAACCTGTCAGTCATATATGTTTGAAAAGGTCATTATGTCTACTTTGTAACTGTGTAGACCGCTTGTTTATGTGTGCTCTCATTTTTTTCTGGTTGATCTCTATAATCTTCAACATGAATACCTGTATAAAGGCATGCAGTTAAAAAAAAAAAAGTTCCGGATGTACACACACATGACTTATCAAACTGCGGCTTGTAACCAATTGAATATCCATGTCACAAAACTGCACTTAACATGTCACAGGATGTACATTCTTCACTGGAAGTCACTATGAGTTCCGCTTTTATGAATATTTTGTCCCAAAAATGATTACATACTGGCATAGAGTCTTCTGACTCTTTGAAATTCCTTTGTTTAGGGTACCGCAAAAACAAGCCAAAAATAGATTTCCAACTGTCTGCTACGGTCAGAGGGAAAGAAATCTACTTAGAAAAATGGTTAAAGCATGCTTTACTACAGTATGCAAATTGTCTCGGTAAAAAAAAACCATAACATCCTCCGCAGCTTCAGCTGCAGAGCGTCACAGTCAAGAGACTAAGCTCCACAGCCTCAGCTGCAGAGCATCACCGAGTTAATCACAGCTTCATTACTTGCTACCTCTCTCTGTGGCTTGTACAGTTTCTTCAAAGTTCCTTTACATTTGTCAATGACTAGCTGCACCTTGTGCAGCTTGTTGTGTCTAGATGTGCCACACGGTGGGCTTGTTTGTTTACCATTCAGGTAAAAGTTCATTCCCAAATTTTCAAACCTGTTTCTTGTCATCACCTACCGACAAAATCTTACTGTGTAACTATCCCACTGCTACAACAGCTTCAGCAGCTTGGTAGTACCACAATTCTCATAAGTAACAATATGCCAACAAACACTCATTTCTTCTACTGTTTCATCAAAATTCTGTCCACCCTCCTGTTGTGCAGAAATATCTGTTAATGTCATCACACATGAGCTGAACCATTCCTCATGGAAAATTTTGACGGAAATATTCCAAAGAAGTTGCATCCAGATGTAATAGAGAAGTGGGACCTGAAGCACTTCACACTAATGGAACTTGGGGTTCGAAATCAGCATCGGACACCAACATGAGTTGTCACCTAACAGTGAAGGAAACATGTAATGCTGTTCCATCTCACTTTTGGAACTCGAATCAGAAAAAAAACAACTTAGATCACTAGCCCATTATGATATCTACAAGAGTGGAAAGTATGCCAATCTAGCTAGCAACTTGAGGAATTCTGGCTTTCAAGCCAAAGTCCTTGCCATAGATGTTGGACCAAGGGGGCTGATAGGCACATCATCCTATGACCTCATGAAACAGCTCTTGATTATTTGGAGAAAAGAGAGGACCTGAGCCCTAAGAGCAATGGCAGAAGCAGCTGAAAAGAGTTCCAGCTGGATATAGTCAAGGTGGAATGAAAGTGAACTTGATAAGGTTTAAAATTCCCCTACACGTTGCCAGTGTCTGACAGCCAAGTGGTACATTGTTGCTAAGGTGACTTGGCCTTGTGACGCCTGACCACCCTGGATGTGCGGGTTCAAACCCAGGTGGTGGACAATTCAAAACAAAAAAAATGGCAACAGCAGAAGAGCATCTGTCTTACCTGTTTGTGGAAAAGAGATAATTGTCTACCTTGTCAGTGTCCTACCTGTTGGTGACAGGCAGCTAGTGTCTATACTGTCAGTGTCTTATCCGTTTGTGGCAAAGACAGATAATTGTCTACCTTGTCAGTGTCCTACTGTTGAAGACAGATAATTGTCTACCTTGTCAGTGTCCTACCTGTTGGTGACAGGTAGCTGTCAATACTGTCAGTGTCTTACCCGTTGGTGGCAAAGACATGTTTGAAGTGCTGACATGTGTTGATGAGAGAGGCCAGACAGAAGCGGAGAATGGCGGTGTCTTCAAACAACAGGATCATGGTGCCGTTGATCACATTCATGAACAAGGACAGGTCACTGGACCAGGTGAACGTGCTGGTCATGTTGTTGAACATGGTCGTCATCAACTGCCACAGTTCACGTGTTGCATGAATTGCAAATACATAAACAAACAACACATAATGATACCTTAACTCACTCGCTATGTACGATTATGCCCCTTGCAAAAAAACGCAAACCAAACAAAAACCAACCAACCAAACAAACAAAAACCAACCAACCAAACAAACAAAAACGAACCCCAACTATACACTGGCAAGGTCTTAAAGTGTGGAACAAGGAGACGGCACGACCTATGAAACACTACGCTGACACCATCAGAATGACTGAAGCGTAAAGACGGGCAGCAAGCTGGCCAGTTTTTACATTACGGACTGAGACTGAAAGCGAGATGCCATATCCCCTAGTCCACAGCTCTATCAAAAGACCAGCCAGCCATGCAATCACTTACTACACTCACAAAACAGTTAAACAAAAGAAAAAATATCAATGATGCCAAATTTTCAACTGTCTTTGAATCTTTGTAGAAAACATATATTAAAGAATCCCAAGCCGAAAAGATTAAACAGACTGAAGTATGAATGACGCATTTCACACAAGCTGTAATTTATATCAAAGCAAACTATGTTCATGAATGACACATTTCACACAAGCTGTAATTTATATCAAAGCAAACTATGTTCATGAATGACACATTTCACACAAGCTGTAATTTATATCAAAGCAAAATAAGATTTCACAATTCACAAAAAAATAACATGGAAAGGGAAAAAACACACACACACACACACAAACCTGCACACACACACACACACACACAAAACACGCACACACACACACATATACACTCACACACACACAGCAACCGACATACATCATCACTACAAACACATACCCTTGTCCATGAAAACTTGTGCAGACAATCCATTCCAAACAGTTCCTGTAAGGAAATATAAATCAAATTCAAACAACTGCTAGTATTCAAATAGACCACACACACACACACACACACACACACACACACACACACACCACACACACATATACACACACGCTCATTCACACACACACATACATACATGCGTGCAAGCTAACTAAAAACGCTTGTTTAATTAACTCTTCAATTCCCAACCTTACTTGCAAGTTTTGAGAGAAAAAAGTCATTGATTTCAACTCCCAGAATTATCCGTAAATTTTTTAGGGAAAAAAACAAAACAAAACAACAAAACAAAAACACCGACATAAAAAAAATCAAATAATGTGCAAAGTATATCAAAGTATACGTTTTACTGAAGAAAAATTAATGGAGAATATAATTATCATCAGATTTCCAATGTTGACAAGATGAAATTGCTGACAATCATGGAAAGACAATCAAGCTTTAAGAAAATAATCATGCCCCCTTCCTGTTGATGTACTTCATAGAGCGTAAGACTCATCAGAACAATCAAATTCACTTTCATTTCCTACTACATTTTCATCAATGCCATTGTTGCCTTCACATGGCAAATCAAACGGACTTCCAGCCACCCGTTTGCTACAGTGAACCTCCTGGCAGCAATGTTGACATGCTTAACAACTTTTGGCTTTATAAAAAGCAACAACAAAAAATGGACCAAAATCACACACACTTGCTGAGAAATCACTTCAAATATGCTGATTTTGAAGAAAGTGACTGCAAGCATGTGACCAGTACACTATCCATTATGTGATGACCCCTAAACTGCGGCTCTATCCAAAGTCAAGAGTTAAAGTTTTCATAAATCAAAACATGATGGACAGTATTTTCCACCACATGACTTTAGTCAGGGGTACAACAAACAAACAATAACAATAACAACAAAACACCCTCCTTCAACAAATCAGTAAGACCACCAAATTTTTGATGAAAAGATTAATCACAAATGATCAGCTTTCTAAGGAAAGCTGATGGAGGTAATGAGAAACAGAGTTCATAGTTCAGTTATTCAAGGGTTCATCACAATCCATATATACTCCACCCAAATCTGCCAGTATTTATCTTGCTTGCTCTTTGAGTCTGTGCAAAACCCTATGAAATAGACAGAGGAGAGTACAAGACTTAGGAAACAATAAGATGACACCTCTAGAACAACTGGAGCACTAAGATGGGCAATGAAAAGGCCAGCTTTTATTCCGCATGCTGGGATTAACTCCAGCTATGAGATCTGGAGTTTACAGCTCTATCAACAGTGCAATCTGACCTCACAGAAAACCCTGCAGCTCGCATGATGGTTAAACCTATGACCTCTGCACTGACAGCACGGCACTCAAATAACTAAGAGAGCTAAATTGTTATAAGGCAAAACCATTTGTTATTGTTGTTTAAAGCCCAACTGACTGCGTAGAACCATATCAGGGTAATAACCAGTTCAAAATGTACACAATACTTCAACAGGAACAACAGGAAAAGAAAATAAGTACACAAATCAATGCGTTCGCACACATAATCTAAGGAGATACCCCTGGCATTGAGCATTCTTCCAATTTATCGCACAAGGGAACATACCTGAATACAAATTTAGACATAACTAAGGACACTAAAACATATATAAAAATGGGCCTAAATTACATAAAATTGCTTCTGCATATCTCATATCCCAAGAGCCAAAAATGCACTTAACACATGTACCAAATTATCAATCCTAAGAGAAAGTATGTAAGACTTTACTGAACACATAAGATGAATGGACCAGCAAGGCAGAAAATGATATGAAGAAATGACTGAAAGCAAAGGACGAAGAAAGATACAAAGAGAGTGACAGAAAAGAGGAAATTTCTAGCATAGAATTTCCAGAAGTTGGGGATACTATTTACATTGAAAGAGCCTCCGGCATCCTCACAGGGGGAAAGACAAAACCAAACTCATTTTCATCAAGCAATGATGGCTGCATACAGCACACAAAGAAATGAAACAACCTTTACTATTCCCCACTTATTAAAACATGTCGAACAACTCTTACCTTTCCCCAATGTCCGATACATGTCAAACGGCCCTTATCTTTCCCCACTGACAACCCTTACCTTTCCCCACTGACAACACTTACCGTTCCCAAGTGACAACACTTACCTTTCCCCACTGACAACACT
>JAPXFY010000028.1:42886080-42968580 GCA_030674185.1 Monoplex corrugatus
AGTGACAATGATGTACAACTCACTAGTCTTGGTGTCCACAATGAAGTGACAATGATGTACAACTCACCAGTCTTGGTGTCCACAATGAAGTGACAATGATGTACAACTCACCAGTCTTGGTGTCCACAATGAAGTGACAATGATGTACAACTCACCAGTCTTGGTGTCACAATGAAGTGACAATGATGTACAACTCACCAGTCTTGGTGTCCACAATGAAGTGACAATGATGTACAACTCACTGAGTCTTGGTGTCCACAATGAAGTGACAATGATGTACAACTCACGAGTCTTGGTGTCCACAATGAAATGACAATGATGTACAACTCACGAGTCTTGGTGTCCACAATGAAGTGACAATGATGTACAACTCACCAGTCTTGGTGTCCACAATGAAATGACAATGATGTACAACTCACGAGTCTTGGTGTGAACAATGAATGACAATGATGTACAACTTACGAGTCTTGGTGTCCACAATGAAGTGACAATGATGTACAACTCACGAGTCTTGGTGTGAACAATCAAGTGACAATGATGTACAACTTACCAGTCTTGGTGTCAATACAATGATGTACAACTCACAGTCTTGGTGTCAACAATGAAGTGACAATGATGTACAACTCACCAGTCTTGATGTCAACAATGAAGTGACAATGATGTACAACTTATGAGTCTTGGTGTCCACAATGAAGTGACAATGATGTACAACTCACGAGTCTTGGTGTCCACAATGAAATGACAATGATGTACAACTCACGAGTCTTGGTGTCCACAATGAAATGACAATGATGTACAACTCACGAGTCTTGTGGTGTAACAATGAAGTGACAATGATGTACAACTCATGAGTCTGTGGTGTCCACAATGAAATGACAATGATGTACAACTCACGAGTCTTGTGGTGCACAATGAAGTGACAATGATGTACAACTCACGAGTCTTGTGTGTCACAATGAAATGCAATGATGTACAACTCACGAGTCTTGGTGTCACAATGAAGTGACAATGATGTACAACTCACGAGTCTTGTGATGTCCACAATGAAATGACAATGATGTACAACTCATGAGTCTTGTGGTTCCACAATGAAGTGACAATGATGTACAACTCACGAGTCTTGTGGTGTCCACAATGAAATGACAATGATGTACAACTCATGAGTCTTGTGGTGTCCACAATGAAGTGACAATGATGTACAACTCACGAGTCTTGGTGGTGTCCACAATGAAATGACAATGATGTACAACTCAGAGTCTTGTGGTGTCCACAATGAAATGACAATGATGTACAACTTAGAGTCTTGGTGTCCACAATGAAATGACAATGATGTACAACTCACGAGTCTTGTGGTGTCCACAATGAAATGACAATGATGTACAACTCACGAGTCTTGTGGTGTCCACAATGAAATGACAATGACGTACAACTCATGAGTCTTGTGGTGTCCACAATGAAATGACAATGATGTACAACTCACGAGTCTTGGTGTCCACAATGAAGTGACAGTGATGCTGGTCCTCAGGGATGTTGAAGAACTCCAGACTTTCCTGTAGGATCTGGCTGAACTGGGTGTCCTGCACACACGACACACACACATGCGCACACACACACACACAGACACACACACCCAAGATATCTGTAAACTGCAGGCATGACATCATAATACAGTCCTGATGGTTTCTCTCTTTTCCAAATAATTGTGATTACAACACTGCATCTACAGCTGAGGGACCTAGACAACCTACTGACAGCACTTTCAACAACCTGGGCAGTTCTTACGAAGATGTCTGGTCCAAGATCTGCAATATCACATGGCAAGATCAAGTATCTGGTCCAAGATCTGCAACACCACGTGGCAAGATCAAGCGTCTGGTCCAAGATCTGCAACACCACATGGCAAGATCAAGTATCTGGTCCAAGATCTGCAACACCACGTGGCAAGATCAAGCATCTGGTCCAAGATCTGCAACATCACATGGCAAGATCAAGCATCTGGTCCAAGATCTGCAACACTACGTGGCAAGATCAAGCATCTGGTCCAAGATCTGCAACATCACGTGGCAAGATCAAGCATCTGGTCCAAGATCTGCAACATCACGTGGCAAGATCAAGCATCTGGTCCAAGATCTGCAACATCACGTGGCAAGATCAAGCATCTGGTCCAAGATCTGCAACATCACGTGGCAAGATCAAGCATCTGGTCCAAGATCTGCAACATCACGTGGCAAGATCAAGCATCTGGTCCAAGATCTGCAACACCACGTGGCAAGATCAAGCATCTGGTCCAAGATCTGCAATATCACATGGCAAGATCAAGCGTCCAATCTTCCAAGTTCTGAAGAAGCGTGGTTTCCCAAGCACAAAGTTTCTTTCATCAAATGCCAGTTGCCTTGGAAAGGATATGTTATCTGTACAGTAGATAATCACATCCTAAATATGTCCCTGTACAGACAGCTTAAGCTAATCAAGGGCATAGCCACCATGGAAAACCACTAAAGCCATACAAAAATACAGGATGCTGCCTCCTATATATGTTCATTGTAATAGCAGGCACGACCCGTCCCTCTTCCTTTTTTCTTGTATGCATTTTTTTGTGTAGTTTAGAGTATATTTTTCAGCAATTTTTCAAAGTTTTCCCTAAAAAATGTGAGTATTTCTGCAAACTTGGAGTGAAAACAGTGTCTTTTATTAATTTTAGCTGAGAAAGTCTTTTTCTGTGGAATTTTAGCTAACAAAGTGTCTTTTTCTGCAGAATTTCCGCTGAGAAAGTGTCTTTTTCTGCAGAATGTTAGCAAAGAATGAGTCTTTTTCTGAAGAATTTTAGCTGAAAAACTTTCCTTTTGTACAGAATTTTAGCTAATTATGCATCTTTTTTTGCAGGATTTTTGCTAAGCCAGTGCATTTTTCTGCCAAATCTTACCTATGATAATATCTTTTTCTGTACCCATGACATCTTTTTCTGTAGAATTTTACAGGAGAAAATGTCTTCATTTTCAAATTTTAGCATACGATGTCTTTTTCAACAGAATTTCAGCTCAGAATGTCTTTTTCTGGATTTTTGCTAAGTCAGTGTCATTTTCTGCAGAATTCTTGCTAAAACCAGGGCTTAAAACAGGAGGAGGAAAAAAACACTGAAACTAGGGGGATCCGGGAGCATGCTCCCCTGGGAAAATTTTTGAAAAACCAAGTGTAAATCTATACCATTTTGCGCTTTCTGGACATAATTTCAAGAGATATTTAGTGCATAAAAATTGCTGTAAACACATAATTATTACAGGAAGTTGCTATGAACGTTTGCAAGCCGATCACGGATGCCTTGCTCCTTTTTTTTTTTTTTTTTTTGGGACAAACCGAAATCGCGGAATTCCGCCCGGACGCGGAACGCTTTAAGCCCTGTAAGACAGTGTCTTTTCGGTATTTTTTTTTCTTTTTTGCAGAATTGTACCAGAGACAACTGTTTCACCGTCATGGGATGTACTAAGGTCTTTTTCAAGCACCAAATACATTCTGTACATGGATATCAGTTTATCATCTCACTGGAAAGACTAGCACTCAGACCATCACTCAAGGACTAACAGACTAGGGGAGAAAAATCTGACCATCTGGCTACTCTCAAACCTGTCAATTCTAATTAATTTAATAAATGAAGTAAAACAGATACAAATCAATCAGGCCCACAAACCTCAAATGTTACACACAGACCTTGCGAAATGGGCAGTTGTGAAGCAATGCTGGACAAGTCGAGCTCATGAACCAGGATTTTTATGCAGTTACATGTAAGTACAAAAATACCAAAGAAACGCTACCAATGCAAGGCAGACAAACAAGAATTTTTACACACTGACCTCATGAATGGGAAGCTGTGAAGGAATGCTGGACAGGTCAGGCCCGTGAACCAGGATTTTCTTGGCACTGGCCACATTGGCACACACCAACAGGTACGGCTAAAAAAATCACCATTCCTATAGTCAACACACCAGGGACTTTCAACCGAAAAATTCAAACAAACAAAAATACCCCCCCCCCCCCCCCCCTCCAATCCAAGAATGAACATCAACTTGCAGACCTTAACAGAAAAAGAAATCCACTTTGGAATATAGCAAAAACGCTTTTCTGTAAGATGTGCTTTGTACATTATGTTTTCTTCTGTTCATATACATGTTTTCTTGCAATGTGTTCAAGAGAGACCTATCAATGTGTTAAGAGGGACCTATCTCAGTTATATATGCAAGGGTGCAACTTAGAAAAAGTCAAAAAACTCAAAGGGGTCCAGGGGCTGGCAGTGCCCCATAAGGGGGGTCTGGGGGGCATAGCCCCCCAAGACGCTGAAGCCTTTTCAAAAAACAGATTTTCCGTTTCTGACTCTTTTGAAAAAAACAGATTCCATCGTCAAACGGAAAAAGTTGCACCCATGTATATGTACTCCACCTAAATCAGCAATTAATGACATGACCCACTTTAATCAGAATGGTACTCACATCACACTGCTCTTTCTTTAGACATGACCCACTTTAATCAGAATGGTACTCACATCACACTGCTCTTTCTTTAGAGTCTGTTTCAGGTCCTTGAAGTAGATGCCTTCCACACAAGGGACCACCTGCATGCACATACAAGCACAACAAAATTTACAAGTAAAATTCCCTGTCAGTTACTCCCATCAGAAAAGTGACAAGTACCTGTCTGTTTACAACTAACTGCATAATATTTTCCTGTTACTACGCTAACAAATAAAAAAGTCTGGAAAATTAAGTTCTGCAAGGAAGAATAGACTCTCTCATGCATTACACACACACACACACACACACACACACACACACACACACACATACACAAAAATATCCCTGGCACACACACACACACAAAAATATCCCTGGCACACACACACACACACACACACCAACACACACACACTCTCCTTACTCAGCCAATCATCTACACACCACTTAGGGTACAAGCCATGCACACAAATATGAACACAAACGGACAGAAGGATAGACACACACATACATAAACTTTTCACTCAGCCAATCATCTACTCATCACTCAAGGAACCAGCCACACACACAGACACACACACATGTGAGCAGAAATAATGAATGAATTAACCCACACAGGAGTGCACACACACACACAATCCTCACTGCAATACTCATGACACACATGCTGCCAGAAACACACACAGCACACACACACACACACACACACCCTCCTTACAATGCCAACCATACATTCTATTGGACACACACACATCTACACACACTCACATATACACATATCTACACACACACAGCCACACACACAACCATACATACACATGTGAGCAGAAATAATGAATGAATAAACACACACAGTCTTGCACATACACACACAATCCTCACTGCAATACTCACGACACACACCTCCTTACAAAGCCAACTACACAGACTATCAGATACACACACACACACACCTATACACACAACTCACGTCAACACACACATGCACACAACCACACACACGCGCGCGCGTTTAATATCACTCATAGTGAAAAGATGTTAAATCCAAGAACAAACGAATGGACACAAACACACACACACACACACACACACACACACACACACACACACACACACACAATCTTCTTAGAAGCCAACGACACATAACATACCAGCCACAGAAGGGAGGAGGCCCCAGCAATGGCTTCTTGACCTCCCTCACAGGGTGAGCGAACGTAAAACATCACAAAACCCACCTGCATGACAAATATCAAAGTTTTGAAATAAAAAAATATATAAAAAACACAAATGAATGTCCAGTGATGTGCATATAACAAAAAAAAAATCCCTACTTTTTAAAAGTGTTTTACCAAGTCCACTGTCTGACACCTCCACAAAATTTCAGCTTTCTTCGGGTGGAGAGTTGTTTTCTTTTGTATCCTGGGCATAGCAGCACAGAAGATCTTAGCATGCTGTAAGCGTGCTTTTCGGTAAAAATTAAAAGTTTAATTTTCAGGCCATTTGGTATGCCCTGTCTTTCCAGATATTGTTAAGCTGGACCAGTTTTTGCTTTACCATTCCAATTCTTATTTGATGTCTTTAGAGCAGGTTCCATCATCATTGCCTTAATCAGTCACTCCAGTAAGACTTTGCTCATAATCATTCTCAACAGATTAAAGCCCAAGATAGAAGAAGAACAAGCAGGCTACAGATCCAACTGAGGCACCACTGACACGTTACTTGTGTTACAAATACTCAAACAGAAAATATAAAGCACTGAAAAAGAAGCTTTTGTCACCTTCATTGACTATATAGCAAAGGATTTGACAGCATCATTCATATCCACCTATTCAATGCAATGATTAAAATGAGCTTTCCCATACATATCATTTCATTAATTGCCTCATTATGTAAAGACCAAAAGGCTCTAATTAGATGGAACAGAGAAGTGAAGTTTTCAATATCTATAAGGTAATTATCTCTTTAACTTCTATACGGAACAAGTCATAAAGATAGGAGGGAAAAAACTTACAAACCTGCGCCATGCCAATGATACTGAGCTATCGGCAGACAACATTCCAGTATGAAAAGAATTCTATCCAGGGTGGATGCAGTGGGCAAAGAGCTGGCCTTAACTTGAACGCCAGGAGAATAAAAGTGTTACATATTAAAAGACAAAGACACTGAAAACAATCATCTTAATTAGTAAAGTTCCTTTAGAAAATGTTAAAAGATTTTAAACATTTGGTTCATGCTAATATGACAAAGAAATATAGTATGCTCACCAGGTAGTTGAAGATGGAGTGAGCCGTCTGAGCAGGCAGCTGCCGGAAGTAGATCAACAGCTTACGCAGCAGGAACGTTAACTCTTCCTGTCGCACACAAGTCAAATGTATCTGTTCTATTTTGGATAAGTCTTAAAAATGAAACGAGAAAAAAAAAAACAACAACTTGATCTACTATTAATCAATATTTTGTTGATGTACTATTAATCAATCAGGGCTTAAAACAGGAGGAGGAAAAAACCACTGAAACTAGGGGAGTCCGGGGGGCAAATCAGGGGCCATAATTTGCGCGCCGTTGCTATGAACGATTGCAAGCCGATCATGGATGCCTTTTTTTAAAAAAATTTATTTTTTATTTTTTATTTTATTTTATTTTTTTACAAACCGAAATCACGGAATTCCGCCCAGACGCGGAACGTTTTAAGCCCTGATCAATCATTTTCTGTTTCTGAAAAGAATGAACTACATGGGTGTAAATGTAAATCTGTCATACCAGGTGATGGGATAATTCTAACAATATTTTCAATTAAATAAAAACAACAAAAATCAAAGAAGAAACAAATCAAGCTGCATGCTAAAAGCAAATACTTTCATGTATTTTCCTTTAACAAAAACTTACCAGTCATGTTCACAGCCCACAAACAGCAGAAGTCTCTCTAACAACAAATCACTAGAACGAAAAGTTACTTCATGTTTTTCTGTTTTCTTGTTTATTTATGCAGGTCAGTTGGTTCTTTCAACAGAACTGTGGACTCAAGATCTGGTGTCTTCAGTTCAATCCCAGCCCCCAACATTAAGAAATGGCTCGTTTGCTGCTCATCTTAATGTTTCATCATTCTGGAGGAATCAACACCTGATTATTTCAAAGGTCTATCTCCCCTTCCCCATTTGAAGAACTTGCTGGCGCATAGGGTTTTGAGCAAGCTCAGTGAGTCTGCCAGATAACTGCTGTCATATTAGGGTGGAGCACTTATGGTACTATCCTAGTGTGATGAATCCTTCTTGAACAAACTCCAACCAGACTTCCTACATGTAGTTTTGCGTATTAACATTGTTACCTTGTTAAAATCGTCTGTCTGACATCAACAATCTGCTAGACATGTGGCCTTCTTGTCCAGCACAGTGTGCCCATGAACACTTTGTTTTTGTGTGTTTGGTGCTGTTTTTATTGTTCAAGCCTTCTCCAGAGTAAAAAGGCCATTCACTTTCAGATGCCCAAGTTCAAAACCCAGAATGCTTGCATGCATATGTGTATGTGCATACACATGTGTCAGTGTGTTTGTATGTATGTGTGCTTATGTGTATGTGTGAGGGAGTGTGCGCATGCATGTGAATGCATGTGCATGTGTACGTGAGAAAGCCTTTGCATGCACGCATATGTGCATAGTGTGTGTGTGTGAGTGTGCGTGCATGTATATGTGTGAGTGTGCATGCATGTGGACGTATATGTGTGGATGGTGTGTGCGTGTGTTTGTGTTTGTGTGAGTGTGTATGGATGGGTGGTGAGTGTGTGTGTGTGTGTGTGTGTGTGTGTGTGTGTGTGTGTGTGTGTGTGTGTGTGTGTGTGTGTGTGTGTGTGTGTGTGTGTGTGTACATGCGTGCGTGTGTGTGTGTGTGTGTGTGTGTGTGAATATGTGTGTGTGTCTCTGTGTGTGTGTGAGTGACTGAGTGCATTGTACATACAATTGTACATGCCTCTGTATGTGAGTGTGAGTGTGAGAGTGTGTGTGTGAATGTGAGAGTATGTGGGTGTGCGCGCGTATGCATGTGTACATGCGTGTGTACATGTGTGGATGGCGTGCGTGAGTGCATGAGTGTGTGTGCGTGCGTATGTGGATGGGTAGTGTGTGTGTGTTGTGTATGTGCATGCAAGCGTGCATGCCTCTATGTGTGTGTGTATGACTGACCTGTCGTTCCTTGTTAGTGAGTTTCTCCAGGAAATGTCTCAGGAACAGGATCGGGTCGTCCACTATGCAGTCCCAGATGGTCTTATTGGCCACTTCAGACACTGAAAACAGTCATCATCATCATCATCATCATCATCACCCTCATCATCATCATCATCACCACCACCATCATCATCATCATCACCACCACATCATCACTGCCACCATCATCATCGTCATCATCACCGCCACTGCCATCATCATCACCAACACCACCACCATAATATCCACCATCATCATCACCAGCACCATCATCATCAGGTTCACATGTCACACACACAAACATATGCACGCATGCACGCGCACTCATGCACGCACGCACAGCACAACACACACACATGCATGTACGCACGCACATATACACACACAGAGCTTACTGGTCGATAAGAAATGGGCTTAACAAAAAACACACAACCAAAAACACTCTGTTACAAAAAAACAAACACCAACAACAATACACAAACTGAACAAAAAAAGAACATTCATATCAGCGCACCCGGAAAACTGAACAACTCAAGCAGTTCAGTTCAGTTCATATTGCTTATAGCCCAGCCGACTACTACAGCCATATCAGGGCTTTAGTTCAGTTCATATTGCTTATAGCCCAGCCGACTACTACAGCCATATCAGGCTTTAGTTCAGTTCATATTGCTTATAGCCCAGCTGACTACTACAGCCATATCAGGCTTTAGTTCAGTTCATATTGCTTATAGCCCATCGACTACTACAGCCATATCAGGGCTTTAGTTCAGTTCATATTGCTTATAGCCCAGCTGACTACTGGAGCCGAATCAGGACTTCAGTTCAGTTCATATTGCTTATAGCCCAGCCGACTACTAGAGCTGTATCAGGGCTTTAGTTCAGTTCATATTGCTTATAGCCCAGCCGACTACTAGAGCTGTATCAGGGCTTTAGTTCAGTTCATATTGCTTATAGCCCAGCCGACTACTAGAGCCATATCAGGGCTTTAGTTCAGTTCATATTGCTTATAGCCCAGCCGACTACTACAGCCATATCAGGGCTTCAGTTCAGTTCATATTGCTTATAGCCCAGCTGACTACTACAGCCATATCAGGGCTTCAGTTCAGTTCATATTGCTTATAGCCCAGCTGACTACTGGAGCCGAATCAGGGCTTCAGTTCAGTTCAGATTGCTTATAGCCCAACCGACAACTAATGCCGTATCAGGGCTTCAGTTCAGTTCATACTGCTAATAGCCCAGTCGACTACTAGAGCTGTATCAGGGCTTCAGTTCAATTCAGTTCAGTTCATATTGCCTACAGCCCAGCGAACTACTACTAGAGCTGTATCAGGGCTTCAGTTCAGATTGCTTATAGCCCAGCCAACTACTACTAGAGCTGCATCAGGGCTTCAGTTCAGATTGCTTATAACCCAGCCAACTACTACTAAGCTGTATCAGGGCTTAAGTTCAGATTGCCTATAGCCCAGCCAACTACTATAGAGCTGTATCAGGGCTTAAGTTCAGATTGCTTATAGCCCAGCCAACTACTACTAGAGCTGTATCAGGGCTTAAGTTCAGATTGCTTATAGCCCAGCCAACTACTACTAGAGCTGTATCAGGGCTTAAGTTCAGTTCAGATTGCTTATAGCCCAGCCAACTACTACTAGAGCTGTATCAGGCTTCAGTTCAGATTGCCTATAGCCCAGCCGACTACTACTAGAGCTGTATCAGGGCTTAAGTTCAGTTCAGATGCTTATAGCCCAGTCGACTACTAGAACTATATCAGGGCTTCAGTTCAGATTGCTTATAGCCCAGCCAACTACTACTAGAGCTGTATCAGGCTTAAGTTCAGTTCAGATTGCTTATAGCCCAGCCAACTACTACTAGAACTATATCAGGGCTTCAGTTCAGATTGCTTATAGCCCAGCCAACTACTACTAGAGCTATATCAGGGGTTCAGTTCAGATTGCCTATAGCCCAGCCGACTACTACTAGAGCTGTATCAGGGCTTAAGTTCAGTTCAGATTGCTTATAGCTCAGTCGACTACTAGAGCTGTATCAGGGCTTAAGTTCAGATTGCTTATAGCCCAGTCGACTACTAGAGCTGTATCAGGGCTTAAGTTCAGATTGCTTATAGCCCAGCCAACTACTACTAGAGCTGTATCAGGGCTTCAGTTCAGATTGCCTATAGCCCAGCCAACTACTACTAGAGCTGTATCAGGGCTTAAGTTCAGTTCAGATTGCTTATAGCCCAGCCAACTACTACTAGAGCTATATCAGGGCTTCAGTTCAGATTGCCTATAGCCCAGCCGACTACTACTAGAGCTGTATCAGGGCTTAAGTTCAGTTCAGATTGCTTATAGCCCAGTCGACTACTAGAGCTATATCAGGGCTTCAGTTCAGTTCAGATTGCTAGAGCCCAGTCGACTACTAGAGCTATACCAGGGCTTCAGTTCATATTGCTTATAGCCCAGTCGACTACTAGAGCTGTATCAGGGCTTCAGTTCAGTTCATATTGCTTATAGCCCAGTCGACTACTAGAGCTGTATCAGGGCTTCAGTTCAGTTCATATTGCTTATAGCCCAGTCGACTACTAGAGCTGTATCAGGGCTTCAGTTCAGTTCATATTGCTTATAGCCCAGCTGACAACTAGAGTCGTATCAGGGCTTTAGTTCAGTTCATACTGCTAATAGCCCAGTTGATTACTGGAGACGTATCAGGGCTTCAGTTCAGTTCAGTTCAGTTGATATTGCTTACAGCCCAGCCGATTACTAGAACCATATTAGGGCTTCAGTTCAGTTCATATTGCTTATAGCCCAGCCGACTACTAGAGCCATATCAGGACTAACACCATGTCAAAATCGACAACCCTTTAAGATAAAAGACAACAGCTAAAAACCATGCTCACCATTAACTTTGCAAGTCTAAATTGCAATTAAAGAAAAACCGAGGTAAAATCATATCAAGTGAAATCTACTGATCTCCTGTAAACGACACAAGTAGGCTCACCAGAGACACCATCAGCATTAACATCGTAATCGTCCAGGAGATGCAGAATGGGAAGAACAGCAGCACAGATGCAGGAGGGAAAAAACCCTTGGGCAGTTTGAAGATGGTGGCTATGCTCAGCTCTCTCTTCTTCCCCTGCTGTAAGGAACGTAAGGGTCGAGAGACTGATATTAGTATGCATATATACCCAAATTCAGTATTAAACAATACAAATTCAGTATTAAACAATGTGTGTAATACTGTCACTGTGTATACAAGTGAACATACATATAGTAAACAAAGGAACAAACACATCATTTCATATCGCACATAATTAGTTCTTGCAAATTTTTCACAAAAAAGAGGTATAGGCACGCACATCACACAAACTTTGATATCACTTACTTACATCTGATAAAAAGACCAATATGTACACAATAAACACAGTAATTGAATAAACATACACAGAACAATACATAGCATATGTACACAAATTACAGATATGAACGCTGTGGAAATACACACCCCTTGTGATCAGCACCATGTACATCACTCACACACACACACACACACAAAACAGACATTGGACACTTGAAAACATATTCAATACTGCTTCGCTCTTTCGTATTCTAAAAAGAACTACTTTTCTTTTCCTTTATTAGTAAACATGATAAATATGATAACTACTAAACAAATAAAAAAGTGACTAAGAAAAATAGCATGTTTACAAAAAACACGAAGCCAAAAATACAAGGAAATGAGAGCACATTATCATCCAATAACAATAAATAATAACAAATCAAAATAGTATCCCAATGACAATAATAATGAATAAAATCATTATCCACAATGACAATAATAATGAATGAAAACATTATCCACGATGACAACAATATTGAATAAAAATATCCACAATAACAATAATTATAAATACTATTAACAATGACAATATCAATATATAAAAACAATATCCACAATAATACTAATAAAAAAAACCATGAAAACAATGACAATAATCAATAATAAAAAAAGTTATTCATAGGAACAATAATACTAAATATAAATACAGTCCACAATAACAACATATAAAAACATTATCCACAATGGCAACAATAATAAATAAAAATATTATTCACAATGACAATAATAATACATAACAATTTCATCCAGAAACCTGAAATTTACAGAGTTTGAATATGCCACACTGCAAAGAAAAGAAAATTCAAAGAAAAAGCACGAGCATGGTCAAAACTTTGAAACACATATGCACAGATTTAAGAAAAAAAATAAAATAATATAAAACAAGAAAAACAAAACAAGAAAATCCAAAAGATGTAACTAACTTCAAGCAGCTTTCAGTTTCACAGGTCGTTTTCAGCAAGAATACACAAATACACATTGACAAAAACAAACCAGGAAGGGAGAGGTAAAAAATGAAAGAAAAGAGGAAGCTTCAGGAAGGATAATAATAATAATAATAAAAAAAACAACAACCCAAGAAACAAATAAACAAAATGTACACAACACATACCCTGAACACACAACACACACACACACACACACACACACCACACACACACACACACATACCGTTCAAGTAAACACAAACCAGTAAGCATTCTAATTTCTAGTTTCATACGCTGACAAAAACAAACAAAGAAAACAAAAACAAAACACACAAAAATCCATCAAATCAAGCTTTACCAAATGTCAATTCAGCATCTTCACTTGAACAAAACAAAACACACGCGCAGGCATGCATGCAGACGTGCGCGCGCAAGCACACACACACACCCCCCCATACACAGAGAAAACCTGGGTAGTTCCCATACACTAGGTAGAACCTCAGGACCTGGCCAGCTCGTAGGTTTATGTGCAGGCATAAGTCTTGTGCCATGATCATTTTGGATCTTCTCCATCACATGGCACCAGTGGTGTCAGTGCATATGGAATTCGTCCAGAGTGCAGAGATGTCATCTTGAAAAACTGAAACTGAAACTGAAAAGTAGAGTGGTCACTTTACATAGTACTCACAACTAGCAGCTGGCCAATTCAACGACTACCACAGCACCCTAAATACGCTTACAGACAAAAAGCATGTTTTCCCATTCGCTTGGGTGTTCATACATGCTTTGTAGTGCCTGAAGTCCTTTTATGTGTCTACGCATACAGAAAGCCAAATATGTATGTTAAAGATCCTATACACCATGTCGGTATTTGGTGATTTGTGGAAGTAAGAAAATACCTGGCATGCACACCCACTGAAGAAGAAGTATGCAAACTGTGCAGCAATATAACGTGCGCAGTGTGGACCAAACAAAGTGCATATGCCCACCCGGAATAATGAAACTCAGAACAGGAAAAAATACCACACCATTTACAACAGCTCTGCCAACTGTCCAACAATCACAGAATCAAACAGTGGACAATAGGGCAAACTGTAGAAGAACAGCTCCGAGTAACAAAGAGGACCTTTTGAACACCACAACCTCCGCTGAGACCACTGGACTGACCATACAGGGCATGATCGCAGTCAGAAGCAGCAACAGTCTGGATGCCTAAAACATAGGTGTAAATGTAGTGACAATGACCTCAGCAGCTGGTGAAGAAATCCTTTCTTTTTTTCAATCACTGAAACCCCGCTTTGCTTCAATACTTGCAGGGAGACCAGTCTTCATGACATATCCCGGAGGACAAAGTTCTTGGAGAAATCAGGGGCTCTCTACTTGCCTGACTGTGGGGCATATGGCTAAACAGTAAGCCTGTAAACACATCAACGTATATCCTTCATAGCCTAGTCAGCTGCACTAGCAAATATTACTTCACTCCAATTCCACCAGTACAAAATGCAACACTCTCCAATTCTTCAACACACCAAACACCCACATTATCAAGCATTCCCATTTTAGATCTTCTACAGCAATGGCAGGTAAACAATCAGGTAAAAGTCAGAAGCGGAAGGACAAGGCAAAAACTTACCAGTCCACATCTCCAGCAGCAGACACTAGCAGCAATAGCACATGATAATACTTGTAGACAGTCCAGAGAGCAGCAAACACTAAGCGATAAAGAGGAGATTGGGTGAAAAAGGAAAGAGGTGGAAAGAGACACAGAAGGAGAGGGGAACATGGCAGGAGTGAGAGTAGGGAGCGGAAGAGGGGGTGTGTGTGTGTGAGAAAGACGTTCAATCTGAGAAAGGGGGGCAGGAGGTACAGGAGGAACAAACAGGGAAGAGATATTCTGACACTGAAAGAGGAGAATAGAGGGAAATGACAATGAGCGAAAAACTTACGTTTGTGGATCAGTTGTTGGATTCCGAAGAACACATGATAATGGTGAATATAGTGAATGGGAGCACTAGAAGGAAAGAGAGAGGAGGGAAGGAAGGGAGAGGAGTAGAAGGCAGGTGAGAGAGAGAGAGAGAGAGGAGAGAGAGAGAGAGAGAGGGGAGAGAGAGAGAGGAAGAGAGAAAAGAGAGAGAGAGAGAGAGAGAGATTTTCAGGTTGGAGGAGGGGTACAGAACAAAATGAAGGTGATGGAATGATGGGTGTTCACTGATTAGTACTTTGATTTAGAACACACTACAAAAGATGTCTGTTGATTAGTAGTCTGATTTAGAACACACAACAGAAAGACGTCTGTTGGTTAGTTGATTCAAAACACATGACAAAAGCTGTTTTTATTTGTTAACTGTTTAAAACTAGAATGCATCATAAAACACATCTGTTGGTTAGCTGGTTGATTTAGAACACGTGACAAAAGATGTCTGTTGGTTAGTAGTTCGATTTAGAACACAAGGCAAAACATATTTCTTGGTTAGTAGTTTGATTTAGAACACAAGGCAAAACATATTTCTTGGTTAGTAGTTCGATTTAGAACACAAGGCAAAACATATTTCTTGGTTAGTAGTTCGATTTAGAAAGGCAAAACATATTTCTTGGTTAGCTATTTCATTTAGAACACATGAAAAGAGATGTCTGCTGGTTAGTTGTATGAAAAAATATGTTTGCTGGTTAGTTGTTTGATTTAAAACATATGTCAAGCTTTTGCCGTAAAGTCAACTTGGTATCAAGGCCTTCATAAAGACTGTGTGGGGTGTGTGTGTGAGCGAGAGAGAGAGAGAGAGAGAGAGGAAGTTGAAGGGTGGGAGTGAGGGTGGGGGTGCGTGCTCGCTCAGTCGAACCATCCACTCAAACACCTACCTATAGACCCGACCACCTATGACCACCAGGAGGTGGCGTATTGGTATCGCTTTCTACAATTTACCTGCAGTCACAGTACCCATTCTTTGTTGTTGTTTCTCGGGGTCTGGCCAGCTCATGGGTTTATGTGCAGGCTTAAGGCGTGTGCCCTGATCATTCTGGATCTTGTTATTTTCCCTGATATCAAAGTATTTTTACATCAGCAGATTTCTGCCAGGAAGATAAAAATTCCCACTTATTTTTCTGCGTAGCAGAGAAGATGGAGAGAAAGCATAAGAAATCAAACGAAAGAAAATAAAGATACAGTGGCACCTCAGGATACGAGCGTCTCACCATACAAGCAATTCAGGTTACGAGCACAAAATACTTGGAAAATTCGCCTCGGTATACGAGCATTTGCTCGAGTTACAAGAGTCGTTGTGGTTACTTCACGTGCTTCCTGCCGCTGCATCCCGCTCTCAGTGAGTGTTGTTCTCTCGTAGCGGAAGCATCTCTGCGTTCATTTGCGCTTTGCAGTGGGTTTTTTTTTTTTTTTTTTTTTGTGGTTTACATGAAGAAATTTTGTAACCCACGATGTCGTCCAAGAAGATGGTTGTTAAGGATAGTGCTGCTAAGAGGAAGAAGAATACAATTTCCATAGAATTAAAGAACGAAGGAGATCATAGAAAAACATGAGCATGGTCTATGTGTGGCTGATCTCGCCAAGCTGTACGACCGCTCATCATCAACAATCTGCACTATCCTAAAGAAGAAGGAAGAAATTAAGCAGAACTCATTATTAGTGAGAGGTTCATACCCCAGCAAGTTTTTAATTGTGATGAGACAGGTCTTTTTTGGAAAAACAACATGGTCCCTGTGAGGTAAAATTCCCAAGAAGAGAGAGCCCTCCTGAATCAGAGGGGGATTCTCCTTCCCCATAGTAACCCCTCTCCTCCTCCCCATCGTCTCCCTCAAGCCAGCCACGACTCTTCATTAAAGGTAAAACACAGTACATGTACACTGTATATTATTTATCATTGTTAAATGTTAGAAAAATTACTTTAATTCTGCATAAAATACCATATTAATTGATTTTTATATTGATTATTTTTGGGGTGTGGAACGGATTAATTGGATTTCCATTATTTTCAATGGGGAAATTCGTTTTGAGATACGAGTTTTTCAAGACACGAGCTACGTCATGGAATGAATTAAATTTGTAACCCGAGGCGCGCCTATACAAGGATGAAAAAATTAAAACTGTTGTGTATCTTCCATCCTAATCAATTCTCATAAGAATTCATTTTTCTTTGTCATGATACAATGCAGATTTTTTCCCTCTGTTTTGAATATACTATGAAGACTATAAGCAAAGCAGAAAGGTGTGTGTGTGTGTGTGTGTGTGTGTGTGTGTGTGTGTGTGTGTGTGTGTGTTGTGTGTGTGTGTGTGTGTGTGTGTTGTGTGTGTGTGTGAGTGAGTGTGTGAGAGTGTTGTATATATGTCTTTGTGTGTGTGTGCGTGCGCGTGTGAGTGTGTGTGTGTGTGCATGCACGGGCATATGTAACCATCTCTCATTAGGACGGGGAAGATAAAGCAACAAGGACAGAAGACTGTTACCACCCTCATACCGCCAGCCTTGAAGAAAGAAAGAAATCATAATCTGGTTCTCCCAGTATTTTTGCAACAGCTTCATCAAGTATATATATATATACCAATGCTTCGTCACCATGAGAAAATGTCATGAACTTCATGCTAT
This sequence comes from Monoplex corrugatus, assembly GCA_030674185.1. NCBI lineage: Eukaryota > Metazoa > Mollusca > Gastropoda > Littorinimorpha > Ranellidae > Monoplex > Monoplex corrugatus. The sequence continues at coordinate 42,903,680 of JAPXFY010000028.1, forward strand.
TGAGATTGACATAAGATTTACACACCAGCTGCCAAACATTTCCAAACATCAAAAAACACCAATGCTGAGCTGCATACCAACGAGAAGGGAACAACTCTAGTTTACAATAGTGTGCTCATCATACATGTGTGAAGTAATGCAAGTAAGTTACTGCCAACAGACCAACAGTATGGACCAGTGAGGAGTGAGTTCATCAGCTGCACTGCATTACAGTTTCTTTGCTGATGAGCAGGCTGTGCAGATGCGATCAAGAGGTTAAATCTATTAACAAGGAATGTTGTAAAACTGGTTAACTCTCTCGCTACAAGCGTCGGGATTTCCTGATCATGCCTCAACAATGCTTGTCTACGAGCGTTGGAGAAATCCGAATGAGTTTTGAAAATTCGCAGGGCTTTCAGTATTTCCATCAACCGAAACTAATAGCCAGAAATAGATTCTTCGGTCATTCTTAGCCTCGTTTCAGGCCATTAGGTCACTGTACTCTGCAGTTGGTGTGTAGACAGTGCAAAGTTCACGACCCACTATCTCCGCAGCGAAGCAGACGACGGAAAAGCAAATGGCTGAACAATGCTCAACAACTCAGCGCCGTTCAACATGATCTCTTCCTTCAGTGCACGTGGAGTGTGTGCACGTTGGATTTTATGAAATTTCATTCAAAATGTGACTGTAGGAACTGACGTACCGATCTGACTGTATTTTGTAAGACATTTTTCACCTGAAAAGTTCTCTAATTTTACATGTACCATTACTCAGCAACCATAAGGGTTAGACAGTTGAAATTCCAGCATGTTGTACACCTATCTTTCAATATATGACCTGCCAAATTTCGAAACTTTCTGTTTTCATTTATTTGTATAAGAATTTTTCTCATGACCAACACAAATGGTGCGTATCAGGGGAATGGCAAGGGGCATAATCGTACGTAGCGAGTTAACCAGTCTATAAAGTGAAAACAAACTGACCAATCTTGGAAGTCTTCTTTTGCATGGCCTCTGCCTTCTTCCGTTCACACGGTCACCATTTTGCTGTCCTTCGATTGATTTCTACAAGTTTTTGCACAAAAATAAGTGAGAATGGGACTGACCGTGAGGTTGACAAGTTGGGACTCTTGTTGACAGAGACTCTGGCAATGATTATGAGGTAAAAATGGCTTTGTTTTGGGTTCTAAATGAACAAGAGAGGTTTGAGCACATGATGAAGGGTATTTTTAGCACATCAGTCACTGATGGAATGCAGGTTGTCCTTCAGTTTGGTATGTCTACACTGTACTTCTCATCGCATGTGTGCAGATGTGTTTATTATTCTAATACTCTGTAATTTCACTTTCTCCTGCAAACAGACGTTTATTTCATTTTTACTGTGCACTTCAGGATTTTTCCTTTCTAAATATATGTATGCTTTTTGAGGAAATGTTTACATGACAACAGCAAAAATTAAAAACAATCAGTACCCACTGACAAGTTGGCTCCCTTAAGTTTACCCCATAGTCTTACAGTACACTTTTAATTATGTATCGTGCCAAGGGGGTTAACTACCGTACTGCCCAAGAAAAACAGTTCTTACAGCCATGGTTTATCACACACTTTGGTGTATGTTTTATTATATATTATGTGTCAGGCCATGGAACTGATATCACTTTGAAACAACACAGACCTGCTGACAACCAACTTGTAACATTTCTTCGTCAAGACTGACCAATCTCTCTCACTCTCTCTCTCTTCCTCCACTCCTCCCACCGTCCATGAGGATGGTAACTATTTGAGACATTATGTGTAGTATATGAAGAGAAGTGAATCAGAAAATGTACTACAATACCAATGAAGTAATACAGCAGTAGTGCTAAGTATCCTCTTGTGGGTGGTCCCACAGGACTTGACAGCTGCTGTAGACTACCAGATAAGAATACTTTGACAGAATAAATCTGGGGCTGGGGGTCTTTTGGAAGCTGAAATATACAGAATGTGTGTTGGCCACTGGAACCATGTGGAGAGTATCATACACACACACACACACACACACACACACACACACACACACACACACACACACACACACACACACACACACACACACGCACACACACCAAATTCCTTTCCAGGACACATGACAGCTGTAACAGTCATTAACTGCCTTTAGTTTTGATGAATACTTTCACAAAAGTATACAAGACACTCAAATAATTGACAAGTTGAGAAAACAACCACTGTGTTAAAAATATGAAGATGCAGGTTTAATTCTTTAACAAAAAAGTACACAGAAAAAGATAGGAATTGGCATGCAAACCTTATTGAGGCAAAACACCTGGATAAAACAAATAGTAACAGACTTTGAATACAGCAAAACAGGTTATCCGTCAAGCATGCACAAACATGCACACATACACATTTAAGCATCTGACCAAAACAAAATTCAAGCAAGCTCTCAAATTAAATATAAAAAGGCGCAAATAAGCAACACAAAGCCAACAACGCACATTTGTAAAATACATAATCATTGGTGTACATGGGGAGTGGTGGTGAGGGGGGGGGGGGAGATCAACAACTCAACAAAGAAACCAGGGGGAAAAAACACACAAAATAGTATACCAAAGTTACTGCGGATAACAATATTTTCTAAGCTTTTTGAAAGTAGTTTCACTAAGAATATTTTTCAAAATAAAGAAAATATGGTGATGTGAATCAGAAACGTACAGAGAAAACAGTAAACTTCAAACAGACGGGACACCAATATTACAAAAATACAGATACACACGAGCTTACACATTCACATGTACCTGTGCAAAACATCCTCATAAGAAAACATTGAAAAGTAACACTATATATACACAGAATATCTAAAATGGAATAAATCCCATAGCCATAAATTCTTATATGTTACAAACACACTGAAGACAAGATTTCAAAATAGAAAACAAGTGGCACAGTGGAAACAAACAAACAAACAAAAACAGACAAGTACCTTCATTGCCGACTCTGCCCCAGTGCAAGCTACCATTTCGCCAAGACATGCTACGACTTTGGATATTAGCTCGATTGACGGGAGCCAGGGAGACTCGGCGAGCCGCCAAGTTAATTTCCTCCTGAGTGGCTAGACATGGCAAAAGCAAGTGCAGTACGTAAGCTCCAGTGGCTTCATGCCCAAAATACAAATGACAGCAAAGTGCAAAGGCAGTACACAGTGCAGTCTGTACTGTGAATTTTGTCACTTATTACTTTGGGCATTACTGTAAGGACACACATGTTAACGGGAGGGGAGGGGAGGGGGACAGGGAGGAGGTATACACACACACACACATACACACAGTAATTTTAAGAGAATGGGGGGGGGGGAGGGGAAACACAAACTTGTTCGTGTCTGAGCTAGTAAGTGATTATACAGAATGTTCAATATCATGTTATGCACAGTGAAGCTCTGTGACAGACTACAGTTGAACTATAAAAAAAAACGACATCATCTTGTGGCCGACACAGAATCAGGTCCAAAGTAAAGAATTATTTCAGTTGGGAAGGAAAAGTGGAACAGATTATTTCTGTAACATATCAAAGCTGTGAAATTGTCTTTAGATTCTCATTCTTATTTCTGTGGACCCATTTTGTTGCAGTAATTTGAACAAATTTGAATGTATGTGCACATTTACGTCTGTGTGCCTGTTTGGTATATGAAATCTGAAAAACAAAGCTTCAATTTGCAAAATACATTCCTTTTAAAAGGTTGTGAAAATATTTTCATAATAATTCTACATCTAAAGTCTGCTGTTGTATCCATTAAAAAAAGGCACAAAATCCCACCAACTTTACAATACATCTAAAGCGAATTTCAATTCCTTCCCCCTTCACAAAGATGAAAATGTTGAAAATTCAAGCCGAACAAATTTAACACAAGGACTGAGGAACCAACATTGTTTTTGGTTCATGAATGTCAAAGTATGAAGCTGAAAATTTTGAACATGTTACTTTTGGTCCAGTCATGTGTGTGTATAACTGACTGCTATTTTGTTCCATTAAAAAAGGTCACACCTTAGTAAGCTAGATCAGATTAGACCTCACTAAATATGCACCAATATTATTCAAATAGAATACAACTTGTACTACATACATTACACAATCCAACAAAGTTAACAATTGTGCCAAGTACTGTATCTCTGCAGACTACCGAACATACATCAAAATGGAAACCAACATGGGGAAACAGACGGACAAACACATGAATCAATCCTCAACAGCATTGGACAACAAAACAATGCCCCCTGGTGTTGAAGCTACCATCCAGCGTTGTGACATTCCCGTGTCTCACTCTCATGCTCACACAAACCACTGTCTCCTGTTCACTCCGACACTAAACAGTTCACACCTACCATTGCCTTTCTCAAACACTGAAGCCCGCCCTTAAATGAGCCTAAATGCATGTTCATGGAAATTTCCAAATTCCACTAAATCCAGATGTGCAAGTGCAACTCTTTCTAAACTAAGCATGAGCATGTGTTTGCAAACTTTCTCAAATTAGTATGTGCACTTGTTTAACAAACAAAGAAAATTTTCTCAATCGCATTAACATGTGTATATTTATAAGAGAAAAGTTTTGCAAACTTCATCGAGTCTGAGAGTATGTATGCATACATTTCCAAGATTTTACAGAGCATGAACAAGTGTTTGAAAATTGTCCAAATTTGTCTGAACATACATTTCAAAGATTTTACTGAGCATGAACAAGTGTCTGAAAACTGTCCAAATTTATCTAGCACACATTTCCAAGATTTTACAGAGCATGAACAACTATTTGAAAACTGTCCAAATTTATCTGAGCACACATTTCCAAGATTTTACAGAGTATCAATAAGTGTTTGACAGCTTTCTGAATTTATCTAAGCCTACTACTTTGCAAAGATTTCCAAACTTCAGCTGAGATAAAAGTGCACTTGCAAAAATTTATCAATTCATCTGAGCCTGAAAGTCTACAATTTACCCAACTGAGCTGACCTAATTACTGCTTGTGCAAATGTACTAAATCTAATGGTTCCTGAAAGCTGTTTGTGAAGACCAAACGAAGTAAAATGTTGTTTGTGAAGATAAGTCATTTGAGTCCGAACATTCACCCTGAGAGATTCTAAATTCATGCTCTGAGACCAAAAGCAGAAAAATATATCTTTGGAACTAATGCCGAAGATCACAAGTGCCAAACAAATACCCCAAAAGAACTGTTAGAAGAGGAAAAAGATACTTGGGCATCATTCAGAAAATGGACTCTACTGAAATCAATTGAGGCAACATGCAATGTTCCAACTTTATCAGCTGAAAACCATTTTTTGGTAGAAATAAGCACAGATATTTGCCACAGCAACGTTTCTGAATATTTGTTTTCAAGAAGAATGACGAGACGGTGCTAAAATGAGATGTGGGGCTTGAATTTGTGCCATCTTATCATGCACACTGTGTTCCATTCTGTGTGAACTATACTTACGCTCGATTAAAGACGGGCTTTAGCAGTGCGTGCACACGCATGCTCACCCTCAAACACTCGGGTCTGTCCAACGATGTTGAGGAATGCAGCAGTACATGAAGCAATTGCGGCCCATGGAATAGTAGGAATGATGGGATACTCGTTACCATAATCTTTCTTATTTATTTAAATAAAAATTATATTGCAGTCACGGAAATAAAACCATAAACAAATGAGCAAATTCGAGAACAGTTGAAATTTCATGAAAATAATGACAATGATGAAGACTAGCACTACACTCCAAAAACAAGAAAATGAAACAAAGTACACGTGCAGTTGTATAACTGTCTTATTATGTAAAAACTTTTTACAAACAAATAAACAAGTACTCCTACCTTCACAAAAAATTGTACTTAACAAAAAAAAAGCAAACAAATTTCCTTGATTTCTTTTTTTCAGTTTGAGCCTGCCTAATTACAAAAGCTTTGAAGCACACCAATATTCTCCAAAAGCATGAACTTATGATCAAGAGCAGGTCTACAAAGTTTGTAACAGTTTCACACAGTCAAAATCTGGTAGACTGGTGTTACAAGTGATCTTGCATTTTAAAGGGGTTTGCTTTGGAATGTGTAAACCAATATATCTGTTTTCAAAAACAACAGTGAGAAAAACGACAAGAAATGTTATGTACAAGCAAAAAAAGCGTGTTATGTACAAGCAAAAAAAGCCGGCATCTTTCATCAATGATATTTGTGGTGTGCCACACATGGAATTTTCTGAATGCTGCAACAGTGTCTTATGACCCATGACACTCACAACATCCTACACTATTCAGCTGACAGCTTCAACAGTGAAGAACACAAGAAATGTTATGTACAGCAAAAATAACCGCACTCACAATGTATTTGTGGTCCACACATGGATTTCTGATGCTGCAACAGTGTTTATGACCATGACATCACAACATCACACTTTCAGCTGACTTCACAGTGAAACACCAAAATGTTATGTCAAGCAAGAACCTTTTTCATTAGTGATTTGATGTACCAATATGGAATTTTCTGAATGCTCAACAGTGTCTTACGACCCGTGACACTCACAACGTCCTGTTCAGCAGACAACCTCATCAAAGAAAAATATAGCAAGGAACGTTATGTACAAGCAAAAGGACCCTGCATCTTTCATCAGTGATAATTATGGAGTATCACATATGGAATTTCCGGAGTGCTGCAAGTGTCTTGTGATCAATGACACTCACAATGTCCTACAGCAAAACACAGGCGTGACAATCGTGTGGTTAGGCCTTCCAGTTGCAAGGTCTATATTTGAATCTGCTTGGATACCACCTAAGAGTAAAGGACGGTGATTTTTCTGATCTCCCAGGTCAATGTAAGTGTAAACCTCCTACTGCCTGGACCTCCTTCATGTATATACACACAGAATATCAAATACTTACACTGAAGATCCTGCACGCCATGTCAATGTCTGGAGGTTCATTTTCATAAAACCACAAAAACACCCAGCAAGCACTCTCTCCAAATGGAATATGTCTGCTTATTGTTGTTATTGTTGTTCAAAGCCCAGCCGACTGTGTAGAGCCATATCAGGGCTATAACCATTTCAAAACACACACAATACTTCAACAGGAAAAAAGAAAAGAAAATTAAGTACACATATCAGTGCATTTGCGCACATAATCTAAGGAGATGCCCCTGGCGTTGACCATTCCGTCCAATTTATTGAACATAGGGATAAATAAGGACACTAAAACATACATAAAAAACGGGCATGAATTACCTAAAATTGCTTTCGCATATCTTGTTTCCCTAGAGCCAAAAATGCACCAAACACATGTACCCAATTATCAATCCTAAGAGAAAGTACATAAGACTTTATCGAACACATACAGGTGAATGGACCAGCAAGGCAGGAAGTAATAGGAAGAAATGACAGAAAGCAAAGGAATAAGGCAGAAACAAAGAGAGTGACAGAAAAAGAGGAAATTTCTAGCACAGAATTTTCATAAGGTGAAAATCCTATTTATACTGAAAATGCCCCCAGCATCCCCACGGGGGAATATGTCTGCTTACATGACAGGGTAAGAATAAATAAGACATGTTAAAGCCACTCCAAGATTTGAGCACTTGTGACTATAGCTATCCTTGAACACACACAAATCCGAATAGATAAATTAATTCAATAAACAAAAATAAAAGGATTACAGGACAGTAAGAGAACTAAACAGGTCACAAAATAAAACACAAAAGCAGGGATTATGGTAACGAGCCATGACTGTATCAAGACCTCAAGGACTGCAACATTTTCATTCATTTCTATTGACGATAGCTGAATTATCCGTCATAATGATAAACCACAAGTTGGAAGTAGGAAATTCTGAGATTCACGAACAAAATTCATTGATTTTGAAAACCACTCAAACTATCCACCATAAATAGTTAGGTAACTACACGGATGGAAACAGCCAGCAAAGCTGTTAAAAAAAAAAGATATGAATGAAGAATTTTACGATTTCAGAACCCACAAAAAATGTTGTTACAACATAATACAGCAAGCTGTTAAGAACATTAACTCCTGAACTCCCTCACCCTGTCCAACAACTGAAAACTTAACTCTTTGACTCCCTCACCCTATCCACCAGTTTCCTGCAGGAAGATGGTGGATAGGGTGAGGTAGTCAAAGGGTTAAGTTTTTGCTTTGATAGCATGGCTGACAATACAAGATGCTGGTGGACATGGTGCAGAAGTCGAAGGGTTAATGAAACAATTTCAGACTGTTAAAACATCACAGCAAGCTGTTGACAATATCAATAAAATAATAGTTTCTCGATTTTTAGGACACCCAACAAAATGCTGCTAAAAACGTAGCAAGCTGTTAAAAAAATGAAAACATAAATTGAACAACAAAGCCTTGAAATCTTCACACGATGGAAGAAAGGGGACGGGGCACAATGAACTCAGTTCTAGAACATTCAAGCAGATCCATGAGATGTTTGTTAATCAGGCAAAAAAAAAAAAAAATGGACAAGACAATGAGGCAATGAAGGGAGCGGAATGCCAAGACCTAACACAGCTAAATCCTGCTCATGGAGCCGCCCAGCCTGGACGACCGCATCCACTGAATGTAAAACCACTTACCTTGTAAGATGACCGAATGTTCAGTGGTCCAGTTATGGTACTGTTGTGCCAAATCCATTCACGCACCTCCTCTTTACGAAACGTTCATCAAGTGACAAAACATTCAAGTCCAGTACCTTCCACATGAAATGACTGCTTAGAAATATAAAACAACATAGAAATCAACTTGTCCCCAGAAAAGGTTGACAGAAATGGTCAAATTTTAAGTGATATTCCCCCCTTCAACTCTTAACTGTTTGGAAAACAAAGCTCCTCTTCCAAATCTGAACTATTAACAAACTGTACAAAATTCATGTCTAAAGATGTTAAACATGTGATGAGGATTAAAAATTTGAAAAACTACTCAAAAAAAATCAAGCACACACTGAATTTTGTGACTCGTTATGATGGAATCGGACAAATGTGGAACATTTGTGACTGATCATGATGTACATTTCTGACAACAAGATCTATCCACAAGCTCATTCCATGGGAAAGTTCTGCACAAGCAGTCACAGAAGCAAAGTGACGTACCGCAGTGTACACCCACAGCATGAAGCAAGCTTCAGAGCCTGTGATAACAGCACAACTGACGTCATCCAACACGTACACCCATTTCAACACTTAACATGGGTTACCTTCCTCATGCTCCTCGACGGCCGAGTGCAAGGCAGGTTCATAGGCCGCAAGTTGCGTGACTGGAACGGTGGTCATGGGAAAGTTTTCCCTACCCACTCGCTTTCTCTCCTCCTCTGCCAGGAGAGCTCGTCGAATCATTTCCTGTTGTTGTTTACGACGTGTCGTGGTGGCTGTGACCAGCGATTTCTGACACAGATTGCAAGTGTTTGGAAAACACTGCAATATAGATATTTTACAACAAAAGGTGGAAACATGTGACCCTTCACCACGGAATGACTTGACATATGTCTGGCCCACTTTTGAGATTGAGCCGCAAAAAGTGTGAGGGATGTCAGGTCTTGTTTTTCTGGTTTTGCTTGCAATGTATCCTAAGATCATTAATTTGCACATTGGTGAAGCAACAATGAGATATCTTACCTCTTTCTGCTAAACAAGTGTTCATTAAGACACCTACCCTTACAGTTTTGCTTGCAAAATAGCACTCAAATCAGCTGTTTGTAACAATCCTGATCTCCCCACCAACAGGAGTGAATCCATCTTGTTACATACAGTTGGAATGTGTGGGATTTCGACTTCTTGAAAATATTGGTCTTGATTGGCCAAGTTATGAACAGAGAACCAATGAAACTGCAGCAAATAATAGGTTAGTTTGCATTTGGGAGGTTCATCCCTGGTTTTCTCAAAACATGGATCTGATAGGGGAGCCATCTTCAAAACTCTGTTGATCACTAGCCATTCGTCCAATTTGAAAATGGTTTTCACCTTTGGAAAGAACATTTTTTTTCTATAAAAATAATGTAAAATATCAAAATCATCAAATAGCTCAAGTTCATTCCATGGTGGAGGGTCACATATACAATATATACATACATGACCACCAGCTATAATACACTCAACATACTCTGTAATCATAAAGTCTATGGAAAAACACAGCAACAGAGATATTTTACAACAAGCGGAGACATACACAAAAATGACCAACAAAATTACATTCCACATATTCTGCAATCATCAAGCGTTTGGAAAACACTGCAATATATTCTACAACAACAGGTGAGCATTTGGAAAACACTGCAATATAGATATTCTACAACAACAGGTGAAGACATGCGATATATATACATACATTACATGATAGCTAGTTATATTATGCTCCATATATTCTGCACAATTTCTGTGATCATGAATACAAAATATTGAAGAGTTGTTGAAATTTTCTTTTGGGATAATTGTTATCTTGTTTCCTTGCGCCTGACTATTCAGTGAACAGTGGTAATAAGTTCATACATGTACACAAATTGTGTCAACTTTTCTCTCTCAAATGCATAAACATCAATGCACACACACACACGCACACATACACACACATATACACACACACACCACACACAAACATATGCACACACACACACACAAATACATACACACACCACACACAAACACAAGCACGCACACACACACTACACACACACCACACACAAACATGCGCACACACACACACAAACACATATACACAAACACACCACACACAAACACATATACACAAGCACGCACACACACTACACACACACACACACCGCACGCACGCACACACGCACGCACACACACACACACACACCCACACATACACACACACGCACCACACACACACCACACACACACCACACACACACACACCCCACACACAAACACTCTTACTGTTTCCTCCTGATTTACGGTGACCTCTTCAATCTTGGTTTTGAAGTGGGGCATCCACGGCGGGTCGACGACAGTGAGGCTGGCCTTAGGCAGACCGATGGTGGGTGACGGCAGAGTGAAGTCGATGCTGGGTGGAGGAACCTACGTACAAAACAGCACACAAAGCTGTCAATCATATAGCATCACTGTGTCCACTTTCAATGACCTGATACTTACAACCTCCTTTTCCATAAACACTGCAATGGGTATTACCCTTTGAAAGGGGATTTGTATTAAATTCCCACAGAAAATGGACTGCAGCTGCCAAAGTGATTTTGTAATTAAAAACACCTACATTATATGTAATAATCCCACTTGTGAAATGCATAATAGAAGGTAGACGGACAATAATAATAATAATAATAATAATAATAAAAATAAAAATAACAATAATTATGATAATGATATTCAAAGCGTACACTCTCATCATTCACTCAAACATTTGCTCACGATGATAAAAACAACACATGCATGCTGGGAAGGGGGTAGGAAGAGGCGGGGAACAGGACAAAAGCGGAAATCACCACTGAACTGTCTTCAAGTTGACTTAAACAAAGAAAGAGTTTGTAACTTCAAGAGACAAGGGGAAGCCATTTCCAGCTGTACAGACCAGACAGAGAAAATGAATGGCGACTGACTGCGGAACTTCTGTACTGCAGAGTTTGTAAACAGTTTCAGAAGCTGAACGGAGAGGTCGGGCAGGGTATACACGCAGAGGCTGATGCAGAAGTAAATAAATGCACAAGGGTTCATACACTTGTAACAGAACATACTGATTTTAGATGAAATTCTTCATGCAACAGGCAACTGGGGTGAGGACTGAAGCAAGGGAGTGACATGTTCATGTTTCTTTACACAAAGAACTAGATGGGCTGCAGAATTCTGGATAAGCTGGAGGCAAGTGAAAGAAGAAGCAGGCAAGCCACAGGGCAGACAGCTCATCAGTACGAAGCAAGAAGATACACAGATACATATGCTTGTATCAAATCTTCAGTTTTCCATAATGGTGAGGACGCAAAAGAGACAGAGACAGAAAGACAGAAACATTGAGAATGAGAGAGAGAAACAGACAGATAAAGAAAGAAAGCACATACAATATTAACACCTTCAACCAGACGAAAGACATACCTTGAAGTACAGATTGGCATCACATTCCATTCTGGGCCACACCTGGTACCGGAACTTCCACAAAGCTCCAAACCTGTGCACAATACAATTTACAATCCAACATGCCTGGTACAAATAAATGAGGGGTTTCTTCAAAAAAACAGTAATAATGATAATTGGAAAAAACCCCAGAAAAAACACCATGGCCGAAAACCATGACTTCACACTTCTTGAGTATACATGCTTTTTTCCTGACTCTGCCAAAGTATAAATCTTAAATGAGGAAGGCGAGGCCAGAATTACAAAAGTGGAACAGATGCAACATGGATGGGTAAACAGACCTTCTTTATCTTCTAATCACATGACCAGCACAGTCGTTGGGAAGATGGAGGGACTCAAGGGACACATCAGCAGACAGGATTTCTGTTTTTGTCTCTGAGGTGCAGCAACTAACAACAACTCATGAATACAGAAACTGGTTCAGTATTTGACATATGCCATTCTGCTCTTCTTCTGTCAACCTCGGCAACAGTCTTCTTTTAGGGCATCCTGAGGGATGGTTGTAGATGATGTGCCATGGCAGGTGATATGACCAAACCATGCAAGACTATGTCATTTCAGAGTTGCCCTAATTCTACCCATACCTCTACCACATCCTCTCACAACAGGATGGAGTACAGAATCAGTGCTACGAATAGATTCTGGACCTTCAGCAACATCAGAAACATGTTATTCAGCATCCCAGTCAGTCCCACTTTCAGCACTATCGTTCAAAATCTGGGTTGTCATGTCATCCGCAACCTCTGATATAAGTAGGTGTTGGTTGTAGTTCATCTCCTCTTTGTCAGAATCGCTTGCATTTAGCCCTTCAAAGTCTTCATCACTACTATCTTAATTATTCAGAACTTCTGATAAAACTTCTAACACGATTGTGCTTGAAAATAGGCCTATATGTCTAAGTACGTCGTTGGTCTGCCATTTTGAAGCCAATTATTGACTGAAGTCAGTCTGGGAACTGGACACAAAATGCAGACAACACAGTGACCAAATCAGGGGACGGAACTGCCCTCTGACCTCCATACTTGAGACCGAACCACTTTATAGTATTATTTCCCTTTTAATTCTCTGAAATTTCCATGACAAAAACACCTTGCGTTAACTATGGTTATGACCAAATCAAAGCACGAAAATGACATCTTTGAAGACACAAGGTGGGCAGGGAAAGGGTTAAGAGCAGGAGGGGGAAAAAAAAGAAAGAAAAATAAGAAAACCTAAATGTACAACCAACAATGAAAGAAAGCTTGGTAACCTGAGAATAGCATTGATTCTCTGGTTGGTCTCCTCATGCTGTAGTTCTCTGATGATCGTGTTGCGAGCCTTGTCAGGTGACTTCACCGACGACAACAGGAACACTGATGCTGCAACAGTCACGTACATTTACCTCAGTGACATTAGGGAGTGGTGAGATGTATCTTTCTTTCGCATTCTATTGTGTGTGGGAAAGCTTTGTTTTAAAGACGTTTTCACTGGAGTATTTGGTGTATTTTGAGTGGTTTACCTGTATGCTTGATGTAATGGTTGTTGCCGCCTTTTCTGGTTGAATGTTTTGTCTTGTCTACAGGAGTGTGTGCATGAAACAGTGACATTTCACGGTTTGTGCGGGTGCTTGGATAATATAGGTGAACTTAAATACATTTAATTCTTTATTGGTGTGCGTCAGATAAGTTTGTGTTTACTATGAGCCGGTGATTTCACAAATGAATTTCCCTATGGTTAATAACACAAGAAGTGCTGTATTATACTGTACTGTATGAATAGTATTGCACTGTATCATATTGTATTGTACTGTATTGTACAGTACCATACTGTGTTGTACTGTACTGTACTGTATTGTACTGTATTGTAATGTACGCAAAGATGTCCCATAATGAGTTTTAGCGCAGTGACATGCTCAAGACCTCAACTATTCTTGGCGCCAGTATCACCAAGGCACTATCCATCTCTTCTCCCTCAAAGCTTCACCTTCCTCAAGCCTGAACCTTGAACAAGATTTGGTACCCATTCACAACCAGATGGACAGGAGGCTGCATGCACGTTTTTTCTTGGGCCAAACTTGAACAAGCACCATCGGACTGGACAGGCAAAAGTTTTACCTCTACGCCACTCTGAACTCATGTAGTAAGATACCACCCATACAATATGTAAAAATATCATATCTGATTGTTGGATTGCACAGGGAACCTTCTCTCCTTTTCCCTCAACATCCCCCCCCCCCCCCCCCCAACTCCATTATCCCTTATTGTTTAAAGCCCAGCCAAGCCGTATCAGGGCTATGACCAATTCAAAATGTACACAACACCTTGCTGAAGAAGAAAAAACTGTAAAAGAAAAGTATGTTCACATATCAGCACATTCACACTCATGATTTAAGGATATGTACAGCCCTGGCACTGACCATTCCACACAATTTATCACCAAGGGTTAAGAAAAAACACCCCTGAATACAGATGTAAGCGTAACTAAGGACATCAAAAAAATATCAATAACCTGAAATTGCTTCAGTGTGTCACGTCTCCTAACAGCCAAAAATGCAGTCAATAGATATACCCAATTATCAATCCTAAGACAAAGCACGTAAGGTTTTATAGAACATATACAGGTGAACAAAGCAGCAAACTATAAAGGAGCAAGTCAGAAACTAAGACAGTGACAGAAAAGAGCTCATTTGTAGAACAGATTTTCCAGAAGGTGTTAGCCCAACCAGACAGTTCAAAGGTTACAGTACAGACAATCATGATCAATCCATGGAAGAAGTATGCACATTATACAGCAACATGTAACTTGCACAGCGTGGGCCAGACAATCAAAACAACCCCAATACAAACACCTGAATACATAAACATGTCAGCAGACACACTGGCACCGCAACCAGTTCCTGGAGCCCTAGATATATAATCATGTCAGCAAAGACTCACCAGAAGCCGGTTCCTGGCACCCTAGATACATAAACATGTCAGCAAAGACTCACCACCAGCCAGTTCCTGGCACCCTAGATACATAATCATGCCAGCAAAGACTCACCACCAGCCAGTTCCTGGCACCCTAGATACATAATCATGCCAGCAAAGATTCACCACCAGCCAGTTCCTGGCACCCTAGATACATAATCATGCCAGCAAAGACTCACCACCAGCCAGTTCCTGGCACCTTAGATACATAAACATGTCAGCAAAGATTCACCACCAGCCAGTTCCTGGCACCCTAGATACATAATCATGCCAGCAAAGACTCACCACCAGCCAGTTCCTGGCACCCTAGATACATAAACATGCCAGCAAAGACTCACCACAGCCAGTTCCTGGCACCCTAGATACATAAACATGTCAGCAAAGACTCACACAGCCAGTTCCTGGCACCCTAGATACATAAACATGCCAGCAAAGACTCACCAGCCACCAGTTCCTGGCACCTAGATACATAAACATGTCAGCAAAGACTCACCAGCAGCCAGTTCCTGGCACCCTAGATACATAAACATGTCAGCAAAGACTCACCAGCAGCCAGTTCCTGGCACCCTAGATACATAAACATCAGCAAAGACTAACCACAGCCAGTTCCTGGCACCTAGATACATAAACATGTCAGCAAAGACTCACCGCAGCAGTTCCTGGCACCCTAGATACATAAACATAGCAAAGACTCACCAGCACCAGTTCCTGGCACCCTAGATACATAAACATAGCAAAGACTCACCAGCAGCCAGTTCCTGGCACCCTAGATACATAAACATGTCAGCAAAGACTCACCAGCAGCCAGTTCCTGGCACCCTAGATACATAAACACAGCAAAGACTAACCAGCAGCCAGTTCCTGGCACCCTAGATACATAAACATGTCAGCAAAGACTCACCGGCAGCCAGTTCCTGGCACCTTAGATACATAAACATAGCAAAGACTCACCAGCAGCCAGTTCCTGGCACCCTAGATACATAAACATAGCAAAGACTCACCAGCAGCCAGTTCCTGGCACCTTAGATACATAAACATCCAGCAAAGACTCACAGCAGCCAGTTCCTGGCACCCTAGATACATAAACAATTCAGCAAAGACTCACCAGCAGCCAGTTCCTGGCACCCTAGATACATAAACATAGCAAAGACTCACCAGCGCCAGTTCCTGGCACCCAGATACATAAACATGTCACAGACCACTGGCACCAGTAACCAGTTCCTGGCACCCTAGATACATAAACATGCCAGCAAAAACTCACCAGCCACCAGTTCCTGGCACCTAGATACATAAACATTCAGCAAAGACTCACCAGCAGCCAGTTCCTGGCACCTTAGATACATAAACATGCCAGCAGACTCACTAGCACCCTTATATACATAAACATATCAGCAAAGACTCACCAGCAGCCAGTTCCTGGCACCTTAGATACATAAACATATCAACAAAGACTCACCAGCAGCCAGTTCCTGGCACCCGAGATACATAAATGTCAGCAAAGACTCACCAGCAGCCAGTTCCTGGCACCTTAGATACATAAACATGCCAGCAAAGACTCACCAGCCACCAGTTCCTAGCACCTTAGATACATAAACATAGCAAAGACTCACCAGCCACCAGTTCCCGGCACCCTAGATACATAAACATGCCAGCAAAAACTCACCAGCAGCCAGTTCCTGGCACCTTAGATACATAAACATGCCAGCAAAAACTCACCAGCCACCAGTTCCTAGCACCTTAGATACATAAACATAGCAAAGACTCACCAGCCACCAGTTCCTGGCACCCTAGATACATAAACATAGCAAAGACTCACCAGCTACCAGTTCCTGGCACCCTAGATACATAAACATAGCAAAGACTCACCAGCAGCCAGTTCCTGGCACCCTAGATACATAAACATAGCAAAGACTCACCAGCAGCCAGTTCCTGGCACCTTAGATACATAAACATGTCAACAAAAACTCACCAGCAGCCAGTTCCTGGCACCTTAGATACATAAACATATCAGCAAAGACTCACTGGTACTGGCGAACAATTCCTGGCACCCTAGATACATAAACATATCAGCAAAGACTCACCAGCAGCCAGTTCCTGGCACCCTAGATACATAAACATGTCAGCAAAGACTCACCGGCAGCCAGTTCCTGACACCCCAGGTACATGAACACGACAGCAAAGACTCACCAGCGGCGGCAGCCAGTTCCTGATCAGTCTCCAGCAGCAGTTCCCATGCCACAGGCATCATGTCCACAAAATTCTCCACCTGCAAGACTGGGGCTGCCTTGGTCAGTATCGCCATTGGGCACTGGGTCAGTCTTTGAGCCTGTCAAACAAATACAACATAGAGCATTCTGAGAAGGTCACACATGACCTTCTCTCTCTCTCTCCTCCTCCTCCCATGTTTTTTTTCTTTTTTCAAAATTTGCTTTTAAAAGTTTTATTTTTCGTTTGTTTGAGTTATTTCTGACTGGTGGGTAATTCTGTCTTAAAAAACTTTTTTTGCTTGTTGCATATCTGAGTCTCTATTTCTTTGGTTTTGTTTATGTTTTCTATCTCATGAAGTTTACTTATTTTCTTAAGCAAACAACTGCTGAATGTCATTTTCTTTTGTAGAATTTATTCACAAATAAAAGGAAATCTTCAGCTGCAAATTTCTAAATGGTCAGCTAAGCTGCCAGCTTTCAGCCTTCTTGTCACAAGAAAACTGATGCACATCTTTAAATGTGGTTGTGTGTTAGTGCGTGAGTGAGTGTGTGAGTAAGAGAGGAGAGAGAGAGCGAGAGAGAGAGAGAGAGAGAGAGAGTGTGTGTGTGTGTGTGTGTGTGTGTGTGTGTGTGTGTGTGTGTGTGGTTGTGTGTGTGTGTGTGTTGTGTGTGTGTGCGCATGTAAGTGTGCATGCACATGTGTGAGCATGAATACGTGTGTGTTCGAGTGTGCACATGCATATGTGTGTGTGTGTGCGCATGCTTAAGAACGTTAGAACCATACCTGTGATGTGAGATATTTCAAAATGGGAGAGTCATCTTTGATCTCCCTTGTTTTTTCTTCCTTTTTCCAGGTGGCGCTCAGCTTCAGTTTGGTCATGGAAACATCTGTCTTGATCTTTTCCAGCAGTGGAGTGCTCTCCCTTCTCTTGGTAGGGGAGGTCACCATGAAGATGGAGTCCTGTAGAAAAAAAGAAATCAGCTGTTACCGCCATTTCCCTCTTCTGCTGTATCAACAACAATCTTTGTTACCCAAATGACACCATTCTCATTGAAGAAAATGATAAAGACCTACAACATCTTGTGAATATAATAGAAATAGAAAGCAAAAGTAAAGGGCTGGTGCTAAATAGCAAGAAGATTTAAGTCATGGTGATCAGTAATAAACAAGAAATCCCCACATGCAAAATAACAGCAAATGGCACAACACTGAGACAGATCGATAAATTTAAATATCTGGGGCACAGCAGAAATAGCCAGCAGAATCGGCCAAGCTAAAACAGCATTAAAGAAAATGAAAAGCATCTGTTTCCACCTTTCACTAGACCTTTTCTCTGGACCAGTGTCTTATGTTTCCACCTCTATCTTCCTCGGAAGGGGTATATAAAGGCAGCTGGCTCATCATGGACATGGAAAGTTTAAAGTTTTTCAAGATAACATCTTCGTACTCTGAATGAATTCTGTATATGCTGATGTTGCAGATGTCACATGATGGAGAAGATTAAAAATGATCATAATGTAAGCCGATAGCCTGCACGTACGCCCATAAGTTGGCAAGGTCTTGAAGTCCTACCTAGAATATAGGTTCTATATCATATCTTTGTAATCGGTATGGGTTTAATATCCCTCTTCGTCGTACTATGTCTCACACACAGGAAAGGCCGAAATCCTATGCCAAGGGAAATAACTCCATACTCGAGGTGGGGTAGTCTCATTAAAAAAATAAAATAAAATATACCAAAGCATCCTTTGCATGGTTTCTTATTTTTTACATGTTACTGAGTCATTTATGTATGAAATTAAAACAGTTTCAAAACATAAGAGGAAAGTATGGTTAAAAAAAAAAAATCAGAATGCCGATGTTAACGAATTTTTCTACGCACATACACCTCACCCAAAAACATCAAATCGATCAATAAAGTCGGTGTCCACATCACTCAGTCTTCCCCCTCCCATACATCAGACAGTTCAAACCCCTCAAAAACATCGTCATCATCGCGATCGTCAAAAAGGACATGCCATATAATATCTCTTCGTCCGTCATGATCAGAACGCGATCCCGAGAACTCGGTTTTAAAAAATTCGAAGCTCGCGAAGTACAGCACCTACTCGCTTGCAAATGGCGGCCACCGGAAGCTCAAACTATCGCGAAAACGAGGCTAAATCGTACACGTGGCTGCCATGTGATAGGAACAAGATGGATGCGCCTATTCAGACCACGTGGAATCCGAACGCTCCCGAACGTTCCAGGATTACCGGAAGTCGTTTTTCTCGTACGCTCTCGTACGTTGGAGGACGAAGAGGGATATCTTATCTTTGTAATTCTCCTCCTGTCAGTGGAAAATTCCATGCTATCTTGTCATGAAATATATAGCTTTATCTGTAATCATAAAAAGTGACCATAAGAACTTTCTCACCCGTCTCTTCAGCTTGTCTTTCATGTTATCTTTCTGTGATGACCCGCTGCGAGACTCGTCAGCCACTGCGTTTTCTGAAGTCTCATACATTTTGCGCAGGGCAGCGGTGAGTCGAGAGCAGCTTCGTCGCTGGCGCTCGTAGCAGTTGGGGTGACAGTAACCTTGGTGTGTGCAAATAAAGTTGGAGAGGTTGGCCAGTTGTACCACCACCTGACAGCCAACACAACAAAGAAAACAGTAATAGATATGTGTGTAAACAGGCCTAAAAATCTGTTTTCAAAATAACTCATACTTGTAACCTACAAATGCTATAGAAACTTCATTTTTAATCAAAATTTCGTTCTACTTTAACTAAATCTTAATTGCATGCAGATACCACTCCTGTGTCTTTTCCCTTCTTTATATGCTGTCTTAATAGTATCCTTTTACCATACATTCCTTGCTTTTTGTTCCAATCATGTTCTTCCCTCGATTCATTTACCCGAAAAATCCATAAATGCAAGGAAAAGTCAACCTTAACCTGGGATCTTTGGCTTCCTAAACAGACTACTGACCACCAGGTTGCCAATCTTCCACTGTCCACATCTGAATTCACAGAACACTGGACCGACTGTTCAAAGCAAGAAAATGCTCGAACACAAAAGAAGAAGAAGAAGACGAAGACGACGAAGAAGACAATGTAGACAACGAAGAAATAGAAGAAGAAGAAACAGACCAGTCTCAGATGGCACAAAAGCCAAGCGGATAGAAGACTGGACTTCCAACTGAAAGGACTGAGTTTGAACCTCCCTGAGTACAACCTGGTGGTTAAAGAGTGGAGATTTTCAATATCCACCACGGCGAGATATATGTTGACCTACTGGTGCCTGTACCCCCTTCAGGTGTTTACACGGACAGATCATCAATATGTATGTTAAAGATCTTTTAAGCCATGTCAGTGTTTGGCAGCATAGGAAAGCATGAAAATACCCAGCAGAAACATCCTTAAAAAACGGCATGCAAATGCCTACATGCTGAGGTAATCTATTTAACCCTTTGACTCCTGCACTCTATCCAGATACTACAAAAACTTAACCCTTTGATTCCCTCACCCTATCCACCAGCTTCCTGCAGGAAGCTGGTGGATAGGGTGAGGGAATCAAAGGGTTAAGTTCTTGCTTTGTTACCTTGGTTGACAACGCAAGATGCTGGTGGACAGGGCGTGGGAGTCAAAGGGTTAATATGGAGCAAGCAGACTATACAGCAACACAATGCTTGCACAGTGTGGGCCAAACAACAATGCTCTGAACAAGGGGTAAAACCAGTAAGTGCAAAAAAAAAACAACAAAGACACAGACTATTCCCACTCCATACTAACTTTGATCCATGGCAGGGAGGCAGACAAGTGCTCATCCTCCACCTCCTGTTCCCGCTCAACAGGCGACTCCTGGTCTCGTCGCTCAGCATGGTGACTGACTCAGCATCCTCGAAGGTGGTTGTTCCTTCCTCTTCCACCAGCTTAGCGTCTGACTGCAAGGAGTGGCTGCTGATCTTGCGTGACCTGGAGCTTCCCAGCTGTTTGATACCTGTGGGTTGTTAACTCTTTGAATCCCAAACCCTGGCCACCAACTGCAAAAACTTATCCTTTTGACTTCTTCACCCTATTCATCAGCTTCCTGCTGGAAGATGGTGTACAGGATGAGGGAATCAAAGGGTTAAGTTTTTGCTTTGATAGCACGGTTGACAATGCAGGATGCTTGTGGACAGGATGCGGGAGTCAGAGAGTTAATATCACACTTGAAACTAATTTTTAATGTCAGCAACTGAGGGTAAGCAGAGAAAAAAACTACACACCAAGATATTGAAAAATGACACTGAAATGACAACGGTGTTGTGTTGATCAACAGTAAAAATTACTAACTAAAATCAAGTGTTTAAACTTTCACACTTAACACACACACACACACAAAAAGACAAGAGCAAGTCACAGAATAAGAGACAAAATGGAGAAACAGACAGACAGACAGACAATCAGAGCAGGTCAGACTGGGAAACAGGCAAACAGACTTTTTATAAAAAGATCATAACAGAAAATCCAGATTCTGTGACAGTCACAGTGAACTTGAAGAAACATCAGTTGTAGTAAAACTCAACAAGAAACAAGAACAATGGTAGACAATCACACCAGGGTAAACAGATTTTCAATATCGTCAGAAGCAGATGAAAAAGTGCTGTCCGCACACCTTTTCAAGTCTGTGTGACTCTGACAACACCCTGACTAAACAAAACTTATGCATTCGCAACTCCTCAACAGCCTACACCTTTGATACAAATGTGGTAAAAATCCGTTCAGAAACAGCTGAGAAAGTCTTCCAATCATTTTGACAGACACACACACTCACCACACTTCTCTCCAGTCAATATGAAACAATCTCCCTTAAAAACAACAGGGGGGTGGGAGACCCCCCCCCCAACCAAAAAAAAAAAAAAAAAAGGATGATTAAATGACAGAGACAGCAGATGGGAGGGGAGGATGAGATAACAAAGGCACAGAGATAGGGTGAAACAAAGACAGAGATCCATGTTGTGTAAGGAGACACACACAAACAAAAAGAGAGATCCTGTCATGTATGGAGACTAAACACAGAGAGAGATCAAGTCATGTATGGAGACTAAACACAAAGACAAGACATCTATCACATATGGAGACAAACACAGACACTCACTTCCACCTCCCCCATCAGGACGCATGAGCTTAAAGCTGCGGCGGAAACTGAGGTTATGTCCTGACCCTCTGCGAAAATGACGCAGTAATTTCTGACGTCCTTGTGCCAGCCGACGACCTGCAACAACAATTCCCCAAATCATATCAATGTATGTGTGTACACACACACGCACACACACACATATACACACACACAAACACACACACATCTGCGGTGGCTGGCATAAGGGCTTGCACTGCTCACCAACACACTATTACTAAAGTTTTTCTGTCTGCTTGGATCGGATGGTGTTGCGAGGGGATGAAGTGGCAGTCTGAAGGAAGAGAGGAAGCCTGGTGCAGTTATGTTGTGGGTCATGTCTACTATTCCATCTATCCAGCACTGCCATGGAAGGGGAATAAAGTCCTATAATTACCCTCTTGATACCCACTTTACACATAGCCTGTTTAATGCTGTCGAGTGACATTTATACTCAAAATGTAGAAAAGCCTGGAGGACAACTCAGCCTGGTGGGTAAAGGGTGGAGGTATTCCCCATCTCCCAGGTCAACATGTGTGCAGACCTGCCTGTATCTAAATACCCTTCATGAGTATACACATGCAAATCAAGTATGTGCATTAACTCTGACTCCACCACCCTATCCACCAACTGCAAAAACTAAACCCTTTGACTCCCTCATCCTATCCACCCGTTTCCTGCAGGAAGTCAAAGGGTTAAGTTTCTGCTTTGCTAAGCATGGTTAACAGTGCAGGATGCTGGTGAACAGGGCGCGGGAGTCAAAGGGTTAAAGATCCTGAAAGTCATGTCCGTGTCCAGCAGCTTACAGAAACAAAAACTTCCAGCACATATGTCAACCGAAGATGAGGACTGTGCAACAACATATCAGAATGTGGTCAGCTCGCAAAACAGCTCAATTTCTCCGCTTTCATTAAAAAGTCTGATTATGCGTCATGCACAAGAGTTACAATGAGTTTGGAGAACAAAGATATGCCAGAAACAATTCATAATTATAATAAGATGTAATACATTACATTTCCTCCCTCATGAAATGAAATATATCCTTGACACTTTCACTAAAATAAATTTTTCACCTACATATGAAAGGGGGGGGGGGGGGAAGCATTAACACATGTGGTTAAATTTATGATTAGTTGAGCAATTTAGACACAAATTTTCTCCTACAATTAAAACACAAACAAGCATTAACACATTCATAATATCAATTAAACAATTCACACACAAATTCTCCCTAAATATAGAAGAAAAAAAACACAAACACACATATTTATGATTATTCAATTTAGCAATTCATACATGAATTTTCCACTACAAATAAAAAAAAGTATTAACACATGCATGCTTATGATTATTCAAACTAACTCATACATGAATTTACCCCTACATATAAAAGAGAAATATTAACACACACATACTTATTATCATTCAAACAATTTATACATGAATTTTCCCCTAGAAAAAAAAAAGTATCAACACACACATACTTCTGATTGAATACACAAATTTTCACACACAACTTTTCCCTTACAAATAAAAAAGGGAAAACGAAAGCATGAACACACACATACCTAAACAAATCACACACAACCACCACATGATTTCATCTTACTTCGCACGTCCTTCTTGTCATCAGAGATGGGGGCTGAGGGGTCCATGGCGGACAGAGACGTGGTACTGCTGTGGAAGGAATCTGAACGCTCAGTCAGGACAGCGAAGCTGATCTTACGGTCCACTGGGCTGCCTACGCCACCTGACAACAATTAAAACAAGCATTTCGTTTGTCGTCTTACTTGGTATGGGAGTTGCGTACACAAACAGTTTACAAATTTTTTTTTAAACAATCTTGTTTGTCGTCTTATTAGCTTAGGGAGATAGCGAATACATCGTTTAAATTTTTTTTTCAAAAAATCTTGTTTGTCGTCTTATTAGCTTAGGGAGATAGCGAATACATCGTTTAAAAAAAAAATTTCAAAAAATCTTGTTTGTTGTCTTACTAGGTATGGGAGCTGTGTATACATAGTTAAAAAAAAATTTTTCCAAACAATCTTCTTTATCATTTTATTAGGTATGGGAGATAGCATACACAAACACAGTTAAAAAAAAATTTTTTCAAACAATTTTGTTTGTCGTATTATTAGATATGCGAAACAGTGTACACATAGTTAAAAAAAAATTTTTCAAACAATCTTGTTCGCCGTCTTACTAGGTATGGGACATAGCGTACACAAACACTTCTTCCTTCCATTTACTCATGCCAGAAGGCAGCTCCCCAATGCTTCCCCCCCTTCCCACATCTACTTCTTTCTACCACTTACGCAAGAAGGCAGCTTCCCAATGTCTCCCCCCCTACACACACACACACACACACTTCTTCCTACCACCCACTCATGACAGAAGGCAGTTCCCCAATGTCCCCCCCCCCCCCACACACTTCTTCCTACCACCCACTCATGACAGAAGGCAGTTCCCCAATGTCCCCCCCCCCCCCACACAATTCTTCTTATCACCCAGTCATGTCAGAAGTCAGCTCCCCAATGCCCCCCCCCCCCCCCCCCCCCCCCGCAAATCTTACAATTCTTCTTAATACCCACTCATGTCAAGAAGGCAGCTCCCCAATGTCCACCCCCCCCCCCCCACACACACACAATTTTTCTTGTCACCCACTCATGTCAAGAAGGCAGCTCCCCAATGTCCCCCCCACACACAATTCTTCTTATCACCCACTCATGTCAGAAGGCAGCTCCCCAATGTCCCCCCCCCCCCCCCACACACACACAATTCTTCTTATCACCCACTCATGTCAGAAGGCAGCTCCCCAATATTGCCCCCCCCCCCCCCCCCCAACTTCTTCCTAATACTTACTCATGCCAGAAGGTAGCTCTCCAATGCTGCCCCCCTCCCCCCTCATACTTCTTCCTAACACTTACTCATGCCAGAAGGTAGCTCTCCAATGCTGCCCCCCCTCGTACTTCTTCCTACCACCTACTCATGCCAGAAGGTAGCTCTCCAATGCTGCCCCCCTCGTACTTCTTCCTACCACCTACTCATGCCAGAAGGTAGCTCTCCAATGCTGCCCCCCCTCGTACTTCTTCCTACCACCTACTCATGCCAGAAGGTAGCTCTCCAATGCTGCCCCCCCCCCCCCCGACTTCTTCCTACCACCTACTCTGCCGAAGTAGCTCTCCACTGCCCCCCCCCGTACTTCTTCCTAACACTTACTCAAGCCAGAAGGTAGCTCTCCAACGCTGCCCCCCCCCCCCCCCCCCCATACTTCTTCCTAACACTTACTCAAGCCAGAAGGTAGCTCTCCAACGCTGCCCCCCCCCCCCCCCCCAATACTTCTTCCTAACACTTACTCAAGCCAGAAGGTAGCTCTCCAAACGCTGCCCCCTCCCCCCCCCAATACTTCTTCCTAACACTTACTCAAGCCAGAAGGTAGCTCTCCAACGCTGCCCCCCCCCCCCCCCCCCCATACTTCTTCCTAACACTTACTCATGCCAGAAGGTAGCTCTCCAACGCTGCCCCCCTCCCCCCTTGTACTTCTTCCTAACAAGTTTACTTACTCATGCCAGAAGGCAGCTCTCCAATGTTGGACTCTGAACTCTTGTCGGAGTGGCCAGGGCTTGACACAATGCTGCTGAAGCGTCGTGAGGTGATGGGTTTGTCCCAGCCGTGGTCACGTTTCTGGCTTCGTGTGCGCGGCAGGTACTGGAAAGTCTCTCTCAGGAAGGTGGTGATCTCTAGGAGCACCAGGCAGGCCAGCATCTTCAACGCGTACGGGCAGTCTGTTCCTCTGGGGTTGATGGACGCTGTAACGATGGGTTTCCAATATCAATTTCCTTTTTTAATACTGGGAAGTCAGCATTATTGATGATATACATAATACTGGGAAGATAGCATCCATGATGATATACAAAAATTTTATATACAACTGTGTACGTTGTTGTTATTGTTGTTTAAAGCCCAGCCAATTGTGCAGAGCCATATCAGGACTATAGCCGCTTCAAAACGTACAAAATTTCAACAGAAAAGAAAAGAAAATTAAGTACACACATCAATGCATTTGCGCAAATAATCTAAGGAATCTAAGGACATGCCTCTGGTGATGACCATTCTGTCCAATTTATCGCACAGGGGATTTAAAAAACACCTGAATACAAATTTAAGCATACCTAAGGACACCAAAACATACATAAAAACGTGTGCATAAATTACCTAAAATTGCTTCCACATATCTCACCTCCCTAGAGCCAAAAATGCACTCAATATATGTATCCAATTATCAATCCTAAGAAAAAGTATGTAAGACTTTATCGAACACATACAGGTGAATGGACCAACAAGGCAGAAAATGATAAGAAGAAATGACAGAAAGAAAAGGAACTAGGCAGAAACAAAGAGTGACAGAAAAGAAGAAATTTCTAGCACAAAATTTCCAGAAGGTGGGTATACTATTTATACTGAAAAAGCCCCCTGCATCCACACGAGGGGAATTATGTACATACATGTACACACATATATATGTTTCTTATAACATGCTACATACATGTAAAAACTTGTATACAGGTTCTTCTTTACCAAAGCATAGGGTTTATGCACAGGATTATGCCGTGATCATTTCAGAGCTCATCAAATGGCATCTGTGATGTCAGCGCATGTAAAATCTATTCCGAGTGTGGATACCAACATTAACGGAACCCAGTTGAAGCTAGTCAGTGAATTTAAATACCTGGGCAGCATCTTCACTCAAAATGGCAAACTAGACAGAGAAATTGAGACCAGATGCCAGAAAGCCAATGCAGTCAGCTACCAACTTGCCCCTCTCCTGAAACACCCCAGCATTCCCACCAGCACTAAGGCGAAACTCATCAACGCCATTTTTCTACCAACGCTGACATACCAGTGCCAGACATGGTCCCTAACTAAAGTCCTCGAGAGAAAACTGGTCACCTGTGAAATGAAATGCCTGAGGAAAGCAGTAAACAAGACAAGGCGGGACAAGATCAGAAATGAGGTGATACGAGACATGGTAGGAGCAACACCAATCCTACAACACATCGAACATATGAGGATCAAGTGGTTCAGACACCTCACATGTATGCCCCTAAACCATCCAGCTCTTCAGGCATACAACACCAGATACTCTGGCTGGAGAGCCAGAGGAAGACCAAGACGATGATGGAGCGACTCCGTGGCAGACACCCTCAGAGCTCACGAGATGTCCCTTCTCCAGGCCACCCGCCTTGCTGCTGACAGACGACTGTATCTCCCCGCGACGCCCACCAGTACAAGTGGAAGGAAAAAGTAAAAGTAAAGTAAAGTAAAGTAAGTGGAGATGCCATCCTGAGAAACGGAAACTGTAACTGAATACACTTGTCCTCTTAGACACACAGACACAGACAGAGACAGACTGACACACATAAACTGTTCACAAGCACGACTGTGAGAAGCACATGTCAGTGTGGTGAAGTGGTCAGTGAAACCGACTACTGACTGGAAGGTCATGGGTTTGAATCCTCATCAGTCATCACCATTTAAAGCAACTGGGAGTGTGACGAACATAAATAATCATGGTTGTGGTGCAGTTCAAAGAGGAAAATATATCCAAAGTACCATGCACACAACAGAAGAAGTTTTCATCAATGTTATAATCTGTGACTGGCATAAGGACTTCTGTTGGATTTTTTTTTCTGCAGTGGTGCCTTTTGTTACAGCAACCAGGGCTTAAAACAGGAGGAGGAAAAAAAACACTGAAACTAGGGGGGTCCAGGGGGCAAATCAGGGGCCATAACTTGCGCGCCGTTGCTATGAACGCTTGCAAGCTGATCATGGATGCCTTGCTCCTTTCGTTTCTTTTTTTTGTTTGTTTGTTTGTTTTTTTGTTTTGTTTTTTGACAAATCGAAATCGCAGAATTCCGCCCAGACGCGGAATGTTTTAAGCCCTCAGCAACCCCCAGAAAGCCATGCCCACATGACTTTCGCTGTAGCAGAAGACACAACATTGTCTCGACAGAGGTCAAGTCCAGACCATTAGGCTAAGGATGTCTGCTTTTATGTCTTTATTATTCATTGTCATTTGTGCAGGATAAATAATAAATGAATGAAAATAAAATTTAAACAAGATACATGTCATCATTATTGACTAAAAACCCTATAAGCCTATGTCTAATAATGATAAAAATACCAGTAATAGTGATAGCCCAGTGATAATACTATAATGACAATAATATTTAAAAAAAAAAGACATTCACACATGGTGACACAATTATATCTCAGTGTTATTTTCAGGCAGTTATTAAAAAAAGACAGATTCACACATGGTGACACAATTATATCTCAGTGTTATTTTCAGGCAATTATTTCTCAGTATTATTTTCCAGCAAACACACTGATCATAAATTCTTCCTTTACAGTGTTATACCTGGAATTCTTATGACTAAACGCACATAATATCATGCTTTTTGTTCGTGTACAGTATCCATATTGAGATTCAGACATTTCTTTGGTTATTTTGTGTACACAAAGACCTTTCCCAACATAGTGTTGCTTTTCGGTTTTTTTTGGCTTCAGTAAGAGAAAGTAAGTGTGATTTATTTCAGAACTGAAAATATGGATATTTTTTGCCTAAGACCAGGACATCCAGTTTTCAATCGTAAAATTTCATACTTTGTCACAAACAAGGTGTTTTTGATCACTTCTAAAAATTTCATTATCTAACTTTAGATGACCGATTTTTTCAGATTTTATTACAATCCCATACAAATGCTCAGGATGTGGGAGAAAAGTAGGGGAGAAAACTGTCAGTACCAAGCGAGTTAAAGATCCCATGGCAACAAGAGTTGTTCTTGGCAAAATTCTGTTGAAAAATTACTTTGACATATAATCAAAAAACACATTCAGAAAAAATGGGGAAAACGGTGATACTGAATTATGTCAAAAGAGAAATCTGTATTTCATGCAGGAAAGTTCTGTTGAGAACACACAAAGGAATACAAAAAATCCAATCCAATCCAGACATTAACAAATCAATCTTATTGAAATGCTCAAGTATACCACCAAATATGAACATAATAGAATCCAACAGAATAGAACACAGTACAATACAATACAATATTATATAACAACACTGAGTTCTAAACCTCTAGAGTTTCAAGCACACGCATTTGACGTTTAAACTTTCAAGCATGTTTACCCTCATCCAGAAAATCCTCTTCTTCATCTTCTGTCCTGAGCTCTTTGCGACGGTTATCATCTTTAATATCATCGATGACAGACAGACGGTCAGCGTGTTCTTTGGCAAGGATATATTCCAGCTGAAGGCCAAGGTTCTGCAAAATTCGAACATGCCAGTGTTCATAATCAACACAAACAGCAATATATCACAATGTAACACAAACAGCAATATATCACAATGTAGCACAAACAGCAATATATCACAATGTACTTGCGATATTGTACTTTCACGCTCAATCCTCAGGCAGGCCACACATTTACACAGTCTGGATGGCTCTTCGGATGATACAGCTGCAGATTCACGATCTCCCATCTCAAGTTCAATTCCACTCCACAACGTAAATCTAAAAGTTGGTCTGTTATCATCATCATTGTCACTAATGTTTAAAGCACAGGCGATTGTGCAGAGCCACGTCAGGACTATAACTACCTTAAAACGCACACAACACCTCACTGGCCTGAAAAACAACAACAACAACAACAAAAACATCCACACTGAAAAGAAAATTAAGTACACATATCAATACATTCGGGCAAGCAAAATCTAATGATGCGCCGCTGCTATTAGCCATTCAGCAAAATTTATCATCAGCGACTTTAGAAAATCAAACCTGAATACAAACAAAAGTAAGTACGCTAAAAACATAATATGAAAACTGGTCGAAATTACCTAAAATTGTTTCTGCGCAATACATTGCTCATCAACATGCTCCGATCTTTCTGACACTATCATGTTCAATAGGTCCTGGTCTCCTCTCCATTTCAAGACTTTGCCAGCGCACAGTTTTGGACCGCCTCAAGAAGTCTGCCAGATAAATACTGGCAGATTTAGATGAAGCCCATATTCACATTCATATTCTTTTGTCACAGTGGATTTACCATGTTAAACTTGGGCTGCTCTTCATTTTGAGAGTGTGTCATTGCACTGCAGTGCCACAGACTTTTTTTATGACTAAGACTTTAGAAAGGCAAGTGGGTTAATTGGCCTTCAAGGGGAGGGACCTGGGAAATCAACCTATCTCGCCAATGTTTTATACCAGAGCAGCCAAGTGAAACCCCTGCTCTTCATGATTTCAAGTGACGTGGGATCTCTACCAAGCACAGGCCAGAAGGTACACGGGTCTGACTCGTTTTTCGTTCCCTTCCGAAGGACTAGACATTCAGACATTCAGTTCAATTTTTTGGCTTAACCCTTTGACTCCCACACCCCATCCACCAAATGCAAAAATCCAACCCTTTGACAACCTCACCCCATCCTCCAGCTTCCTGCAGGAAGCTGATGGACAGGGTGAGGGAATAAAGGATTATCAAAGGATTAAGTTTTTGCTTTGCCTGCATGGTTCACAATGCAGTATGCTGGTGGTCAGGGTGAGTGTCAAAGGGTTTAACTGAGGAGAACAGTCAAGGCCTCAACAGGAAACAAACCCTGAAAATCTCAAGTTTTCTTACTGGCAGGTGAATGTCTGAACCATTCCACCACCCTTCTCCTGGGACTGTCTGTGAGAAATCCCTCTTGTACAAAGTCTGAACGCCCATGACGTATGTTTTCAGACTGTTCACAATCATCAGTTACAGCCAGCACACTCCTGGCTGGCAGTTTGGAAAGCAGTCAATGAGTAAAGATGCAAAAGATTAATGTGATGGAGACGTCTCTTTATTCAACTCACTTTAGGAACACACGAAAGATCAACTGTATGGGAAAGAGCGAAGAGAGTGATCTCAACTCATTTTGTGAACACAATGTCAAATAACACATATCAACTTGGAGAACTCTACATGTCATTTCACTAATACTGAATCTACTCAAAGCATTTTAACTTTGAACTGTAAGGTAACAGTGGCTCAGCATTACTGAAATATAGTCATTTTGAACAGTGAGAACAATACAGAATACAACAACCCCTTCCCCATGCCCAAACAATAACAAGTAAAGCAACAACAACAGACACAACAAAAATCAATGTCTCACTTCAGCCCAGGAATAAAACAGTCTGCCAGCAGCTCGCTGCATTGCCAGATTACGTCGATATCCAGAGGGCTGTCCCCGATTCTGCAGAGCGTTGACATTGTGACGGAAACTCGGCAAGTTATGTTTCATCCAGCTGGGCCAGTCGCCACGGTTACATCGATGGATGAAGTGGCAGCACTCCAGCAGAACGGCAGCTCTGGCAACCACTGGTGCCTCCTGCAATGTCACAATTTTCCACCATGGTGAAAACAGATCTGGTTACACACCCAACAATACTAAGGCTGCTCCTTTAGTTCCTCATTTCACAGAAACTTTGTTAGACAATTATCATACTGAACAAACGATCAGTTCTTGAAATTATCATTTTCTTCCATTTTTGTTATTTGCTGCCAGATGATGATACAGACTAATACGGTGGAGATTTATCTATAAACAGGAACCAGACAAAAACAAGAAAAAGAATCAGAACGCATATTTAATACAACCAGACAAGACAGGTGCAAATTTTTGACCACGTAAGATCACAAACGAACAAACACCAAATACAAAAATTAGGATAAAAAGCTGAAGCTTCCCTGCTGCTTCATCCAGTGTGAGAAAAGGACTAAAATGACTAAAATGACATTTGTGAGTACAATGACATCATAATGTGTGAGTAAAATGACATCATAATGTGTTTGTGAGTAAAATGAGATCAAAATGTATTTGTGAGTCAAGGTACTTTCCAACACGTTTTCCACGCATGGATTTGCACTTCCCTGTATATACCACGCATACATGTATGTATAACTTATAATTTCAAAATATGGATTTATAAAGAATTATATATTGTATTACACTGCACTGTGTAGCACTGTATTGTACGGTATAGTATTCTACTGTATATGTGCACATACATATGCGTGCATGCACACACTCTACAAATGTCACATTTGTGTCATTAATTCTTTTTACTGTGAATCTGAAAAAGACACACAAGAAGTCAACAAATGGAGGCAGTACAATTACCAGATCGAGCATAGCAGCCAGCAACTGTGGGTCAGGGAAAGAACCAGGATGACAACATTCCAGCAGGAAGGAGAAACGCAGCATGCCGGACTTGATCATGTATCTGTCGACCAACTTCTTCTCCCTCACCACCAACAGTTCTGAACCTGCGTCATGCCCACGCCCGCTTTTCTGCTGATTAAGGTCTGACAAAGAAAACAAAATAATGGAAAAAAAATGGAACATGGAACAATGACAGAATGGAAAATACGCAACTGGAATAAGAAATAATGGAAAACAGGCAAATGGAACAAGAAAAAAGTGAAAGAATGGAAAATATGCAACTGGAACAAGGAACAATGAAAGAATGGAAAATATGCAGGTGGTACAAGAAAGAAATATTGGAAAATACGCAGAAGGTACATGGAAGAAAGAAAGAATGGAAAATATGCATGAGATACATGAAGAAAGAAAGAATAGAAAATATGCATGAGATACATGAAGAAAGAAAGAATGGAAAATATGCATGAGATACATGAAGAAAGAAAGAATGGAAAATATGCATGAGATACATGAAGAAAGAATAGAAAATATGCACGAGATACATGAAGAAAGAAAGAATGGAAAATATGCATGAGATACATGAAGAAAGAAAGAATGGAAAATATGCAGGAGTTACATGAAGAAAGAAAGAATGGAAAATATGCATGAGATACATGAAGAAAGAAAGAATGGAAAATATGCATGAAATACATGAAGAAAGAATGGAAAATATGCATGAGATACATGAAGAAAGAAAGAATGGAAAATATGCATGAAATACATGAAGAAAGAATGGAAAATATGCATGAGATACATGAAGAAAGAAAGAATGGAAAATATGCACGAGATACATGAAGAAAGAAAGAATGGAAAATACGCAGGAGATACATGAAGAAAGAAAGAATGGAAAATATGCACGAGATACATGAAGAAAGAAAGAATGGAAAATACGCAGGAGATACATGAAGAAAGAAAGAATGGAAAATATGCACGAGATACATGAAGAAAGAAAGAATGGAAAATACGCAGGAGATACATGAAGAAAGAAAGAATGGAAAATACGCAGGAGATACATGAAGAAAGAAAGAATAGAAAATATGCACGAGATACATGAAGAAAGAAAGAATGGAAAATACGCAGGAGATACATGAAGAAAGAAAGAATGGAAAATATGCAGGAGATACACGAACAAAGGAAGAATAGAAAATACGCAGGAGATACATGAAGAAAGAAAGAATGGAAAATATGCATGAGATACATGAACAAGGAAAAACAGAAAGTATATAGGTGGTACAAGGAACAAAGAAAGAATGAAAAATATGCATGATACATGAACAAGGAAAAACAGAAAATATGCAGGAGGTACAAGGAACAAAGAAAGAATGGAAAATATGCATGATACATGAACAAGGAAAAACAGAAAGTATGTAGGTGGTACAAGGAACAAAGAAAGAATGGAAAATATGCAGGAGGTACAAGGAAGAAAGAAAGAATGGAAAATGTGAAAGAGGCACATGGAAGAAAGAAAGAATGGACAATATACAGGTGGTACAAGGAACAATGAAAGAATGGAAAATATGCAGGAGGTACAAGGAAGAAACAAAGAATGGAAAATGTGAAAGAGGCACATGGAAGAAACAAAGAATGGACAATTTACAGGTGGTACAAGGAACAATGAAAGAATGGAAAATATATAGGAGGTACAAGGAACAAAGAAAAATGAAAAATACACAGGAGATACAAGGAAGCCTGGTCGACACAAAACAAATAGGCCATACTAAGAAAGGTGAGGCAGAACAGGAAGCAGAATGAAGACACAGTGGATCTGCTGAGACTGTTACTGTTATTGTTATTTTCGTTTAAAGCCCAGCCGACAGCATACAGCCATATCAGGGGTATGATCTGGTCAAAACAAATACAATACAAGGAAAAAAAAAAGAAAAGAAAATTAAGTACACTTATCAATGCATTTGCGCACATAATCTGTCTCTGGTGTTGACAACTCTGTCCAATTTATCATACAGGAGATTTAAAAACCATACCTGAGCACAAATTTAAAAATACTTAAAGGCACTAAAACATATATAAAAACAGGCCTAAATCACCTGAAATTGCTTCTGCATATCTCATTTCCCTTAGCCAAAAATGCATTTAAAACATGTACCCAATTATCAATCCTTAGAGACAGTACATAAGACTATCAAACTCATACAGGTGAACGGGCCAGCAAGGCAGAAAATGATAGGAAGAAATGACAGAAAGCAAAGGAACAAGGCAGAAGCAAAGAGAGTGACAAAAAAGAGGAAATTTCTAGCACACAGTTTCCAGAAGGTGGGGATATTATTCATATTGAAACAGCCCCTGGTATCCCCACAGGGGGTGTCTGCTGAGACATGTCCGTTCTTGATGACAGTGGCCGAAAAGACTAATATGACTAGGCCTTCCTCCAATGCATGCGCATAATGGGTGCTAAGAGTTGGACCATGGGCCCCTGGCAGGGCTACTTCTGCTTCTTCCGGGTATTAGCAGGTAAAATTAGCAAGGACAGGATGATCTTCTGACACCACAATGCGTACAATTTGACAGGATACATTATATGAAGCCAAAAGAGAAAATATGCAGGCAGTACACGGAGACCTGGTTGGCACAGAACAATGACATGAAAGTTTGATTGGCACAGAATGACATGGAAGCCTGGTTAGCATGGAAAAAAACGCAGATGGTATATGGAGGCCTGACATGAATGCCCAACTGGTATAAAATCAGAGCTCCCACCATCCATGAAGGCCTGACTGGCACAAAATCAGAGCTCCCATCTTCCACAGAGGCCTGACTGGCATAAAATCAGAACTCCCATCTTCCATGGAGGTCTGACTGGCATAAAATTAGAGGAGCTCCCACCTTCCATGGAGGTCTGACTGGCATAAAATCAGAGGAGCTCCCACCTTCCATGGAGGACTGACTGGCATAAAATCAGAGCTCCCACCTTCCATGGTGACCTGACTGGCATAAAATCAGAACTTCCATCTTCCATGGAGGTCTGACTGGCATAAAAACAGAGCTCCACCTTCCATGAAGGCCTGACTGGCATAAACGCAGAGCTTCCACCTTACAGTATTCATATGGTGCCAAATCTTGATAATGCAAACCAAAGCGCACGCACGCACCACACATACATATGGCATCAACAGAAACTACATACAATATACAAAAAAAGACCTATACACACTGAGGGAAAGAGGGAGCTGTAACATTCATTCTCAGAAAAAGAGGTGGGTTTTCAAATTGGATATAAAAGCAGAAAGAGCAGGTGTTAGTCAAAGGGAGAATAGAAATCTATTCCAAGTAGACGGTCTTGAAACAAAGTTGATAATTTAAATCTAGGAACCTGAAGGGAAAGAGTATCTGAGGCCAAGTGCAAGGTGCGAGCTGGCGTATAGATACTGATGTTATCATAAAGATAGGATGGTTCAGATTAATGAAGAGATTTGTACCACAGGATATTCTGCTTATATTCAATTCTGTTTGAAGCAGGCAACCAGCACAGAAGCGAAGGAGAGGACCGATCAAACTTTTTCTTTCTACTATGTTATGTATGCGCTGCAGAGGAGAGAAGAAATCAGTTAACCAGAAAGGAAAGCGTTACAGTAATCAAGATATACACTAATCAAGATAATCAACACAAACTGAGAGATGTCACAAGCTCAGATGCAGACTCAGCTGTAAGGTATTTTCGAATGTAACCAATGTGTCAAATCTGTCCCTTGTTTTTTGAACAAGTCAAAACATATGCTCATGACTCGATCTTCAAACAGACTTAAAAACAAAAAAGGTACCCTGATTATGACCTACCATCAGCGCTGCCTCTGCGTATCATCTTCTTCCCAAAGGTCTTGATGCCATCCTCGATTCTTTTGCGTGCTGACAGAAAGCTGAGTGTGGCGTGGCTGGCAGTGCGGAAAGACATGCGTGTCCTTGAGCGGTGAACCTGAAGGTCGCTCTTGCTCTCACGACGGTCCAACCCTTTTTCTCCTTGATCTTCTTCATGGTCAGACTTGGTCTGACGTCTCCACCCTGTGGGTTCACACAGGTGTGTATGTACATCTAATACAGTTTGTAAAGATTCGGTCAACCTTTTGTATCATGTATTTAACACTGTCAATGTTTTGTCAACCTACTGACACAATGCGTTTACAACAGTTTATCAAGGTTTTGTGCGATGTATCTATCAGTTGTCAAAACCTACTGACACAATGCGTTTACAACAGTTTATCAAGGTTTTGTGCGATGTATCTATCAGTTTGTCAAGGTTTTGTCAATCTTTTGTACTATGTATTTACCACATTTTGTTAAGGTTTGGTCAACCTTTGGTACTATATATTTACTGCACTTTGGACTATATTTTACCACAATTTGGACTATATTTTACCACAATTTGTTAAGGTTTTGTCAACCTTTCGTACTATGTATTTGTCACACTTTGTCAAGTTTGTATACTGTGTTTACCACAGTGTGTCAACAAGAGCATGTCAACCTTTCGATACATTGTATTATCTCATGGTTCTGTCAACCTTTTGTGCAATATGTCTACCACACTTTGTCAAGGTTACATACACTTTATCTATCATAATTTATCAATACAGTTTGTCAATACTTTGTCAACCTTTTGATATATGTAGTTACAACAGTTTATCAAGGTTTTGTACAATGTATCTACCACAGTTTGTTAATCTTTTGTCACAATGTATATCCCACAGTCTGCCAATGTTTTGTAATGTATTCACCAAAGATTGTCAAGATTTTTTGATATCTGCTTCCCACACTACATGTAACAGGGGTTTTCAAGTTTGGTTTATCACATTTTAACTAATTTTAAGGTTTTCTTCCTTTAAATTTATTTTTCTACAACATACATACCAATATATGTCAAGGTTTGAACTTTTTCCACAATGTAATTAGCAAAACTTTTCTTTTTTTTTTTTCAACTTTTGAAACTTTTCCCCTGTGATTTACAATGTTGTATGGAATATAACTATGAAATGCATGTTTCAATCCCAAGAAAAAGCAAAAACAAACAGCATAATAAAAAATAACAAAAAAGGTAAGAAGACAAATAGACAGTCTCAAGCAACCAGCTAGACATGACTGAACTAATGTGAACTATACAATATCTTCAGGTTTATAATATGATATACACAAGACAAAGAGGAACTGTATACCACTATCTGTACCCAAACAAAGCATTCTATACACTAACCCAGATTGAACTTGCTGAAGCGTCGTCGTGGAGTGTTGGTGCCGGAAGGGGGATCATCCTCAGCAGCAGAGATGCTTGTCCTGGGGCTTAACTTCCCTTGACTGCCCGCTCCACTGTCCTCCAGGATCTCAGAGTCGCTTGCAGCATACTGGAACATCAATGACTGAAAACACACAGGGACTAGTTTTTGACAACACCACCCTTGTTCTTTTTGTTGTTTTTTTAAAGGCATCTGCCTCCCTATAAATAATAACACAAATACTAACACTACTAAATGCTTAATTTAAAACATATATGGCTATGGGGGATGGGGTGGGGTATGGGGTTTGTGGCTAAAAGAAAAGAGTTTAGGGTTCAACAATTCCATATGCACTCCATCCAAATCCCCCGGTAATTATAAGGCAGACTATTTGAACCTGCACAAATCCCTTTATGCTGGCAAAGTTTTCATTGGGAAGGAGAAGAAAATACAGAAATGAAGAAATGGGGAGGAAGCTATATGACCTGTGAAATACTAAGCTGACACCAGCAGAATGATTAGAGAATTACTAAAATAGGCAGCAAACACATACGCTTTTAATACTGCAGGATTGCATTGGAGAATGATTAAAATAAGCAGCAAATAGATACGCTTTTAATACTGCAGGACTGCATTAGAGAATTATAAAATAAGCAGCAAATAGATATGCTTTTAATACTGCAGGATTGCATTGGAGAATGACTAAAATGGCAAACACATACGCTTTTAATACTGCAGGATTGCATTGGAGAATGACTAAAATAAGCAGCAAATAGATACGCTTTTAATACTGCAGGATTGCATTGGAGAATGACTAAAATAAGCAGCAAATAGATATGCTTTTAATACTGCAGGATTGCATTGGAGAATGACTAAAATAGGCAGCAAACACATACGCTTTTAATACTGCAAGACTAAATTAGAGAATTACTAAAATGGCAAACACATACGCTTTTAATACTGCAGGATTGCATTGGAGAATGACTAAAATAAGCAGCAAATAGATACGCTTTTAATACTGCAGGATTGCATTGGAGAATGACTAAAATAAGCAGCAAATAGATATGCTTTTAATACTGCAGGATTGCATTGGAGAATGACTAAAATAGGCAGCAAACACATACGCTTTTAATACTGCAGACTGCAATCAGAGAATTACTAAAATGGCAAACACATACGTTTTAATACTGCAGGATTGCATTGGAGAATGACTAAAATAAGCAGCAAATAGATACGCTTTTAATACTGCAGGATTGCATTGGAGAATGACTAAAATAAGCAGCAAATAGATATGCTTTTAATACTGCAGGATTGCATTGGAGAATGACTAAAATAGGCAGCAAACACATACGCTTTTAATACTGCAGACTAATTAGAGAATACTAAAATAGGCAAACACATACCTTTTAATACTGCAGGACTTACATTGAGAATGACTAAAATAAGCAGCAAATAATACGCTTTTAATACTGCAGATTCAAATTGGAGAATGACTAAAATAGCAGCAAATAATAGCTTTTAATACTGCAAGACTTAAATTGGAGAATGACTAAAATAGGCAGCAAACACATACGCTTTTAATACTGCAAGACTAAATTAGAGAATGACTAAAATAGGCAGCAAACACATACGCTTTTAATACTGCAAGACTAAATTAGAGAATGACTAAAATAGGCAGCAAACAATACGCTTTTAATACTGCAAGACTAAATTAGAGAATGACTAAAATAGGCAGCAAACAATACGCTTTTAATACTGCAAGACTAAATTAGAGAATGACTAAAATAGCAGCAAAACTATAGCTTTTAATACTGCAGAGTTTACTAAATTAGTAGAATGGATAAATAGGCACAAAATCACATACCTTAATACTGCAAGACTAAATTAGAGAATGACTAAAATAAGCAGCAAACAGATACGCTTTTAATACTGCAAGACTAAATTAGAGAATGACTAAAATAGGCAGCAAACAGATACGCTTTTAATACTGCAAGACTAAATTAGAGAATGACTAAAATAAGCAGCAAATATATATGCTTTTAATATTGCAGGATTGCATTTAACTCAAGACATCATATCAGATGGAAATAAACTAGTGCACATACAGAAATCCACATTCAAGCATGTTTTATCATGGATTCTTATCATAGTATGACCTGGTCTATAGCTGTAAACTGCATGACACTGATAAATGTAAACGAGCAGTTTTATCTTTGGCGTGATGATCTGGACTGTCAAGACAACAACTGTTAATGATCTATTTAAAACATAATCAATGTCAATGGATGATTCTGTTTGAGCCAGCAAAATGAGGAGCCCAGGAATACCAACCAGACAACAGTATCAGCTACAGCAAGAAGAGGAGCCTCATCGGACTGCTCCTTGAGCCAAGCGAGGAAAGGGATGACTACCACCTTCTGTCCAGAGAGCAGCAAATGGTCCTGATGAGACCCTATATCAGCCATAACTGGCTAAACACCCAATTAACCACAAATTTAAACTGATGTCTTCACCAACCAAGAAGATCAGACAGTTTGATATATATACTGCGGCACTATCTTTTTATCATCTGGAGCAACAGGAGACATGGCTGATTACAACTTTGCTGACCACCAAGCACCATGGAAGCTAGCAGGAACTAAAAAAGAAAAAAGGAAAGACCACATTCACTGCCAGATGTGATCTGACAATGTCAATGGTGAGTGAAAGAAGTGGATGATTCAGTGTCACCTGTCATGAACTGGACTGAACAAAGTGACAGGGTGGTATTCATGTCTGAAAATAAACTGAAGATAAATGCTATCTAATACAGAACTTCATGAAAAATACAAAAAACTCAAGAAGATGAGCACTTGTTCATGCACACTGGATGTACATATTGAAGAAATATTGAAACAAATTACATGTATGCACCCAACATTGTCCCCTACACCTAATATAAAGTCTTTCTTTTACGCAATTCCAGTGTTTGTATTACACAATTCCAGTGTTTGTTTTACGCAATTTCAGTGTTTGATAGATCCTTTAGCTGCAATCGGAGCATGGAGGATAATAGCAAATAAAGAAAATCCAACAGGGAGTCAACAATAACAAAGCGGAAAGAATTTATTTATTTATTTATTTAATAGTCCAACAGAAAAAAAGCGCATCTGAAACTGTCTTATGATAGGACACTCAAACTGTTCAGAAGATACAAATGTTGAGAAAATCTAATAAATGTGGCTGATTTCAACTGATATTTTTTCCATCCAGAAATTAAGTCATACAATGACAACATGCACGCACACATGCACACACGCTTACACACACACCTGCACTGCCCTGATAGACTAGAATACAGATTGGCACCAGCGTCTTTATTATGCCAGTGTACACATTACCACAATGCTATTGGGGTTTTTTTTTGTTTTTCAACAAGAAAACTTTTTATGCAAAAGACGAAACATGTAATTTCAGACTAGTTTTCTTTTCCTTTTTTGTTTTGTTTTTGTTTTTTGTTTGTGTTTATGTGTTTTATTTGTTTGTCTGTAGTCTGTAACTCTCACAAGTACTCAAATATATGAGGGCATGCAATTATGTGTATGGCCTTTTTTATCCTTCATTTAGGCAGCCATATTTTGTTTTCCTGGGCGTGCAAGCTGGCTGTTATCTTCTTTCAGCAAGCTACTGAGCACTACCTGGCCTACACAGATTGTGTATACACACAAATGGGATTCAAGCACTAGCAGGTCTAATCAAATGTTGACCTGAGACATGAGAAAAAGCCCCACCCTTTACCCACCACATGATACCCAAGCACATTCAAAATCCAGGACCTTCCCACTGAAAGACCAGCATCCTAACCACTTGACTATTGTACAAGACTCGTCATCTAACATGGGTTTGTTGCTGTTCCTGTTGTTGTTGTTAAACAAATCAGAAGGAGAACAAGAGTTACTTACTACAAGGGATAAGGCATGTACTTAATAATGGTTCATCTAAGCATTCATTTGTTTTGTTTTGTTTGTTTCTTCCTCATTTTAGTCCTTTTCTCCCACTGGACGAAGCAGCTGGGAAGTTTCAGCCTTTTTCTCCTAATTTTTGTATCTGGTGTTTGTTGGTTTGTGATCTTAAGTCTGCGCTCCGAAACTTTGCACCTGTCTTGTCTGGTTGTATGAAATAAGTGTTCTGATTCTTTCCTCTTGTTTTTTCTGGTTCTTGTTTGTTCCTGTTTAAATTTGGGTTACCTTGGTGAATCTCTTTCTGAAGATGGATCTACGTGTCTTGCCCCCACCACCACTGGAGGTTGGTTCTTCCTGACTGGGCAGACCTGGTGAAGGCTGAGGCCTTTTTCATCCCCGCTCTCCGATGTCACTGATGTCGTCCTCCTGTGACAGTCATACAAATTTCTTCTTTTTGTTTATAACTAACAAACATGACCCACCCTCACAAACAGGGACATAAGGTGCACATGAACAAGTCAAATTGACTTCTGGTGAATGTCTATCAGGGTGAAACTGAGACAAGAGTTTTTATTTTTCTACTCGGCTTTCACTGAGATATAATCTCCAACTTGTTCTTTTCGACTTTCTTTTAGATGTCACTTAGTTTAAACTTCACATTAAAATGTATAAAATGTAATTATGTAATACCCCATGGCAATGCATCGTTAAACCACCTACCTTGTCTCTGTTTCTCTCTTTCACACACACACACACACACACACACACACACAACATCTGATAGGGGTGCTGGTCTTATGTATCTTCTGTTGTTCTCTCTCTTTTCCACATCTCCCTCCTTCTCTCTCTCGCCCTTTCTCTTTCTCACTCACACACACACACACACACACACACACACACACACACACACACACCTGATAGGTGTACTGGTCTTGTGTTTGCTCTCTCGTTCTCTCTGCACCACTTCCCGCCTCAGTTTCTGCAGCGAATCCAACAG
The DNA here is from genome assembly GCA_030674185.1 of Monoplex corrugatus. NCBI lineage: Eukaryota > Metazoa > Mollusca > Gastropoda > Littorinimorpha > Ranellidae > Monoplex > Monoplex corrugatus. The sequence continues at coordinate 42,946,533 of JAPXFY010000028.1, forward strand.
TCCACTCAATGCCACCCGTCTGTAAGTCCCACCATGAACCTCTTTGATGTACGCCATCAGTTGACGAACGTCACAAAACAGACTCTGTCAACATCATATACATCAACATATCATCATTTGCCATCCAAATGTCATAATAACAAACATCGCTTCTCTCTCTTTAGTAGTCTCTTTTCTCTTTTGATTCTCTGGTCTGTCTGCCTGCCTGCCTGTCTGTCTCTCTCTCTCTCTCTCTCCATCTGACAATGCCACTCATCTGTAAGTCCCACCATAAACCTTCTTGATATAAGCCATCACCTGATAAACATCACAACCCAGACTGTCAACATCATGCATACCAGTATGCTGTTTGTATTACTTGCCATCCAAACATCAAAATGATAAACAACATCTCTCTCTCTTTTTTTCACGCTCTCTCTTTCACTCTCTTTTGATGCTCCATCTCTGTCTGTCTGTCTGTCTTCTGTCTGTCTGTCTCTCTCTCTGTATATGTGACTTTCATTTGGAGCTTTACTTTCCAAACTTAACTTTTAGCAACTCCTCAACCACCACAGCTGACTGAAGTTTGGTTAAAATCCACTCATAAAGAGCTGACAAAATCTTGTTCACACATTCCTGTCACACACATTCACACATTTGTCACAGACATTCACACATTCTGTCACACACATTCACACATTCCTGTCACACATATTCACACATTTCTGTCACACACCTTCACACATTTGTGTGTCACACACATTCACACATTCCTGTCACAGACATTCACACATTCCTGTCACATATATTCACACATTTCTGTCACACACCTTCACACATTTGTGTGTCACACACATTCCTGTCACAGACATTCACACATTCCTGTCACACACATTCACACATTCCTGTCACAGACATTCACACATTCCTGTCACAGCCATTCACACATTTCTGTCACAGACATTCACACATTTCTATCACAGACAGACAGACAGACAGACAGATATAACTATCCAGCTGGTATGAAAGAACCATCCTTTGTTAAAAAGAAATCTTAGTTTGAAAAAACAAAACAAAACAAAAAACTTTCTTCTTGATAAAAGACTGGCAGACTGTAATCATCCTTTGTTAAAAAGAAATCTCCCTAAAGAAATCTCTCTTTGTTTCAAAAAAATAAAAAAACAACAACAAAAACTATCTCCTTGATAAAAAAACAGGGCGATCGAAAAAATACGAAATATCATGAGGCAGGACAAACATAAATGTGGATAACTCACGATGTTGTCACTGTTGTACAGCTCCTTGGTGCAGGCGACACAGCGTGTGATGAGGGGTTTGGTCAGATTGGCCATCAACACCCCCTCCACCCCCCTATAACCCTCCCCACCCACACTGTGACCAAAGTTATTGGCGTAACCATTGCGCGGCAATGTCTCCTGGGACGCCGACTTCTTGGGTGCTAAGCAGAGACAGAGCAGAATAAAAAAAAAATTTAAAAAAGATATTAAAACTTTTAGGGGAAAGAAGGATAGGGGCAGGATGGGTAATACCTTAACCACTTATCCTTTAACCCTCTGACACCTGCACTCTATCCACCAGTTGCAAAAACTTAACCCTTTGACTCCCTCACAGGCAGCTGGTGGATAGGGTGAGGGAGTCAAAGGGTTAAGTTTTTGCTTTGCTGGCATGGTTGACAAAGCAGGATGTTGGCGGACAGGGTGCGGGAGCCAAAGGGTTAAATTATATTGCTGACAAAACCACTGTGGGGCACTGCATCCTGGGGAGCAGATTTCATGGGTGATGAAAAGTCATACCATAATAAACAATAATCACATACGTACTAATTTTCTTTCTAGGCAAGGGAGAGAGTGACAGGAGGTATGTTTTTTCTCTCACACACTACACTTACAGCTTATTCTTTAATAAATAGCTATAACTGACGTTGTTGGTGTAATCACAGCGGGGTACTACCTCCTGGGAGACAGACTTCTTGGATGTTGACCACAGATAGACCAGAATAAAAATGTTCTTCTTTTCGGCAGGTCGTGGAGAGAAAGAAGTCCCCCCCCCCCCCCCAAATAAATTACAAACACACACACGCACGAACTCATGTCCTCCCCACCCCACCCACCCCACACACACACAAACACGCACACAAGGTTTACTTGTGTAACCACTTGCTCCTTTATGGTATTTGAGTTTGTTCAAGAAGGATTCATCGCATTCAGGCAATTCCATAGGCACTCCACCAAAATTTGGCAGACACCTTGAGTCCGCGCAAAACCCTACACACTGGCAAAATCTTGAAACAGATAAGGGAGAGGGAAGGGAGAACAGGCCCTGTGCAACACTTAAGCCAACACCACCAGAATGACTGGAGCATTATAATGGACAACAAACAGACCAGTTTATATGCTGTAGGCTGGGACAGACCTTGAAATATCAGGTCTAGTATCTACAGTTCGATCAACAGAGCAATCCAGCCTGCATGTCTTACTCTCTACAATACTATATAAACGCCTGTCTTACTCACATTAGTATATAGACTATAATGTCTTACTGATTACTGACTACACAAACACTACCCACTTGAAGCTTATTGCAGATGTTTATTAATTATGTGGAAATAAGTATGTGTGTGAATGCACAAAAACTTGGGGAGAGAGCAAGTGAAAAAAAATGTGTGTGTGTGTGTGTGTGTGTGTGTGTGTGTGTGTGTGTGTGTGTGTGTGTGTGTGTGTGTGTGTGTGTGTGTGTGCGTGTGTACACGTGTGTGCGCGCGTGTGCACACGTGGTGTGCACACGTGTGTGCGCGCGTGTGCATGCGCGTGTGCGTTTGTGGGGGTGTGTGTGTGGCTGGCCAGTTGACTAGTGTTGCTACAGTATCTGCTTTCATTACCATCCTTCATGTAATCTCCCATTTTCATAACCTACATATTCATTCAAATCTCATTAGAAATACAAAATACATAACCTACCTTGAGGAGAGTTAGCAATGATGGTGGGATCGATGCAGAAGCCCAAGAAAGCATGCAAGAAATCGACAGTTTCCTGCAGCGGTCGTCTCCTCACAGTGTCTCGGAAAAATTTGTGGAAGAGGGCTGGATTGAGCTTGTGCAAACGGTGCAGACAGTTCTGTCCTTTAAGACGCAGGTGGTCCCCTTGAGGTCCGGTGACCCCATCCCCACAACCCTGAGGACACCCCAGCGACTTGTAGATTCTGAAAATAATGCCAGAAAATAATTCATACACTGTTTGGATTCACCTATTACAATAGGCATGAAAGCATACCATAGAATGTCAAGAATAAGAACAAATGGGATGGAGCATATCTAACTGTGTATGCACTTCAAGAACAAACAGGCTACAGAGAGCAAATGTAGCCCAACCTATCAAAACTACTCCAAACCAAAGAAGTGCTGCCTTCTTCTTTTGAAGGAGTCAAAGGGTTAAGTTTTTGCTTTGCCAGCATGCTTGACAACGCAGGATGCTGGTGGACAGGGTGTGGGTGCCAAAGGGTTAAGCCCCTGGGACGCTGATGAAGATACCAGCTCTCCCACTGGTCACAGCATCAGTGGCTGACCCATTACTGTATATGCATGTATCCATGCCTCTTGTGGGGGCATTCTTCTATCAAGGCCAATTATCCACAAAGAACATCCATAAATCAACAGATGTACTCTAGCTGAACTGTGAATACTCCTGTAAATGGCTTAATTCTCAAACAGCAATATCTTGTTTCAAAACTTATGAAAATGAAGTTATACTTATTCCTTGTGATTAACAAGGAATAAATATAACTTTATTTTCATAAGTTTTTAAATGAAACTGAAAATATTTTATAAATTACTTACCTACTTTTTCTATGCATTAAACCAAACATTCAGTAACCATTATACTAATAAGGGACAATGCATGATAATGGGATCAATTTGATGTTTCTGACCTTAACCATTATGTTTGTAAACCTGATATTAAGAACAATCAATATTCACTATCATCATCAGTACACTATTACATTGGCATTGAAGAAATGGATACAAAACCTACCTGAAAAGACTGTCCATGGCTAGACTGTGAGCGGTGATGTCATTTTTCCGACTCTCTGGACACTGACTGCGATCTGCGCACTTCTCTTCTGGAGTGGTAGGGCTCTGTGTCAATGACGGAGTTGTCTCTCTCGACTCACTCCTTGCAGGAGTCTCGATGATTTCGAGGTCCAGGAGACAGTTGAGGACATTAAGGAGGACCTCACAGATCCTGGGCACATGGTTGTTCATAGCCACAAAGTGCACTGCCTGTAGAACCACCATGTAGTTGATGTGTCCATTATCCTGAATGTAGAATTTTGACCCTGGTACCTCTGACATCTCTTTTTCTGCCTGGTAAGGGATGTTAGAGTCTGTGAAACTACGAGGCAGAGAAGAAGACTGTTCCCCTTCGTCTTCACCATTCTCATGCAAACTGGAGAGTTGGTAGTTTGATCGCGAAGATCGACCACCAAGAGGTCGAGGTTCAGGGCTGTGCTCAGTGATTTTGATGATGGGTTTTTGGATGGGGTCTGTTCTAACGCTGATGTCAGCCTGTGAGGATGTTGTGGATTCCTGCCCACTGCTTTCTATGGACTCGTGGTCCAGCTGGTACAAGACAGGCATGCTTTTTCGTTGCTCTCCTCCAGCTGACATTTTCTTCTCCTCCATGTCATGGTGAGTGTTGGAGTAACAGGCCATGGCAGAGCTGGGACGCATCATGTCCAAGTCGGTGTCAAGGGTAGAGACTGTGCAGGAACTGGAGGAATCATCCCGTGTTCCTAGTACAATACAATACAATGCAACAATCACAAAACTAAACTCAAAACACCATACAATAAAAAGCAATACATCAAAACATATTATTTAATTTTTTCTTCTTACTTAACCCAGATTACCGAATAAAAATGTGTATTACCAGATTCATACTGTATACTTAACTCTCTGCAACATGCAAAATATGATTAGCACTCATATCTGGCCTTGCAGATGACTTAGCACTGGTTTCTCACACTCACCAATACATGCAGGAGGATATATATATCATCTCAATATCTTCACTTAAGTAGGCTTCAAGATCAACCTGAAGAATACAGACCAGATGACATTGAACATCCCAAATCCTCACCAACCCAAGTACATGAACAGACATACCCACAACTGACGAGTTCAGCATTGTCACAAATGATGGAGGAGCAGGCAGTGACATCAAGAGCCATCTCAGCAAAGTCAGAAACATCTGCAGAATGCTGAACAACATATGGAGGTCCACACGTACATCACGGATAGCAAGCTGAGACTATACCCAAGCTGTCTCTTTTCCACCTTACTTTACAGCTCAGAATGCTGGAGGACGACAGAAAGCAACTTTACCAAGCTATCAACCTTCCACATAACGAACCTTCAAAGAAACATCACCACCTCCAACCACCACCGACTTGCCCAATGTGATCAAAAGGGTATGGGCACTATAATCATATAAAAGAAATGAAGATCTATGCACAGGGCTTATCATCCAAAAACAGCAGGGTATCATCACATGAACTGCCCTTCACCACACACCATAAGGAAGAAGGACGACAGGAAGATCCGAAAACACCCCATTGAGATACATTAGATCTTAACCCTATGGCTTCCCTACTTTATTCACCAACTGCAAAGACTTAACTGTTTGATTCCCTCACCCTATCCACCAGGAAGTCAAGGGAATCAAATGGTTAAGTTTTTGCCTGGCTAGCATGGTTGACAAAGTAGGCTGCTGGTGGATTGTGCGAAGGAATCAAAGGGTTAAGGCCCTGAAACCATCTGGGGTATTTCAGACAGGCTGGCCCAGAACAGACAAGGGGGAACTTCACTGCTGCTCTACATTCTGCCCTACATTCCAATGGCATAATATGCAGTAAGTTAATAGGTAATGTCATCACATAAGCATATCGATATGAATACAGTAAAGAATATTATAACATCATCACATAAACATACAGATCTGAATACAGTAAGACCTATTATAGGAAACAGTGGGAAAAAAGTACAATAAACTTTTTTCTAATGTTACAAATGTAGCCGAGCACACCCAACGGCGTGTAGCAGATGTCTTTTCTTCTCAAACGATTTTGAGTACAGTTAACTCCCCTGGTTCAGCGATTCTCAAAAATATTAGGAAATTCTATTATTTAAACCCTTAAAAGTTAAGAAATGAATAACTTGTGCACTCTAATTCAGCAGAAAAGTATGTATTTCTTGTAGGAGATGTCCTCGAGGCGAAATTTCCCCTCGTTTGCCTGGAATCAATAATTTTGTTGTCCGATCGATCGGTACTATTCAAATTTCTGACCAGTGAGCCGTGATGATGATCGGAAATTTGTATAATGAAATAAATTGTGGACATTTTAAGATTGCGATTAGAATGTTGGTATTCTAATCTTTCATTTGGACCACATCACACCTTTAATCATTAGATATTAAGCTTGCATTAAAGAAAGTTCAGGCCAAGTCAAAGTGCGACAAACCGCCAAAATGACCGCCATCTTGCCGGGATATAGAATCGAATTCTTAATATTTAAAATCTGACTTAGAATACATAATTACATTTAACTTTTTGCTCCTTTTATAAACAGAAATGATATTGCAATGAAATATTGCTAAGCAGTAAAGTATTAGAAGAGGTCTTGGCATTCCGTATTGTGGTCGAACTATGCGTGTCCAAATTAGGATCATTTGTGTTTTCTATTGACTGTTCACCGATCTATTTCTGCAATGAGAGATTGATTTACCTATTCAAAGTATGTCCACATAAACTTATTGATCATCGTGTATTCACTCATTTGTTTGATATTTTTCATGGACTAATATTGATTGATTAAATACGTAAAAATACGGCTAAAATCCCTTTCAGCAGAGTGTAAACATTGACCTAAATCACTTATAGTTTCGATCTGTGTGAATGTTTTGCAAAATGATGTAGAATACAACAATCTGTATGCTGTGCAGAATTCTCTGATGTATGATATGTTTGTATTTGTTATGTGGACCGCAAGATAAGCACCGTGAGTTTGCTCGAAGAAACACAAATCTGGCCCCTAAAGGGTTCCAGAGAGAGTCGTTTTGCTTGCGGGCTCGCGGTGCGGTCAATGCGGTTCACATGCGGAGTATATAAGCGGATGAGTGCGAGTGCTATGTATGCCTTTCTCCTCTGGTCTGGTCTTGAACGGTTGGGTCAGAATAAAGAGAGAAACACGATCTCTGTCTTCCCTGGATCTTCTTCGTCAGGCTGCATTACCATCTGCGCTCCTCTGCCTCCTGTCTTCACTTTCACCCTTACCACCACACCATCACACAAATAACCAAGTTTAATACTAGGTCAACACATTCAGTTCAACCCCACACACACACACACACACACATACACACACACACACACACACACACACACACCACACACACACACACACACACACACACACACACACACTCTCTCTCTCTCTCCCTTTCTCAACCTTTTTTCTGTCTGAATGTGAACAAGCAGACTCAAAAGCTAACTTGTGTGCCAAACAATTTGTACAAAGCAGTGAGAACTTCCTAATCAGTTTTCATAGCAAGGTTGAGAAACAATCTACATGATGTGACAAAAACATTCACCATGAAGGTAGCTGCACACAGACTGACAAATACAAAACAATTACCTCGAAGGTACCTGCACACAGACTGACAAACAGTTACCTCGAAGGTAGCTGTGCACAGACTGACAGTCACCTTGAAGGTAGCTGTGCAATGACTGACAAATAAAAATAATTAGCTCAAAACCAGTCGTGCAAAGACTGACAAACACAGTTACCTTGAAGGTAGTTGTGTACAGATGGACAAATGCAAATAATCATCTCAAAGGTAGCTGCTCACAGACTGACAGACTCAGTCAGTTACCTTTAAGGTAGCTGTGCACAGACTGACAAAATTAACAATTACCTTGAAGGTGGCTGCAAACAAGACTGACAAATACAAATAGTTACCTCGGAGGTAGCTGTGTACCGACTCCAACTTCATGTTGCTGGATGACTGAGACCCACTCCCGTCTGCATCACCACCCCCATCTCTCTTCTTCAGAAAAGACTTGCCAGAGTCAAAGAACTGCTTCAACTCTATCACACGTATCTTCTTGAAGGGAGGTTCTTTTCTGGTTTCAGTAGGAGCTGCCCCAGCTCCAACACGATCAGATTTATGGGCATCACCAAAGGGTGAGTGGTAGGGAGACTTATTGTCAGGATATACTGGGGGGGTGGACACAGGATGGGATTTATCACTAGGGGAAGGTGGCTTACTACCATTCACCATCAATACCTGAAGGTCTGGGATGGGGAGGGAATGGCTTCTGGAACGTTCTCGGCGGTTGACATGACAAAGTTCATCACAAAGCTCCAACATACGCTTGTGGACGTAGCGAAGTGCCCAGTAAATGCCGTCTTCTTGCCAGCTCAGACAGAACAGACAACGCAGGACAGCAACATCCAGAAAACTGGCACTCAAGATGTCAACAGCTCCTGGACCTCTTGTTCCGCTGGCTACAGCACTGGCTAGTTTCTGCTTGACATAGTCCTTATCCACCCCAGACGTCAGCTTCATGTAGGCATAATTCTTGGAGTCAGGGAGAAAAGCCACTAAGGTGTCTTTACGCCCACACCGACAAGTCAGAGGTCCTTCTCCTGATCTCATAGGCATGACTGTGTTGCAGTGCTCACACACCACCTCCATGGCTGCTGTATTAGATTCTGATGTGGAGATGGTGCAAATATCACTCATACGCGCCAATGGTGCGTTCCCTTCCTCTGCTGCTGTGGGGCTGGTCGGCTCTCCATATAAAAAAGCCAGGTCTTCTCTGGATGTGCCTTTCCCTACATAGATGTTAGCCGCATTGGTGTTGACTTTGAGAAGGTTCCTCTGAGCTTTCAGGATACTTCTCTGAGGTTTGACAGCCGAGGCAAAGCAGGGGATATCAGGCTGTTGGTAGTCCCACAGTGGCTGCCAGAGACGCAAACCATTCTCCAGCTTCAGGGACTCAAAGTCCGACTCTTTCAGCAGATGAATCACAGGCGCAAACAGGTAAACAAACAGCTGCACTGTGCTGAGAGAATGCATGTAGAATGCTGAATCAGATCCTCTCTCATGCTGCGGAATACGGAACTTTTCAGCATCCGCATCCTCACATTCTGACGCAGCATCAAGTATGATCCAGTGTAAAGTATAGAGAAGCTTTGTTTCGCTGCTTCCAAATTTCTCTGGACCGCTTTTCTTGCAGGCAGTGATGAGGGAGGAGCAGGCATGCATAAGGTGAGGACATGCAGACTGGATCACTTTCCATCGTGACACACTCTGTATGGCCTCACAAAGGCTAGGCGACAAACCGTGCAGAATGTTCTGTACCACCACACGCTCAAAGGACTGAAACACATAAGAATGATTCCACTAGAAAGTAAATGGACTTTATAGACAAACAAATCACTTTAACATATATATGCTTACACTCAACAGCAATGGGCTGACAACAGAAGATTGTGGGCTTGAATCATGTTGGTAATTGTGGGATTTTTCAGCCCACACAGAGCCAGCCAGACTCAGCACAGACTGTGCCAAGGTCTCACAAGAAAGACTAAGGTCACATAATCAAATGTAAAGTAAGTCACAGAAAAAACATTGAAGGTGCCGTTCAAATTTCAGGACCAACACTGCAGGTGTCATATCTCCATACTATCATTATCATCATCATCCCCATGATCCATCAAAACTTTGTGAAAAAAAACCCAACCTGTCCCAGATTCTATGGCCTTTCATGGCCTGCCCTCATACTAAGTCATGGTAACCTAAATATTGGTGGATTATTAAGAGTGCTTATTGCTACAATAAGCAGCGTGGAGGCAAAAAGTCAGGACTGTAAAAAGGACAGAACAGACATATAAAAAAAATTTTTTTAAAAATTCATCAACAAACAAATAAAGATTAAAAATATAACAGGTAACCAGATTCTTACTCTTCTTGTTTTAAGCCCAGGCGACTGCACAGAGCCATATCAGGGCTGTAACAGTTTTAAAACGTAAACAACATCTGGTTGGAAAAGAAAATCAAGCACACAAATCAATGCATGTGTGCACATAATTTACACTACTGTAGTGTCTTTAACAAGGTTCCTTGAGGAACAGACACAGTATGGAACCAACTGCACTGAATACTATTCAAAATAATCACAGCAGGTTCTTCCAGAATAAAACCAGATAAAAAACAAAACAAAACAAAACATAACCAAACACACACACACACACTCTCTCAAAAGTCAAATGTTTAATTGAAAATTAAATTATGAAGTGCTGTTTGTTTGGATGGTCTGAAACCTATCGATGGATCAGTGAATAGTATCTATACAGTCACTCTAAATCAAAACTAAATCAAAGCAGTTTTATAATCATCACTGTTATAAATTCTGTCTTAGTTTTATGCTTGTATTTGATATCTTACTTGTCTGAAGTTTAACATTAATAACAATGTGGAATTTGCACTGCTGTCCTCAGTGACAACCCTTTGTCAGAGTGCAGCAGAACCACCACCCCACTACACCCACCTCATCCCCATATGCCTGCTTTTTGAAGTGGATATATATGTCTATTAAATTTTGCTGGGATTATTTGGTCCCCCTGTGATTTTATCTACATGTGATAAATGCATGCTATACATGAAATCTTTGTTGTCTAATCACTGAAGTTCCAGTGGAGGGGGAAAAATCTGCACATCTTAACCTATTAATTTATCCTCTTCACATAACTAATCTTCACCCATCCCCAAAACACACACACACACACACCACACACACACACACACACACACACACACACACACACACACACACACATACAAAGACAGTCACATTCTCTCTCTGTTTCTCTACCTCATAAATGAGTAAGGTACTTCCATTCATGATCAAGTGTCATGTTTCACTTACTTTTAGACCACCTGCTTTAAATTTGGTTCTTTTGAAATACCCTATTTCCTGCAGTTATAATACAAGTAGGACAGCAAATGTGGTATAACCAAGTTGGTCAATGTGTCAACAGAAGGTATCATTAGAAAAGAAAATTTTCTCTCTCTCTCTCTCACACACACACACACACACACATAGACTGATAGAGAGAGAGAGACACACACACACAGTGACACACACACACACACACATCACACACACACACAGTGACACACACACACACATACACAGTGACACACACATACAGGGGCACACAAACACACAAATTATGTAACAGCAAATTCAGTAGTTGGGGACAGCTGATAGCCAATACCAGCCAGACTCTTGGCAGCAATCTTGAGGGGAAGGGTAAAAAATCAATAATCGCCATGGCAACAGATTGGGAAGTGAGAGGGAAAGAGAGAGAAGTGTTCCTGGATTGACACCCTGGGTCACAAGCATAGGTGACCAGTATCAAGAGCTTATGGATGCATGTACAGTGCACACACACACACGCATGCACAAGCACACACTCTCTTTCATACATACATGCACATGCATGCACAGTGACACACACTTTCTGATACACCTGTAGCCACCATGCATACACATGATTCTCTCACTCTCTCCCCCTTGCTCTCTCTCTCTCTGAGATACACCTGTATCCACCATGCATACACATGATTTTCTCTCCTCTCTCTCTCTCTCTCTCACTCTCTCTCCTTCCCCCCCCCCCCCTTCTCCCTCTCTGTGGCTCTGGTCACACTTTTGGTAACACACAGTCTAACAGATGTTTCATCAAACACCCAAACCCATGTTCATGTTGACAGATTCACCCATGTTGACAGATTCAACAAGGTGTGTATATACCCGTAACCTCACCCACACACACACACCACAATCATATACTGCAGACAGGAGATTACACAACCAGAATAATGAGCACACAAACATACACACACATTTTGATATCCTCAGATGAAAACCTTGTATTTCAACATAAAACCAATCATTCTAAGTTCACAATGTTCTTACAATAACATTTCACTGATGTTAACTCTTTGAAGACGTAATATAGTTGCCTTGCACAACCACTGTGGACGCGATCAACGGGACCTGCCACAACCCTTGGAGATGCACGATTTTGGGGGGTTTTCAAAAAATTCTCAAAAATACTGACTTTACAGCACAAGAACATATTTTATATCAAAATAAAATTCAATTTACGCTCTTTGAGCTGAAGCTACATACAAGTACAATACATCTATTCTACTTACCTTCCTAGAAGGTGAAATGGGGTAGGGTTTTGGCTCTGGGAAAGAAGTTTTTGATTGACAGTAATCCAACACATAAAGTCAGTAAAACACCCATTCTTGATCAGGTAATCCAGAAATCCAGGTAATCACAAGTCCTTGGTATGACCAGAAGATATAAAAGAACAAACACAGCTTTGTTTTCACACAGATGAAGCAGCAAAGTGATTATGACGATCCTTTGAAGATGAAGAAGAAGAAGAAGAAGAAGAAGAAGAAGAAGAAGAAGAAGAAGAAGAAAAGAAGAAGAAGAAGAAGGCCTAAATGTCGCCATTTTGGTGCAAGGACGGTCACTCCGGTTGGTTTGGATAAAGGCAAAAACTGTAACTAATCGGGATAAAATCGATGCAAGGGAAGTAACAAACACTTCAGAAGATACCAAAGAGTGTTCCTATATGTGTAGTTAGTTCCCCTAGACCAGCGACCGGCTTGCATCTATTTTTAAAAACCGCAGCGGAATATCCGCTGTCATGTCTCTAATGGTATGGCCAGCTGCAGCGGAATGTCTGCTGTCACGTCTCTAATGGTATGGCCAGCTGCAGCGGAATGTCCGCTGTCACGTCTCCAAAGAGTTAATGGTATTATTACTAGCTGCATAACCTTTCGTTATATAATCAGAGATAATGTATAATCGTTAAAATATTGTCACTATTTAAGTTCTGCATGCATCTCCATACATGCTTTAGTTATCATTTATGAAGCTCATTTCTGCAATGTACTGAATACATACATTATGACTGTATCCTAAAAACACATGCACAACCTCTATGACAGAGTTTCACTGATGCTTTTAGTTGTACTGTAATTGCAAATAATATATACTTTTACTGCATATGATACTGATAATCAACAATTTTCAAAATACTCGTCAGTCTTAGTGTCAGTGTCTAAAATATATACATGTATCTGTCCACATATTTTATCCGTCGTTTATGAATCCTGAATTCTGTAATGTATAAGATCTCATCGACCTTTGCTGTAGACAGTCATCTATATTATAATAAGGACAAATAGACACAGACAGACAGACAGACAGACAGACAAACCCTCAGGCAAATAGAATAAAGACAAGACACACAGAACACTGACAATCTAAAGACAGACTCATGCCATAACAGCAGACAGGTATGACCGTTAAGTGGTTAGGATACTAGTTTTCCAAATGGGTTTGAACATTCTTGGATCACACCTGGTGGATAAACGATGGAGGTTTTTCCAATCTCCCCGGTCAATACATATGCAAATCTGCTAGTGCTTGAATCCTCTTCATAAGTATATATGCACAAAGAACATGAAAGACAACCAGTCACCATTGTGTAGTGGTTAGTACCAACTGGAAGGCTGTGGGTTCAAATCCTCACCAGTCGCTTCAAAAACCATTGTATTTTTTTTTCCAGCTCCAGCTGGCTCCTACCTAGAGTTGAGCGTGCTATGGGCTCATTCATTGGGACTGGGACCACACACAGCCGAGTCTTATCGGAAGTTATCCACTTCATCGATGCGTCATTGAGAGTGGTGCTCAGATCTTCTAACACTGCAGGTGTCTGCATCTCTCAGGCCTGGTTCAGGCCAGGATATATTATGATAGTGTACAGTACAGCCCTGTCACACAGAATCAATCCCAGATAGAACTCCACAGGATCATAATTATCCTCCTCCTTTTCATCATCATCATAGCACAGTAAAAACTGTGCCAGCTTCTGTGGCCATTACGGCAGTATAGAAAATGGAACAGAAGAAAAAAAGTGAGCACGAAAGAAAGTTATGTAAGTGTAATGATCCTTTAAAAAAAAAAAAAAGGAATATTAAAGATCCTGTAAGTCATAGCTTATGGAACCACACAAACACTCAGCAATCACACTATCCCCAAATAAGAGTATAAATGCCTTAATGGCAGGGATGCACAAGATGCAGTCCCTGACCGGAAAACAAAAGTAAACAGAAATAAGCCTATATTATAGTATATATATAAACTACATCTTTACCCATATATGAGTTATCTTTTGTTTGGTTGTTTATTTTTCTGTGCAAATGCAAAACAAACAACTTGTCGCCATGATGCAGTGGTTAGCTCAGTAAACTAGAGACTGGAATGTTATGGGTTCAAATCAGTCAGTCCTGTCAAAACCACCATGACAATTTTGGCTCTAACTGGCTCCTTAGCCGGCTTAGGTACCCAGAGTTGAGTATGCTATGAGCTAAATGGGAAGACTAGGATCACACAGTTGAGTCTTCCCTACTATTCATGTGTCATTGAGGGTACTGTTCAAATCTTGACCAACACTACAGGTTTTTTATCTCTCAGGCCTGGCTGATGCCAGATATATGTATAATGATAATGTGCATGGAATAGAGTCACGCAATCTCAATCCTCCATAAGCTCTACAGCATTGTGATTATCAACTCATTGTCATCATCATAGCAGTATAAAACTGTTCCAACTTTTGTGGCCATTAAAGTGACTCAGGAAATGGGGCAAAAACAAATTCACATTAAAGCAATTTACAAACATATTCACATTAGTAAAACAACTTACCACACATGACGCCTCACAGAGTTTCCCTTGCCGTGGTCGGATAAATGGGCTGCAAAACATATGAAGCTTGTTATAAAATGACACTGAAAACTCGTACCAGAATAAATCTTAAAATAGAATTCATGTGTGTGTGTGTGTGTGTGTGTGTGTGTGTGTGTGTGTGTGTGTGTGTGTGTGTGTGTGTGTGTGTGTGTGTGTGTGTGTGTGTGTGTGTGTATGTGTGTGTGTGTGTGTGTGTGTGTGTGTGTGTGTGTGTGTGTGTGTGTGTGTGTGTGTGCAAGCACACGTGTACATGTGATGTATGTATACATACATGAGTGCAAGATGAGTGTGTGAGGCTAAGGTGGGAGGGTAAAGCAGAATGTGTGACTATGAACAATGAAAAACAAAACAAAGACAAAAACAAAATGGAAAAATGTGTGCACATGCACTGTGTGTGTGTGTGTGTATGTTGTGTGTGTGTGTGTGTGTGTGTGTGTGTGTGTGTGTGTGTGTGTGTGTGTGTGTGTGTGTGTGTGTGTGTGTCTGTGTGTGTGTGTGTCTGTGTGTGCGTGCACAGTGTGTGTATATATGTCTGTGTAACTGTAAGTGTGCCTGTGCATGCATGCATGTGTGTGTGCAATATATAACGCAGAGATACTGTAATTATGTAAATATAACTGAGTGAGTGAGAGGTATGAGAGCAAGACAATGTGTGAGTTTCCCATGAAAGAGAGAATTACAGGAATATGTACTGTGTGCATCTAAGAAATAAAGTGTGCAGTGAATGAAAAAAATAAAATGTGTGTGCCTAATTTGTGTGTGTGTGTGTGTGTATACACAGCATGTGTGTGTGTGTGTGTGTGTGTGTGTGTGTGTGTGTGTGTGTGTGTGTGTGTGTGTTGTGTGTGTGTGTGTGTGTGTGGGTGTGTCAACAGCATTCCTGTCAGTCTACCTTCTGCAGCAACTTGCCGTGAGTCTTCTGTCCTTGTGTGTGTGTGTAGGGTGTGTGTGTGTGTGTATGTGTGTGTGTTTGTGTGTGTGTGTGTGTGTGTGTGTGCAAAGGCATGCACACATGTACATGTGTCATTACATGTGGATGTTTTATGAAAAAATGAGGGAATCCATATATGTACATCTTGCAAGAGTATGTGTATATGTGTTTTTGTACATGCACAATTGGTTTGTATTAACAAACTTAAATAGAAACAAAAGGGCACGCCATTCTTCCTTCTTAACTCCCTTCCACCATCCACTCCCCTAAAACTTTGTAAAAGACAGTACTGCTATACACATCAATACATGTTCATCTGTTACTGAAACTGAGGTCAAAGCATGAATTTGATGATATAACCTGTGTGTGTGTGTGTGTGTGTGTGTGTGTGTGTGTGTGTGTGTGTGTGTGTGTGTGTGTGTGTGTGTGGTGTGTATAGGCCTACTGTATATGGGGGTGGGAGATAGTGGGAGGTGGGCTTGTGCAGATACGACTGTTGCTCTCTGTGTAGTGAGTGCACAATACTTTAAGCTGATAGGTTATTATTTCATGCAGCTTACATTTATACAGCTAGGGCAGACTCAAATTCAAAACTATCTCAGTTGATAAAACTCTTGATAAGATATTCCAAGGTTTATTTTCATTAGTAAGTCCACAACATAAAAACTGGACAGCTCAGTGTCAATTTTTATATTGTGTCAATCATTCCAGTGGTGTCAGTGTAACACAATGAAAACCCTGTCTCTCTACCATCGAGACCTCACTCTTGCATCTAAGGATTTTTGCATGTTGGCTTGATCATGTATTTTTCTGAATCAGCAATTGTCTGTCCAAATCTGCAAGTGACAGTTGAAAATTCAAACTAATAATACAAATGAATTCTATGTTAGTTGTTACGGTTTGAAGTTTGTCTACTTCCAACACATGTCACATATAAAGCAGTATCAAACTTTTTTCTATTGTTCTCTTAACCTTTTGACTCCTACACTCTGTCCTCCACTATCCTGCATTGTCAACCATGCTTGCAAAGCAAAAACTTAATCTTTTCATTCCCTCACCCTATCCACCAGCTTCTTGCAGGAAGCTGGTGGATAGGATGAGGGAATCAAAGGGTTAAGTTTTTGCAGTTGGTGGATAGGGTGCTTGAGTCAAATGGTTAATCTTATCTCACTGAACTGACATTATGAAAGGTTAACCTTGCTTTCATGGGCTTGCTGACATTTAAAACGACAATAAGGACAGGTCTACATTCTTCTCGTTAGCATTTAAGCCTATTATAAAGTATATGGCTCACAATCTATTTCAATCCAAAAGGCGCGCCGACACACACACACACACACACACACACACACACACTAACATGCACACACACACACACACACACAACTGGATTTTGACAATTCATCATAATTAGTTCATTAATTTCACATGATTTGATAATTCATAAAAGTATTACATGCAGGATAGTCTGGGAGTAAATCTGCGATCTCCTGTCCAGTAGACTGCATTATACTACAACAAAATATTTGAACATAAAATTCATTAGGGGGCCTACATATCGACATTAGCCTGATCAAGTCTAGATCTCATGATGATCAAGTATTATAACAATATGAGGTTTTAGTTGTCAGAAATTGCTCCCCTTCCCTCAACCCAATATGATGAATATCTAGCCTCCTCACTACTCTCTCTGTCGAATAACAACAGACTGAACAGTGATTTTTTTTTTTTTTTCAGTTCGCGTTAGCTCACCTTGTCTGTCTCCAAAAGAACGTCTGAATGGGCAGCGGTACCGATAAATCGCCTTCAAAATCGTCTGCTCCTCGTCCTTTCCTCTTCACCATCTTTTTGTCTCTTCTGCCTCCAAATCGCACAAAACCACAACAATGTTACTAAACTCGCATCCGCCTGCCTGCCGTGATGTTGTGTAGTCCGTAATAATCATGTGGATCCAACTACTGAGAACTAGCCATTTTTATGGCGAACTGCCAACTGTTGATCAGCGCATCTGCGAGCAGGCATCGTTGAAGACATTTCAGTGTTTCTCCAAATATGCACCCATACAGTGCGTTATCGTTATGAAAAAACACTGCATTTGCTTTCTAGTCATTCTATCCTTGAAAATGCACGAACCAGATAACCACAGTTGTTGTGGTTTGCTGTTCACCGATACGTGCAGTACGTGCAGACGAAGTCGGAGAGACCCAATATTGGATGAGGGAGCGGGCATTTATCGATGCTGGCACGCGCAGCAGGCATCAGAGGGGAGGGAGTGGCCATTATCTCACGCGCGGCGTTATGCGCGTGTCCAAGACCTGCTGTGGTTTAGTGATCAAAGCAACATTGTTTTTGTTTTGTTCAGGTATCCGTGCGGTTCTAATGACAGTGTTTTACATTATGTTTACTGCAATGGGTTGCTCGTTCTATTCCTTTAATTATCATTAATCTTGTCATCATTATCATCATTGGTGGTGGTGGTGGTGGTGGTGGTGGTGGTTTTGTGTGTGTGTGTGTGTGTGTGTGTGTGTGTGTGTGTGTGTATGTGTGTGTGTGTGTTGTGTGTGTGTGTGTGTGTAGTATGTATCTGGGGATTCAGATTATTGTATCATCATCATCATCATCATCATCACATATATATATTGGTGTTGTTGTTGGGTTTTGTGTGTGTGTGTGTGTGTGTGTGTGTGTGTGTGTGTGTGTGTGTGTGTGTGTGTGTGTGTGTGTGTGTGTGTGTGTGTGTGTGTGTTCAATATTTATTGAATGTATGTATGCAGTTGTTTTGCCCACACTGTGCAGGCGGTATGTCGCTGCACAGACTGCAGACTCCATCTTCTGTCCCGGGAGCGTCCATTCTAGATAGTTTCCTGTTTCCACAAGCCAGCCCCTGACATGACTGTGATGATCTTTAACCCTTCGACTCCCACACTCTGTCCACCAACTCATCATCATCATCAGGTGCCCTGCCGCATGGCGTTGGCGATCATGGACTTCCATCTGTCTCTATCTCTCGTTGCCCCTAGCATCTCCCCCACCCTCCTCATCCCCAGCAACTCTGCAAGTCCGTCCAGCATTTTCTCCCCGGTCTACCTGTTGCTCTCTTTCCCTCCAGCTTTCCTGTTGTGACCAGGTGCTCCAAATCTCCCTTCCTCATAACCTATGAAATGCTGCCTGTCTTTTCCTAATCTTCCTTATGACTGATCTACTTGTGTCTGCCTCTATCAAGACTATCTCGTTTGTTTTCTTTGCTGTCCATGGAATTCTCATTATTCTTCTTAGAAACCACATCTCGGCTGCCTCAATCTTGTTCTGGCTTTGCTTGTTGACTGTCCACGCCTCACATCCGTACAACAGTATTGGTTCTATATAACATTCAAGAACTCTCTTCCTGATGTCGACTGATAGGCATTTGTTGGTAAGAATGCTTGTCATCTTCTTGAATGCTGTTTTGGCTTGCCGATTCTGCCGGCTATTTTTGATATGAATCTGCTGTCTGATGAAATGATCGTTCCCAGGTATTTGAATTTATCAACCTGTGTCAAGGTTGTGCCATTTGCTGTTATTTTGCATGAGGGGATTTCATGTTTTTTGTTTTTGTTTTTTTTACTGATCACTATGATTTGGTCTTCCTGCTGTTTAGTTCCAGCCCCTTCCCTTTGCTTTCTATTTCCACCAACTACAAACACTTAACCCTTTGACTCCCTCATCCTGACATGACTATGAGGATCTTTTAACCCTTTGACTCCCGCACCCTGTCAAACCAACTGCAAAACACTTAACCCTTTGACTCCCTCACCCTATCCACCAGCTTCCTACAGGATAGGGTGACGGAGTGAAAGGATTACGATTTTGCTTTACTAGCATGGTTGACAATGTAGGATGCTGGTGGACAGGGTGAGGGAGTCAAAGGGTTAACATGTTTCTGGTCCACTCTCCTGGAACCAACTTCCTCTCTCAGTCCGTCAGCAACCTACTTTTGTCTCCTTCAAGTCCGCTCTCAAAACTCACCTTTTCTCCTCTGCATAAAATCCTGACCTCACTCAACCCCTTTGCAGCCTGTCTCCACTCGGAGGGGAATCACATTGTAATATATAATTGTATATAATATGCTCTCTATAATTTTCCATTGCTTTTATTCTTTCTCCCTATTTATAGCCATGCGTGTGTGTGTGTGTGTGTGTGTGTGTGTGTGTGTGTGTGTGGTGTGGGTGTGTGTGCGTGTGTGCGTGCGTGCGTGTGTGTGTGCGTGCGTGCGTGCGTGCGTGTGTGTCTGTTTCAGCGTTTAGATTTGATTTTATCAAGATTTTGCGATATATAAATATTGTAATTATTATTATAATTATTATATTTAATATTCTGCATACGTATTGAAGCCTGGCTGGCGCAGGAGTAGAGCACTCGCCGTACAATCTGCCAGCATGGGTTTACATGGGTTGGACTCACGGCTGTGGAACTTGTACACGAGCCTGCAGTCTTCAGCTTACCTAGCTGTGAACGGGTAGGCTACCTGATTTTTTTTTTCAAAATTCGGGAAAAGTAAATCGGTGTTGGAGAGGAGAGGGACACCCCTCCTTCATGATGTTGACCACGAGAAAAGTCGAGGTCTCTATCACCTCCCCCCCTCCCCCCCCCCCCCCCCCCCTATACGATTTCATGGACGATTTTACCTTATCTTTATGCGTGTACACAGGAAAGGGGTTTTCAGGCGTTGGCAGGTCTTGTTGACTAGAGAGAGATGGGAGAAATGTTCATCACCCTTTACCAAACTAGACAGAGATGTTCAGGTGGATCCGAACTCAAGAACTTCGAAATGGAAGTCTTGTGGGAGAGTACAGGGAATCTTGCTATTTATCTTTTATACAATTCTAAGATGATGAAATTAGATGGACAGAGGTAGTGCATGCATTCTCTCTCTCTCTCTCGCTCTCTCTTTTTCTCTCTCTCTCGCTTGCGCTCTCTCTCTCTCGCTCTCTCTCTCTCTCTCGCTCTCTCTCTCTTTCTATCTCTCTCTCTCTTTCCCCTTTGATATCGCTGTTTATGATGGTGTCTTCTCTTTGTCCCTTGGTCTTTCCTCTTCTCTGGTGGGCTTCTTTGGTTGTTTGATGTTCGTGATGGTGTCTTCTCCTTGTTCCTTGGTCGTCCCTCTTCTCTAGTAGACTGCTTTAGGAGTTTGCTTTGGTGACCGTCATATGTTGGTTTTGTGTGGATAGAGTATTATGGTATAACTCTCATAAGTGCTGATAGCTCTCTCTCTCTCTCTTTCTTTCTATATATCTCTCTCTGCCTCTCTGTCTGTCTGTCTGTCTGTCCTATCTTCTCTCTCTCTCTCTCTCTCGCTCGCTCGCTCTCTGTCCCCCGCCCTCTCTTTCTCTCGATCGCCCCCCTTTCTCTCGCTCTCCCTCTGTCTCCGACACCTACACACACACTCTCCCCCCCCCCTCTCTATCTCTGTCTCTCTCGCTCTCCCTCTCTGTCTCCGACATATACATGATCTCTTTCTTTCCTCTCTTCTCTCTCTTTTTCTCTCTCTCTCTTTCTATCTCTCTCTCTGCCTCTCTGTCTGTCTGTCCTATCTTCTCTCTCTCGCTCCCCCCCCCCCCTTTCTCTCGATCGCCCCCCTCTCTCGCTCTCCCTCTGTCTCCGACACCTACACGCTCTCTCTCTCTTCCCCCCTCTCTCTCCCTCTCTGTCTCCGACATATACATGCTCTCTCTCTTTCCTCTCTTCTCTTTCATCTCTCCCCCTCCCTTCTCTCTCTCGCTCTCCCTCTCTGTCTCCGACACATACACGCTCTCTCTTTGTGTCTCTCGCTCTTTCTCTCTGTTCTCTCTCTCTCTCTCTCTCTCTCCCCTCTCTATCTCCGACAAATATACGCTCGCTCTCTCTCTTTCCTTTTCTCTCTCTCGCTCTCTTTTTCTCTCTCAATCTCTCTTTCTTTCTTTCTCTCTCTCTGTCCCCTCTCTCTGTGTCTTTCTTCCCCCTCGTTCTCTCTCTCTCTCTCCTCACCCCCTTCATTTTGAACTTGTTTCTATGTGTCAGTAAAGTGCATATTTTCAGTGAACAGCGATGTGAACTCATTCACACCAATTAGGCAATCCTCAATCGCCTCTAAAAGTGCATTATGTTGGCACCATTCTGTCTGTCTGTCCGTCTGTGTGTGAGTGAGACAGTGTGGGCGTGTACAAGTGTATGTGTGTGGTGTGTGAGTGTATGGTGTGTGTG
>JAPXFY010000028.1:42976080-42988580 GCA_030674185.1 Monoplex corrugatus
AATCCGAGCCCGTAACAACAAAAACTGTCCTGTTCTCCGCCCATCTTAATGTTTCCATCATTCTTATGGTGTCAAGTTCATGTTTCATAGGTCCCTCTCTTTCCCCTCCCCCACCTCCTTATTACAATACCTTGCCGGTGCATAGGGTTGTGCGTCTGCCTAGAGAGTCTGCCAGATGATTTGGGTGGAGCGCATATGAAATCGTCCGAGTGCGGTGAATCCCCCTTGAAAAAACAACAACAACAAACAACAACAAACAAAAACTAAAAAAAAAAAGACTCCAAACTTAAAACTCCAGTCTGCCACATGATTGTTTGATGATTTGGGTGGAGCGCATATGATATTGTACGAGTGCGATGAATCCCTTTTGAACAAACAAACAAACCCCAAACCAACAACTCCAAACTCCAAGTAGTAATGTGTGGTCATCATCATCAGGTGCCTTGCCACATGGCGTTGGGGATCATGGCCATCCGTCTGTTTCTATCCCTTGTTGCCTTTTAAGCACATCTTCCACCCTCTCTGTCTTCAGCCATTCAGAAATGTGTGGTGTGTGTACGAAATTGAGGCGAAATGCGTCTTGGGTCAAACGGGACTCGATTGTCATTTCTTTCGACAAGTTCCAAAACACAAAACAGTATCAATGTTATGATCTCTTGTCGCTTACGTCTTTAGCTGCTCTCTTGCTCGCCACACAACTTGAAGATTTTAGTCTTCGGATAAACACACGCCGTCTTTTGTATTGTATTCACATGCCCTTACAGCTTTTCCCACAGGGTCAAGGGTGTTGACCTCTCTCAACGACCGGTAACTCTCGCAGCCCTGGAGAATGTGTTCTGCTCTCTGGTCGGCTTCTCCACAGGGGGCTAGGTGGGAAAGAGAGGGGTGGGGGGATGGTACGTGTCGGAAATACTTGTTCATTAACCCTTAGACTCCCCCGCGCCCTATCCACCAACTGCACAAACTTAACCCTTTGACGCCCTCACCCTATCCACCGGCTTCCTACAGGAAACTGGTGTATAGGATGAGGGAATCAAAGGGTTTAAGTTTTGGCTTTGCTAGCATGGTTGGCAATGCAGGATGCTCGTGGACAAGGTGCGGGAATTGAAGGGTTAATGTTGTGGTTCAGTCTGTTGTGCGCAGTCTGGAGGCGGGGGATAATGACTTGCTCTTCAAGGGACAGCTGGTCTCCTATTTTTCCCTCAATTTGACATTAACATTAACCTTTTGACTCCCGCACCCTATCTACCAACTGCAAAAAGTCAACCCTCTGAGTCCCTTACCCTATATACCAGCTTGCTGCAGGAAGCTGGTGGTTAGGGTGAGGGAGTCAAAGGGTTAAGTTTTTGCTTTGCTGGCATGGTTGACAATGCAGGATGCTGATGGTCATGGTGCGGGAGTCAAAGGGTTAATGATAACAACAATAATAACAACACTAATAGTAATAATAATAATAATAATAATATAATAATTACAGCATTTTTATACAGCGTCAAATCATGACAATTCAAATCAAAGCGGACTCACGCACCAGGCATACGAATACAATCGACAAAGACCACCTTACAGTATTTAATACACAGACTGAGGGAAAAGATGTAGTTGTAGAATTCATTATTGGGAAAAGAGGTGGGACTGACCAGACATGCCAGGAAACAATTCATTGACTTGTTTGAGAGTGAGTTTGTACCGTTTCGTGTCTTTTTATAGTTCAAGTGTACAGGCGTATTCATATATACACATGATTGTACAGTCATTGTTCGTGTAGTTTGGATGAATTTCTGTCTACAGTCAATGTTTTATAGTGTGTGTGGTGAGTGTGTGATGTGTGTGTGTGTGTGTGTTGTGTGTGTGTGTGTGTGTGTGTGTGCTGGTGTGTGTGTGTGTGTGTGGTGCGTGCGTCTATGTCTGTGTGCACGTGCATTTCGTTCGTTCTTCGATTTAACGTCTTTTCACTATAAGTGATATTAGACGGAATGTGTACGTGCATGTGTATGCGTGTGTGTGTGTGTGTGTGTGTGTGTGTGTGTTGTGTGTGTGTGTGTGTGTGTGTGTGTGTGTGTGTATGCGTGTGTGTGTGTGTGTGCGCGCGTGTGTCTGTGTGTATGAGCATCCATGATTTCCATTAGTGCTGACAAGTGATATCCTAACTCAACAAAGCCATATAGTTCGTTGACTGATGATGAGAGACTTAAAACACAATGAACGGAAACCACCAAATGCATAACCAAAAGTGAGGACTAGTTTGATTTTTGTTATGTTGCGGGCAAGGATTGAACGCGAGACATAGCGTCTAGAGCCCACGGCGCTATCATAATAATAACCATCCCATGATAAACAAATAAAGCAAGCAAGCAAGCAAGTAAGCAAGCTAGCAACCCACCAACCAACCAACCAACCAACCAACGAAACAAACAAAAACCAAAGAAATGAAGAAGGGACGACAGAATGAAAGAAAAAAAGAAAGAAAGAAGGAAGGAAGGAAAAAAAAGAAAGAAAGAAAGACAAAAGAAAGAAAGAAGGAAGGAAGGAAAAAAACAAAGAAAGAAAGAAAAAAAAGAAGAAAAAAAAGAAAGAAAGAACGAAAAACAGAAAGAAAGAAGGAATGAAAGAAAGAAAGAACAAATGACCAAAAGAAAGAGAGAACGAACGAAAGAAAGAAAGAAAGAAAGAAAAACAACTCAAACCTGTGGCGTTCAGAAAACAAAAACAAAAACAAAAAGAAAAAAGGAAAAAAAAAAACCCGAACTCGCCCTCCCCCCCCCCCCCCCCCCCCCCAAAAGGCCCAGTATTACTGGGTCGAACATAGGATCCATCCGTTTTTAGCAAGACACTTTATCTATCAACTGCGCTAACGGGAATCCTCAGGAGCGCTACAATTTTTGTTTGTGTTTTCTTCTTCTTCTTCTTCTTCTTCTTCTTCTTGTTCTTGTTCTTGTTCTTGTTCTTGTTCTTTTTCTTGTTCTTTTCTTGTTCTTGTTCTTGTTCTTTTTCTTCTTCTTCTTCTTCTTCTTCTTCTTCTTCTTCTTCTTCTTCTTCTTCGATTCTTCTTCTTCGCATTCTTCGCATTCTTCGCATTCTTCTTCTTCGCATTCTTCGCATTCTTCGCTTCTTCTCTCTATTCGGCCCGGTTAGCTCAGGAAGTGAACGAGAGAGACACGAGGTCTCTGCGGCCATCATCTTACAACCGCCATCCGGCGGCCTTGGAGTTCAGAATTTGTTTAATTAAGAAGGGATTCACCGCACTCGAACAACTCCATATGCGCTCCACCCGTATAGATTTGCAAGCAATTATCCGACAAGACTTCCAAAGCCTGCGCAAAACCCTATGCGCTGGCAGCGGCCTTAGATAATAAAACAGTGCCGGTTTGGTGTGTGTGCGTGTGCGTGTGCGTGTCGTGTGCGGTGCTGTGTGCGTGTTGTCCAAGCAGGAATTGTTATTGGAGACATTAGTTATTTCAATGATTTGCCGCGCTCGGCCACCTCCATATGCGCTCCACTCAAGTCCGCCAGCATTTATCTGACAAGATTTCCTGAGCCAGCACAAAACCGTAATCGCTGGCAAGTCTTGAAACGGGGAAAGGGGAGAAGGGACCTATCAAACACTAAGCTGACACCACCAGAATGATGGAAACGTTAAGATGGGCAGTGAACAGACCAGTTTGTTTAATGTTGCGGGTGGGGTTTGAACTCAAGAACTGAACACTTTGCTATGTGTCCGCCTACTTCTTTATTAGGTACAAGAGTGGCAGAATGGTTAAGACGTTCGCCTGCCAATAACTAAACTCGAGGTTCTAAGGTTCGCTCCCCGTAGAGGCCTCGATTTTTCTCCTCAGTTTGACCGGAAAATCGAGCTGAACGTCTAGTCCTTCGGAAGGGGGCGAAAAACGAGTCGGACCCGTGTGCCTTCTGGCTGCGCACGCTAAAGATCTCACGGCAATTGAAAATTGTGAAGAACAGGGCATTGCCCGGCTGTCTTGGTGTAAAACATTGGAGAGATAGGCTGAAATTCCCAGGCTGATTTTCCAAGATCCCACCCCTTGAAGACCAATTAGCCTTCTTGCCTTTCTGAAGTCTTGGTAAAAAAAATGTGAATATGAATATGACTTTGAAGCGAAGGAGAGGGGATGGGCACTGCGCTAATAATGTTGGCCCCGGGAAAAGTTGAGGTCTCTGTCACCTCGCTCCCCTACGACCTCAGGGTTATGAAACTATCTAGGTAGGACCTCAGGACCTGGCCAGCCCTTGGGTTTATGTGCACGCTTAAGGCTTGTGCCGTGATCATTATGGATCTTCTCCATCACATGGCACCTGTGACGTTAGTGCGTATGGAATTAATTCCGAGCGCGGAAACGTCATATTGAGAAATCGAAATTTAAACTGGAACTACTTCTTAACTGTGATGATGATGCAGTTTAAATCTCTGACGGATTTTGCGTACGGACACATTGTAATCAGCGTTGCGTGCAGTGCAAAGATGTTATAATATCTTTGGTGTAGTGCTAACTCTTGACCTACCCCAAATCTTCACCCCCAGAATCAGTTTTCTATAACAAGAAACTCCAGGAAGAGCTGGACGGCCGAAGATCGTCAGGCTTAAAAAAAAAACTCCTCTAGCATGCGTTTGGTTCTAAACTCCTTTTCTCAATGATATCATACTGTTAGGTTGGTAGTGGTGGTGGTGATTTATGAATGAGCGTGTGTGTGTGTGTGTGTGTGTGTGTGTGTGTGTGTGTGTGTGTGTGTGTGTGTGTGTGCGTGCGTGCGTGTGTGTGTGTGAGTGAGTGAGCATATGCGTGTGTGTGTTTGATGATGATGATGAAGATGAATATGAATACAAATATGATGATGATGACGACGACGATGACAATGATATATATATTTTTTCCCGTTATTGTTGTTATTATCATCATCGCCACCACCATCATCATAATAATCATCATCTCCTATCCTTCTCACTTTTACAGACGAAAAGGTCGGTTACCGACAAAACCACAATCACAACCACCACCACCACCACCACCACCACCATCACCACCACCACCCAGGCACCGAGTAAGCAGGCAAGATGAGCTGGCATCAAAAGTACCTGGAGACGTTGGCGGAGGGCGTCAAATACTTATGGAACACCGGGCACTTCGCCGACGCCACCGTGCTGGTGGGAAACAAACGTTTCCGGTGTCACCGAGCCATCCTGGCGGCCATGTCGCCACACTTCGGACGCACCATTGCAACCGACGGCGTCCGATGACGCGCGATAAACCCGTGCACTGGCGTGCTGTCCTTGTTTGGACATTGAGTCACCAACCTTTGACACATCCTCAACTATCATGTACACCGCAGTGGCACTGGCTTGTGGTCATGTTGTGGCGATTGGATGTAACAACAACAACACAAAGCAGACAACAACAACAACAACAACCAACACAACAACAACAGCAGCACAACAACAACAAACAACAACAACAGACTAGCAGCAACAACAACAACAACAACAACGCAACAACAAACAACAGCGCAGCACAGCACAAACAACAAGAACAGTAACAATAGCATATAGTAAAACAACAACAACAACAACAGCAGCACAACAACAACAGTAACAATAGCGAATTAACAACAACACAACGACACCACAACAACAACAGTACAATAGCGATAGTATAACAAAACACAAAACAAACAACACAACAAAGTAACAAGCGATAGTAACAACAACCACACGACACAAAACAACATAACACACATGAAACACAACAAAAAACGACAGTATCGGTGCAACAACAAATATCATTATCATCAGTCTCTCTGTCTGCCTGCCTGTTGTCTCTGTCTCTGTGTCTGTCTATCTGTCTGTCTGTCTGTCTGTCTCTCCTTCCTCCCTCCCTCTGTACCTCCCGCTCAATTTCACACACGCACTCCACACACACACACACACCACACACACACACACACACACACACACACACACACACACACACACACACACACACACACACACACACACACATCACACACACATCACAGCGCACACACACACACACACACACCCCATACACGATACCCCCCTCACCCCCCCCCCCCCCATATCAATCATTATTTTTGTACCTACGTCTCTCCCGCTATTTCAAATAACAACAGATTCAGTAACTTTTTGATTTCCTTGTGTATTATGTCTTATTGATATGTTGGTGTATTTATTTTTCAATATTTTCAGATTTGGGCATATAGTAAATTATGAACAGCAAGTTTGTTGTAAAAAAAAAAAAAAGAGTTTTAGTAATAACTTCTTAGGTTGAAAAAAAGTGGGGCGACAATTCTTGCCTTATGTTTTCCTGGAGAATCTCTTTACTGTCTTTGAGCCCGTACTGTACCCTTAACTTCAGACTTCAAAGTTTCAGTTTCAGTTTCTCAAGATGACGTCTCCTCGCTCGGAACGAATTCCATATGCACTAACGTCATAGGTACCATGTGTATGGTGATCATGGCACAAGCCTTAAGCCTGCACATAAACCCATGAGCTGGCCAGGTCCTGAGACCCTTACTAGACTATGTTTTACCTAGTCAATATTTTATACTGATATTTTATCAGACTACCACTCTCAGACTTCAAACCACTGTAGAACCAGAAAAAACAACGAAAGGAGAACCTGAAGGAGAAAAGTGGTAGAATGGTTCAGACATCCGCTTGCCAGTAACCAAACTCGAGTTTCCAGCGTCCGTTTCTCGTTAAGGCCTCAAAACTGTTCTCCTCAGTTTGACGGGAAAATTCGAACTGAACGTCTAGTTCTTCGGAAGGGGACGAAAAACGAGTCGTATTATTCCGCCTGCTAACGGCAATAATCGTTTTGTCGCGGACATGTTTTATAATTGGTAATTAAATCTTTTTGTCTTTTAATTTTGAGTTCTGTGTCTGAAAATAAAAATCTCACCCATCTTTTTTTTTGTTTTAATTCAGAATTCTGTGTCTGAAAAAAAACCCTCCTACCTATCTTTTCGTTTTTATGCAGAATTCTGTGTCTGAAAATAAAACTCCCACCCATCCTGTTTTGTTTTAATTCTAAATTCTGTGTCTGAAAACAAAGTTCCCACCCATCTTTTTCTGTTTTAATTCAGAGTTCTGTGTCTGAAAATAAAACTCCCACCCACACAGATATCTAAAACACATGGGTGTATTTGATCTATGCTCACATTATTCTCTCCCCTCCTCCCTTCTCCCTCCGTCACAGGAATGTGGTTTTCGCAGAGAACGCTGAGTTCTGTGTCTGAAAACAAAACTCCCAGCCACACAGATATCTAAAACACATGGTCGTGTTTGATCTGTGGTCGCATCATAGAGAATCCGACGATAGCATCGGTACTCACAATGCCACCAAAACGTTTTAACCCTTAGACATCCGCACCTTATCCTTCAGCATCCTGCATTGCCAACTACGCTAGCAAAGCAAAAACTTAACCCTTTGATTCCCTCACCCTTTCCACCAGCTTCCTGTAGTCACCCTTCCACAGCTTCCTCAGGAAGCTGGTGGAAAGGGTGAGGGAATCAAAGGGTTAAGTTTTTGCAATTGATAGGTAGGGTGTGGGAGCCAAAGGGTTAAGGTTTCTTTGAGCAACATTCTTATAGCTAGTCCTCATACACTGTGACAGTGGTAGGGCTTTGAACTCGACAAAACAGAGCAGATCTGTGCTCACTTTCTTCATTATTGGTAGGACTTTAATTAAACTGGACAAAACAGAGCAGATCTGTGCTCATTTTCATCATTATTGGTAGGACTTCAATTAAACTGGACAAAACAGGACAGATCTGTGCTCACTTTCATCATTATTGGTAGGACTTTAAACTCGACAAAACAGAACAAATCAGAGCTCACTTTCTTCATTATTGGTAGGACTTTAATTAAACTGGACAAAACAGAACAGATCTGTGCTCACTTTCTTCATTCCCCTCTCCCTTCTCTACCCTTGACAGGGATGTGGTGTGTGCGGAGAACGCCGAGAGCCTGCTTCGAGCAGCCACCACCCTGCAGATTAAAGGCATGATCACTCGATGCGAGGAGTACCTGATGGACAACCTGTGCGACAAGAACTGCATCAGCATGTGGAAGCTGGGCCGTACCCACAACTGTGAGGAGCTGGAGGACCGGGCTTGGCCGATGATCCTGGAGAACTTTGTGGAGCTTTCCCGGGGTGATGCCTTCCAGGTGGGTGTGCTGGTCTACATTTTTTTTAATTTTTATTTTTTCACTCTTATTGTTGCCAGAACAAGATTGAGGCTAGCTGAGATGTGGTTTCTAAGAAGAATGTTGAGAGTTCCATGGACAGCTAAGAAAACGAAACGACACAGTCTTGATGGAGGCAGACACAAAAAAGATCATTCATAATTGAGGCAGCCGATATATGGTTTCTAAGAAGAATGTTGAGAGTTCCTTGGTCAGCGAAGAAAACGAAACGACACAGTTTTGATGGAGGCAGGTACAAGAAGATCATTGATAAGGAAGATTAGGAGAAGACAGGCAACATTTATAGGCCTTTTTATGAGGAAAGGGGAATTAGAGCACCTGGTCACAACAGGAAAGGTGGAGGGAAAGAGAGCACCAGGTAGACCCAGAGAGAAAATATTGAATGGGTGGCTGAGGACAGAGGGGGTGGAAGAGTGTGTGTGGCGACAAGGGATAGATATATATGGAAGGCCATGATCGCCAACACCATGTGGCAGGGCACTTGATGATGATGATGTTGCTTAAAGCCCAGCCGACTGTGTAGTGCCGTATCAGGGCTATAACTGTTTCAATACATACAGTACTTCAACAGGAAAAAGAAAAAAGAAAAGAAAATTAAGTACACATATCATTGCATTCGCATACTTAATTTAAGGAGATTCCCCCTGGCGTTGACCATTCCGTCCACTTTATCACACAGGGGATTTAAAAAAAAAAACCTGACTACAAATTTAAACATGTCTAAGGACACTAAAACATATAGAAACGGGCCTAAATTACCTAAAATTGTTTCCGCACATCTCATTTAGCTAGAGCCAAGAATGCACTTAATACATGTAAACAGTTCTCAATCCGAATAACGACTACTTGTTGCTCAATCGTGGAGCCAGATCGACTGAAAGATCCCCATGATGTTAGCTTTGTCGTTGTTGTTGTGGTTGTCGTTGTTGTTGCTTTGGTGGTGGTGACGGTGGTCGGTAGTAGTGGTTGTGATGGGGGTATTGAAGACCGTTTGTATATGTATATGTATATGTACGTGTACATGTATATGCATATGTATACGTAAATGTATATGTGTGTATATATATATCTATACACACACACACACACACACACACACACACACACACACACACACACACACAATATATATATATATATATAATTATATATGTGTGTGTATGTGAGTGTGTGTATTTGTGTGTATGCATATGCACACATATATATGTGAACGTGTATATACATGTATATGTATTTGTATATGTTCATTTACATGTACATGTATATGCATATGTATATGTATATGCATATATATGTACATGCATATGTCTATGTATGTGTATATGTATATGTAGAAGAAGAAATATCGGTGATATTTGTTCCATGTTGTTGACGATGACTTTCTATCAGTCTTGTTATCAACAACTTACACACTGACCGAATGGTGTGACCGTGTGACCTCACAGGAGCTGGACGTGGACGAGCTGGCCACCATCATCCGTGACGACGAGCTGGTGGTGACCAACGAAGAACAGGTATGCGAGGCAGTCTTCCGCTGGCTCAGCGCCGACTCGGATAACCGGTCCACTCATCTGGCCAACCTGATCGAGCACCTGCGCCTGCCCCTGGTGTCGCCCGAGTACTTGCTGAACATCTCCCAGCAGCGAGGTCTCCTGAAGGAGGACATCGTGTGCCGCGTGATGCTGGAGGAGGCCAAGAGGTACCACATGCTTCCCGCCCGCCGCCAGGAGTTCACCTCCAAGAGAGCCAGCTACCGCAACGCCTACGACCTGGAAGAGGTGCTGGTGGTTCTCACCGGAGGCAGCAGCCAGGCCAAGCCCACTGACGTCATCTGCTTCAGCTTCCGTCAGAGCAAATGGTTCTGTCTGGCCCCTCTGCCATATGACCCCGGCGTGGAGTTCGCCGCTTGCACGTACGCCAACAACATCTACCTGTCCGGAGGTAGCCGCAAGTGGGGCAAGCTGTTCAAAGTACAACAGCGAGAGCAACGACTGGCGGGAATGCGAGCAGATGTCTCAGGGCCGTTCCCGGCACGGGATGGTGGCTGCCCGTGACTCCATCTTCGTGGTGGGAGGCTACAACCGTAACCTCCCCGCCGGCAGCAAAGTCCTCTCCAGCATCGAGCGCTACAACATCAACACCGGCAAGTGGACCCTGGCCGGGGACCTGCCTGTCCCCGTGGAGATGGTGGCCGCTTCCGTCCAGGGCGAGAAGATCTTCGTCTTCGGCGGAGCCCAGCGCAACAACCGCAACACTCCGGCCATCCAGTGTTTCGACACCCGCGTGGGTCAGGCCACGCACTTTGCTGACCTCCCCTTCGCCTGCCGCTTGACCAGAACCGTCGTCTGCGACGGACACGTCTTCGTCATCACCACAGACGGCGACGTCATCGAGTTTTCTGAGGAGGTGGGATGCCGCACCATTGGAAAGATCGAGAACTTTGGTCGCGTGCATTTCGGAGCAGTGCAGTACCGCGGCCAGGTGATCCTGATCGGCGGCAAGCGACGTAATGACAACGAGTGTGACACCATGCTGAGCTTCGATCCGCTGCGGGCCGGTGCTGAGACCCTGCCCGACAAGATGCCTTTCCCTAACGTCATCGACTGTTGCGTCAAAACCGTCATCAATGGCTTCCACCTCCGTCAGGAGTTTAGCAAAGCCAAGCTCAAAGATTAACTCCTGCTTTGCAGTGACATCGCATAGGAACAGTACACAAAGCATGAAAAGACAGAACACAAAGCATGAAAAGACAGAACACAAAGCAAGGAAAGACAGACTTGTTGCTCCCTGTCTTGAGTTCCAGTGAACAAAAACCAAAAGCATTTAGAAAGACAGAAGAAAGAAAAGTTGGAAGAGTAAAAGGAACAACACAAACGTGAAGATCAACAAAAACTGTATCACTGGTTTAGGCAGATCACAAGAACTTAACGAACATATTTTCACTACGAGACAGCTCATCGATTTTCCAACGAAACCCAAAGCAAACTGAGATCTTATAGGAAGGATTATCGGATAAAAATTAGCAACTTGTTCACTGGTAGTTTGAGTGTTTTGTATTTGGTATTTTTAGGCCTAAATCAGTGAGACTGATATGTAAACGTAACAGTAGTACTTAACGACAAATAGAATGAAGCCATAAGCCGTTAGCCAGTGCCTTTAAACAACTAGTTTTTGATTAGGTATGGGCCATGTTATCATCTTGATAGAATATCTCTCTAACATTGATTCCGTCCAAATATATTCCATTTGGTACCTGTTTTATGTTTTCTAATACATGGTACCTGTTTTATGTTTTCTGATACATTCTTCGTTGTTTTTAGTGCTTACAGATATATATATATATATAGATATATACATGTATACATATAGATAGCTGAATGCCTGTTGTGATATTTTAATCGTGTCCGAGTGTATGAATTATTTACATGTGATCATCACACATTTTTTTGTCGCCATCATCGATACAAAAAAAAAAACAAACCTAAAAAAAAACCTCCCATTTTTACAATCATTATCGCACCACTGAGAACGAACTCTTGGTGTGAGAGCCATACAGATCGGCATGGAGAAGAACTTCAGGTTCTTCAGCCACCAGCTTCCCCACCCTCACCACCACCCCATCACACACCATCACCACCCCACCATCACCCCTCTGATGACAAGAGTAATCAAAGGAAATGTAATTCGTAGGCCTGTCGTGTCTTCGTCTGTGTTTATTGTGCATGTTTTTGACAGACAAAATAACATGGGTGACAAATGTGGTCCCTGGAATAAAGACGTCAAAACAGGAACGACTTACAGACCTTACGTCTGTGCATAATCATGATGTTGTTGTATTCGCCTGTTGCAATACGTCTGTATCGTTTCCACTCTCGCTCTTATCCTCACTTCATCCCCTCCCCACTCCTCCCCCCTCCTTCTTCCCCCTCCCCCACACACTCCTTGTCGTCTGTTTGTTGTTGTTGTTTTGTTTTTCCAGTGTGTGTGAATGTATGGTCGTATCCGATTTAAACGTTGTTCTGCGCACGTTAAACATCCTGCCTCCAGTCTCAGCCTGCTGATAACTCACCCCCTCAAACCTCATCTCATGCGTTTTTTCGTGGGTATTCAGTAGTTTTTTTTTTAACAAAATTAGATATATTTTCATTGCCATGTTTTGTTTGTTTGTTTGTTTTAGAATGAAAATCAGATGATTTAAAAAAAAAGTGTATGCGTGATTGTTTTGAGTACAAACCCAAACCTAATTTGATAGAAATTGTT
>JAPXFY010000028.1:42993580-43001080 GCA_030674185.1 Monoplex corrugatus
CGACAGAGAGAGAGAGAAGCGACAGAGAGGGAGAGAGAGAAGCGACAAGAGAAGAGAGAAGGAAGCGACAGAGGGAGAGAGAGAAGCGACAGAGAGAGAGAAGCGACAGAGTGAGAGAGAAGAGAGAGCGACAGAGGAGAGAGAGAAGCGACAGAGAGAGAGAGAGAAAGCGACAGAGAGAGAGAGAAGCGACAGAGGGAGAGAGAGAAGCGACAGAAGAGAGAGAGAGAGAGAAGCGACAGAGAGAGAGAGAGAAGCGACGAGAGAGAGAGAGAGAGACGAGGGGAGAGGAGAGAGAGGAGCGAGAGAGGAGAGGAGGAGAGAAGGAGGGGAGAGAGAGAGAGAGGAGGAGGACGAGAGAGGTGGAGGAGAGGAGAGAGAGAGGAGAGAGGAGGAGAGAGAAGAGGAGAAGAGGAGAGAGGGAGAGGAGAGACGAGAGGGAGCGAGAGAGAGGAGAGGAGAGAGGGAGAGGAGAGAGAGAGAGGAGAGGAGAGGAGGAGAGGAGGAGGGAGGGGAGAGAGAGAGAGGAGAGAAGAGAGGAGGAGAGAGAGGAGAAGCAAGAGGAGAGAGAGAGAGGAGAGGAGCGAGGAGAGAGGGAGAGAGAGGAGAAGAGAGAGAGGAGAGGAGAGAGAAGAGAGGAGGAGGAGGAGAGGGAGAGAGAGGAGAGGGAGAGAGAGAGGAGAAGGGGAGAGAGGAGAGGAGAGGAGAGGAGGAGAGAGAGGGGAGAGAGAGAGAGAGAGGGAGGAGGAGAAGAGAGGGAAGGAGAAGAGGAGAGGAGAGAGAGGGAGAGAGGAGAGAGAGGGAGAGGAGGAGAGGAGGAGGAGAGAGGAGGGAGGAGAGGAGAGGGAGAGAGAGGAGAGAGAGAGAGAAGAGAGAGAGACGAGAAGGAGGAGGGAGGGAGGAAGGGAGAGAGAAGGAGAGAGACGAGAGAGAGGAGAGGAGAGAGAAGAGAGAAGAGAGGAGAGAGAGAAGGAGAGGAGGAGAGAGAAGACGAAGAGGAGGGGAAGGGGGAGGGGGGGGGAGAGAGGGGGGGGAGGGAAGGGGAGAAAGGAGGGGGAGAGAGGGGGGAGGGGGAGGGAGGAGAGAAGAAAGAGGGAGGGGAAAGAGGGGGGAGGAAGGAGAAAGAAAGGGAGAAGGAGGAAGAAGGGGGAGGAGGAGGAGAAGGAGAGAAGGGAGGAGGGAGGAGGAGGGGGGGGAGAAGACAGAGAGAGGGAGGAGAGGAGGAGAGGAGGAAGGAGAGGAAAGAGAGAGGGGAAGAGAGAGAGACAGAGAGAGAGAGAGAGAAGAGAGAGAAGAGAGAGAGAGAGACAGAGAGAGAGAGACAGAGAGAGAGAGAGGAGAGACAGAGAGAGAACAGAGAGAGAGAGAGAGAAGAGAGAAGGAGAGAGAGAGAGAGAGACAGAGAGGAGAGAGAAGAAGAGAGAAGAAGAGAGAGAAGAAGAGGAGAGACGAGAGAGAGAGAGAAGCGAAGAGAGGAGAGAAAAGACAGAGAGAGAGAGAGAGAAGAGAGAGGAGAGGAGAGAAGCGAAAGAGGAGAGAGAGAGGACAGAAGAGAGAGAGAGAGAGAGAGAAGCGACAGAGAGAGAGAGACAGAGAGAGGAAGGACGAGAGAGAGAGAGAGAAGCGACAGAGAGAGAGAGAGAAGCGACAGAGAGAGAGAAGAAGCGACAGAGAGAGAGAGAAGCGAAGAGAGAGAGAGAAGCGAGGAGAGA
Organism: Monoplex corrugatus; assembly: GCA_030674185.1. Taxonomy (NCBI): domain Eukaryota; kingdom Metazoa; phylum Mollusca; class Gastropoda; order Littorinimorpha; family Ranellidae; genus Monoplex; species Monoplex corrugatus. The sequence continues at coordinate 42,995,293 of JAPXFY010000028.1, forward strand.
GAAGAAGCGACAGAGAGAGAGAAGAGGACAGAGAGAGAGAGAAAGCGACAGAGAGAGAGAGAGAAGCACAGAAGAGAGAGAGAGAAGCGACAGAGAGAGAGAGAGAAGCGACAGAGAGAGAGAAGCGACAGAGAGAGAGAAGCGACAGAGAGAGAGAAGCGACAGAGAGAGAGAGAGAAGGAGGAGAGAGAGAAGCGACAGAGGAGGAGAGAGAAGCGACAGAGAGAGAGAAGCGACAGAGAGAGAGAAGCGACAGAGAGAGGAGCGAAAGAGGACAGAGAGAGAGAGCGAGAGAGAGGAGAAGAGACAGAGGAAGAGAGAGAAGCGACAGAGGAGAGAAGAGAGAAGAGCAGAGAGAGAGAAGCGACAGAGAGAGGAGAGAGAAGAGAAGAAGAGAGAGAGAGAGAAGCGAAGAGAGAGAGAGAAGCGACAGAGAGAGAGAGAGAGAAGCGACAGAGAGAGAAGGAGAAGCGACAGAGAGGGAGAGAGCGAAAAGAGAGAGAGAGAGAGCGAAGAGGAGGAGAGAGACGACAGAAGGGACAGAAGGAGAGAGAGAGAGAAGGCAGAGGAGAGAGAGAAGCGACAGAGAGAGAGAAGCGACAGGAGAGAGAGGAGAGAGAAGCGACAGAGAGAGAGAAAGAGAGAAGCGACAGAGAGAGAGAGAAAGCGAAGAGAGAGAGAGAAGCGACAGGAGGAGAAGAGAGAAGAAGCGAGAGGAGAAGCGACAGAGGAGAGAGAGAGAAGCGACAGAGAGAGAGAGAGAAGCGACAGAGGAGAGAGAGAGGAAGCGACAGAGAGAGAGAGAAGCGACAGAGAGAGAGAGAAGCGACAGAGAGAGAGAGAAGCGACAGAGAGAGAGAGAAGCGACAGAGAGAGAGAGAAGCGACAGAGAGAGAGAAGCGACAGAGAGAGAGAGAGCGAAGAGAGGAGAAGCGACAGAGGAGAGAGAAGCGACAGAGGAGAGAGAAAGCGACAGAGGAGAGAGAAGCGACAGAGGGAGAGAGAGAGAAGCGACAGAGAGAGAGAGAGAAGCGACAGAGGGAGAGAGAGAAGCGACAGAGGGAGAGAGAGAAGCGAAGAGGAGGGAGAGAGGAGAAGCGACAGAGGGAGAGAGAGAAGCGACAGAGGGAGAGAGAGAAGCGACAGAGGGAGAGAGAGAAGCGACAGAGGGAGGAGAGAAGCGAAGAGAGAGAGCGACGAGAGAGAGAAGAAGCGACAGGGAGAGCGAAGAGAGGAAAGCGACAGAGGGAGAGAGAGAAGCGACAGAGGGGAGAGAGAGAAGAAGCGACAGAGAGAGAGAAGCGACAGAGAGGAGAGAAGGAGAGGGGAAGCGACAGGAGAAGAGCGAAGAGAGAGAAGAAAGAAAAGAGAGATAGAGGGAGAGAGAGAAGCGACAGAGGGAGAGAGAGAAGCGACAGAGAGAGAGAGAGAGAAAGAAAGAAGAGAGAGAGAGAGAGAGAGAGAGGGGGGGGGGGGAAGAAGAGAGAGAGAGAGAGAGAGAGAGAGAGGGAGAGAGAAGCGACAGAGAGAGAGACAGAGAGGGAGGGAGACAGTCAGACAGGCAGATAGGCAGACATACATACAGACAGGCATACATACATGCATACATACAAACATATATACATACATACATACATACAGACATACATACATACATACATACATACATACATACATACATACATACATACTGACAGACAGACAGACAGACAGACAGACAGACAGAAAAAATACTCTGTGATGTAACCCAAAGAATCTGGCACGAAGTCTGTGAACATTCCCTGGAAGTGATAATTTCGTTTCTAGAGTTTGGAGTTTGTTCAAGAATGCATTCATGGCGCTCGGGCCATTCCATATGCTCTCCACCCAAATCTGCCAGCTATCAGACGCTCGCAGACTCCTTGAGCTAGCGCAGCACAAAACCCTACGCGCTGACAAGGTTTTTTAATATGGGGAGGGCGAGGGAATCGAAGGGTTAAGTTTTTGCTTTGCTGGCATGGTCGACAAAGCAGGATGCTGGTGGACAGGGTGCAGAAGTCAAAGGGTTAATGTTACCAGAAACGAACAAACGAGCAAACACCGAATACAAAAATTAGGAGAAAAAGACTGAAACTTCCGTGCTACTTCGTGTTTTTCTCAAACTGGACGAAGCAGCAGGGAAGTTTCAGCCCTTTTCTCCTAATTTTGTCATTTGGTGTTTGTTCGTTTGTGATCTTACGTTTACACTTGACAAAGGCCAGTTGGCCGAAAATTTGCGCCTGTCTTGCATGGTTGTATTAACTACGCGTTCTGATTCTATTTTCGCTTTTTTTTTTTTTCATTTTTATTTTATTATTTTTTTCTTTTTATTAGGATAATCGCATTTAGGGAGGTTACCTTTGTGCTCACTTTTTCCATTTTCTACGCCATCTTTAATGGCCACAGAAGCTGGCACAGTTTTTGTGTGTGTTTTTTTTACAATGCGATGATGATGATGTCGTTGAGGGTGATAATCATGATGCTATGAAGTTCCATGTAGGACTGAGACTGCGTGACAGGGCTGTACTCTACGCTTACTATCACAACATATTCTGGCATTTTTTTTAAAAGGTATGTGTTATGTTTTTATCCTTTATTACCAGGCTCGAGAGATACAGACACCTGCGGTGCCGGTCGTAAGATTTGAGCAACACCCTTAATGACGCATCTTTGAAGAGGATGAGACTCGACTGTGTGGTCCCAGTCTTCCCAATGAGCCCATAGCACGCCTAACTCTGGGTAGGAGCCGGTTTGAGCCGAAAAATCCCACAATGATATAGTTTTGAAGGGACTGATGGGGATTCGAAGCCACAACCTTTCAGTCGGTAGTCCGTTGCGTTAACCACTACACCACGGCGACTGGTGTTTTCTTTTCTGGTTCATGTATGAATATAATTACCAACAAACTTCCCAGAACAACACACACACACACACACACACACACACACACACACACACACACACACACACACACACACACACTCATACACACACACACACACACACACACACACACACACACACACACACACAACAACACACACACACTCATACACACACACACACACACACACAAAATTGAATACAATTTTTCTTTAATTCACGCTCAAGAAAATGACAGGGTGTGCTCAAACGCTCGCCGCAGATATTAACGAACCATTTTATAACAATGACACAATCCCCATAAAACTGAACATGATGAGAATCAGAAGGAAAAATAAAGGGCACAAAATCAACTTGACCAGAAACTTACACCAAAAACACTTTTAATCAATGGCAAAAAAACAACAACAACAAAAAACAAACAATGAATGATTTTCATTCTGTAACTAAAATTTCTTCACTATTTAAGTTGGCATCATAATCACAAAAACAAAACGTTGTATATACTACAGACATTGTATTTCATCTTTTTTTTCACATAATACTTCCAAATGCATCTGGAGATCCAGGCTAATGCCGCCATATATATATTTACATTCTTGCTCCCTTCACTCTTCGCAATACTGTTGTCAGTGATAAACGTTTATCACTATTCACCATGGTGCAAAACATCACACTACATTCATAAACGTTTATCATGTCTGTGAAACTCATACATACGAAGTGGAGATCGAGAGCTTGACGCCAGATTTTCGCGTGTAATGTCCAACGTGCTTGGCATCTGCATTTTTTTTTGAAAGGTGTGTGTAATGTTTTTATCCTTTATCACACAGTTTGTGCCCAGTTCCATGACCTGTGAGAGGAAATAAGTCTGCACGCTCACTGCCGTAGCTAAGGTAGTTTTCTGCCGTCTGTCTGTCCTCCAAAAGACAGTCTGCACACTCCCTGCCGTCTGTCTGTCCCCAAAAGACAGTCTTCACACTCCCTGCCGTCTGTCTGTCCTCCAAAAGACAGTCTTCACACTCATTGCCGTAGCTAAGGTCTGTCTTCTGCCGTCTGTCTGTCCTCCAAAAGACAGTCTTCACACTCACTGCCGTAGCTAAGGTCTGTCTTCTGCCGTCTGTCTGTCCTCCAAAAGACAGTCTACACACAGCCTACACACACACTGCCGTCTGTCTGTCCTCCAAAAGACAGTCTTCACACTCACTGCCATAGGTAAGGTCTGTCTTCTGCCGTTGTCTGCCCTCCAAAAACGTCTCACACCTACACACAACGCGTGTGCCAAAGACAGTCTACACACAGCCTAACACACACTGCCGTCGTCTGTCTCCAAAGACGTTATACGCTCATGCATAGTAGTCTGTCTTCTGCCGTCTGTCTGTCCTCCAAAAGACAGTCTACACACTCCCTGCCATAGCTAAGGTCTGTCTTCCGCCGTCTGTGTGTCCTCCAAAAGACAGTCAACACACACTCACTGCCGTAGGTAAGGTCTGTCCTCTGCATCTATCTGTCCCCCAAAAGACAGTCTACACACTCCCTGCCGTCTGTCTGTCCCCCAAAAGACAGTCTACACACTCACTGCCATAGGTAAGGTCTGTCCTCTGCCATCTATCTGCCCCCCAAAAGACAGTCTTCACACTCATTGCCATAGCTAAGGTAATTTTCAGCTGTCTGTCTGTCCTCCCAAAAGACAGTCTACACACAGCCTACACACACACTGCCGTCTGTCTGTCCCCCAAAAGACAGTCTACACACTCACTGCCATAGGTAAGGTCTGTCCTCTGCCATCTATCTGTCCCCCAAAAGACAGTCTTCACACTCATTGCCATAGCTAAGGTAATTTTCAGCTGTCCATCTGTCCCCCAAAAGACAGTCTTCACACTCATTGCCATAGCTAAGGTAATTTTCAGCTGTCTGTCTGTCCTCCCAAAAGACAGTCTTCACACTCACTGCCATAGCTAAGGTAATTTTCAGCTGTCTGTCGCTGTCTTCCCTCACAAAGACAGTCTTCACCACATCATTGCCATAGCTAAGTAATTTTCAGCTGTCTGTCTGTCCTCCAAAAGACAGTCTTCACACTCATTGCCATAGCTAAGGTAATTTTCAGCTGTCTGTCTGTCCTCCAAAAGACAGTCTTCACACTCATTGCCATAGCTAAGGTAATTTTCAGCTGTCTGTCTGTCCTCCAAAAGACAGTCTTCACACTCATTGCCATAGCTAAGGTAATTTTCAGCTGTCTGTCTGTCCTCCAAAAGACAGTCTTCACATTCATTGCCATAGGTAAGGTAATTTTCAGCTGTCTGTCTGTCCTCCAAAAGACAGTCTTCACACTCATTGCCATAGGTAAGGTCTGTCCTGTGCCATCTATCTGTCCCCCAAAAGACAGTCTACACCCCACACTGCCATAGCTAAGGTCTGTCCTCTGCCATCTATCTGTCCCCCCAAAAGGAATCATTCTCGTCGGCAGTTTGTTCAAGTCTCAGTGGACGTCCACCACGAATCACTGAATCACAACACGACATTTCGCCAACGAACAAACGACGACTTACCCACCTTCTGTCAAGACAGCAGCAAGTGGTCCTGATGAGTGATGAGTGTCTGCACGGGCTACATCCGCCTCAGACAAAACACGCGAACCTCAAGTTCAAACCCGACACCATCACCAGCCTGCCTCCTGAGGTCAAGAGGACCGGAACAACTGAACACATATTGCATTGATTTTCGTCTTTTATCAATTGGAGTGACAGGAGACATGGCTGACTACAATTTCTATCAGCACCAAGCTCTATGGCTGTTGGCAGGAACTGGGGAAAAAAAAACCCATCTGGCCACATTCTTCGCCAGGTGTGGCATGCGTAGATGGCCAACGAGAGAAGAAGAAGAAGAA
>JAPXFY010000028.1:43006080-43013580 GCA_030674185.1 Monoplex corrugatus
ATTCCACTCCAAAGTACACGGTTGTGGAAACAGTTAAGGTGGAAAATGTCACATTTTGTGTCCGAAAAAGTCTGTTAGCAATAATTACTTTGATACTGAGGAAGCACAAAGAAAGAAAGAAAGAAAAGACAGAAAAGACTAAAAGTAAGAAAGAATGACAGAAAGACAGACAGACACAAAGACTGACAGACAGACCGAAAGAAAGACAGACAGAAAGAAAGAAAAGAAAGAAAGACAGAAAGAAAAGAAAGAAGAAAGAAAGAAGAGAAAGAGAGAAAGAAAGAAAAAAAGAAAGAAAAGAAAGAATGAAAGGACAAGAAAGGAAAAAAAGAAAGACAAAAACAAAGAAAAAAAGGAAAGAAAGAAAGAAAAGAAAGAAAGAAAAGAAAGAAAGAAAGAAAGAAAAGAAAGGAAAAATAGAAAGAATAAAAGAAAGAAAAAAACACACACACACACTGTCTCTCTCTCTCACACACACTCACACTCACACACACACACACACACACACACACACACACACACACACCACACACACACACACATTCTCTCTCTCTCACACACACATCCTCTCTCTTTCTCTCTCTCACACACACACACACACACACACTCTTTCTCTCTCTCTCTCTCTCTCTCACACACACACACACACACACACACACACACACACACACACACTACCCTCTCTCTCTCTCTCTCTCACACACACACACACACTCTCTCTCGCTCTCTCACATATCCGTCCTAGGTAATACTAACAGATTAAATGTTCTCTCCTAAAAATGATACGGAGGATTGGGGAAGGGGAGAGAATACCCCCCCCCCCCCCCCGATTTGTCTAACTAAAAGGATATGTCTTGTACTTGCCCTTCCGCTTCATGAGCACGGGCGGAAAGAGCATGCGCAGAGCCTTGTTACACTGCATGCCCCAATGAAACACCTCGCCCTCCGACAGGCGCGCGGCTAGCACGTGCAACACGGCGTCACGTGACACGCCCCGCTCCACCTCGCCGCTCCAGTACAGCAAGTCTGCACACAACGAAGACAGGTTCAGGGTTCAAGTCCATAATTGCTTATATAGCCCTGCCATATCAGGGCTAACACCGCGTTAAAAACTAACACCCAAGTTTAACCCTTTGACTCCGTACCTTGTTCAGCTACTGCAAAAACTTAACCCTTTGATTCTCTCACCCTAATTAGCATGCTTCCTGCAGGAAGCTGGTGGATAGTGTGAGGGAATCAAAGGGTTGAGCTGGTGGATAGTGTGAGGGAATCAAAGGGTTAAGTTTTTGCTTTGCTAGCATGGTTGGCAGTGCAGGATGCTGGTGGACAGGGTGCGGGAGTCAAAGGGTTAATCCTTATGACTCCTGTACCCTGTCCACCAACTGCAAAAATTTTAACCCTTTGACTCCCTCATCCTATCCACCAGAGAAGTCAAAGGGTTAAGCTTTCCAGTCGCTAGCGTGGTTGACAACGCAGGATGTTCAAGGACAGGATTCAGGAGTCAAAGGGTTAAGTTAACTGCCGTCAGTTAAAAGCCAGGCTCACGTTTATCCTCACAAGTTTAAAATACATGCACAAAAATCTTTCCCACACGTAAAATCGCATCAAATGAAATCTACAGCTCTCTTGTAAAACACTTAACTCTATTGTGACTGCACTTGCCACAGCTGAGCTCTCCTGCTGGCCTAGGGCTGCCACAATGAAATCACTGAGAACCGGGCTCAAGTGAACTTATCCATCGATTTTATACAAAGAAACCGGCAAAACGTAGCTTAAGCGTTCAACGGAAGTTCCCTCCACAAGGGAAGCAACTGCCAACTACTAAATCATTAGCATAAAACAAAAGTAGAGGGAGTTAAATGTGGCCCCCCCCCCCCCCGGCTCCCTTAACCCTTTGACTTCCAAATCCTCTTGATGCAACCGAGATGTGGTTTCTAAGAAGAATGTTGAGAGTTCCATGGACAGCAAAGAAAACGAACGAGACAGTCTTGATGGAGGCAGAAACAAGAAGATCATTCATAAGGAAGATTAGGAAAAGACAGGCAACATTTATAGGCCATTTTATGAGGAAAGGGGAATTGGAGCACCTGGTCACAACAGGAAAGCTGGAGGAAAAGAGAACACCAGGTAGACCCAGGGAGAAGATGCTAGACGGACTTGCAAAGTGGCTGGGGACTAGGAGAGTGGAAGAGATGCTTGAGGCAAGAGATAGAGACAAGGCACCTGATGATGATGATGTTGATCCTGTTCACTAGCATCCTGCATCGTCGACCATGTTATAAAAGCAAAATACTTAACCCTTTGATTCCCTCCACCTGTTCACCAGCTTTCTGCAGGAAGAAGGATGGGGGGGGGGGGGTCAAAGGGTTAAGTTTCTGTAGTTGGTGGATAGGGTGCGGGAGTCAAAGGGTTAAGTTTTTGTAGTTGGGGGATAGGGTGAGGGAGTCAAGGGTTAAGTTTTTGTAGTTGGTGGATAGGGTGAGGAAGTCAAAGGGTTAAGTTTTTGTAGTTGTGGATAGGGTGAGGAAGTCAAAGGGTTAAGTTTTTGTAGTTGGTGGACAGGGTGCGGGAGTCAAACGGTTTAAGGGGTATGCCGTACAGTGTTTATGTTTCGCATCGTTCAAGTGTTTGTCATATTGGCAGATGTGATGGTCTAGTGTGTCGGCTTCAGCCTGCACCGCTGGCTAGCACTGCTGTGCGAAAAGAAGAGCAAGGCGTAAGTCTCCTCCTGTCAGTACATAGCCTCTCCATCAGCAAGCCCTACGCTGTGCCTCCTCGTGGAGACAGGCGGTAACTGAGCACCTCACGGACTCAGGCTGAATCTCGTAGGACTCGAAGGATGTCTGGCCCCCAGACGTGAGGCATGCAGGCCCACCGGCGTGTGGACACGCCCTGGTGCCCACGAACCAGATCCCCAAGCTATGGGTAAATAGCTCCACTGCCTTGAGGACATCTCGGGAGAGAGTAAGGCTAAGGGAGTCAACCCTAAAATAAAAAACCGATGGAAGGCAAGGGGAAACCACCATCGTACTTTTCCCCAGGAAATCCATGGACAGAGGAAGAATAAAGAAGAAAGTTAACGACGTCAATAGGTGCTCCTGTGGAGCACCGTCGTCCGGTAGGGACTGTCATGCGGCGCAGGTGACACCAGACTGTCAGCCAGCTACTGCGACCAAAACCAAAATTAAAGTCAGCACCAAATGGCAACATGGAACATCAGAACAATGTTGCAGAAAGGTAAATTAGACAACATCAAAATGGAGATGGAAAGGCTTAACATCAGTATTTTAGGACTAGGGGAAATGAGATGGAAGGGGGCAGGCATGATAACATCAGGAGAATATACAGTGATATACTCTGGTGGTAATTCACATGAAAGAGGAGTAGGCATCATAATGGACAAAGACAAATCAAAAGCAGTTAAAGGATACTGGGCAGTGTCCGACAGAGTTTTACTGGTCAAATTCAGAGGGAAACCTTTTGATATCAACATCATACAGGTGTATGCACCAACATCCGCAAGTACTCAGGAAGACATCGACAACTTCTACGAAGTTTTAGAGATGGCCAAGGTCCAATGTAAATCACAGGAAGTTACAGTCATAATGGGAGATTTTAATGCTAAAGTGGGACAGGATAGGGTGGAGGATATAGTTGGACCTCATGGCCTTGGTACACAAAACGAAAGAGGGGGGAAGCTTGTAGAATGGGCACAGATGAATGAGTTCATAGTAGGAAACACCTGGTTTGAGCAGCCTAACAGAAGAAAATGGACTTGGATGAGTCCAGGAGATAATACCAAAAATCAAATTGACTACATCCTGATCAACAAAAGATTTAGAAATTCTTTACTGTCAGCAAAAACACTACCAGGCGCAGACTGCAACAGTGACCACAATCCGGTAGTGGGAAGGTTTAGGCTGAAATTGAGGAAAAGGAAACAGACCAAAAGCAACATCAAACTAAACCTTGGACTCTTGAAGACAGATGAAATGACACGTCAAAAATTTAATGTACATGTTCAAAACAAATTCAGTGCTCTGGAAGACGTTAGTGACAGTGAGGAACAATGGACAAAGTTGAGAAGTTCTATAAATGAAGCTTGTAAGGAAATCCCTAAGGCAAATAGAAAAGCAAAAAAGAGCTGGATGACTAATGAAATTTTGGGTCTGATGGAGAAAAGGAGGAAGGCAAAGAGAAACGAGGAGATATACAGGAGGATAAACAAAGAAATCAGGTATAGGTGCAATGAAGCAAAGGAAGCTTGGCTGAACACAAAATGCAAAGAGATAGAAGAACGACACAAAATGGATCCTCAGGGTATGTACAGACGAACTGAAGAAATTATTCACAGGAAAAATACATGCACATCAACTGGTTGCTTAAAATCAAAAGAAGGCACGCTTATCATGGAAAAAGACAAAATATTAGACAGATGGGGAGAGTACATTAAAGACCTTTTTGAGGATGACAGAAACGAAGAACACATCATAAAAAAGAACTTTGAAGGACCACCCATAATGAAAGATGAAGTTAGAGCAGCACTGAAAAAGATGAAACCAGGAAAAGCCCCAGGACCAGACAACATTACTACAGAGATGATTGAAGCCCTGGAGGAATTTGGCATAGAAAAAATAACAGTCCTCCTAAATGAAATTTATGACACTGGAAAAATCCCCAAAGATATGTCAAAATCAATTTTCATTGCACTTCCAAAGAAGACAGGGGCTATAGAATGCGAACTCCATCGCACAATCAGTTTGATGAGTCATGTAACAAAAATCCTGTTACGAATAATCATGATGAGGACAAGGAATAGAATCAAAAGAGAAATACCAGAAGAACAGTGTGGATTTGTGGAGGGGAAAGGAACTATTAATGCCATATACATCCTAAGAACTATCATAGAGAGGTCAGTTGAGATGAATAAGGATTTGTATTTATGCTTTGTTGACTATACCAAGGATTTCGATCGGGTACGACATGAAGAATTGCTCAACCAACTGGAGAGACTCAATGTCGATGGAAAAGATCTACGAATAATCAGGAATATGTACTGGGAACAAACAGCTGCAATGAGAATAGAAAACACAGGCATGGGAATTGGAAATGTGAAAAAACTCTGAAATTTGGCCCAGGGTCCAGGGCAGCGGAAGAAAATTAATTTATAGCTTTTTATACCCATTTTAAGGCTTCTCCTGACAGTAAATTCTGGACAAAAAGGCATCTGGTTACAAGTAAATCATGACAGAATAACTGATCCCAGAACACAAAAGTAGTTTGAAAACATATGAACATTTTCAAACGAAATTCTTCATCATAAAATACTCTAAGACACATAAAAATTGCAGTTGACTATACTGATTGTGATCAATGCACATAACTTCAATCATATTATGATTACCTTCTTGAAACTGAAGAGAGTTTAAACTGGTGCACTGTCTTTGGCAGTCAAAGACTCATCCAAAATGTTAAGAACTTGTTCTTGCAAGTGTATGCAGTAACTGTATACTGTCCAAAGCAAATTTCAAAATGTCAGTAGTTCAACACTGAAGTCATGTTCATATATGTACAATGTCATGTTGGACAATTCATAGCATTACAGCGCACACATACAAAATGACTGTGTTCAGTTTTGCCGTGCTAGCAAATGCGAAGTCGTCCTACGATGTACAACTGCCGCGATACCAGTCACACAATTGATGCGGGCAGCACAACGCTGCACGCAAAGCGGCTCGCCGCGGGCACACTGTCAACCGGTGTTTGTGCAAGTTTTGCTCCCCAGAGAAATTTTTCGCGGATAAATTGTTTTCCCGCGGCTGGGTGATTTCGTTTTCTCTGAAATCCGCGATTTCGCGGACAATTCCCATGCCTGAAACAATATAAGCTCTTTTCAAAACATCAAAAGAGGAGTCAGACAGGGTTGTGTTTTGTCACCAGATCTGTTTTCACTATATAGCGAAAACATCATGAGAAACCTAGAAGAAGACCCTGGATTAAAGGTTGGAGGGAAAATGATAAACAACATTCAGTACGCAGATGACACCGTGCTAATTGCAGAAAATGAAAGGGACCTACAAAATCTTGTGAATATACTAGAAACAGAAAACAAAGGTAAGGGGTTGGAACTAAACAGCAGGAAGACTGAAGTCATGGTGATCGGTAAAAAACATGAAATCCCCTCCTGCAAAATTACAGCAAATGGCACAACCTTGGCACAGGTTAATAAGTTCAAATACCTGGGAACGGTCATTTCATCAGACGGCAGATGCACATCGGAAATAGCTGGCAGAATCGGCCAAGCCAAAACAGCATTCAAGAAGATGACAAGCATTCTTACCAACAAATGCCTATCAATTAACATCAGAAAGAGAGTTCTTGAGTGTTATATAGAACCAATACTGTTGTACGGATGCGAGGCGTGGACAGTCAGCAAGCAAAGCCAGAGCAGGATTGAGGCAGCCGAGATGTGGTTTCTCAGAAGAATGTTGAGAGTACCATGGACAGCAAAGAAAACAAACGAGACAGCCTTGATGGAGGCAGACACAAGTCGATCACTGATAAGGAAGATTAGGAAAAGACAAGCAACATTTATAGGCCATTTTATGAGGAAGGGGGATTTGGAGCACCTGGTCACAACGGGAAAGCTGGAGGGAAAGAGAGCACCGGGTTGACCCAGGGAGAGAATGCTGACGGACTTGCAGAGTGGTTGGGGATGATGAGGGTGGGGGAGATAATGGGTGCAACGAGAGATAGAGATGGTTGGAAGTCCATGGTCGCCAACGCCATGCGGCAGGGCACCTGATGATAATGATGATGATCGTTCAAGTCCCGGCAATCAAGGAGAGGGTGTCTGATGCTCAACGGCTCGTCACAGGGTATACACCTTGGTGCTCCTTCACTTTTTTTAAAAGGCAAAAATGAGTATCCCACGTGTGACCCATGTGTAACCTACATAACACTGTCTCTTTCCAAAGGATTTTAGGAGCACATCTTCTCTCAACAGGTAAGCGTTCTTCTCTCAACAGGTAAGCGTTCTTCTCTCAACAGGTAAGCGTTCTTCTCTCAAAAGGTAAGCGTTCTTCTCTCAACAGGTAAGCGTTCTTCTCTCAACAGGTAAGCGTTCTTCTCTCAACAGGTAAGTATTCTTCTTTCAACAGGTAAGTATTCTTCTCTCAACAGGTAAGTATTCTTCTTTCAACAGGTAAGTATTCTTCTTTCAACAGGTGAGCATTCTTCTCTCAACAGGTAAGTATTCTTCTCTCAACAGGTGAGCATTCTTCTCTCAACAGGTGAGCATTCTTCTCTCAACAGGTGAGTATTCTTCTCTCAACAGGTAAGCGTTCTTCTCTCAACAGATAAGCATTCTTCTCTCAACAGGTAAGCGTTCTTCTCTCAACAGGTAAGCGTTCTTCTCTCAACAGGTAAACGTTCTTCTCTCAACAGGTAAGCATTCTTCTCTCAACATGTAAGCGTTCTTCTCTCAACAGGTAAGCATTC
>JAPXFY010000028.1:43026080-43028580 GCA_030674185.1 Monoplex corrugatus
ATAGATCTAAGTTATAATATCTGGAACAGTCATCTCATCAGACGGCAGATACACATTAGAAATATCCACCAGAATTGGCCAAGCTAAACCAGCATTCAAGAAAACGAAAAGCGTTCTTACCAACAAATGCCCATAAACTGACATCAGGAAAAGAGCTTATCAATGTTGTATAGAACTAATACTCTTCTACGATTGCGAAGCCTGGACAATCAACAAGAAAAACCACAATAAGACTGAGGCAGCTAAAATGTGGTTACTGCGAAGAATGTTAACGAGTTCCATGGACAGCAAAGAAAACAGATAAGACAGTCTTGAAAGAACATTAATTAATGAAGAAGTCCAAAAACAAGTGTGATTGCCGGCGTTCAAGCAAACAGGAACCAGAAAAAAAAACACGAAAGAAGAATACGAACGCGTATTTAATACAGCAAGACAAGACAGGCGCACATTTTCGGCCAATTGGCCATTCCTTTTCTCAGCAGCAGGGAAGTTTCAGTCTTTTTCTCAAAATTTTTGTATCTGGTGTTTGTTTGTTTGTCTGTAATCTTACGCTTGACAAAGGCCAGTTGGCCGACAATTTGCGCCTGTCTTGTCTTGTTGTACTAAATACGCGTTCTTATTCTTCTTTCGTGTTTTTTCTGGTCCCCATTAATGAAATCCCCTCCTGCAAAATAACAGCAAATGGCACAACCTTGACACAGGTTAATAAGTTCAAATACATGGGAACGGTCATTTCATCAGACGGCAGATGCACATCGGAAATAGCTGGCAGAATCGGCCAAGCCAAAACAGCATTCAAGAAGATGACAAGCATTCTTACCAACAAATGCCTATCAATTAATATCAGAAAGAGAGTCCTTGAATGTTATATAGAACCAATACTGTTGTACGGATGCGAGGCGTGGACAGTCAGCAAGCAAAGCCAGAGCAGGATCGAGGCAGCCGAAATGTGGTTTCTCAGAAGAATGTTGAGAGTTCCATGGACAGCAAAGAAAACAAACGAGACAGTCTTGATGGAGGCAGACACAAGTAGATCACTCATAAGGAAGATTAGGAAAACTCAAGCAACATTTATAGGCCATTTTATGAGGAAGTGGGATTTGGAGCACCTGGTCACGACGGGAAAGCTGGAGGGAAAGAGAGCATCAGGTAGACCCAGGGAGAGAATGTTGGACGGACTTGCAGAGTGGCTGGGGATGAAGAGGGTGGGGGAGATGCTGGGGGCAACGAGAGATAGAGATGGTTGGAAGTCCATGGTCGCCAACGCCATGCGGCAGGGCACCTGATGATGATGATGATGATTAATGAAGAATGTTAAGAAAAGACAAACAACATTCATACGACATTTTTAACAGAAAGCCAGAGAGGAAAAGAGCTCCAGACAGACCTAGAGAGAAAAGACAGACAGATGTGCAGAATGAGCGGGGACAGAGAGGACAGAAGATGCATCGATAAAAGAAAGATTCATAGGGAGAACCATGATGGCCAACGCCACGCAGCGAGGCACATGATGATGATAATAATGATGATGATGAACAAAAATAAATACAGCAACAACAAATAAACATCACAGAACAAGATGACATGTTCCGGAACAAAGCGCACAAAAACACGATGTTTTCTTTATTTGTTTCTAAATAAAACTGAAAGATGAAAACGCGACAGTCAGGCTATACAAAAGTTTCCCCTTTTTCTGTTAATGCCTTAGACAAGTTTCACATACTGATAATGTCTGATTTCGTTGAGAGAACTGTGTAAATCGAAATGCAAGCTATTTGATGCAGCACTCGCTATGTGCAGAAACTACCGTCATTTCTTGCTAAGCCTTGGAAAACAAATTCTGTGTCTTCTGATTCCCTCCTCTGGATGCCACCTGAATTTTGGTTGCTTTGGAGATGTGTTCAAGAGCCGAAAAAAGCTTTAAGCATTACTATTATCATTATCATTATTATTATTATTATATCGTTATTATTATCGTTATCATATCCTCCTTCTCCTTATAATAATAACAAAACAATAAAAATAATAATAATATAACAACAATAATAATAATAACAATAATAACAACAGTAATGATAACAACAACAACAACAACAACAACAACAATGATAATGATGATGGTGATGATGATGATGACGACGACGACAACCACCACCACCACCACCACCACCACCACAACAACAACAACACTACTACTACTACTACTACTAAATAATAAATAATGATAATGATGATGATGATAATGATATAATAATAATAATGATGATGATGATGATAATAATAATAATGATAATGATAATAATAATAATAATAATAAATAATAAATAATATAATAATAATAACAACAACAACAACTAAGAAGAAGATGATGATGATGATGACAATGATAATAATAATAATAATAATAATGATAGTATAATAATAATAATAATAATAACAATAACAACAATAATAATAATGACTATTACTATCATCGTCATCAATGCTTAAAGCCCAGCCG
>JAPXFY010000028.1:43033580-43038580 GCA_030674185.1 Monoplex corrugatus
TACATACATACATCATGCATGCATACATACATCATACATACATACATCATGTATGCATACATACATACATATACATACATACATACATGCATACATGCATACACACACACATCCATCCATCCATATACATACGTATAGACACACACACACAACACACACACACACTCACACACACACACACACACACACACACACACACACACACACACACACACACACACACCACAACCACAACACACACAACACACACACACACACACACACACACACACACACAACACACACACACACACACACACACTAACAAGCATAGACCCAAGGAAACAAACCCCAGTCTAACCCACGTGACAGGCGAGTGTTTTTCCACTAAGCCACCAGATGCTACTTTGTTCTAGGGGGGGAGTGGGGGGGGGGGGATCTTTCGTCAGAGCCAGACAGCCAGACAGATCAGTCTCATTATATTGTAGTGCTGCGGGTTCCACTGCCCTCACCCCCCTCACCCCCATCAACTCCCCAGACAGGCAAAACAGAACAGAAGAGAAGCAGAAAACAGACAGACAGATAGACAGACAGACAGACAGATACGGGACACAGGGAGAGAGAGAGAGAGGGAGAGAGATAGAGAGAGAAAGAGAGAGAAAGATAGAGAGAGAGGGAGGGGAGAGAGAGAGAGATGGAGAAGGAAGGAGAGAGAGATATTGAGAGAGAGAGGGGGGACAGGGAGAGAGAGGGAGATAGAGAGAGATGGACAGAGATATTGAGAGAGAGAGAGGGGACAGGGAGAGAGAAGGAGATAGAGAGAGATGGACAGAGATATGGAGAGAGAGAGAGGGAGAGAGAGGGAGATAGAGAGATGGACAGAGAGATATGGAGAGAGAGAGGGAGAGAGAGGGAGGGAGAGAGAGAGAGAGAGAAAGAGATATGGAGAGAGAGAGATGAAGAGAGAGAGAGACATCCGTGGAGATATATATATATATATATATATATATATATATATATATATGGAGAGAGAGAGAGAGAGAGGGAGAGATATATGGAGAGAGAGAGAGAGAGAGAGAGAGAGAGAGAGAGAGAGAGAGAGAGATGGAGATAGAGGGAAGGAAAGACAGAATGACAATGATGCTTTATTTTTCAACGGTCAAAGTTACTGACTAGAACAGTAGAAGCCATTTTCCAAACTTGCCGTTGCTGACCTACACTAAATACGTATTTGTTTACACTTAGAAGAGAGGAAGAGAGAGAGAGAGATGAGAGAGAGAGGAGAGAGAGGAGAGAGAGACGAGAGAGAGAAAAGAGAAGAGAGAGAGAGAAGAGAGAGAGAGAGAGAAGACAGAGAGAGAGAGGGGGGAAGAGAGAAAGAGAGAGAGAGGGGGGGGGAAGAGAGAGGAGAGGGGGGGGGGGAAGAGAGAAAGAGAGAGCGAGAGGGAGACAATGACAATGATGCTTTCTTTTCAACGGTCAAGTTACTGACTAGAAGCCATTTTTCAAACTTGCCGTTGCTGACCTACATACGTAAATTTGTTTACACTTAGAGAGAGAGAGGAGAGAGGAAGAGAGTGGAGAGAGAGAGAGAGATGAGGAGAGAAGAAGGAGAGAGAGACAGAGACAGAGAGGAGAGAGAGGGAGAGAGAGAGAGACAGAGAGACAGGGAGAGAGAAGAGAGAGAGAGAGAGAGAGAGAGAGACAGAGAAAGAGAGAGGAGAGAGAGAAATGGAGAAATAGAAAGAGAGACAGAGAGAGACAGACAGAAGGAGTGAGATGGAAAGAGAGGGAGACGGAGAAGAGAGAGAGAGAGAGAACGGAGAGAGAGAGACGGAGAAGAGAGAGAGAGAAAGAGAGAGAGACAGAGACAGAGAGACAGAGAGACAGGGAGAGAGAATGACAATGATGCTTTATTTTCCAACGGTCAAAATAACTGACTAGAAGCCATTTTTCAAACTTGCTGTTGTTGACCCACATACGTAGATTTGTTTGTACACTTAGAAGAGAGAGAGATGAGAGAGAGAGAGAGAGAGAGAGAGAGAGAAGAGAGAGAGAGAGAGAGAGGGACAGAGAAAGAAAGAGAGAGAGAGAAAGAAAGAGAGAGAGAGAAAGACAGAGAGACAGAGGGAGAGAGGAAGAGGAGAGGGAGGGAGGGAGGAGACAGAGAGAATGACAATGATGCTTATTTTCTTATGGTCAAAGTTATTGACTACAAAAATGGAAAGCCATTTTTCAAACTTGCCGTTGCTGACTACATACGTAAATTTGTTTTTACACTTAGAGAGAGAGAGAGAGAGGGGGGGGGGAGAGGAGAAAGAGAGAGACAGACCAGACAGAGAGACAGAGACAGAAACAGAGAGAGAGACACACAAAGAGAGAGAAACATAGAGAGAGACAGAGAGACAGAGAGACAGAGACAGAAACAAGACAGAGAGAGAGGAGAGAGAGAGAGCGAGACAGAAAGAAAAAGAGGTAGACAGATAGATAGATAGATAGATAAGAGAGAGAGAGAGAGGAGAGAGAGACAGACAGACAGACAGACAGAGATAGAGACTGACTCAGACAGGGACAGAGACAGACAGACAGAGACAGAGAGACAGACAGACATATATACAGACAGACAGACAGGCAAACAGACAGACAGACAAACAAACAGACAAACAGAGACAGACAGGCAGACAGACAGACAGACAAACAGACAGACAGACAAACAGAGACAGAGACAGACAGGCAGACAAACAGACAGACAGACAATCAGACAGACAAACAAACAAACAGATAGACAGACAGGCAGGCAGGCAGACAAACAGACAGACAAACATGCACACAGACAGAGAGACAGACAGACAGACAGACAGACATAGAGACGAAGGCAGGCTGCCAGCCAAATAGCCAGACAAATTGCAATTGCGGACATTTCCTATCAGATTGACAAGTCTTAGGACGCTCATCCTGTTTATAGAAGGAGGAGGAGGAGGAGGAGGAGGAGAAGAAGAATGCGAAGAAGAAGAAGAATGCGAAGAAGAAGAAGAATGCGAAGAAGAAGAAAGAGAATGCGAAGAAGAATGCGAAGAAGAAGAAGAAGAATGCGAAGAAGAATGCGAAGAAGAAGAAGAAGAAGAAGAAGAAGAAGAAGAAGAAGAAGAAAAGAAGAAGAAGAAGAAGAAGAAGAAGAAGAAGAAGAAGAAGAAGAAAGAAGAAGAAGAAATGCGAAGAAAGAAGAAGAAAAATGCGAAGAATGGAAGAAGAAGAAGAAGAAGTAGAAGAAGAAGAAGAATGCGAAGAAGAAGAAGAAGAATGCGAAGAAGAAGAATGCGAAGAAGAAGAAGAATGCGAAGAAGAGAATGCGAAGAAGAAGAAAGAAGAATGCGAAGAAGAAGAATGCGAAGAAGAAGAAGAATGCGAAGAAGAATGCGAAGAAGAAGAAGAAGAATGCGAAGAAGAAGAATGCGAAGAAGAATGCGAAGAAGAAGAATGCGAAGAAGAAGAATGCGAAGAAAAGAAGAAGAAGAAGAATGCGAAGAAGAAGAATGCGAAGAAGAATGCGAAGAAGAAGAATGCGAAGAAAAAGAAGAAGAAAGAATGCGAAGAAGAAGAATACGAAGAAGAAGAATGCGAAGAAGAAGAATGCGAAGAAGAAGAATGCGAAGAAAGAAGAATGCGAAGAATGCGAAGAAGAATGCGAAGAGAAGAATGCGAAGAAGAATGAGCGAAGAAGAAGAATACGAAGAAGAAGAAGAATGTGAAAGAATGCGAAGAATGCGAAGAAGAATGCGAAGAATGCGAAGAAGAATGCGAAGAAGAAGAAAGAAGAAGAAGAAGAAGAAGAAAGAAGAAGAAAGAAGAAAAGAAAAAAAAAAAAAAAAAAAAAAAAAAAAAGAAGAAGAAGAAGAAGAAGCACATTTTTATTTTCGAAGATAGAGTGGTATGGAGCACATGAATCATATGTAACGTTCATCCTTGCCCACGCAGAGTCTTCGATAACACAAATATGTTACATTACAATGTTCATGAGAAATTCTGCATTAATACGAACGCATTACAATAATATAAAGGCATCAACAGAATACAAAAGTATGAAAATGACATGCAGAAGTATTGCAAACGAGTGGTATGGTTAGGGAGGGAAGGAAGGGGGAAGGGAGGGAGAGAGAGAGGAGAGAAAGAAAGACAGAAACAGAGAGGGAAAGAGAGACATTGAAAGAAAGAAACACAAGAGAGAGAGAGAAAGAGAGGGGAGAGAGAGAGAGAGAGACAGAGAGAGAAAGACAGAAAGAGAGAGTGAGAAAGACAGAGACAGAGACAGAGAGAGAGAGAAAGAGAGAGAGAGAGAAAAAAAAAAAAGAGAGAGAGAGAGAGGAGAGAGAGAGAAAGCACACGTAAAACTCATTACTACTACCATTACGACTAATGCTTATTATTACTAGTCCTACTACAACAACAACAACAACAAAATTTCCAGCACAGAATTTCCAGAAGGTGGGGATACTGGAATTTAAACAAAATTAACAATAACAATAAAAATAACAAGGATAATAATAATAATAACAGAAGGTCTCCCTTGAACATTACTGTGTTTGATGGGGTCTTAGACAAGATGGAGTTGGGGAGAGAGGGAGGGAGGGAGACACGGGGGGAGAATGGTGGTGTAGGTGGGAGTGAGGTGAGTCTGGACAGAATCAGAACTGAAATTAGATGTGCTTTCGTGAAAGGCAAAGGGCTGCCTTTGAAGCTGAGCGAACATATTATTATAACAAACATGTGTATTGTTATTGTTGTTTAAAGCCCAGCCGACTGCGTAGAGCCATATCAGGGTTATAGCCGTTTCGAAACATTCACAATACTTCAACAGGAAGAAAAAAACAGGAAAAGAAAATGAAGTACATATTATACCAGTGTATTTGTGCACATAATCTAAGAAGATGCCCATGCGTTGACCACTCCGTCAAATTTATCACACAGGGGATTTAAAAACATACCTGAATAAAAAAAACAACAAAACAAAACAAAACAAACCA
>JAPXFY010000028.1:43046080-43048580 GCA_030674185.1 Monoplex corrugatus
TTTTGCTGAAAGATTTTAGTGACGGACAGACAGACAGACAGACAGACAAACAGGCAGGCAGGCAGGCTGACAGACAGACAGACAGGCAGACAGACAGACAGAAAGACAGTTCTTGGGTAATATGCCACAATCTCCTTTTTATTCAAGAAAAGGAAAGATTTTAAAAAGACGTACACAAAGACAAACGAGAGAGAGAGAACGGAGGAGAGAGAGAGAGAGAGAGAGAGAGAGAGAGAGAGAGACAGAGACAGATGACAGACAGAGACAGCGACAGAGAGACAGACAGAGACAGACAGACAGACAAAGACAGACAGAGACAGAGAGAGAGGAGAGAGAGAGAGAGACAAAGATAGACAAAGAGAGAGAGACACTAACAGAGAGAGGGAGGGGAGAGAGCCAGAGAGAGAGACAGGGACAGAGAGACAAAAACAAGAGACAGATACAGAGGAGAGAGAGAGAGAGAGAGAGAGACAGACAGACAGAGAG
This sequence comes from Monoplex corrugatus, assembly GCA_030674185.1. Lineage (NCBI taxonomy): Eukaryota > Metazoa > Mollusca > Gastropoda > Littorinimorpha > Ranellidae > Monoplex > Monoplex corrugatus. The sequence goes on from JAPXFY010000028.1 coordinate 43,046,567, forward strand.
AGAGAGAGAGACAGACAGACACAGAGAGAGAGAGAGAGAGAGAGAGAGAGAGAGAGAGACAGACAGACAGACAGAGGGGGGAGAAAGAGAGAGAGAGAGAGAGAGAGAGAGGAGAGAGAGAAGAGAGAGAGAGAGAGAGAGAGAGAGAGAAGAGAGTTAGAGACAGAGGGAAGGAGGGAGAGAGAACAAGATCAAATTTTACCTTTGAGAACATCCCGGATCTGCGTCACCTTCCAGCCCTCGCTGTTCTGACCTTTGCCCCCGTCCGTGACCTCGTCCGGCTCGTGCACGCTCAATCCCATACTGCCCCACGCCGGATGTTCCATCTCCCTGACTCCTTCCTGCCGCAACCACGCCTCGCTGACCACGCTGGAGAAGAGGCAACTGGCCGAGTCCATGGCCAGGCGATGTTTGGCCAACATTCCCAGTACAGCGTGTTGGTCAGGTCCTAGGGCAGGACCAACGCCACTGGGAGAATCTATCCTGGATTGTTGCTTGACATCCAGAGGCAGCACCCCTGGGACATTGGAAGAATCATTCCTGGGCTGCTGCTTGATATCCGAGGGTAGAACCTGCGAAAGGTTTGATGGATCGGAAGCGTACTGCTGCTTAGCGTCTACGAACTGCATCCCTGGAACACTTTGTTCGTGTCTTGGTGCAGGGCTGCTTCCGCTGCCTGAAGAGATGGAGGAATCCGATGCCGGTTGGTGCTTGGTGTCTGGTCTTAAAGAACGTGCAAAAAGACTAGGACTGCCTTCTGATGTTAAGGCGATATCATCGTCATATGTGTTCCTATCGTCACCATCAAAACAACTCTCCTTCTGCCTGTTAGCATGAGCGGAGTGAGTGGGTGTTGGTTGTTTATGATGATGTGAAAAAGTGGATTGCTGAGTACTGAGATCACAGTCTGTCCTTGACGATTCCTTCATCACTCCAGTTTCTGATCGTTCGTCTGAAGAGTTCTGTGTTTCAAATGTTTGCGGAGTATCCAGCTTTGGACGTTTGGAATTTAACCGTTCTGGGGTACCGTCGTGATGTAAAACATTAGCGCCAGTGCCTCTCCTGTCTCGACACAAACTGCTTCCAGCAGAACTCGAGGATGAAGTTCTGAAAGGAGGCACTGATTCTTCAGACAACGATGGTGAGTGTGAATTGCTGACAGATGGAGCCGCTCTTTTTCTACTTCCAGCACAAACACTATCACAGGGGTCACTAGTTGGGTTTTCAGAGACTCTCCACACTTTTGTCTTTTCACTGTCTGCCTTCCTTGCGGCACCTTCCGCACAGAGTTCATCGGAGTGCGTCTTCTGACCGAACTGCCGTTGAAAGTATGGAGGAGACAAAGTCCTGTTTTCTACGCAGAAGCTTTTGTTAAACGAACTCCCTTTGTCTGGAATCTTGATGTCTTTTATGCAAGGTTTGGTCTCTTTACAGTCCAAGTCGTCTATCGAACGATCCTTCAGGCTGAAGTTGACCGGCGATCCCCAGAAACTGTTCATCACCAAAGGATTCCCTGGGTTCAGAACCGTGGACACGTCAGGGTGGTCCTGGAAAAGCTTGGTCATCTTTTCTATAAAGGAGTTGTCTGCTCGTGGAGTTATCAGCTGAGGCCCCATCACAGGTACTTCCTTCAACGGCGTCCTCAGACCGGGGTCACGTGAGGAGAGGGGGGAGGTGCCGTGAGATTTGTTCTTGCCGGCCATGGTGACGGTGTTGTGGTGACGGATACCGTTACAGTGAGCCTGGAAAGCGGCTTTCACCTGACACTTTGTGTTACACACCTGGCAGAAATACACGATGCGCCCACCTTCGCGGATCAGCTTGGTGTAGCGGCCAAACTCGGGCGTGAAGCAGGGAATCCGTTCAAACCTTCAGGAACGCCACTGAAGAGAGGACTTCTGCTGGAATCTGCCGGCGGCATATGATGAAGTGGAGGCGACACTGAAGACCCTCCTGTTGATCGGGGTGGTCTAGGGTGATGCTGGATGGAAGAGTGGTATTCCAGTGTTGCCAG
>JAPXFY010000028.1:43053580-43063580 GCA_030674185.1 Monoplex corrugatus
CTGTATAACGCCGGCGCCTTGTCTTATCGGCGACAGTAGTACTGCGGCTTGGTATCTATCGTTTCGTGTGTGTGTGTGTGTGTGTGACAGATTTTCGTGACTGGAAATTTGTCACTGAAATACGCTTTTTGGGTTATCCGGATTTGTCCTTGCTCAATTTGAGATTTAATAAACGATTTCTCACTGTTAACACTCGTTACTCCAAATTTCTTCCTATAACATTCGTAGCTCGAAATTTTCTTCCTATAGCATTCGTAACTCAAAATTTCTCCCTGTAACACTCGCAACTCTAATTTTCTCCCTATAACACCCGTAACTCAAAATTTCTCACTGGAACTCAGAATTTATCACCGCACAACCTGTTACACAAAATTTTCGCGATGTAACAACACTCGTAACGCAAAATTTCTCAATGCGACACGCTTCTGACGCAAATCTTTTCTTCAGCGTAACACATTTGTGACACAAATTTTTGCCTTGTAACAACACTCGTGACACAAAATTTCTCAACGCAACACACCTGTGACGCAGATTTTCTCAACGTAACACACTTGTGACACACAAGCATTGCCACGGTAAGATATGCGACTCACAATTACCAGTGCAGGGCATGTATGCAATTTGCCAAAGGAAGGCGACACATCTGTGCCTCAAAACGCTGAGGTATCGTTTCCAATGTGAACAGACTTGTGCCTCAAAGCAGGGAGGTATCGTGATCCAAAATAATCATATAAACTTTTGGGTTGAGAACATTAATATTGACTGAGGTACTGTTTCTAATTTTCAACAAGTTCGTATTTCAAAACACACACACACACACACACACACATGAGAATTGGTCTTGTCCCGTTCCCTGACAATGTTGAGCTACTATAATATATAATAATAATAATTACAATATTTATATAGCGCAAAATCTTAATAAAATCAAATCCAGTGACACTCAATTATACCTCAATACAATAATATCAGCTTTGTTATCTTTCCAAATACCTCAATACGCTGAGGAGGCATTGTCCAGTGTAACAGAACTGTGCCTCAAACCAAAGAGAGAAGACAGGGTATAGTACTATTATTCCCTTTGTTCAAAGTATCACCTTTGTTCATGAAATGGACTTACGCCTTAAGACATTGAGATTGGTTTCGCTGTCCAACACTCAGAACACTGATATTGTTGGAGTATTGTCCGTCTTTTTACCTCAAAGCACTGATACTGTTGTAGTGCTGTCCGTCTTTTTACCACAAAACACTGATAATATTGAAGTGTTGTCCGTCTATTTACCTAAAAACACTGATACTGTTGTAGTGTTGTCCGTCTTTTTACCTCAAGGCACTGATACTGTTGTAGTGTTGTCCGTCTTTTTACCACAAAACACTGATAATGTAGAAGTGTTGTCCGTCTTTTTACCTCAAGGCACTGATACTGTTGTAGTGTTGTCCGTCTTTTTACCACAAAACACTGATACTGTAGAAGTGTTGTCCGTCTTTTTACCTCAAGGCACTGATACTGTTGTAGTGTTGTCCGTCTTTTTACCACAAAACGCTGATAATGTAGAAGTGTTGTCCGTCTTTTTACCTCAAAACACTGATACTGTAGAAGTGTTGTCCATCTTTTTACCTTAAAGTACTGATACTGTAGAAGTGTTGTCCGTCTTTTTACCTCAAAACACTGATACTGTAGAAGTGTTGTCCGTCTTTTTACCTTAAAGTACTGATACTGTAGAAGTGTTGTCCATCTTTTTACCTTAAAGTACTGATACTGTAGAAGTGTTGACCGTCTTTTTACCTCAAAACACTGATAATGTAGAAGTGTTGTCCGTCTTTTTACCTCAAAACACTGATACTGTTGTATTGTTGTCCGTCTTTTTACCTTAAAGTACTGATACTGTAGAAGTGTTGTCCATCTTTTTACCTTAAAGTACTGATACTGTAGAAGTGTTGTCCATCTTTTTACCTTAAAATACTGATACTGTAGAAGTGTTGACCGTCTTTTTACCTCAAAACACTGATACTGTTGAGCTATTATCTGCACCATTCACAACAAGACACTGAGCCTGGTTTTGAGGTCCGTCCATTTACCTCAAAACAATGAGGCTGCCTTTGCTGTCTTGTCCACTTACCTCAAAACAATGATACTGTTGAGGTTGTCTGCACCATTCACCTCAAAACACTGAGCCTGTTGAGGTTGTCTGCACCATCCACATGAAGACACTGAGCCTGGCTTTGAGGTCCGCCTATTTACCTCAAAACACTGATACTATTATTGAGGTATTGTCCGTCCATATACTCAAAAACACTGATACTGTTGAGGTGCTGTCTGTCCCATCCACCTCAAAACACTGAGCCTGTTGTCTGCCCCATTCACAAGCAAGACACTGAGGCTGTTTTTGCAGTCTGGCCCATTTACCTCAAAACACTGATATTGTTGAGGCGTTCGTCCCATCCACATCAAAACACTGAGCCTGGTTTCGCTGTCCGTCCCTCCGCACGCCTCAACGCATTGAGACTGAGGCCGTCTGACAACACTTGAGTCTGCCGTAGTAGCATTGTCCGGCTTGTCTTGTTGTCCGTCCAGCCGCGCCGGCGTGTCCGTAACAGGCCCCCTCCAATATAAATGTGTATATACGGCTGATCAGGCTCTTCAGGGAGATGGGGTGGGGTGGGGGTGGGGTGGGGCGAGCCGAAGGAGAGAGGGGTGGGTGGGTGCTGGGGTGTCGTAAAAAACAAAAACAAAAACAAAAAGACACTGCTCGCCAACACAACTTTAAACCTACCGAGTCCTCCTCCGCTTTCCCCCCACTCTTTCACTGCCTTTATGCCGTCTGCTGAAATCTCCCCCCCCCCCTCTATCACCACCTCCTTCTTTTCTCTTTCCCTCTCCCACCCCCCCCCTCTCTCTCTCTCTCTCTCTTTACCTCTCCCTCTCTTTCCCTCCCTCTCTCTCTCTCTCTCGTTCGCTTTTCTCTCGTGTCTGCCTCGCGCCGGTCGCCGCCCGAGCGTCTGCTCGTCAGTCTGCCTGTCTGTCTGCTTGTCGAGCCTGCAACGAAGAGCAGATTAATCATGTCGCCGGCATGGTTGGGGGGGGGGGGGGGGGGGGGGGGGGGGGGGGAGGGGGGAGGGGAGAGGAGGTGGGTTAGGTGCTGAGTTGTGATGTGGTGTGGTGTGGTGGGAAAGGGGAAGGGAAAGGGAGGAGGGTTGGGTGGGTGGTGGTAGTCGGATAAAAGAGAAGAGGGTGGGTGTGGGTGTGGGGGTGTGGGGTGGGGTGGGGTGGATTAGGTAGTGGTTGCCGTCTAGACTAATAGTATTCAAGCTCCGAAGTTACCCAATAGACTTGTTAGTCAATAGCTGATCAATGTTTTTTTTTTTATCTTCTCTCTCTCCTTCCTTCTTTTTTTTAATCATGATTTTCTCTGTTGATTTTTTTCCTTCTTTTTTTAACCACCGCCACCACCATCACCACTACCACACCACCAGCACCACCACTATCACTACTATTAACTATCATTATTGTTATTATTGTTGTTGTTGTTGTTTTTGTTATCATCATCATCATCGTCATCATCATTGTTATTGTTATTAATATTATCCTTATCCTCCTCCTCTTCCTCCTCATTATCATCATCATCATCATCATCGTCATCATCATCATCATTAATAATAATAATAATAAAAAAATTGATAATAATAAAAATAATAACAACAACAATCATCATCATCATCATCATCATCGTCATATTTATTATTATTATTATTATTACTATTATTATTATTAGTAGTAGTAGTACTATTATCATTCTTTGTGGTCTTGTTGTTATCATCATTATTATTATTGCCATGACAATCATTAATTAAGCCTTTTATTAGTAGGAAGACAACTTAAGATCGAAAAGTTAGCGAAATCGTGTAATCATGATAAATAATAGTGATGTTCCATTACAGATGAATGCTTCTTCCCAACTCCAAACATTCCCCTCCCCCCCTTCCCCCAATCATTTTCTCTTTTCACTATTTTCACTAATAACAACACTGGAAAGAAATATTTTGATCCATATAGTCACAAAATTGAAGGACAAAATGCTAAAGTACAGGCATAAATTGAAATACATAATGCTAAAACGTATGTATAGAACTGAAGAATATAATCCTAAAATACAGGCATAACTGTGAAAATATGGTGCTTAAATACACATGTAACTTTGAAAAATATTATGTTAAAGAACAGGCACAAATTGAAATATATACTGCTAAAATATAGGCATAGCATTGATAAAAATGATAATTAAATATAGGGATAACATTAAAGGGTATGACGCTACAATACAGACATAAAATTTAAGAATATAATGCCAAAACACAGGAATAAAAATTGAAGGATAGAATGCTAAAATATCTAAGGCATAACACTGAAGAATAAAATTGCGAATTATAGACACAACATTGAAGAATAAAATTGCTAAATTATAGACACAACATTGAAGAATAGCATTGCTAAAATATAGACACAACATTGAAGAATAGCAATGCTAAAACATAGACACAACATTGAAGAATAAAATTGCGAATTACAGACACAACATTGAAGAATAAAATTGCTAAATTATAGACACAACATTGAAGAATAGCATTGCTAAAATATAGACACAACATTGAAGAATAGAATGCTAAAACATAGACACAACATTGAAGAATATAAAGCCAAAATATAGGCCTAATATTGAAGAGTATAGTCCTACAATAAAAGTCAAGAACAGAATGTTAAAATACAGGTATAATTGAAGGATGTAATGCTGAAATACAACACAAAAAGGAAAAACATAATGTTAGAATATAGGCATAAAATAAATCTAAAACTCAAACCATGAAATTGAAGAATACAATGCTAAAATATAAGCATGAAATTGAGAATATACTACTCGAATACAGGCATAACATTGAAGAATATAAATGCTAAAATATAAGCATGAAATTGAGAATATACTACTCGAATACAGGCATAACATTGAAGAAGAATAATGCTAAAATACAGACATAACATGAAGAAGATAATGCTAAAATACAGACATAACATTAAGAAGATAATGCTAAAATACAGACATAACATGAAGAAGATAATGCTAAAATACAGACATAACATAAGAAGATAATGCTAAAATACAGACATAACATAAGAAGATAATGCTAAAATACAGACATAACATTGAAGAAGATAATGCTAAAATACAGACATAACATTGAAGAAGATAATGCTAAAATACAGACATAACATTGAAGAAGATAATGCTAAAATACAGACATAACATTGAAGAAGATAATGCTAAAAACAGACATAACATAAGAAGATAATGCTAAAATACAGACATAACATTGAAGAAGATAATGCTAAAATACAGACATAACATTGAAGAAGATAATGCTAAAATACAGACATAACATGAAGAAGATAATGCTAAAATACAGACATAACATGAAGAAGATAATGCTAAAATACAGACATAACATTGAAGAAATAAGCTAAAATACAGACATACATAAGAACATAATGCTAAAATACAGACATAACATGAAGAACATAAACTAAAATAAGAATAGATTGAGAATAGAATGCTAAAATACAGACATAACACTCAGAACAGAATGCTAAAACAAGGCATAGCACTGAAACATGTGATGCTAAATTACAGCCATAAGACTGAAGCATAAAATGCTAAATAAAATACAGGATAAAATCAAAGAATAAAATGCTAAATAACAGGAGTAAAATTTTAAAGAACAGAATCCTAAAACACCTGCACAAAATTGAGGACTATAATGCTGATGTAGAAGTACAATACATAGAAGTATAGCATTGCCCAAGCATAACCTACCGGAGAGATAGGTTTATTTCCCGGGTCCTTTCCCTTGAAGACCCATTAGCCTTCCTGCCTTTCTAAAGTCTTTGTAAAAAGCAAAAGAGGTGGCGCTGGACTGCGGCAACATGCTCTCAGCACACACACACACACAACACACACACACACACACACACACACACACGAACGCACACACACACGCACGTACATACACACGCATACACACACAGACACACACAGACACACACGTACACAGACACACACACACACACACACAGACACACACACGCACGCACACACACACGCACGTATACACATACACACACACGCACACAGACATACACACACACACTCACACAGGCACACGCACACGTACGCACGCACACACACAGACACGCACACACACACACGCGCACACACACACACACATAGACACACACACAGAACACACACACACACACGCACACACATGCACACACACGCACGCACACACACACGCCCACACAACTACAACACACACACACGAATACACACGCACACAGACACACACGCACACGCAGACGTACACACGCACACAGACACACACCCGCACGCACACACAAACACAGACACACACATACACAGACACACACATGCACGCGCACACACAGACAGACACATACATACACACATACCCATACACACGCATACATACATATACACATACACACACACACAACACACACACATACATACATACATACATACATACATACATACATACATACATACACACACACAACACATACACGCACACACACATGCACACACATACACACACACATACACATATATACGCACACACGCACACATACACACACGCATGCACCCCCCCCCCACACACACATACACACACACACATACACACACACACACACACACACACACACACACACACACACACACACACACACACACGTACACACACACTGTATGTTGAGCTCAGGATGTTGATTTATGTGTCTTTGAATATGGTAAACACAAATGTTTGTATTGTCCATTATTCATGTTGATATTTACATTCATTTCTTTCTGTCACAATGGAATTACCACGTGAAACTCTGGCTGCTCTCCCCTTTGACAACGCTACGCCGCTATGCAGCGCCACTTTTTTCTTGACCAAGACTTCAGAAAGGCAAAAAAGGCGAACTGGCCCTCTTGAAATGGAAAAAACATGGGAATTGAACCTATGTCTCAAGTATTTTGTACCAGGTCAGCCGGGCTGCATGTGTGTATGTTGTTACATTTTACAGAATCATTGAAAAGAAGTCTGAGCTCTCTCTCTCTCTTTCTCTCTCTCTCTCTCTCTTTCTCTCTCTGTCTCTGTCTATCTATTTTTCTCTCTCTCTCTATATATATATATATACAGAGGTGGGGGGGGGGGGGGTGGTGGTGCAAAAGTAGGTATACAGTTATGAAAACAGAAAACACGTACAATACTTATTGCATTTATTATACAAACAAATGAATATTGCATATACATGTAATAACAAGCACAGCCTTAATCCCTCAGATACTCAAACTGCTTGCCGTCGGTATTCACACACTCCTCTAATCGAGAGCGGAATTAAGCATTATAATAATGATGTGATACTTACTGTATACCTACTTTTGCACCCCACTGTATATACATATCTGTCTCTGTCTCTGTCTATCTTTCTCTCTCTATCTCACTCTTCCCCTCTCTCTCTTTCCAAGGTGTTTGTACGTGAAAAAGTCAAACAAACGGAAGTGGTTAATCAGGCAAATTCCAAGATATATCACGAAAACAAAGATAAACAGACAAACAAACAGACAAACAGACAAACAAACAAACAAAAGAACAAACAAACCAAACAACCAACCAAAAACAAACAAATCATGAAACTACAGCTAACGGATTATCACACATCATTTGTATTTGTACACCGTCGAACAGACATACAGGCCAGCGGTGAGAGCTGACAACTATGAGGGCAGTGTTGTGTGACCACCAGTTACTGTGGTACAAATGGTTAGCGGTGAGAGCTGACAACTATGAGGGCAGTGTTGTGTGACCCCAGTTACTGTGGTACAAATGGTTAGCGGTGAGAACTGACAACTATGAGGACAGTGTTGTGTGACCACCAGTTGACTGTGGTACAAATGGTTAGCGTGAGAACTGACAACTATGAGGACAGTAGTGTGTGTGACCACCAGTGACTGTGGTACAAATGGTTAGCGGTGAGAGCTGACAACTATGAGGACAGTGTTGTGTGACCCCAGTGACTGTGGTACAAATAGTTAGCGGTGAGAGCTGACAACTATGAGGACAGTGTTGTGTGACCCCAGTGACTGTGGTACAAATAGGTTAGCGGTGAGAACTGACAACTATGAGGACAGTGTTGTGTGACCACCAGTGACTGTGGTACAAATGGTTAGCGGTGAGAACTGACAACTATGAGGACAGTGTTGTGTGACCACCAGTGACTGTGGTACAAATGGTTAGCGGTGAGAACTGACAACTATGAGGACAGTGTTGTGTGACCACCAGTTTACTCGTGGTAACAACAGTGGTTACGGCTGGAGAACTGACAACTATGAGGACAGTGTTGTGTGACCACCAGTCATCATCATCATCATCAGGTGCCCTGCCGCATGGCGTTGGCGATCATGGACTTCCATCTGCCTCTATCTCTCGTTGCCCCTAGCATCTCCCCCACCCTCCTCGTCCCCAGCCTGTCATATTGGCAGATGTGATGCGTCTAGTGTGTCAGCTTCAGCCTGCACCGCTGGCTAGCACTGCTGTGCGAAAAGAAGAGCAAGGCGTAAGTCTCTTCCTGTCAGTACATAGCCTCTCCATCAGCAAGCCCCACGCTGTGCCTCCTCGTGGCGACAGGCGGTAACTGAGCACCTCAAGGACTCAGGCTGAATCTCGTAGGACTCGGAGGAGGTCTGGCCCCCAGACGTGAGGCATGCAGGCCCACCGGCATGTGGATACGCCCTGGTACCCACGAACCAGACCCCCAAGCTATGGGTGAATAGCTCCACTGCCTTGTGGACATCTCGGGAGAGAGTAAGGCTAGCGGAGAGACCGTACGCAAACCGATGGAAGGCAACAGGAAACAACCATCGTAATTTTTCCCAGGTTATCATGGACAGAAACAAAAAGATCAAAGACCACCAGTCGCTATGGTGCAAATGGTTAGCGGTGAGAACTGACAACTATGAGGGCAGTGTTGTGTGACCACCAGTCGCTGTGGTGCAAATGGTTAGCGGTGAGAACTGACAACTATGAGGGCAGTGTTGTGTGACCACCAGTGACTGTGGTACAAATGGTTAGTGGTGAGAGCTGACAACTATGAGGGCAGTGTTGTGTGACCACCAGTTACTGTGGTACAAATGGTTAGCGGTGAGAGCTGACAACTATGAGGACAGTGTTGTGTGACCACCAGTTACTGTGGTACAAATGGTTAGCGATGAGAGCTGACAACTATGAGGACAGTGTTGTGTGACCACCAGTTACTGTGGTACAAATGGTTAGCGGTGAGAGCTGACAACTATGAGGGCAGTGTTGTGTGACCACCAGTTACTGTGGTACAAATGGTTAGCGGTGAGAACTGACAACTATGAGGGCAGTGTTGTGTGACCACCAGTTACTGTGGTACAAATGGTTAGCGGTGAGAGCTGACAACTATGAGGACAGTGTTGTGTGACCACCAGTTACTGTGGTACAAATGGTTAGTGGTGAGAACTGACAACTATGAGGGCAGTGTTGTGTGACCACCAGTTACTGTGGTACAAATGGTTAGCGGTGAGAACTGACAACTATGAGGGCAGTGTTGTGTGACCACCAGTGACTGTGTGCAAATAGTTAGCGGTGAGAGCTGACAACTATGAGGGCAGTGTTGTGTGACCACCAGTCACTGTTGTACAAATGGTTAGCGGTGAGAACTGACAACTATGAGGGCAGTGTTGTGTGACCACCAGTGACTGTGGTGCAAATAGTTAGCGGTGAGAGCTGACAACTATGAGGGCAGTGTTGTGTGACCACCAGTCGCTGTTGTACAAATGGTTAGCGGTGAGAGCTGACAACTATGAGGACAGTGTTGTGTGACCACCAGTTACTGTGGTACAAATGGTTAGCGGTGAGAACT
>JAPXFY010000028.1:43068580-43073580 GCA_030674185.1 Monoplex corrugatus
GTAAAGACAAGAAAAGAAAAGGAAAGAAAAAAGAAATGGTAAAGACAAGAAAAGAAAAGGAAAAAAAAAAGAAATGGTAAAGACAAGAAAAGAAAAGGAAAGAAAAAAGAAATGGTAAAGACAAGAAAAGAAAAGGAAAGAAAAAAGAAATGGTAAAGACAAGAAAAGAAAAGGAAAGAAAAAAGAAATGGTAAAGACAAGAAAAGAAAAGGAAAGAAAAAAGAAATGGTAAAGACAAGAAAAGGAAAAAAAAAGAAATGGTAAAGACAAGAAAAGGAAAGAAAAAAGAAATGGTAAAGACAAGAAAAGGAAAGAAAAAAGAAATGGTAAAGACAAGAAAAGGAAAGAAAAAAGAAATGGTAAAGACAAGAAAAGAAAAGGAAAGAAAAAAGAAATGGTAAAGACAAGAAAAGGAAAGAAAAAAGAAATGGTAAAGACAAGAAAAGAAAAGGAAAGAAAAAAGAAATGGTAAAGACAAGAAAAGGAAAGAAAAAAGAAATGGTAAAGACAAGAAAAGAAAAGGAAAGAAAAAAGAAATGGTAAAGACAAGAAAAGGAAAGAAAAAAGAAATGGTAAAGACAAGAAAAGAAAAGGAAAGAAAAAAGAAATGGTAAAGACAAGAAAAGGAAAAAAAAAAGAAATGGTAAAGACAAGAAAAGAAAAGGAAAAAAAAAAAGAAATGGTAAAGACAAGAAAAGGAAAAAAAAAAGAAATGGTAAAGACAAGAAAAGGAAAGAAAAAAGAAAAGTAAAGAAAAGAAAAGAAAAGAAAAGAGAAAAAGTAAAGAAAAGAACAGCTAAAAGAAAAAAGATTAAAGAATGGAAAAGAAAAGAACAAAGAAAACAAAAGAAGAACAGAAAACAAAAGAAGAACAGAAAACAAAAGAAAAGAAATGGAAAGGAAAGAAAAGTAAAGAAATCAAAGAAAAGTAAAGAAACGAAAAGAATAGAAAAAACAAAACAAATAAAAGAACAGAAAAACAAAGAAAAGAGAAGAAAAAAGAAAAGAAAAAAACAAAAAGAAAAGTAAACCAAAGAAAAGAAAAAAGAAAAGAAATGAAAAATAAAGAAAAGAAAAGAAAAAAAAAGTACAGAAAAACAAAGAAAGGAAAAGAAAAAACGAAAAAAAAAAAAGAAAAGAAAAAAAAGTACAGAAAAAAGGAAAGAAAAAAAAAAAAGATGTAGAAATGTTTCCGATCTCGCAGTCAAGATATGTGGAGACACCTGTCAGTACTTAGATCCCTTTCTGTATATGCATGCACAATATCAAATATGCACGTTAAAGATCCTGTGTGTTATGTCAGTGGCTGGCTTCTGAAACATGAAAACACCCCAGCATGGATACTCAACAAAAACCCAGTGTGTACACTGTACAACAATACACAGCCTGCATGTTTGGGCAAAACACTGCGCATACACACATGCCAGAAAAATCGGAAAGTTAAAAAACAAAAAAACAAACAAAACAAAACAAACCAAAACAAAATAAACCAAAACAATAACAACAACAACAAAGAACAAAACCCAAAAGAAAACAAAAACAACAACACACACACACACACACACACACACACACACACACACACACACACACACACGCAAAAAGAAAACCCAGAAAATTAAAAACAAGCACCCTACAATGGAAATCTGTTACAAAGAGTGTAAGCCCACAAAATATGAAATTAACCTCCAATTATGATCGAGCAGTCTACTTGATAAACTTTGAATCTTAATGTTTACATATCCCCCTCCCTCATCCCACGAGTGTTTGAAGAAATACGCATGTACACATTCAAGAAAGAAATATATATTCACAAGAATCAGGAGAAATTCTAGCAGACCCAAAAACAATATCAAAACTGCGGGAAAAATATGAAAAAAAGGACAAACACTAAAGACTGGATATTAAAGTGTCTTTTGCAAAATATGAATTGCAAGGGTGTGTTTTGTCGATGATATACCGAATATGTGCGAATGTATTATATTCATTTATTTATCTAGTTATATATCTGTTTATTTATCTTGATTTACTTATTTGTTTATTTACTTATTATTTATTTATCTATCAGTTATATATCTGTTTATCTTGATTTATTTATTTGTTTATTTACTTATTATTTATTTATCTATCTGTATTTATTCATCTTAGTCATTAATTAATTAATAATTAATTAAATAAATAAATAAATAATTAATTCATTCGTTCATTCATTCATTCATTTATTCATTCATTCATTTATTGATCACAATTTTAGCAATAAAAAATGGATACCGAAACGGACATCCTAACTTAGTCATATTGTATGCGAGCAATGATAAATGCATGTTGTTGGTCTGGTTATCGGGTATGACTTGAATAATCGGCTCAGCGATTCAAACTTCTCTGGATAATCAGCTTAGCGATCCAACGAGCAAAGCAATATTATGAAATATTTCTTCAGGTGAGACTAAACTGAAATGCTGCGATAAATGGAACAATGCATTAAACGCAAAATATAATTATTTATCATAACTTAGACAGGAGGCACTACCAAAGAAATATAGGAGGGAAGCAGGGAGAATTTTTATAATATAATCAAAGGACATAACTCTTGAGAATTATCTCCCATGTTGTATAGAACTTCTCAAATCTAACACAGTTTGCGCTACCCATTCAGCTATCCATTCCCATTCATATGCCTTGGAAGCAACTTTGTATATGTTCTGTCTTGTCTATGTGTGTGTGTTTGGTCAGTTCAAGAATAAAAGACTATGTCAATTGAACATAAGACCAGTATATTGAATGTATTTCTCTCCTCTCATAGTTGTGTGTAGAGGGTAGTTGCAGAGTATAAAGATAGGCTTGGGCGCTCCTTTTTTGAGGAGTGTTCTGAGCTTACTGTTTTTGTACTTTGTATCTGCTTCTATGCTAGCTGAATGGGCAGCGCAAACTGTGTTAGATTTGAGAAGTTCTATACAACATGGGAGATAATTTTCAAGAGTTATGTCCTTTGATTATATTAGACAGGAGGGTTGAAAAGGTATAAAAAATACGTTTTTTTCCAACAGTACATATTTTTTTTTATTTAATGAGGAAAATAGAAGTGATCATATCTGTTCTAACATGAACAGACAGCATTCAGGATCATAAACTAAATTGCAAACATGTTATGGCGGGAGGGGGGGAGGGGGGGAGATCGGAAAAAGAATACAAAGTACTTTTTTTCAAACATTACATAAAATATTGTTATTTCATATAGAGTGTAGAAATGATTATATCTGCTTTTTTTTTTTTATTATTATAAACATACAGTATTCAAGATCATAAATTGATTTGTAAACATGGCCAACTGTTTTGGCAACCTACACACTAAATATTGTTATTTGATGTGGAGAATAGAAATGATTATATTTGCTCCTTTTATGAACAGACAGTATGTAAGATCATAAACTGAACTGTAAACATGTCCAACTGTTTTAGCGATCGTTTCTTCCTGCCAAAATTGACTAAATCGATACTTTTCTTCAAAGTTTAAGTAAACTTTTTTTTAATTGTAAACATCTTACATCAAACTTAACAGTCACATTTTTTGACGATCGCTATTTTTTTCTTCTCATTGAAATATAAAGTCGATAAAATGATATACCAAATTTTAATAAGGAAAAAATATTTAATTAAAATACAACCACAATACCAACTTTGTGTATGTTGTGTACAAGAAAAACCAGCATCCTGAACTCAAGTAATTACTGATTAATACACACATTAACCCTTTGACTACCACACCCAATTCACTAACCGCAAAAACTTAACCCTTTGACTCCCACATCCTATCTACCAACTGCAAAAACGTAACCTTTTGACTCCCTCACCCTATCCACCAGCTTCCTGAACGAGTCAAAGGGTTACGTTTTTGCTTAGCTAGCATGGGTGACCATGCAGGATGCTGGTGGACAGGGTGCGGGAGTCAAAGGGTAAAACAATGTGTAACAACATTTACATGCAAAAACTACAACAACCATCAATTCATATTATGCAAAATCATAAACCTTAGATAAACGCTCAAAGGAGCAAAGTGACCAAAAACTACACGCAGAATGATTTTGTGTACAATTACGTGACTCTCTGTCTCTGTCTCTCTCTGTCTCTGTCTGTCTGTCTGTCTGTCTGTCTGTCTGTCTGTCTCTCTTCTCTGTCTGTCTGTCTGTCTCTCTCTCTCTCTTTCTGTGTGTGTGTGTGTGTCTCTCTCTCTCTCTCTTTCTCTGTCTGTCTGTCTGTCTCTTTCTCTCTCTCTTTCTCTCTCTCTCTGTGTCTCTCTCTCTTTTCTCTCTCTCTCTCTTTCTCTCTCTCTTTCTCTCTCTCCCTCTGTCTCTCTCTCTCTTTCTCTCTGTCTCTCTCTTTCTCTCTCTCTCTCTCTATCTCTCTCTCTCTCTCTCTATATATATATATATATATATATGTGTATATATATAAAGCTCAAAGTTAAAGGAAAAATATTGGTGGGATGATCCTTGAGGACATGGAAGATCTCTGACGACCGTCTGGATCGTGATTGTAGGACCCCCGTGCTTGAAATATATGACAGTGACAGGGTCAATGCACAGAGACAAAATCGCTCTTTTGGTCCCAGGGGTTGAACCGTAGGTGTATTCATGTTCACATTCACATTCATATTCATATCCATAACCGTATTCATATTCATATTCACATTCATATTCATATTCATATTCACATTCATATCCATAAACATATCTACATTCACTTTCACATTCATATTCGTCTTCATTTCTTTTTGTCACAGTGGACTTACGATGTGAAATTCCGGCTGCTCTTCCCTTTGAGAATGCGTCGCCGCAGTGCAGCGCCACCTAATTTTTTTTAAACCACGACTTCAGAAAGGCAAGAAGGCTAGTTTGCCTTCAAGGGAAGGGACCTGGGAAATCAACATCTCTCTCCAATGTCTTATACCAGGGCATACAGACAAATACCCTACTCTTCACGATTTTCCAACTGCTGTGGGA
>JAPXFY010000028.1:43078580-43088580 GCA_030674185.1 Monoplex corrugatus
CACGTGTGCAGTAAAAACTTTTCTCTTATAGTAATCAACACTTTTCACAACAGAACAAAACCTACGAGAGAGGCCTAGAGAGACGGTTCGAAGACAAATAAGTTATTCAATTTAGAGAGACACAGTTCCAATACGAAAAAGTTATTCAATAATTCATTTACATTCATATCCATTTCTTTTGTCACAGTGGATTGATTTACCGTGTGAAACTCGGGATGCTCTCCCCTTTGAGAGCGCATCGCCGGAGTGCAGCGCCACCTAGGTATTTAAAATTTTTTTTTTTACTGAGACTTCAGAAAGGCAGGAAGGCTAATTGACCTTCGAGGTGGAGGACCTGGGAAATCAACTTATCTCTCCACTGTTTTAATATCAGGGCAGCCGGGCGAATGCCCTGCTCTTTACGATTTTCAACTGCCGTGGGATCTTTAGCGTGCGAAAGCCAGAAGGCACACGTGTCTGAATACGTTGAAGGCATGCACATGCCCACCCACCCACACACCCACAGAGAGAAAGAGAGAGAGAAAGAGTGTCTGATATCACTCATAGTGAAAAGACGTTAAGTCAAAGAACGAACGGCGAACACACATACCCACACACACACACACACACACACACACACACACACACGCACACACACACACGCACGCGCACACACACACACACACACACACACACACACGCACGCACACACACACGCACACGCACACACACAGACACACACGCACACACACGCGCACACACACACACGCACACACACACGCACACACACACGCGCACGCACATACACACACACACGCACACACACATACACACACACACACACGCCACACACACCACACACACACACACACACACACCATATATATATATATATTATATATATATATATATATATATATATATATACAGGGGGGGTGCAAAAGTAGGTATACAGTTATGAAAAAAGAAAACACGTACAATACTCATTTCATTTATTATACAAACAAATGAATATTGCATATACATGTAATAACAAGCACAGCCTTAAATTAATCCTTCAGATACTCAAACTGCTTGCCGTCGGTATTCACACACTCTTCTAATCGAGAGCGGAATTAAGCATTATGATAATGATGTGATACTTACTGTATACCTACTTTTGCACCTCCCTGTAAATATACACCTTTTTGTCCAGTAGTGATTCCCCCTTGCATGCCCACTCTTTGCTCTACTCCCTTCTTGTCTCCCTCCTCCCGGCCTGTGTTTACTTTGTGCCAGAGTTTTGGTAGTTGTTGGGTCATACTTTGGTGACTGATGACAGTACGTGCCTTGGTCTGATTCTTGTATCAAGATTTGGCGCCTTATCAATGTCGTCGTCGTCGTCGTCATCGTCATCGTCGTCATCATCATCATCATCGTTGTTGTTATCATCATCATCACACACACACTCACACGCACGCACACACACACACACACACACACACACACACATGCACACCCACACATAACACACACACACATTCTCTCTCTCTCTCTCCCTCCCTCCCTCTCTCTCTCTCTCTCTCTCACACACACACATATGCACAAGAAACACACTGTGTCTGTCTCTTTTTCTTTCTGTCTCTTACACACACGCGCGCGCGCGCGCACACACACACACATACACAGATACACACACATACACATATACACACAAACACACCTATACACACACAAATACACAGACATACACACACATATATACACATACACACACAAACACACCTATATACACACACAAATACACACACATACACACACATACTCTCTCTCTTTTTTTCTCTCTCTCTCTCCCTACCTAAATACATTGCGGGCCATCAACTCCCACACCCAAATTTTTTTTATATTTCATTGATGGCAAAAAAGTGTATGGAGACTTTTTTTTTTAACATATCTTCCAGGCACCCCAGGCTTTATCAAACCACTACCGTGGGATGACAAGCTGTTTATTTAGGTGTGTTTATAGCTAGTTCTGGCGCCTGTGTCAGTGTCCTGTGCTGTAGGCTTCATAAACACACAGATATATATATATACACACACACGCACAGACACATTAACACATGCGCGCCCGCGCGCGCACACACACACACACACACACACACACACACACATAGGCATACGCACACACACACACACACATATAGAGTCAGACATACATTAACCCACACTTGCGCGCGCGCGCGCACACACACCCCCCCCCACACACGCACACACGCACACACACACACACATGGTGATACATACATTATAAACACACATGCGCCCGCGCACACACACACACATACACACACACATACACACATTCACACACATAAACACAGAACAATATACAAAGAGACAGTGACATACACAGACACATGAACGCAAGCACACACAAACACTCACACGCACACAAATGTATAATTCTCTCTGTCTGTCTGTCTGTCTGTCTCTGTCTCTTTCTCTTTGTCTGTCTGTCCCTCTGTCTGTCTGTCTGTCAGTCTCTCTCCTATTCTCTCACCTTGTCTTATCAAAAATTGAATATATGGTTACATGTTCATGTCAAAAATCCAGCTATGCATTTCTCACTGAATTTGTTTATGGGGTGCGATGCCATTCCGCAAGTGTCCGAAGATCATTTATTGAGCATTATCATTGATCACAACTTTACCCGACATGATCACACTGATTATGTATATCTATGTATATGTATATGTATATGTGTATGTAAATGTATGTGTATATATATATGTATGTATGTGTATATATGTATCTCCCCGTGGTGATGCCGGGGGCTCTTTCAGCTTAAATAGTATCCCCACCTTCTGGAAATTCTGTGCTAGAAATTTCCTCTTTTCTGTCACTCTCTTTGTTTTTGTCTTTTTTCCTTTGCTTTCTGTCATTTCTTCCTATCATTTTCTGCCTTGCTGGTCCATTCACCTGTATGTGTTCAGTAAAGTCTTACATACTTTCTCTTAGGACTGATAACTGGGTACAAAGGATTGATAACAGGGTACATGTATTAAGAGCATTTTTTGCTCTAGGGAGGTGGGATATGCTGAGGCAATTTTAGGTAATTTATGCCTGTTCTTTTTATTATGTTTTGGTGTCCTCAGGTGTGCTTAAATTTGTATTCAGATGTGTTTTTTAAATCCCCTGTGCAATAAATTGGACGGAGTGGTCTACACCGGGGGCATGTCCTTATATTATGTGCGCGAATGCATTGATATGTGTACTTTTATAGCCCTGATATGGCTCTATGCAGTCGGCTGGGCTTTAAACACCAATAACAATGTAGGCCTATATGTATGTTACTGTTACTGTAAATGTTGCTTAAAGCCCAGCCGACTGCGTAAAGCCATATTGGTCTATGATCATTTCAAAACATACACAATACTTCAACAAGAAAAAAAAAAAAAAAAAAAATGGACAAGAAAATCAAGTACACATATCAATGTATTTGTGCGCATAATCTAAGCATCAATCTTGTTCTGACTTTAAGTGTTGGCTGTCTACGCCTCACAATCGTGCAACAGTATCAGTTCTATATAACATTCAAGAACTCTCTTCCTGTTGTTAACTGATAGGCATTTGTTGGTAAGAATGCTTTTCATGTTCTTGAACGCTGCTTTGGCTTGGCTGATTCTGCTGGCTATTTCTGATGTGCATCTGCCATCTAGTGGAATAACCATTCCCAGATATTTAAACTTATCACCTGTCTCAAAGTTGTGCCATTTTGCATGAGAAGATTTCTTTTTGTCTGTCTGTCTGTCTCTCTCGCTCTCTCTTTCCCTGTCTGTCTGTCTCTCTCTTTCTCTTTCTGTCTGTCTGTCTCTCTCGCTCTCTCTTTCTCTTTCTGTCTGTCTGTCTGTCTCTCTCTCGCTCTCTCTTTCTCTTTCTGTCTGTCTGTTCTGTCTTCTCTCGCTCCTCTCTTTCTCTTTCTGTCTGTCTGTCTGTCTCTCTTCGCTCTCTCTTTCTCTTTCTGTCTGTCTGTTTCTGTCTCTCTCGCTCTCTCTTTCTCTTTCTGTCTGTCTGTCTGTCTTCTCTCTCGTCTCTCTTTCTCTTTCTGTCTGTCTGTTGTCTCTCTCTCTCTCTCTCTTCTCTTCTGTCTGTCTGTCTGTCTGTCTCTCTCGCTCTCTCTTTCTCTTTCTGTCTGTCTGTTTGTCTGTCTCTCTCGCTCTCTCTTTCTCTTTCTGTCTGTCTGTCTGTCTCTCTTCGCTCTCTCTTTCTCTTTCTGTCTGTCTGTCTGTCCTCTCGCTCTCTTTCTCTTTCTGTCTGTCTTTGTCTGTCTCTCTCGTCTCTCTTTTCTTCTGTCTGTCTGTCTTTCTCTCTCTCGCTCTCTCTTTCTCTTTCTGTCTGTCTGTCTGTCTTCTCTCTCCCTCTCTCTTTCTCTTTCTGTCTGTCTGTTGTCTGTCTCTCTCGCTCTCTCTTTCTCTTTCTGTCTGTCTGTCTGTCCTTCTCTCTTTTCTCTTTCTGTCTGTCTGTCTGTCTCTCCTTCTCTTTCTCTTCTGTCTGTTGTCTGTCTCTCCGCTCTCTCTTTCTCTTTCTGTCTGTCTGTCTGTCTCTCTCTCGCTCTCTCTTTCTCTTTCTGTCTGTCTGTCTCTCTCGCTCTCTCTCTCTCTCTTTCTGTCTGTCTGTTCTGCTTCGCTCTCTCTCGTCTCTCTTTCTCTTCTGTCTGTCTGTCTTCTCCTCTCCTTCTCTCTTTCTCTTTCTGTCTGTCTGTCTCTCTCTCGCTCTCTCTTTCTCTTTCTGTCTGTCTGTCTTCTCTCTCCTCTCTCTTCTCTTTCTGCTCTGTCTGTCTTCGCTCTCTCTTCTCTCTCTTTCTCTTTCTGTCTCTGTCTGTCTCTCTCTGCTCTCTTCTCTCTTCTTCTGTTCTGTCTGTCTGTCTCTCTCGCTCTTTCTTTCTCTGTCTGTCTGTCTGTCTCTGTCGTCTCTCTTCTCTGTCGCTCCTCTTCTCTTCTTCTGTCTGTCTGTCTGTCTCTCTCGCTCTCTCTTCTCTTTCTGTCTTTTCTGTCTGTCTCTCTGTCTGCTCTCTCTCTTTCTCTTTCTGTCTGTCTGTCTGTCTCTCTGCTCCTCTTCTCTTTCTGTCTGTCTGTCTTCTCTCTCTCTCTCTTTCTCTTTCTGTCTGTCTGTCTGTCTCTCCGCTCTCTCTTTCTCTTCTGTCTGTCTGTCTGTCCTCTCTCCTCTCTCTCTTCTCTTTCTGTCTGTCTGTCTCTCTCCTCTCTCTTTCTCTTTCTGTCTGTCTGTCTGTCTGTCGTCTCTCTCGCTCTCTCTTTTCTCTTCTCTGTCTGTCTGTCTGTCTCTCTCTCGCTCTCTCTTTCTCTTTCTGTCTGTTGTCTGTCTTCTCTCTCGCTCTCTCTTCTCTTCTCTCTGTCTGTCTGTCTGCTCTGTCTCTTCTGTCTGTCGTCTTCTCTCTCTTTCTCTTTCTGTCTGTCTGTCTGTCTCTCTCTCTTCTTCTCTTCTTCTGTCTTCTGTCTGTCTCTCTCGCTCTCTCTTTCTCTTTCTGTCTGTCTGTCCTCTCGCTCTCTCTTCCTTTCTCTGTCTGTCTGTCCTCTTCTTCTTTTCTTCTGTCTGTCTCTCTCTCCTCTCCTTTCTCTTTCTGTCTGTCTGTCTGCTCTCTCTCGCTCCTCTCTTTCTCTTTCTCGTCTGTCTGTCTTGTCTCTCTCGCTCTCTCTTTCTCTTTCTGTCTGTCTGTCTGTCTCTCTCTCGCTCTCTCTTCTCTTTCTGTCTGTCTGTCTCTCTCTCTCTCGCTCTCTCTTTCTCTTCTGTCTGTTCTGTCTGTCTCTCTCGCTCTCTCTTTCTCTTCGTCTGTCTGTCTTCTCTCGCCTCTCTTTCTCTTTCCTGTCTGTCTGTCTCTCTCGTCTCTCTTTCTCTTTCTGTCTGTCTTGTCTCCTCTCTCTCGCTCTCCCCTTCTCTTTCTGTCTGTCTGTCTGTCTCGCTCTCTCTTCTCTTCTCTGTGTCTCTCTCTCTCTCTCTCTCTCTCTTTCTGTCTGTCTGTCTCTCTCGTCTCTCTCTCTTTCTCTGTCTGTCTGTCTGTCTCTCTCTCGCTCTCTCTTTCTCTTTCTGTCTGTCTGTCTCTCTCTCTGCTCTCTCTTTCTCTTTCTGTCTGTCTGTCTGTCTCTCTCGCTCTCTCTTTCTCTCTTCTGTCTGTCTGTCTGTCTCTCTCGCTCTCTCTTTCTCTTTCTGTCTGTCTGTCTGTCTCTCTCGCTCCTTTCTCTTTCTGTCTGTCTGTCTGTCTGTCTCTCTCGCTCTCTTTCTCTTTCTTCTGTCTCTGTCTCTGTCTCTCTCGTCGTCTCTCGCTCTCTTTCTCTTCTGTCTGTCTGTCTGTCTCTCTCCGCTCTCTCTTTCTCTTCTGTCTGTCTGTCTGTCCTTCGCTCTCTCTTTCTCTTTCTGTCTGTCTGTCTGTTTTCTTCTCTCCCTCTCTCTTTCTCTTTCTGTCTGTCTGTCTCTCTCTCGCTCTCTCTTTCTCTTCTGTCTGTCTGCTCTCTCTCGCTTCTCTTCTCTTCTGTCTGTCTGTCTGTCTCTCTCGCTCTCTCTTTCTCTTTCTGTCTGTCTGTCTGTCTGTCTCTCTCTCGCTCTCTCTTCTCTCTTTCTGTCTGTCTGTCTGTCTCTCTCGCTCTCTCTCTCTTCTCTTTTCTTCTGCTTCTGTTCTGTTTCTGCTCTCCGCTCTCTCTTTCTCTTTCTGTCTGTCTGTCTGTCTCTCTCGCTCTCTCTTTCTCTTTCTGTCTGTCTCTCTCTCGCTCTCTCTTTCTCTTTCTGTCTGTCTGCTCTCGCTCTCTTCTTCGTCTGTCTCTCTCGTCTCTCTTCTTTCTGCTGTCTGTTCTCTCTTTCTCTTCTGTGTCTGTCCTCTCTCGCTCTCTTTTTCTCTTTCTGTCTGTCTGTCTCTCTCCTCTCTCTTTCTTTCTGTCTGTCTCTCTCTCGCTCTCTCTTTCTCTTTCTGTCTGTCTGTCTCTCTCGCTCTCTCTTCTCTTTCTGTCTGTCTGTCTCTCTCCTTCTCTTTCTGTCTGTCTGTATGTCTCCTCTCTCTTCTCTTTCTGTCTGTCTGTCTTCTCTCTTTCTCTTTCTGTCTGTCTTATGTCTCTCTCGCTCTCTCTTCTCTGTTCTGTCTCTGCTCGCTCGCTCTTTGCTATTTCTGTCTGTCTGTGTGTCTCTCTCTCGCTCTCTCTTTCTCTTTCTGTCTGTCTGTCTGTCTCTCGTCGCTCTCTCTTTCTCTTTCTGTCTGTCTGTCCTGTCTCTCTCTGCTCTCTCTTTCTTCTGTCTGTCATGTCTGTATCTCTCGCTCTCTCTTTCTCTTTCTGTCTGTCTGTCTGTCTCTGTCGCTCTCTCTTTCTCTTTCTGTCTGTCTGTCTCTCTCGCTCTCTCTTTCTCTTTCTGTCTGTCTGTCTGTCCCTCTTGTTCTCCCTCTCTATCTCCAACACACACACGCTCTCTTTCTCTGTCTCTGTCTCTCTCTCTTATAGTGAAAAGACGTTAAATCAAAAGAACGAACGAACGAACAACACACACACACACACACACACACACACACACACACCACACACACACACACACACACACACACACACACACACACACACACACACACACACACAAAACACACACCACACACACACACACACAACACACACACACACACACACACACACACACACACACACACACACACCCACACACACACACACACACACACACATACACACACACACATTAATTAGCCTACTGTTTGCCTATCTACGTCTCTGTCTCTCCCAAACAAACAACAAAAGTCCGTAACTCTTTGATTTTCATGTGTATGTATTATGTTTTTACATTTTTGATTTATTGAACGTATAATTTCTTTTTCAGTATTTTACGTTCTAGCAGATATACAGACAAGCAGTGACAAGTTTAAACAACCCCTTTTGTCTTCTACTTGTTGGAAAATAAAGTATAATTCTCTTTCTCTGTCTGTCTGTCTGTCTGTCTCTGTCTCTCGCTCTTTCTATCTGTCTCTGTCTCTCTGTCTCTGTCTCTCTGTCTCTCTCTTTGTCTCTCTTTCTCTCTCTCTCTCTTAATCAATCAATTAATCCGATTTGTACAATATCACTGTCACTGTCACTGTCACTGTCACAGTCACTGTCGCAGTCTCTCTCTCTCTCTCTCTCTCTCTCTCTCTCTCTGTCTCTCTCTCAATCAATAAGTTAATCCGGTCATGTACACATCTTGGTATAAAATAAATTGAAATCAATAAATTGTCCATTGTTATTATAATCAATTGGTAAATAAAGTATGATTGTCACTGTTGCTCTCTCTCTCTCTCTCTCTTTTTCTCAATGAATAAATGAATGAATGAATGAATGAATGAATGAATGAATCAGTCAATCACTCACTCACTCACTAAATCGATCAATCAATCAATCAATCAATCAATCAAACCAGATCTTGTACACATTTTGGTATACAATAAAATAAATTGAAATCAATAAACTGCTCATTATTATTGTTATTATCAATTGGTAAATAAAGTATAATTATCATTGTTGCTCTCAATCAATCAATCAATCAATCAATCAATAAATCCCGATCTTGTACACATCTTGGTATAAAATAGAGGGGGGTGCAAAAGTAGGTATACAGTAAGTATCACATCATTATTATAATACATTATTTTAATTCATTAAAATTATTAGCACATTAAGTTAGCTGGCCTTATTTTCGATATTTTCAGTGTCATTAATTACATTTTATCGTAACTAATAATATGTATGTACTTTTATCCTAACTTTTAAATTTTTAAATATTTTTTTGCAGGTAAAGCGCAATTTAATTTAGATCTAAGCGGCAATTTAATTTAACCATGGCTGGTAATTTGACAGACGAGGAGCGCAAATGGATTTTAAAACAATACTGGAAGACAGATGGACTTCTTTTTGGGGGGATATGTAAAGGAAAGGGTTTTCGCACGCAAGCCGCGCACTGTTAATGACATGATTCAGTTCATCTTGCAGGCTTGTCAAGAAATTGATGCTGATAAAGATCTTTGTGCTAGAGTGTGCATGAGTGTCCGCTCTCGATTAGAGGAGTGTGTGAATACCGACGGCAAGCAGTTTGAGTATCTGAGGGATTAAGTCTGTGCTTGTTATTACATGTATATATATATGCAATATTCATTTGTTTATATCATAAATGCAATGAGTATTGTACGTGTTTTCTTTTTTCATAACTGTATACCTACTTTTGCACCCCCCTGTATATTGAAATCAGTAAATTGTCCATTATCATTACAATCAACAGGAAAATGAAGTATAATTGGCAATGTCTCTCTCTCTCTCTCAATCAATCAATCAATTGAATTAATCCAAATCTTGTATCATCTTGGTATAAAATAAAATAAAATACAATAAAATACAATAAAATACAATACAATAAAATAAAATAAATAAAATAAAAGAAATAAAATAAACAAATCAATAAACTGCCTATTATCGTTATTATCATATTTATTATTATTATCATAGCGTACAGCGTAAATCTCAAAAACTCCTCCATGCCCCGAGGCGAAGCGGGCCCAAACAGTTTGTGTTCATGATGAAATTCATTCCGTATTCATTTACCTCTTTCAGATGGGAGACAGGGCTCGGAACGTCCTCACCGTGCACTTTGCTTCAGGCCATGATCGACACCACACACACACACACACCACACACACACACAACACACACCCCACACACACACACACACACACACACACACACTCACACACACACACGCCACACACACTCACACACACAACACACCACACACACACACACACACACACACACGCAAGCGAGATAGAGATAGAGATAGACAGATAGAGAGCGAGAGAGAGAAAGAGAGACAGACAGACAGACAGACAGAGACAGAGAGAGAGACAGAGATACAGAGAGACAGACAGACAGAGAGAGAGAGAGAGACTAATATCACTCATAGTGAACAGACGTTAAATTAAAGAACGAACGAACACACACACACACACACACAC
>JAPXFY010000028.1:43103580-43111080 GCA_030674185.1 Monoplex corrugatus
AGCCCAAGTTTCACATGGTAAATCCACTGCGACAAAAGATATGAATATGAATAAATACGCATTGTGATTTTTATTTAATGTATTTTCTGGTTGTTCTGTATAAATTATGAACAGGGTAAACTGAACTGGGCAAGCACGGTTCGACCATTTTTGTGTTTATATAAATTCGCATTTGGCTATGTATGGGTAAATCGAGGCGTTATTATTAAATTTGTTTTAAAGCCCAGCCAACGGCGCTGACCCATGTCATGGTTGTAACCATCTCAAAACGTACACATCACCTCACTGAGAAAAAAGAATTGGAAAAGGAAATTACCGAAGTACACGTATCAGTTCATTCACGTAGTTAATCTAAGGATATAGGCCATAAATATATATATATATGAACAGAAAAGACAACAAGCCGACGTAAAATTTTCCCAAATTTTCGGCGGTACACCCCCGCCTTCCTCAAGGGGACTTTATATATATATATATATATATATATATATATATATATATATATATATATATATATATATATATATATAATATATATATATATATAATAATAATACCTTTAGCATTGACCACTCCGTCCAATATATCACCAGGGAGGGTTAAAAAAACAACCAAACAACTAACAACAAACAAAACATACCTGAAAACAAATTTAACTATAACTAAGGATACTAAAACATGTACAGAAACAGGCCTAAAATTATCTGAAATTTATTCTACACATCACACTTCCTTAGAGGCCAACAATGTACTAAATACCCAATTATCAGTCCCAAGAGAAAGTGGATATAAGACTTTATCGAACACATACAGGTGAATGGACCAGCAAGGCAGAAAATGACAGGAAGAGATGACAGAAAGCAAAGGAGGAAGAAAGAAACAAAGAGAGTGACAGAAAAGAGGAAACTCTAGAAGGTGGGGATACTGCACTGTTCATACTGAAAAAGCCCCCGGTTTTCGCACGGGGAAACAATCAAGGTGTAGAATTAATCGATTGTATGTTTGTTTCTTTGTTTCTTTGTTTATTTCTTTGTTTGTTTTCTATGTTGTTTCAAGCAAAAAATGCTGGAATGTCGTTGGCAAAACTGAGATGATTGCATTGACACAAGTGACAGATTTGGATTCTTCAAGACATTTAACTGGATTTTACAAGACATTTAACTAGATTTTACAAGACATTTAACTGGATTCTACAAGACATTTAACTGGATTCTATAAGACATTTAACTGGATTCCATAAAACATTTAACAGGATTCTACAAGACATTTAAGTGGATTCTACGAGAAAGTTAACTGGATTCTAAAAGACATTTACCTGGATTCTATAAGACATTTAACGGGATTCTACAAGACATTTATTTAAGTGGATTCTACGAGAAAGTTAACTGGATTTTACAAGACATTTCACGGGATTCTGCAACACATTTAACGGGATTCTACAAGCCATTTAACTGGATTCTAGAAGACATTTAACTGGATTCTATAAGACATTTAACGGGATTCTACAAGACATTTTACTGGCTTCTACAAGATATTTAAACTTTTTTTTTTTAGAGGAAATGTACCTGAATGTCGACCTCATGAGAAATTTACGTAAGGAACGTTCTTATCAAATTTAGACTTGGTATCAAGTGATATTGCTGTGCATTCACAACAACATTGAAGGCATTTAAAAAAAAAGATCTAACATGTCTTTTTAGTAGACGTTACGCTGAAAAAGAAATTCAATTCATTTAACTTTTGTTCTATCAAGCGTTAGATGATTTGAGACAGCAGGTCATTCTCGGCAAATTCCACGCACAGCCATGTCAACTGTCATGCTGACGTAAAAAACAACAACAAATAAACAAACAAAACAACAACAACAACAACAACAACAAAATATTAAACAATTTAAACAAAACTAAAACCAACCAACCAACCAACCAACCAACCAACCAACCAACCAACCAACCAACCAAAAGAATATGTAAAGAACTTTACAAAGAAACAAACATGTAAAGAACTTTACAACAGACCAACCAACCAACAACCAACCAACCAACCAACCAACCAACCAACCAACCAACCAACCAACCAACCAACCAACCAACCAACCAACCAACCAACCAACCAACCAACCAACCAACCAACCAACAAATATGTAAAGAACAAACAAACAAACAAACAAACGTCAAGAACTTTGCAAAGTTCTTTTTTTTTTTTTTATCTAGCATTTAACAGGCGACAGAGAGTGTGTGCAGGTGAAGCGTTTTTTTTAAACTTTGGGAAGTTTTAAACACTGATAACTGATCACTCTCCCGTAGGCCTATAGGATTACTTGAATTAAGTTTGTTTTTCTTTGTGAACCGAAGTATAAATTTGTCTTTCTCACAGTTGTCTACTGACCGATGTTGCCACCTTTCGTGAAGACCAATGGTCATTAGCGCATTTTGAGTCTCGAGTCTTTTGACTCTCCACACACACTCCTCTCTCCCTCCCCTCCCCCTCTCTCTCAATCTCCCCACACCCACCCACCCACGAACGAACCGACAAGAACCACGCTATTTCCAATAAGTAAATAACAGAATGAACGAATGAACGAATGAACAAACAAACGAATAAATGAACAAATAAATAAGTGAATAAATAAATAAATAAATAAATGAAAATTACATAAATAAATAAATAAATGAAAAATACATAAATAAATAAATATTTTTTTAAAAGCAAAAGCTCAAAGGAAAGGGTAAAGATCCGATAACCTTTCACACACCCTCTCTCCACACACACATGAACCTTCAAAAAACCACGCTAGGCAATCTCGAAAAAAAAAAATCAAATCAAAAAGTGTGATAAAAACACACACAAACCCCCACACACACACACACACACACACACACACACACACACACACACACACACACACACACACACAACACACACACGAACAGACAAGAACCACGTTACTTCCCAAACAAAACAAAGATAGGCCTGTATTCAAAGAAAAATGACAAAGTTCCAGCAACACACACACACACACACACACACACACACACACACACACACACACACACACACACACACACACACACACACACGAACATACACAAACCACACTATTTCTAAAAAAACAACAACCAAAAAACAAAAAACAAAATAAATCTACAATCAATACAAAAATATACTCAATGTAAGGGACGAAGGCACGATCTCCCCCTCCCCCTCCCCCCCACATGCACTCAGACGGACAAGAACCAGCTAAACCCCCGAAAATGAGAGACCGAGAGAGAGAGAGAGAGAGAGAGAGAGACAGACGAGAAAAGAGAGAGACAGACGAGGGAAGAGAGAAAAGAGAGAAGAGAGAGAGACGGAGACAAAGACAGAGACAGAAGAGAGAGAGAAGAGACAGAAGACAGACAGAGAAGAGAGAGAGAGACAAAGACAGAGACAGAGAGAGAGAGAGAGAGAAGAGAGAGGAGAGAGAGAAGGAAAAAACCAAACAAACAAACAAACAAAACACACAAACAAAAAATCAATCACTCAATTGGAAAAAGACGACGACTTCGATAACCAACAACGCACAAAGCAACACACCAACAGCGAAGTCGAAGTCGAAGCAACTCTGCACCACCACCATACCACACACACACACACACACACACACTCGACCCGCCGAGAACAAAATCGTCTGACACGGTTAGCAGACGACAGACACCACAACTTCAAATCAGCCTAAAACCCGCCTCCACACACTGAAGATGATGATAGTATTCGAGCCACACGAAGTGTTCGAGCGCTCCAGTTTACCTACGCACTGTCTGGATGAAGCAAGCTGATTACTTCGAGTGAGCGGAAAATAGGGGGAGTGGTGTGAGGGGGGGGGGAACAGGAAGCCGTGGTGGGAGGTGGGAGAGGGTTGGGGACTGGAAGTATGGTAGACCAGTCGTACGTAAAAGTACAAAATTTCTTCTTCTTCTTGTGTTTGTGAAAAAAAGAGACTGCTTTGAGATAATCATTGCCAAGTACAGTAAATGTGGGAATGTTGTTACATTTTTCTTCTTCTTATCTATATTTACTTTTCTTCAGCATGGTTTAAGAAGGCGTCCGTACGATGTGATTTCATATGCGTCCCAGCCCTGTTCTTATAATACATCATTTATTTAATTATTTATGTATTTATTCATTAACTGATTTCTTGATTTGTTAATCTCTTATTCATTCACTAATACATTTATTCTTTTTTAAAAAATTATTTAATCGTTTTCTCTTTTTTGTATTTTGTAATTTGTTTTCTTTCTTGTAACAATGGATGGATTAACTGTGTAACATTTGGATTCTTGTGCTTGGAAGACGAGTCATTATAGCATTGTTTTTTGTCACATGTCTTTTTTTTTCTTTTTTTTTACCGTGAAAAGGGATTTCTAATAAAATTAATTGAACATCAATTAAATTCATTTTTAATTAAAAGAACGAGAGCGAGAGTGAGAGAGCGAGAGCGAGCAAGAGAGCGAGAGAGAGAGAGAGAGAGAAAGGGAGAGAGAGACAGAGAGAGAGAGAGAAAGACAGAGAGAGAGAGAGAAAGACAGAGAGAGAGAGACAGAGAGAGAGACAGAGAGAGAGAGAGAAAAGACAGAGAGAGAGAGAGAAAGAGAGAGACAGACAGGGAGAGAGAGAGAGAAAGAGACAGACAGACACATAGACAGTCAGAGAGACAGACAGAGAGACAGAGAGAGAGACAGAGAGAGAGAGAGACAGACAGAGAGACAGAGAGACAGAGAAACAAAGACAGACACAGAGAGAGAAATACAGAGAGAGAGAAGAGAGAGAGAGAGAGAGAGAGAGACAGACAGAGAACACAGAGAGAGAAAAACAGAGAGAGAGACAGAGAGAGAGAGACAGACAGAGAGAGAGAGACAGACAGAGAGAGAGAGACAGAGAGAGAGAGTGAGAGAGAGAGAGAAAATCAAAGACAGAGAGAGAGAGAAAGACACAGAGAGAGAGAGACAGAGAGAGCGAGAGAGAAAGACAGACAGAGAAAGAGAGAGAGACAGAGACAGAGAAAGACAGAGAGAGAGAGAGAGACAGAGAGAGCGAGAGAGAGAGAGAGAAATACAGAGAGAGAGAAAGACAGAGAGAGAGAGACAGAGAAAGACAGAGAGAGAGAGAGAAAGAGAGAGAGAGAGAGAGAGACAAAGAGAGAGAGAGAGAGAGACAAAGATACAGAGAGAGAGAGAAAGACAGAAAGAGAGAGAGAGACAGAGAAAGAGAGAGAGAGAGAGACAAAGATACAGAGAGAGAGAGAGAGACAGAGAAAGACACAGACAACAAGAGAGAGAGAGAGAGAGAGAGAGAGAGAGAGAGAGAGAGAAGAGAGAGAGAGAGAGAGAGAGAGAAAGATAACTAAAGAGAAAAAGGCATTGTCTATTCGTGTTTATACAATCAGACAGACCACAGACAGGGAAGCCGTGGGTTCATATATGTCGAATAGCACTCCACGTGTTTGCATCACCACTCACAAACACATTATGATTTTATATCACACATTTTCTCCTACTGGGCAAAGCAGCAGGGAAGTTTTGCTCTTTTTTCTTCTTCTTCTTTGTATTTGATGTATGACCTTTGTGTTTCGTTGTCTTACGATTACGCTCGACAAAACCCAGTTGGCCGAAAATTTGCGACGGTCTTGTCTGGTTGTGTCAAACACGCGTTGCTGATTCTATCAAAGAAATAAGAGGGAAGCAGGGAGAATTTTTGTAATATTAATCAAAGGACATAATTACTGACTCTCAAGAGTTATGTCCTTTGATTAATATTATAAAAATTCTCCCTGCTTCCCTCTTATTTCTTTGGTATTACCTTCAAGCCTCGGAAGCAACCCTGTATATGTTCTGTCTTGTCTAGATCTATGTGTGTGTGTTTGGTCAGTTCAAGAATAAAAGACTATGTCAATCTTGAACACAAGACCAATATATTGTATGTATTTCTCTCCTCTCTCATAGTTGTGTGTAGGGTAGTTGCAGAGTATAAAGGTAGGCTTGGGCGCTCCTTTTCTGAGGAGAGTTCTGAGCTTACGGTTTTTTTGTGCTTTGTATCTGCTTCTATGCTAGCTGAATGGGTAGCGCAAATTGTGTTAGATTTGAGAAGTTTTACAACATGGGAGATAATTTCTACGTGACTCTCAAGAGTTATGTCCTTTGATTAATATGTTCTGATTCTATGACCATGTTTTTCTGGTTCCTGTTTGCTAGAACGCAGGCGGTCGCTCTTGTTTTGAATTTATTCATTTCTGTTAGTTACAAATTTTAGGTTTTCATTTTGATTAAAAACAAGCCTAAGTTTTTCATTCTGCTATTTTTTGTTTGTTTGTTGAGTTAGTGATTTGATGTATTTATTCATTCTTTCCTTCATTTCACTTCTCACGACCACCCACCCCACCTCCACATTTTCCATGTGTTAAATTTCAAGTTTGTGTCTTTTGACGCGAGAAGCTCGCCATGAAAAACGAGAGGAAGGTCGTGTAATACAAAGGGTGTTTTCCTTTTCCTCCATCCTTACCTTTACCCCGCCCCCTCCCCTTTATATATATATATATGTGTGTGTGTATATATAGGCCCCTATATATATATATGATGTACATAATAAATATATAATATATATATATAATTATATTTATATTTATATATTTCTTTCTTTCTTTCACACATTTGTTGTTTTTGTTGTGATAAAAAAATTATTTCGATATCTTGCCATTTTAAATTATTTTTTTTTTCGTTTTTTTAAACTTTTTTTAATTTCTTTTGTTGTGGTGGTTTATCACTTTGCTAAATCCGTCGTCTCAATTGTTTTGTGAGTTCGATGATAGTAGCAAGAATTTAGTTAACATTTTTATATATGAAAGTCTGTCTCATCTCTTTTTGTTTTCTGTTTATATTTATTTTTATTCTCTATTTCTTCTTCTATCTACTCCCATCACATTTTCTTTCTATCGTGTATTTCAATTTTGTCTTTTCGCTGGTCGTCTCTATACTGGACATCTTCGTCTAATCAGCGTGTGTTTCTTTCCTCAGTCTATCTTTACCTCCTCTCTCTTTATTATTATATATGGTTTTATTCTCCTATATCTCTTGTTACTCTTTTTCTATTTCTATCTTCTTCTTTTCTCTTCTCTTCTTTTCTTTTCTTCTCTCTTTTCTTCTTCTTCTTCTTTCTTTCCTCTCTCTCTCTCTCATTTCTTTCTCTCTCTCTTTCTTTCTTCTCTCTCTTCTTTTTCTTTCTCTTTCCTCTTTCTTTTCTTCTCTTTTCTTCTCTT
Organism: Monoplex corrugatus; assembly: GCA_030674185.1. Lineage (NCBI taxonomy): Eukaryota > Metazoa > Mollusca > Gastropoda > Littorinimorpha > Ranellidae > Monoplex > Monoplex corrugatus. Next base: position 43,110,872 of record JAPXFY010000028.1, read on the forward strand.
TTCTTCCTCTCTTTTCTCTCTCTCTTTCTTTTTCTCTCTTCTTTCTTTTCTCTTCTTATTCTCTCTCTTTCTCTCTCTCTTCTTCTCTTTCTTTCTCTCTCTCTTTCTTCTCTCTTTCTCTCTCCTCTTCTCTTTCTTCTCTCTCTCTTTCTCCTCTCTTTCCTCTCTCTTTATCTCTCTCTCTCTTTTTTTCTCTCTCTTCTTCCTCT
>JAPXFY010000028.1:43123580-43128580 GCA_030674185.1 Monoplex corrugatus
TACATGCACGAGGAAATGTCCTATATTGAACGATGAAATGCCCTATATTGAACGATGGAATATCCTACATTGAACGATGGAATGTCCTATATTGAACGATGAAGTGTCCTATATTGAACGATGGAATGTCCTATATTGAACGATGAAGTGTCCTATATTGAACGATGGAATGTCCTATATTGAACGATGAAGTGTCCTATATTGAACGATGAAATGTCCTATATTGAACGATGGAATGTCCTATATTGAACGATGAAGTGTCCTCTATTGAACGATGAAATGTCCTCTATTGAATGATGAAGTGTCCTCTATTGAACGATGAAGTGTCCTCTATTGAATGATGAAGTGTCCTATATTGAACGATGGAATGTCCTATATAGAACGATGAAGTGTCCTCTATTGAACGATGAAGTGTCCTATATTGAACGATGAAGTGTCCTCTATTGAATGATGAAGTGTCCTATATTGAACGATGGAATGTCCTATATTGAACGATGAAGTGTCCTCTATTGAACGATGAAGTGTCCTCTATTGAACGATGAAGTGTCCTCTATTGAATGATGAAGTGTCCTCTATTGAACGATGAAGTGTCCTATATCAAACGATGAAATGTCCTGTATCGAACGATGAAATGTCCTATATTGAACGGTGAAATATCCTCTATTGAACAATGAAATAGTGAATGATGAAATGTCCTACATTGAACGATGAAATGTCCTACATTGAACGATGAAATGTCCTTTATTGAACAATGAAATGTCCTATATTGTACGATGAAATGTCCTACATTGAACGACGAAATGTCCTCTATTGAGCGATGAAATGTCCTGCATTGAACGATGAAATGTCCTGCATTGAACGATGAAATGTCCTGCATTGAACGATGAAATGTCCTGCATTGAACGATGAAATGTCCTCTATTGAACGATGAAATGTCCTGCATTGAACGATGAAATGTCCTGCATTGAACGATGAAATGTCCTGCATTGAACGATGAACTGGCCGATACTGAACGATCTCAGTGTCAGATTTATTCCCACAAGTCGTGAGCATAAGAGACCAGTGCCAGACTATCTGCAGAGTCAAGATCTTCCAGTGTTGAAATAGAGATTCCATCTGATGTCTCTTGGTTGATTGCCAGTCGTTCGTTGTGTGTTTACTGCGCCACGAACTCACGACCTTCAGATTATGAGACTGACGCGCTACCTATTGCGCTATCGAGGCACTTTACTGCGCCATGATGTAGGCAGAAAGGGCGGTCACTCTGTTTGCTTCCGATGAGAGTTTTTTTTTAATTTTTATTTATTTTTTTTTAGCGCGGGCTAGTTGTGGTTTTGGTAGAGCCGTGGACTCAAGATCTGTTGTCTGGAGTTCAATCCCAGCCTGCAATCCGCAACGTTAAAACCTGGCCTGTTCTCTACCCGTCTGAATGTTTCCATCATTCTGGTGGTGCCAGCTTAGTGTTTCAAAAGTCCCTTTCCATCCCCTTCCTGTTTTAAGACCTTGCCATGGTATAGCTTAATAATAACACATAACAATCATCATCATCATCATCATCATCATCATCATCATCATCATCATCATCATCATCATCATCACTATTACTATTACTATTATAATTATCATTGTTGCAATCATCATCATCACCATCAACATCATCATCATCATCATCATCATGGTCGTCGTCGTCGTCCTCGTCATCGTCACCACCACCACCACCAACACCACCACCACCATCATCATCATCATCATCATAGTCGTCATCGTCATCGTCATCGTCATCGTCACCACCACCACCACCACCACCACCACCACCACCACCACCATTGTTGTTCTGAAGGGACATAATACTACTGTTGTACCTACATTACTGCATGGTTGTGAATTATGGGTTGTGTGAAAACTTGAACTTACTTGACTAATTGCAGCTTAGATTTTTGAAGTATTTGTTAAAAAATGACTAAGAAGTGCCATGACTGAGGTATTGTATGATGAAACGGGGCTATATCTAATTTCAGTGCTGTTTAATTCTAAAATGATTAATTTTTGGTATAGCTTTTTGTCATATGACCATGCAGAGAAATGCTCTGTTAGATTATAAAACAAACGTCTATCTGATTTTATATGATTTATATTAAAAATGCTGTTTACAGTGGATAGGTTATATTCATAAAATACTGATCGACACGGGTCTTGATTTAGCTTGGGAATCTCAAAGTTTTGGAAACAAATCCACATTTTGTAAAGATATTACTTACTCACTCCAAGGTGATTAAAAGCAGGTCTGGAGCAAAGCTTTGGAAACCAGTAATAAATTTATACAATATCCGAAATTTGAAAAACGAAATAGGACTAGATATGTACAGTATGCAGTTTCCATATAATTAATGTTTTTCCTTTGATTTCGTTTTGATGCAGCTTGTCCCAAGCTTGAGATTGCAATAGGTAGACACAAAGCTTGTCATATTGGCAGATGTGATGCGTCTAGTGTGTCGGCTTCAGCCTGCACCGCTGGCTAGCACTGCTGTGCGAAAAGAACAGCAGAAGGCGTAAATCTCTTCCTGTCAGTACATAGCCTCTCCATCAGCAAGCCCTACGCTGTGCCTCCTCGTGGCGACAGGCGGTAACTGAGCACCTCACGGACTCAGGCTGAATCTCGTAGGATTCGGAGGAGGTCTGGCCCCCCAGACGTGAGGCATGCAGGCCCACCAGCGTGTGGATACGCCCTGGTGCCCACGAACCAGACCCCCAAGCTATGGGTGAATAGCTCCACTGCCTTGTGGACATCTCGGGAGAGAGTAAGGCTAGCGGAGAGACCGTACACAAACCAATGGAAGGCAACGGGAAACCACTATCGTAATTTTTCCCAGGTTATCATGGACAGAAAACAAACGAGACAGTCTTGATGGAGGCAGACACAAGTAGATCACTCATAAGGAAGATTAGGAAAATACAGGCAACATTTATAGGCCATTTTATGAGGAAAGGGGATTTGGAGCACCTGGTCACAACGGGAAAGCTGGAGGGAAAGAGAGCACCGGGTAGACCCAGGGAGAAAATGCTGGACGGACTTGCAGAGTGGCTGGGGACGAGGAGGGTGGGGGAGATGCTAGGGGCAACGAGAGATAGAGACAGATGGAAGTCCATGATCGCCAACACCATGCGGCAGGGCACCTGATGATGATGATGACGAGACACAAAGGAAGAGACAGGACAAAGCAGAATATGTAAGTTTTGTGATGTCAATGCCTTAGGCCATGAGTTTCTTTTTATTTCGAATGTTCTAAATTCCATGACTGACTGATTTGAAGTTTATTCCACAGAAAATATCTGTCACTGAAATCCATGTTCTTATTGTGTAGTTCAATTCTGGAAGGGAAAAAAAGATCAATTGAAATTTGCAAGATTTATTAAAAATATCAAAATTGTGTTATCTTGAGCTTTTGAGTTTCCTGTCATAAGACAATTTCAAATTCATTTTTTTCCTATTGAAGTGTATTTGCTGTTATTCTCTATGTTCCTTGAGTATTCTGTCGTAAGACAATTTCAAATGTACATTTTTCCTGTTAAAGTATATTTGCTATTATTCTCTTATTTGCTATTATTCTCTATGTCCCTTGAATATTCTGTCGTAAGACAATTTCAAATACACATTTTTCCTATTGAAGTATATTAGCATTATTCTCTATGTCCCTTGAATATTCGTTCATAAGACAATTTCAAATACACATTTTTCCTATTGAAGTATATTAGCATTATTCTCAATGTCCCTTGAGTATGCTGTCGTAAGACAATTTCAAATACACATTTTTCCCATTAAAGTATATTAGCATATTCTCTAATGTCCCTTGAGTATTCTGTCGTAAGACAAATTTAACTTTACTTTCTTCCTGTTGAAGTGTATTTGCTGTTATTCTCTATGTTCCTTGAGTATTCTGTCGTAAGACAATTTCAAATGTACATTTTTCCTGTTAAAGTATATTTGCATTATTCTCTATGTCCCTTGAATATTCTGTCGTAAGACAATTTCAAATACACATTTTTCCTATTGAAGTATATTAGCATTATTCTCTATGTCCCTTGAGTATTCTGTCGTAAGACAATTTCAAATATACATTTTTCCTGTTGACGTATATTAGCATTATTATCTATGTCCCTTGAGTATTCGTTCGTAAGACAATTTCAATCCACATTTTTCCTATTGAAGCATATTAGCATTATTCTCTATGTCCCTTGAATATTCTGTCGTAAGACAATTTCAAATATACATTTTTCCTGTTGACGTATATTAGCATTATTCTCTATGTCCCTTGAGTATTCGTTCGTAAGACAATTTCAAATACACATTTTTCCTGTTGACGTATATTAGCATTATTATCTATGTCCCTTGAGTGTTCTGTCGTAAGACAAATTTAACTTTACTTTCTTCCTGTTGAAGTGTATTTGCTGTTATTCTCTATGTCCCTTGAGTATTCTGTCGTAAGACAAATTAACTTTACTTTCTTCCTGTTGAAGTGTATTTGCTGTTATTCTTTATGTCCCTTGAGTATTCTGTCGTAAGACAAATTTAACTTTACTTTCTCCTGTTGAAGTGTATTTGCTGTTATTCTTTATGTCCCTTGAGTATTCTGTCGTAAGACAAATTTAACTTTACTTTCTTCCTGTTGAATTGTATTTGCTGTTATTCTTTATGTCCCTTGAGTATTCTGTCGTAAGACAAATTTAACTTTACTTTCTTCCTGTTGAAGTGTATTTGCTGTTATTCTCTATGTCCCTTGAGTATTCTGTCGTAAGACAAATTTAACTTTACTTTCTTCCTGTTGAATTGTATTTGCTGTTATTCTTTATGTCCCTTGAATATTCTGTCGTAAGACAAATTTAACTTTACTTTCTTCCTGTTGAATTGTATTTGCTGTTATTCTTTATGTCCCTTGAATATTCTGTCGTAAGACAAATTTAACTTTACTTTCTTCCTGTTGAAGTGCATTTGCTGTTATTCT
>JAPXFY010000028.1:43136080-43138580 GCA_030674185.1 Monoplex corrugatus
GATCAGATCATTCAAACCAAGAGCAGTAGTCAGCAGACAGGATCAGATCAGATCCCTTAAACCAAGTGTGGTAGTCAGCAGACAGGATCAAAGGTATCAGAATCAGATCAGATCAGTCAGATCAAGATCAGATCAAATCAGATCATTCAACAAACCAAGAGCAGTAGTCAGACAGACAGATCAGATCAGATCCTTCACAAACCAAGAGCGGTAGTCATCAGACAGGATCAAATCAGATTCCTTAAAACCAAGAGTGGTAGTCACCAGACAGGATCAGATCAGATCCCTTAAACCAAGAGTGGTAGTCAGCAGACAGAATCAGAATCAGATCCTTCAAAACTAAGAGTGGTAGTCACCAGACAGGATCAGATCAGATCCCTTAAATCAAGAGTGGTAGTCATCAGACAGAATCAGATCAGATCCCTTAAATAAAGAGTGGTAGTCATCAGACAGGATCAGATCAGATCCCTTAAACCAAGAGTGGTAGTCACCAGACAGATCAGATCAGATCCCTTAAATCAAAAGTGGCAGTCATCAGAGAGAATCAGATCAGATCCCTTAAATAAAGAGTGGTAGTCATCAGACAGGATCAGATCAGATCCCTTAAACCAAGAGTGGTAGTCACCAGACAGGATCAAATCAGATGCCTTAAATCAAAGAGTGGTAGTCATCAGACAGGATCAAATCAGATCCCTTAAATAAAGAGTGGTAGTCATCAGACAGGATCAGATCAATCCCTTAAATCAAGATCAGTAGTCATCAGACAGAATCAGATCAGATCCCTTAAATAAAGAGTGGTAGTCATCAGACAGGATCAGATCAGATCCCTTAAATCAAGAGTGGTAGTCATCAGACAGGATCAGATCAGATCCCTTAAATAAAGAGTGGTAGTCATCAGACAGATCAGATCAGATCCCTTAAACCAAGAGTGGTAGTCACAGACAGGATCAGATCAGATCCCTTAAATCAAGAGTGGTAGTCACCAGACAGGATCAGATCAGATTCCTTAAACCAAGAGTGGTAGTCACCAGACAGGATCAGATCAGATCCCTTAAATCAAGATCAGTAGTCATCAGACAGAATCAGATCAGATCCCTTAAATAAAGAGTGGTAGTCATCAGACAGGATCAGATCAGATCCCTTAAACCAAGAGCAGTAGTCATCAGACAGGATCAGATCAGATCCCTTAAACCAAGAGCAGTAGTCATCAGACAGGATCAGATCAGATCCCTTAAACCAAGAGTGGTAGTCACCAGACAGGATCAGATCAGATCCCTTAAATCAAAAGTGGTAGTCATCAGACAGAATCAGATCAGATCCCTTAAATCAAGAGTGGTAGTCAGCAGACAGAATCAGATCAGATCCCTTAAATAAAGAGTGGTAGTCATCAGACAGAATCAGATCAGATCCCTTAAATAAAGAGTGGTAGTCAGCAGACAGGATCAGATCAGATCCCTTAAACCAACTGCAGTAGTCATCAGACAGGATCAGATCAGATCAAATCCTTCAAATCAAGAGTGGTAGTCATCATATAGGATCAAAGAAGATTCCTGAAGCCAAGACTTATCCACTGAAGTTTAATTATAAAAAAGAAAAAAACAATCTATCTATCTATCTATCTATCTATCTATCTATCTATCTATCATCTATCTATCTATCTATCTATCTATCTATCTATCTATTATCTATCTATCTATCTATCTGTCTGTCTGTCTTCTATCTATCTATCTATCTATCTACCTACCTACCTACCTATCTATATCTATCTATCTATCTATCTACCTATCTATCTATCTATCTACTATCTATCTATCTATATATCTATCTATCTATCTATCTATCTAATATATCTATCTATCTATCTATCTGTCTGTCTGTCTATCTGTCTATCTATCTATCTATTTGTCTGTCTGTCTGTCTATCTATCTATCTATTTGTCATTCTATTCTATTATCTATCTATCTATCTATATATCTATCTACCTATCTGTCTGTCTGTCTGTTTGTCTGTCTCTCTTTGTCTCTGTCTGTCTCTCCCCGCCCCCTCTCTATCTATCTATCTATCTACCTACCTCAGTCTTTATATATCTCTCTCTTTTTCTCTATCTCTTTCTTTCTCTCCCTCTCCTCATCTCTCTCTATCTCTCTCCCCCTCTCTCTTTCCATCTCTCTTTGTCTATATATGTATATATATATATACATATCTTTTATTATTCTCTCTCTCTCTCTCTCACTCACTCTCTTGGTATTTTAAGGGGGGTGGGGGGTGGGACAACGTGTGCCTCTTCTTAAAATCCAAATTTCTTCAGATAGATCGACAGATAGACAGACAGACAGACAGATAGATAGATAGATAGATAGATAGATAGATAGATAGATAGATAGACACATAGATACATAGATGGATACATAGCTACATAGATATAAAGCATTCTGGTGTGGTTTGTTTGTTTGAAAAAGAAAAAGAAGAAGAAGATAATGATTGACCATCAGTTATTTTC
>JAPXFY010000028.1:43153580-43156080 GCA_030674185.1 Monoplex corrugatus
GACATACATACATGCATGCATACATACATACATACATACATACATATGCACATATGCACATATGCACACACACACACACACACACACACACACACACACACACACACACACACACTCGCCCCCACCCCCCATTATCACAATCGTCATTTATCTGTCTCTTTGCCTGCCTGTCTGTCTGCGCCTCTCTCTCTCTCTCATACACATACATACATACACCCCAACACACACACACATTCCTCTAACTTTTTTTTCACATGTTCATATCACAGCCATCCTCTCTCACTCTCTCTGTCTCTCTAACACACACGCGCGCACACAGACACACAGACACACAGACACACGGACGCATGCACACACATACACACGCACGCACACATATCCCCAAACGAACAAATATTTCACAGCCCCACCAACTCTCTCTCTCTCTCTCTCTCTGTGTCTGCCTCTGTTTCTCCATCCGTCCGTCTGTCTGTCTGTCTCTGTCCATCTGTCTGTCTCTGTCTATCTCTGTCTGTCTCTCTGTGTCTCTCTGTGTCTCTCTGTGTCTCTGTCTAACTATCTGTCTCTGACTCTCTGTGTGTCTCTTTCTCTCTCAGTCTGTGTCTGTCTCTGTTTCTCTGTCTCTATCTTTCTCAAACTCTCACACTACTACAGCAAATACCGTTGCTCTTTGGGTTTTTTTTCTACATGTATACTATGTCTGATATTATTGATCTTTTGATGTATTTCATTTCCAGTATTTCTTCAGGTCTTGGCAGATAGTTTTGAAGATTAACAACGGCACATTCGAAAAAACAAACAAAAAAATAAAACAACTGTCCCCTGATGTCTGCCCTTGGAACATAAAGTATCCTTGTCATTCTCTGTCTCTGTCTCTCTCTCTGTTTGTCTGTCTGTCTGTTGTCTGCTCTCTCGGTCTGTCTGTCTGTCTCTCTCTCTCAGTCTGTCTGTTTGTCTGCCTGTCTCCCCTTCTCCCTCTCTCTCTCTCTCTCTGTCTCTCTCTTTCTCTCTGAGTGTCTCTTTCTCTCCCCCTCTCTGTCTGTCTATTTGTCTGTCTGTCTGTCTGTCTCTGTGTGTGTCTCTCTCAGTCTGTTTGTTTGTCTGTCTCCCCTTCCCCCCCTCTCTCTCTCTGTTTGTCTCTGTCTCTGTCTCTCAGTCTGTCTGTTTGTCTGTCTGTCTCCCCTTCTGTCTCTCTCTCTCTCTCCCTCTCTCTCTGTCTGTTTGTCTGTTTGTCTCTGTCTGTCTGTCTGTCTCTCTCACACACAATCACTTCACACTCACACAGACACACATCTCCACTCTACCTCTTCCCCCTCTCCCTCACCCTATCCTGCTGGCCTCCCCCCCCTTCTCCCTGCTCCCTCCCTCCCCCCCTCTGCCTAGTCTCGCGTCAGGCACGCGCCAGGCGGGAGACGCTGGCGATGCGGATTAATACTTATATATCAATGACCTGGCGAACACACAAAAAAGCCAGGCAGGAGACGGCCGTCTGTGAGGCTAGCTGTGGTTCCCTACATCAGATTTCCTCTCCCGGAGAATTTTTCGGGTGGTGCTTTTTTTTTTGGTGTGTTTTTGTTTTTGTGTTTGTTTTGTTACCGTGATTGTTATTGTTATTGTTGTTGTTATTTTTGTTTGAAGCCCACGGCCGTCTGTGCAGGCTAGCATTAGTTCCCTACTTCAGATTTTCCTCTCCCGGAGAATTTTTCGGGTTGATCTTTTTTTGTGTGTTTTTGTTTTGTTACCGTGACTGTTATTGTTGTTGTTATTTTTGTTTGAAGACCAGCCGACTGCGTAGAGCTATATCAGGGCGTTCTTATTGTTATTGTCAGTTATGTTTAAAGACCAGCCGACTGCGTAGAGCCACATCAGGGCGTTCTTATTGTTATTGTCAGTTATGTTTAAAGACCAGCCGACTGCGTAGAGCCACATCAGGGCGTTCTTATTGTTCATTGTCAGTTTATGTTTAAAGACCAGCCGACTGCGCTAGAGCATATCAGAGCATGTATTGTTGAAAAACCAGCCGACGCGTAAGCCATATCAGGCAATTTATTGTTACAAGACCACCGACTGTGTGACCTTTCTCGGGCATTGTTATTGTTTAAAGACTGCTCTGTACTGTTGTAGAGCTATATCAGGCATTGTTTTTTGTAAAGTCCATCTGTGCTTGTTAGTCCTTTATAGGCATTGTTATTGTTATTGTTTTAAGACCACCGACTGTGTTAGCTTACAGGTCTTGTTATTGTTTAAAGACCACACGACTGTAAGCAATCAGGCATTTATTTTTTTAAAGACCAGCGATGTGTAGAGCTATATCAGTGTCATGTTTAATTTTTAAGACAGCGACGGTAGACCGAAAAACAGGGCATTGTTATGTTTTAAATAAGACCATGCGACTTGTTTTAGAGCTTTATCTGTGCATTGTTATTGTTTATGCCACCGACTGTGTTATGAGCTATATCCAGGCATTGTTTATTGTTATTGTTTAAGACAGTCCTGACTG
>JAPXFY010000028.1:43161080-43173580 GCA_030674185.1 Monoplex corrugatus
ATATTATATTATGTTATGTTATGTTATGTTATGTTATGTTATGTTATGTTATGTTATGTTATGTTATGTTATGTTATGTTATGTTATGTTATTTATATTATATTATATTATATTATATTATATTATATTATATTATATTATATTGTATTATATTTCTTTCTTTCTTTCTTTCTTTTTTCTTTCTGTCTTTCCTGATAGAGCTGTGGCCTCAAGTTCCGGTATCTGGAGTTCAATCCCAGTCCACGACTTTATAAAACTGGCCTGTTCGCTGTCCATCTTAACGTTTCCATCATCCTGGTGGTGCCAGCTTAGTGTTTGGTAGGTTCCCTTCTGCCCCCTTTCCCATTTCAAGACCATTCCAGCGCGTAGGGTTTTGCGCAGGCTCAGGGAGTCTGCCAGAGAAATGGTGGCAGATTTGGGTGGAGCGCATATGGAATTGTCTGAACTGGACGAACCCCTCTTGAACAAACACCAAGCTCCAGTGTCTTTTTAATGGGATCTCTGGTCACACTATATAATGTCTCTTGTGGGTTTGGGGACCAATGCAAAATAAATGAATAAAACGAGCAAGCAAGCGAACAAGCAAGTATACAAGCAAGCAAGCAAACTAACAAACTAAAACAAACAAAAAACAAACAACAAAGAAACAGACAGACAGACAGACAGACAGACAAACAAATAAACGAAAAACAGACAGACAAGCAAACGAACAAACAAAAACAAACAACCAAGAAACAAACAGACAGACAGACAGACAAACAAATAAACGAAAAACAGACAGACAAGCAAACAAACAAACAAACAAACAAAAAAACAAACGGACAGACAGACACCCAGATAGACAGATATCCAGAGACAGACGGACGGACGGACAGACAGACAGACAGACAGACCAACCGACCAACCAACAACCCACCAACCAACCAACCAACCAACCAACCAATCAACCACAACCAACCAACCAACCAACCAACCAACCAACCAACCAACCAACCAACCAACAATTCTTAATCAGAACGGTTGTTTATTCAATTCTTGCCCTTCTTTTTTTTTGCTGGTAGCGTTTCCGATTTTCTCAGATGCGTGTATGACTTCCAGGATCTTTAACGTGCATAATTGACATTCTGTGAGCGTATGCACATGAAGGGGGCTTAGGCACTAACATGAAAAGGAGATTATTTTATACTGACTGCACAGAAGAGAGAGAGAAGAGAGAGAGGAGAGGAGAGAGAGGAGAGAGATGGACAGAGAGAGAGAGAGAGAGAGAGACATGGACAGAGAGAGAGAGAGAGAGAGAGAGAGAGACATGGACAGAGAGAGAGAGACATGGACAGAGAGAGAGAGACATGGGACAGAGAGAGAGAGAGAGAGACATGGACAGAGAGAGAGACATGGACAGAGAGACAGAGAGAGAGAGAGAGAGACATGGACAGAGAGACAGAGAGAGAGAGAGGACATGTACAGAGAGACAGAGAGAGAGACAAGAGAGAGACATGGACAGAGAGAAAAGAGACATGGACAGAGAGATAGAGAGAGAGAGAGACATGGGCAGAGAGACAGAGAGAGAGAGAGACATGGACAGAGAGACAGAGACAGAGAGAGACATGGACACAGAGAGAGAGAAGACATGGAGACAGAGAGAAGAGAGAGAGAGAGACATGGACAGAGAGAGACAGAGAGAGAGAGACATGGACAGAGAGAGAGAGAGAGAGCAGAGAGAGAGAGAGAGAGACATGGACAGAGAGAGAGAGAGAGAGACAGAGTGACAGAGAGAGAGAGAGACATGGACAGAGAGAGGAGAGAGAGACATGGACAGAGAGAGAGAGGAGAGAGAGACATGGACAGAGAGAGAGAGAGAGAGAGACATGGACAGAGAGGAGAGAGAGAGACGAGAGAGACATGGACAGAGAGAAGAGAGAGAGAGACATGGACAGAGAGAGAGAGACGGGAAAGAGGAGGACAGTGAGAGAGAGAGACATGGACAGAGAGAGAGAGAGACATGGACAGAGAGAGAGAGAGAGAGAGAGACATGGACAAGGAGAGAGAGAGATGAGAGAGAGACGACTGGACAGAGAGAGAGAGAGAGAGAGACATGGACAGAGAGAGAGAGAGACATGGACAGAGAGAGAGAGAGAGAGAGAGAGACATGGACAGAGAGAGAGAGAGAGAGAGAGAGAGAGACATGGACAGAGAGAGAGAGACTGGACAGAGAGAGAGAGAGATGGAGAGAGAGATGGAAGAGAGAAGAGAGAGACATGGACGAGAGAGAGAGACAGAGAGAGAGGAAGAGAAGAGAAGAGATGGACAGAGAGAGAGGAAGAAGAGGAGAGAGAGAGAGAGAGAGAGATGGACACAGAGGAGAGAGAGACTGGACAGAGAGAGAGAGAGAGGAAGAGAGAGAGAGAGACATGGACAGAGAGAGAGAGAAAGAGGAGAGGAGAGAGAGAGAGGATGGACAGAGAGAGAGAGAGATGGACAGAGGAGAGAGAGAGATGGACACGAGAGAGAGAGAGAGAGATGGACAGAGAGAGAGAGAGATGGACGAGAGAAGAAGAGAGACATGAGAAGAGAGAGAGATGGAGAAGAGAGAGAGAGAGAGGACAGAGAAAGAGAGAGAGGACATGGACAGAGAGAGAGAGAGAATGGACAGAGAGAGGAGAGAGAGAATGGACAGAGAGAGAGAGAAGAGAGAATGGACAGAGAGAGAGAGGAGAGATGGAAGAGAGAGAAGATGGACAGAGAGAGGAGAGAGATGGAAGAGAGAGAGAGAGAGATGGACAGAGAGAGAGAGAGAGAGAGGACAGAGAGAAGAGATGGACAGAGAGAGAGAGAGATGGACAGAAGGAGAGATGGACAGAGAGAGAGAGGAAGAGAGATGGACAAGAGAGAGAGAGTGGAAGAGAGAGAGAGAGAGGAAGAGAGAGAAGAGAGAGAAGAGAGAATGGACAGAGAGATGAAGTGAGATGGGAAGAGAGAGAGAGATGATGCAGAGAGAGAGATGAGGAAGGAGAGTGGACAGAGAGAGAAGACATGGACAGAGAGAGAGAATGGACAGAGAGAGAGTCAGAGAAAGAGACATGGACAGAGAGAGGATGGAGATGAGAGAGAGAGTGGACAGAGAGAAATAATATGGCATGAGAGAGAGAGAGATGAGAGAGAGAATGGACGAGAGAGAGAGAGAGAGGAAGAGGTGTGTGTGAGGGGTTTGGATAGGGAGAAGCGGCGCGAATGGAGTGCGAGGTTTGTGAGAAAAAAATGAGACAAGATTTTAGCCCTTTTGTGCGGGCTTTTATCAAATTTTAGCCGAAGCCGTGGACTGACAAAGATTATGGAAAGCAAAAGATCAAAAGGTTAAAAAAAAAATTACGGTCAAGGTCACATCGCCCCCCCCCCCCCCCCCCCATTGTTTCTCTCCCTCCTCAAAGTGCCTAAAAATCATCTTTAAAATTATTACTTTTTTTTTTTTTTTTTTTTTTATATAGGAAAGGATGTAAACAGCATTCTATCAGGAACTTCTGATAATATTTAAAATCTGTTTTCACTGTTGTAACAGTCTGGTTTTGTCCAAATTTTTCGACTAATTGTATTTCAAAAGACGATTCCTCAAGGTCACAGTGACCTTGACCTTGAAAAGTACGAAATCCGGATTTTCACCTTTATTTTTAATTTTTTAAAAAAAATTATTTATCTATTTACATTTTTTTTTCTTTTTTTTTTTTTTTGTCGATAAAAGGGAGAATAAAACAAAGGCTTGACCATATTGGTGGAAGATTTTTCCCCCAACTTTTCTTTTCTTTTTTCCTTTTCTTTTCTTTCTTTCTTTCTTTCTTCTTTCTTTTCTTTTCAACTTTTTAGGTTTTTGTTTTTTGTGTTTTTGGTTTGCTTTCTCCCCCTCCCCCCCCCCCTTTTTTTTAAAGCCAAAAACAAGCGAGATAACTTGGAAAATCAGTCTTGACACCATAACCTCCCCCATCCCTGTTTTTGCTTCGCTTACCCCCTCTCCCTCCTTCCCCCTTCCCCCCTCCCCCGTCCCTTGCCCATTTCCCATCACGTCGCTAACTTCAGAGGGAGACAGAGAGACAGGGAGAGACAGAGAGACAGGGAGAGACAGAGAGACAGAGAGAGACAGGGATAGACAGAGAAAGACATTGCAGCAGACATGCAAATAGCTATCGAGGCGTCGTTGGTCGTAAGGGTGAAGAGGGAGGTGTGTGTGTGTGTGTGTGTGTGTGTGTGTGTGTGTGTGTGTGTGTGTGTGTGTGTGTGTGTGTGTGTGTGTTGTGTTTGTTGTGTTGTGTGTGTGTGTGTGTGTGTGTGTGTGTGTGTTGTTTTTGTGTTTTGTGTGTGTTGTGTGTTGTTTGTGTGTTGTTGTGTGTGTGTGTTGCATGTGTGTGTATTTTGTGTTGTTTGTTTGTTTGTGTGTGTGTGTGTGTGTGTGTGTGTGTTGTGTTGTGTGTGTGTATGTTGTGTGTGTGTGTGTGTGTGTGTGTGTGTGTGTTTGTGTGTGTGTGTTCGTTCGTTGCTTGATTTAACATCTTTTCACTATAAGTGATATTAGTGTGTGTGTGTGTGTGTGTGTGTGTGTGTGTGTGTGTGTGTGTGTGTGTGTGTGTGTGTGTGTGTGTGTGTGTGTGTGTTGTGTGTGTGTGTTTTGTGTGTGGGGTGTGTGTGTGTTGTGTTTGTGTGTTGTGTTGTGCTGTGTGTGTGTGTGTTGTGTTGCGTGTGTTGTGTGTGTGTGTGTGTGTTGTGTTGTGTGTGTGTGTGTGTGTGTGTGGTGTGTGTGTGTGTGTGTGTGTGTGGTGGTGTGTGGTGTGTGTGTGTGTGTGTGTGTGTGTGTGTGTGTGTGTGTGTGTGTGTGTGTTGTGTGTGTGTTGTGTGTGTTATGTGTTGTTGTGTGTGTTGTGTGTGTGTGTGTGTGTATTGTTGTGTGTGTTGTGTTGTGTGTGTGTGTGTGTGTGTGTGTGTGTGTGTGTGTGTGTGTGTGTGTGTGTGTTGTGTGATTGTATTTGTGTTGTGTGTGTGTGTGTGAGGTGTGTGTGTGTGTGTGTGTTGTGTGCATGTGTGTGTATGCGTACGTGCGTGAGTGTGTGTGTGTTCACATGCGCGAGTGTTTGTGTTGTGTACATGAAGCAAGCGCGTGTATGTTCCAGTACATAATTGTATGCGCGTGTGTATGTATGTATTTGTGTGCACGCGTATGATTATGACTTTGCGTTCGTGTTTGTACATATGCTGTGTGTGTGCATGCATGCACGTGTATGTGCGCGTGCGTGTGTTGCGCGTGCGACAAATTTTAGCTACTATTCGGGGTGGTTTGGTGGTGGTAGGAATCAAGTACCCGGTATGCGTGTGGAGGAAGCGGTGAAGGAGAAGGGGGTAATTAAGAACGGGGTTTTGTAGATGAAAGATTAGATGGATAGTGCGTTAAAAAATAAAGACGAATGAGGAGGAGAAGAAGACAGATAGTGGGAGAAAGAGAGAGAGACAGAGAGAGAGAGAGAGAGAGAGAAGGGAGACAGAGGCAGAGAAAGAGAGAGAGAGAAAGAGAGAGAGAAAGAGAGAGAGAGACAGAGAGAGAAACAGATAGAAAGACAGAGAGAGAGAGAGAGAGAGAGAGAGAGAAGAGAGAGAGAGAAACAGAGAGAGACAGAGAGACAGACAGACAGAGAGAGAAAAGACATAGAGAAGACAGAGACAGACAGACAGACAGACACACACACACACACAACAACAAAGAGAGAGAGAGAGAGGAGAGAAGACAGAAGACAGAAGACAGAAAACAGAACAGAGAGAGAGAGAGAGAGAGAGAAGAGAGAGAGACAGACAGACAGGACAGAAGACAGACAGAGAGAGAAAGAGAACTACGAAGAAAAAGTCTCTCTATGTCTCGTTCTCTCTCTCTTTCTTTACTTGTCTCTCGTTCTCTCTCTGTGTCTCATTGTCTCTGTCTGTTTGTCTGTCTGTCTCTCCCTTTCTTGTTTGTCTCTCGCTCTCTCTCTCTCCCTTCTTCCCCCCTCTGTCTGTCTTTCTATCTGTTTCTCTCTGTCTGTCTGTCTGTCTCTGTGCTGTGCTCTGTTCAGTATTCAAGAACACGGGCACGCACATTCGTGCCTTTGGATATTTTGCCTTTCTGTATGTTTCTCTTCTTTTTCTTTTTAACCTTTTAGTTTTGTCTGTCTTTGTGTTAGACTTGGATATGACAACAACAACAACAAAAAAAGGGTGGGGGGGGGGGTGGGGAGTGGGGGGTGGGAGGTTAATCTTGTTTATCGGTTAACACCTTGCGCGAATAACGATTTCCATTTGCCTCTCTCTCTCTCTCTCTCTCTGTCATCCCCTCCCGCGCGTGTGGCGTGTGGTGGTGGTCTTTGATTTAATGTCTATTCACTAAAGTGATTTTAGACAAAAAAAAACAAACAAAAAAAAAACACACACTTGGAAATGGTTAATTTTCAGGAAAAAGAAATGAACAAGAAAAACAAGACAAGAAAGAAAAATTCACAAATGACGTTATCATAATTAACGATTGAAACAGTAAAATTAGCTAACCATAACACTGAACATGAGAAGTAATGGCGCGTTAAAGATAATTCGCTATAGGACTTTTTGACAGGCTAACAAAAAATTCATATGTTAAGGATGGTGAGGCAAATATGTCAGAAACTGACTTCGTTGATAACGTAGGTATATGTCGTTTTACTCGAACGCATGAAAGAATATGACTATGTGTAATCTTTTTTCCACACAGGCACACCACATTCCTGGTGTATTTTGTTTTGAAAGCATCAAGTTTCCACCTATACATAAGGGATTGTATACTTCTATTGGCAGGGAACCTCTTAGGTGTTTTGCTAATTTCAAAATTCATGTAACATTTTTCATACTTTTTCTGTTTATCTTGAAACTGCTTCCATACGTAGGCGTCCACTAAGGTATAACACTCATGCAATGAGAGGGAAAGTTGTATATGTTTTCAATCTGGTGAGCTCTTTGCCCCCCGTTTGGCAGCCCTATCAACCATATCATTGTAATGAAAAGAACTATGAGATGGTATCCAGCAGAAAGTAATATCAATGCCTCTTAAGGATAAACTATTAATCAAGTGAGTAATTTTCAATATCATTTCAGATCTTGTTTGTAATTTTGATAATTCAAGAGCTTGAAGTACAGATTTTGAATCAACGCAAAAAAGTATCTGGGGAATTGTCTTAGGAAGATTTATCATATAATTCAAAGCCATTAAGATTGCAAAGAGTTCTGCAGTAAAGACAGATTTATTAAGTCCTATATAGAAAGATTTCTCAATTTTGAGAGCAGGTATTAAAAACGCTGAGCCTGCTTGTCTTTCAATTATTGAACCATCAGTGTAAACTTTCAAGTGATCGGAATAAAAGTCTTCTATATGACATTTAACGTGACTTGCCAGTAAGTTGATATTATCTTCTTTTTTTAAGTCAGTGTGGTGTATGTCAAATCGTGCTCTTTGGAGTTCCCAACTGGGTACTGGTGAAAACGAAGGTCTTAAAGTTACAGGACCTGTGTCTAAATCAATTCCAGAGCCTTTCATAACTTCAGCTGTAAATGTTGCAAGCGTGACCTGTGAGGATATTGATTTAGCTCTTTTTGGAAAGTCGGTATCTGATCTTATTTTTGTCTCTGTTTTGATGCTATTTTCTATGGTAGTGTTTCTTAACAAAAATTTAGTAGAGGCGACTTTCCTTTGTTCATCAAGTGGCAACAATTTGATTGCATTGTATGTGCGATGGCAACAGGCATGCATTGGAAGACCCAGCGCAAGTTTGAAACCTTTACAATCTATGCTCTGCAGTTTTGTGAGTAAGTGTTTTGGTGCACTGAAGAATATTTCTTGGGCATAGGTTAATTTAGATCTAATAAGCGATTTACAGTGATGAACAAGTGTTGATGCATCTTGTCCCCATATCTGTTTGCGAACTATTTTCAAGAAATTTAAACTTTTTTGAGCTTTTGTTAATAAGTATTCAATATGCTGATTCCAAGATAATTTGGCTGTAAGGAAAACCCCTAAGAATTTAATTGACTCATTATACTGAAGAAGAGTATCTCCCAGTTTGAACGTGGGAACATTTGCTGAGTTAGCTCCACTGTTAAACAAAACTATCTTTGTTTTTTCCACGGATAGATGCAGTCCATTTTCTACCATATATCGTGCTATTTTATCGAGTTCTAATTGATAACATTTACGCGTATAATTAAGACAGCGCAAAGAAGTTTTTCTTTTCATATTGACCTGCATCCACATGCATAAATCATCAGCATATTGAGCTAAAGTTACATGTTTAGAAATTTTACTGGGTAAGTCATGCAATAATATCATGAACAGAAGGGGAGCAATAACGGATCCCTGAGGGATACCCATTTGAAGAAATCGTTTTGAAGAATACACATTTTCGATCCTCGTTTGAATTACACGGTCTTCTAAGAAGCATTGGACATAATCAAAAATGTGATCTGTTAGCCCAATACTTTTCAATTTGAGTAATAATCGGGAGTGCCATACCTGGTCGTATGCTTTAGTTATATCACTCTATAAAACACCACTATAAAACACCACTTCTATGCTGATGAAACCCAACTTCAAGACAGTGACTCACCTGATAATATACAGCGCCTGTTGACTCGCACCACTGAGTGTTACTCGGACATTAAGAACTGGATGACACACAATAAACTTCAGCTTAATGACGACAAGACAGAAGCTATCCTCACTGGCACCCGTCAGAAACTTTCTCAGCTGCCTCCTCTTTCTCTCCCATTATGTAACACATCAGTCCCAATTTCTGATTCAGCTAAAAACTTTGGTGTCTGCATTGACTCTACCCTCTCCATGAACAACTTTGTTTCTCAAACTGCCAGATCTTGCTACTATCATCTCCATCGTATAAGCCTGATCAGGAAGTATCTCTCTGTCGAAACAACTGCAAAACTCGTTCTCTCCTTCATAATGTCTCGCATTGACTATTGCAATTCACTCCTGTCTGGTCTTCCTGCCTCCACCATTCACATCCTACAGCGCATTCAAAACAATGCTGTACGCCTTGTACTCAAAAAGAAAAAAGCTGACCACATATCTCCTCTCCTGGCACAACTTCACTGGCTCCCTGTATCAAATCGCATACAATACAAACTAGACACCATGTGCTACAAAAGCCTCAATAACGCAGCCCCCGATTACCTGTCAAGCCTACTTGAGATCTATGTTCCCTCACGTACCCTCCGCTCTGCCTCCGATCCTCTGACTTTTCGCTTTCCACGCACTAAGCTCAATACCTATGGTCCACGAGCCTTCTCTGTTTCTGGTCCACTCTCCTGGAACAAACTTCCTCTCTCAGTCCGTCAGCAACCTACTTTTGTCTCCTTCAAGTCCGCTCTCAAAACCCACCTTTTCTCCTCTGCAAAAAATCCTAACCTCATTCAACCCCCTCCCCCCTCTGCAGCCTGTCTCCGCTCGGAGGGGAATCACATGGTTATAATATATAATTGTATATGCTATGCTCTCTATAATTTTCCATTGCTTTTATTCTTGCTTTTATTGCTTTTATTGCTTTTATTCTTTCTCCCCATTTATAGCCATGCGTGTGTGTGTGTGTGTGTGGTGTGTGTGTGTGTGTGTGTGTGTGTGCGTGTGTGTGCGTGCGTGCGTGCGTGCGTGCGTGCGTGTGTGTCTGCTTCAGCGCTTAGATTTGATTTTATCAAGATTTTGCGCTATATAAATATTGTAATTATTATTATTATTAATTATTATATCAAAAAATGTAGCTAAAACACATTGGCGTCTGGCAAATTGTTGTTTGATATTAGTGGTTAGCTTTGTTAGGAGTTCCACTGGTGACCTGCCTTTTCTAAACCCTGCCTGATTCACTGGTAATATGTTGTTCTTTTCACAGTAGTACATCAATCTCTTTAGAATTATTTTCTCCATAAGTTTACATACGTGCGATGTTAATGCAATTGGCCTATAGTTTTTCAAGTCAATATTGCATTTACCTGCTTTTAGTACAGGAACCACTATTGATTGTTTCAAATAGTCGGGCAGTTTGCCGCTATTCCAGCATTTTTTAAACATATTATGTAGCAAGATTAAAAAATTTTCTGGTAAATTTTTCAACATCTCATTGGAAATTGCATCAAATCCTACTGATGTCTTTTTATTTGGAATTGATTTAATGGCATCTTTTAATTCTTGGAGCGTGATTGGTGCATTTACGTAGTGCGTATTATCTGGGGCAGGATCCTTGTATGCGTCGGTCTTTTCTTCCTGTACCCTATAATTTCTACTAGAGGCAGGAAGTCCTTCTACTTGACAGACTTCAGCAAATATGTCTGCAAAAGCTTCTGCTTTCTCCTGTTAGCTTGGTAAAGGTTGTTTTCTACCTTTATTGGAATTGATGGGTACTTGATCCCATTTTTCATTGTTTTCAGTTTTTCCCAAATCTTTTGCATATCTTTATGGTCACTTACTTCATATGTACAAAAAGATGTCCAATATTGTTCTTTAGCTTGTTCTATGACTCTGTTACAGTTTATGTTCGCACTTTTCATTGCCGTATGATTTTCAGGTGACCTATTAGCTATATATTGTTTGTATTTTTCTTTCTTTTCGTTGACTGCCTTTTCACAATCTTTATTCCACCAGACTCTTCCATGATGTTTTCCTGTTTTTGATGCTTTAAGTTCTGGAATTGAAATTTTTGCAGCCCTTAAGAGTGACTTACAGAAATCTGCGTACATATCGTTTAAGGTCTTTGTTTCAGATAGATCTGTTCTTGTATTTCGTAGGAAAGCTTTAAAACTGGCCCAATCTGCGTATTTATAGTTAAACTTGGGTGAACTATCTTATGGTATTGCATCAAACTCAGTGAAAAGGTTAAGGGTAAGAAGTATGGGGATGTGATCTGATCCCAACAAGTCATCCTCTGTTTGCCATGTGGCATTTGGTGCTAGCGATGGTGAGATTAAGGTAAGGTCGATAGCTGTGGGTCTGTGGGTTGGTATATCAGGGACACGGGTCACGCGTCCATTGTTTAGTAAGTATAAATTGGAATCTATAATATTTTCAATCAACCTGTTGCTAGTTATGTTTTTACAATTCTTGTCCCAAAATGGGGCATGTGCATTAAAATCACCACCAACTATCCACTTGTCACGTTGGTCATGAAAATGTTTCAGCCACTCAGTATTCACAGAATCGGGACCTCTTGGTAGATAAACAAAGGCCAAATTCAGAACTAATGATGATGAACATTTTATGATTGCACATGAAGAAATAGATGAGGACGATTTTGGTACTGGCGATGATCTTTCGCAGTAGTTCAGTCCTTCACGAACATATATAGCTGTTTGTATTCGGCCACCGTCATTGATAGAGTCATATACTGGTGGATAATAAAACCCCGATATTTTAGGTATATTGGTTTTGGTGGTATTCAACGATTGTAGAAGCAAGACTTGAGTGTTTCTAGAAGATAGATAATTACTCAAATAGGAAATGTTTCTAACAATGGAACGTGCGTTCCACTGAACAATGTTGATGTCACTAACTACACACTTTTTCATGATGAACGGTTGAATAAGCTTGGAGTGATATCCTACATTTAGACAATTAGATAATCAATAACTGTAACGTTGAAGTAAAATTTATCATAAGTAAGCAAACAAGTATCTAAGTAAAACAATATATTTGAGTAACTGAACAGAGAGGAACTGAATATGGGCTGAATCTAAAATGACCGGGGAGGGAAGAAAAACTGAGGGTGAAAGTCGGTTCTTGATTGATGGCGTTGATGGGTTGATCTTCTCCTCGGTTTTTCCCAGAAAAGCTGATGGACATGCCTCCCTATGTTTCTGGCCAGAATGCTCGCCCCTCTGGAGGTGGGATGTACGTCGTCCTGGCTGACTTGGGTGAAGCTGCGTGTTTGCAGATTATCGTGGCTGATGTAGTTGACATTTGCTGCGTTGAGGAGTTTCTCTTTGGTCAGGACATTAAGGAGCTCCCTTTTCACGTTTAGGTGCTTGTTCCTCACGGGAGCGACCTGACTTAACACTACCTTGGCTTTTGGAAAGTGGGTGTTAATTGATTTTACACAGACGTCTAGATTGGTAGTACATTCTTTTGGCTCTCTTGTTTTTAGATCAGTTATACCGACGTGTAAAAGAACGCAGTCAGGTTCAGGTGTCAGCTCTTTTTTAGATTTTTCAATAGCTCGCTTACAGTCCTCGATGTTACGTATCTTTCTCGTCGCCACCTGGAAACCGTAGGACGATCCTATTATAAATCTCTGTCCCTCCATTTTATTCAAGACGGAGTCATGAATAATGAGGACACGTGGGAGATCACTGGACTTAGATCTGGGACGAGTTGATACAGCAGATTTGACGTCACGTTTTGGTTTGGTAAAGACGTCATGCTTTCGCTTGATGGTAGTTCTCCGTCCAAGATCAACGTTTGCCTGATCTTCTAC
>JAPXFY010000028.1:43178580-43221080 GCA_030674185.1 Monoplex corrugatus
CCCCCACCCCCACCCCCGGTCAAGACTTTGCCAGTTGCCAGTCATAGGGTTTTTAACTAAGTCAAGTAAAACCTTGCCAGCACATAGGGTTTTGCACTAAGTCAAACAAGACCTTGCCAATGCACTATAGCACTGGTTTTGCACTAAGTCAAACAAACTGCAGCCATGGGTTTTGCACTAAGCAACAAACCTTGCCATAGGGTTTTGCACTAAGTCAAACAAGACCTTGCCACACATAGTTTGCCTGAGTCAGACTTGCTGCACAAAGGGTTCCTTGCACTGGCTCAAGACCTTGCCAGCATATAGGGTTTTGCACTGAGTCACAGACTTGCAGCAATAGGTTTTGCCTGAGTAAAGCAAACCTTGCACATATGTTGCACTGACGAGACTTTGCACACAAAGGGTCTGCACTGCTCAAGACTTGCACACAGGTTATGCATGGAAGTGAGTTTGCCGAGAACTGTACAGATTGTGAGATGTATGAATGTCCAAAGTATTGATCCCTCTTGAACAAAACTCCAAACTCTCATTCTTGCCACTACATTTTAAATCTTGTTAATGAGATGGACTATCGATTGGCAAGTTAGGGGTTTGAATCCCCATCAGTCCCTTCAAAAATCATTGTGGGATTTTGTTGTTGTTGCTCTAACCAACTCCTACTCAGAGTTAAGCGTGCTACTGGCTCATTGGGACTGGCACCACAGAGTCGAGTCTTACCCACTTCACAGATGCGTCATAGAGAATGTTGCTAAAATCTCCTGACCAACGCCATGGGTGTCTTATCACTCAGGCCTGGTTGACACCACGATATGTTATTATAATAAATGAAGTGTAAAATACATCCCTGTCACACAGTCTGAATCCTAGATGGAACTCCACAGCATCAGAGTTATCATCCTCATCGTTATCAATATTATCTCACAGTGAAAACTGTGCTAGTTTCTGACATAGAAAATGGGACAAAACAAAACAAAAACAAAAACACCCCACCAAAACAAACAAACAAAAATAAACAAACAAATAAATAAAAAGATGAGCGCAAAGGAAGCTTCTCTAAGTACAATGATTCTAAAAAAAAATTAACAAATAAAAAGAAACGAAAAAGTTATCCGAGGAAGACCGAAGTGGCTGAAACATTTACAAAGTAAAGAGAATATGTTAGTTATGTTCTTTCTATGTATACCATATATATGTGTATATAAACTCTGGTGATTTGAACTCCATCAATCAAATACTATAGAGAGTCTGGCACCCACTACAGACGGAATGCGGAGCAGGACCTACACAGCTGCCTTACATGCCACCAGCGTAAGCTTTAAGAACAAACACCCTTTCATTTCAACATTTTGTCCGAACTGGACTTTCTTAGTAGATGAATTAATACAAGCGATGGCAAAAATACATAAAAAAGGAGTAATAAATTCTTTAAAAAAATTGTTTCCATTTATTCCTTTATTTCATCTATTTATGTCTTTGTTACAATAATACTGCCATGTAAAATCCAGACTGCTCTCCATGAGTACAGCGAGTCACCGTCCATTTTTATCTTTGTTTTCAGTATACGCGTATTTCTGTTTACCTTTAGGTAGCCTACTTAGAAGTGGACTTTTCAGCAGAATTTTGCCAGGGACAACCCCTCAATCCCTTCATTGCTGTGAGATCTTTTACGTGTGCTTGAGTTTGTGCTGCAAGCAGGGACCTTGGTTTATCATTTCACCTAAAAGACTAACACCTAGATCACCAATTAGAGCTAATCATAGACCGGAGACTCAAAATTTCGGGAGATCTCAGTTGACCCAACGTTGACCCTATCAAGCAATTTTTAGCTACAGCCATCATTGGCTGGCTGTGTCCTTAACCCTTTGACTCTCGCACGTATCCATACACTGTAAAAACTTAAACCATTTGACTCCCTCACCCTATCCACCAACTTCCTGCAGAAAGCTGGTGGACAGGGTGAGGGAATCAAAGGGTTAAGTTTTTGCTTTGCTAGCATGGTTGACGAAGCAGGATGCTGGTGGGCATGGCACAGGAGTCCAAGGGTTAAGTCATGTATTCCCATACAGTGCCAAATTTATATTATTCATTAGTATTATCTGTATTTACTTTCTTATTTTCAATCACACTTGTTTGTTTGGGTTTGGTTTTCTTGTTTTTTGAGGGGGTGGGGTTGTTCTTGTTGCCATTTTTTTTTTCTGCATGTCCTTGACCTTGTCCCCACACCGAACATTTCAACCCTCTGTCACACCGTCTCTAAACCTACCATGACCGAGGTCAACATGACAAAACATTCAAAAATTAATCTCTTTTACTCATGGATTGAATACAAATCACGTACCTCTACTGACAAAACTTGCATAATCTGATATTCATGGACACACGGTGATAAAATCAGTGAGTTGATTAGTAATTGTATGCACGCTTCACATGAAACTGGGGAAGTCAAAAAATAATTTCTTACACATACACATAAAAATGGAATGAAAATATTGACAAACTGAAACTGGTCATTACCATAGCCTAATATGATAGCCACTAGGTAAGGTCCACTCATTACAAAAGTGCAAGAAGAAAATATGCGCATGCGTGCGCGCACAACACACACACACACCACACATGCACACCACACACACATGAGATCATAAAACTGTAAGCTCCAAGCCATGATACACATTTGTAGGCCTACATAATTGCCAAGCTGTTTAGTTCTGATTCTTCGTTAACTCTTTCATCACGTATTTAACCTGACAGTAATACTGACTGTACCAAAAGACAAATTATCCCAAGTATCTGTAGCTCCAGTATAAATCTCTATGTGTGCTATCCATTCACAACTGCCAAATCCATACAGGGGAAGGTGGTGGTGGGATGAATGAAGGGGGGGGGGGGGTGAGAATGGAGAAAGGGAGAAGTGGTTGGAGGTTTACAATGGGTAGGGAGATGGAAAAAGCGGAGGGGCATCCAGGAGTCATGACGCCTATGGAACCCAGCTCTCTTAGACTCTTAAGTTAGTGTTAGAAAAGTTATGGGTCGAAACATTTGCTTGACAGAAGTTTTTCCTCTGAGGACCTTCTGCTCTCCCACAAAGGTGTTTTTATTATTCCTCTCTCTCTCTCTCTCTCTATATATATATATATATATATAGTTGTGTAGTGTGTGTGTGTGTGTGTGTGTGTGTGGTTGTGTGGTGTGTACATGTATGCATAATGTAAGATACATATGTATGTAATGTTTACTGATTTTAGTGGGCATAGTTTGGTGAGGGAATATCATGGGAGGGGAAGGAAGGGGGAGGTGGGAGGGGGAGAACGTAAGCAAGCATGATGCAAGCGTGAAAGGATTGAACCTGATACAGAGTAGGCTACCTGATACATCTATCTCAATCACCTATTACACAATTTACAACAAACTAAACATTACACATCAAAAGCCCTACCATACACGTACATGTGTGTGCTGCGTAGACAAAGGAGTTGCTAGCGTAACAACTGAGTGCTACACTGTAAAAGTTGTTAAAAATCATCCGCTGACCAGTCCTATAACCACCATGATGGAGAAAAATTCAGTTACCTTTGGAATGTCCTGTGCATAAGTGCACTGCGTAACATTTAACACTGAAAAAAAAAAAGCACACTTAATAGGCTACCAGGCTGTACATATCCAGTTTGAGTTAGTTCAAGAGGGTTTCAACATGCCTGGACAGTGGAACATACACTCCACCCAAATCTACCAGCGATAAATGGCAACCTCTGTAAAGCCATGGCAGGACTATGTAAAACGCCATGTGCCCCAGATGTCTGCTTCATGTCTAACCCTTTGTAACAGCAGGCATCACATCTCTCCACGTTTTCTCAAATAGTTCGACACAGAAGCAACAACAAAACTTCATATTTGGTAGAATGGTAGCTATATTACATCCTAATGCTTCGTAAAAAAAAAGTGGCATTAATGGAAAATGTTACGGCAAATCAGGGCAGATTTGAACTATGATGGGTGGAGCTAGTCTTTGGAACGCATGCGTCCCGAATGGCACTACGACCTAAAATATAAATTTTAGGTGCTGTGACACTTTCCTGTGGCCGCAGTAGGGCTGCAAGCTTATCACTATCAGTTTCAGCTTGACCATACTATAACTGTGCGGCCTACCCATGTCATCATCATCGCTATGTGCCCTGCGGCACGGCGTTGGCGATTATGGCCTCCATATGTTAATCTATCCCTACATCTTCCACCCTCTCTGTCCTCAGCCACCCTGCAAGTCCGTCCAGTATTTTCTCCCTGGGTCTACCTGGTGTTCTCTTTCCTTCAGCTTTCCTGTTGTGATCAGGTGCTCTAATTTCCCTTTCCTCATAAAATGGCCATAAATGTTGCCTCACATCTCGACTGCCTCAATCTTGTTCTGGCTTTGAGTGCTGACTGTCCACGTCTCACAACCATATAACATTATCAGTTCTATGTAACATTCAAGACCTACCCATGTGCATGTGTGAATACGTGTGGAACCCTTATAGTGCCCCATTCTGCAAACAACACAAGCACAGCACACACACGGGGACGAAAATCTGTGAACTAGATCTAGCCCTTCTCACCTCGCCGGATCCGATGCCGTGCCTGTTAAGCTTGTGCAAAACCCTATGTACTGGCAAGATGTAGATCAAACAAATAAACAACAACAACAAAAATCCAATCTGACCTACCAGAGGACTGAACCAACAACCCCAGAACTGAGCTCATGGGCCACTTCAAAATGAACGAACAAACAAACAAAAAGTGACGTGCCCTTGAGCTGAATCCACAATCCCCATTTTACAAGCATGACGTTCTAACGTTTGATCAAACATACCATACAAAATTTTTTCTGAAAAGCCTGCCTGAAAGTTAAGCCCACATCTACTGTGTTACGAGCACGGCAGATCACAGCTTCCAATGATTTCAGTCGTAACATCATAATGATATCACACAACATTCTACCCTCACCCACAGGTAATACTACTGCATCACTGAAAATCAGATTATTGTTCTTATTGTTATTGTTGTTTCAAGCCCAGCCGACTGCGTAGAGCCATTTCTGGGCTATAACAGCTTCAAAACATACACAATACTTCAACAGGAAAAAAGGAAAAAATTAAGTACACATATCAGTGCATTCGCGCACATAATCTAAGGACATGCCCCTGGCGTTAACCACCTCCATCCAATTTATCACACAGGGGATTTAAAAAACACACTGGAATACAAAATTAAGCATGCCTAAGGACACCAAACATACATAAAAACGAGCATAAATTACCTAAAATTGCTTCCGAATATCTCACCTCCCTAGAGCCAAAAATGCACTTAATACATACAGCCCACCCAGCTCTCAATCCCAAGAAAAATATATAAGACTTTATTGAACAAATACAAGTGAATGGCATCAATCCTAAGAAAAATAATGTAAGACTTTATTGAACAAATACAAGTGAATGGACCAGCAAGGCAGAAAAATGATTGGAAGAAATGACAGAAAGCAAAGGAACAAGGCAGAAACAAAGGGAGTGACAGAAAAGAGGAAATTTCTAGCACAGAATGTCCAGAAGGTGGGGATATTATTTATACTGAAAGAGCCCCCGGCATCCCCACGGGGAATGAAAATGAAACACTCACAATGACAACCACCAAACTATATGACATGAATTATTGTAAACCTGCCCGACTTCTATAGAATGGTATTCCGGATGAAAACGACGCCTTTTACAAATGATGACAACTATGCCCTGTTCACATGACTTGCCATCAGACATTTCTGTTGATATAAATCCATCAGCTCATATCTCTCATCAAATAATCTATGAATTATATGGCCGAACGTTTACAAAATAAATACGCTTTATCTTTATTAAAATCTTTTGTTTTATTTTTACATATCAACCGATGTTTTCTTGCAAGTATGTATCATGTCATATGGCCGGCACTGTGCAGAATCATGTTGCTGCACAGTCTGCATATTCTGCCTTCATAAGTAATATTAACCCTTTGACTCCTGCACCCTATCCACCAATTGCAAGAACTTAACCCTTTGATTCCCTCTTCCTATCCACCAGCTTCCTACAGGAAGCTTTAGGATAGGGTGAGGGAATCAAAGGGTTGAGTTTTTGCCTTGCAGGATACTGATGAATGGGGTGTGGAAGTCAAAGGGTTATAGATATAATCATGCATATGACTAATCATGCTGATGCCATTCCACCGAGTCACAGGTCTATTCGTTTGGACCAGTCACCAGCACAATGTTATTGGCTACAAGACTGAGTAAGGCCCCAACTTTGTCCCTCATGTATTCTGTCATCCACAAATTGCCCAACGCCTTCTCAGCAGCCCAGTCAGAGTCCACAGGATGGTCCAGGAACAGTCCAAATATCAGCATGGCCTCCTTGAAGGGTGCGTTGTCCCCATCACAGTAGCCGTGCAGCAGCAGAGCAGCTTCAGGGAGCAGACTTTCCAAATGGTTGACGATGACAGCAACGTGCTCGTTGTCCAATCTGTCCTTCAGCCATTCGTCCAGAAACAGCTTCTGTTCATCCACGTCCTGACCGCCTGATGAGCTGGTTAAATTCAGCAACATCCCGTCAGCGTACGACGAAGACTTCAGCCTGATGCTTTCAAACTCCTGCCGAACGGCTTCAGCGATACGTGACGCGTAAATGGCATGTTTTTTCTCTCCTACTATCAGCAGAACGGCTGGATAGGTGGCTACTTCTGGATCAAATACGTGTCTTGTACACGCTTTGATTACTTTCCAAAACCGTACGTTTTGGTTTGGGAATTGTTCTTTCAAACCATCCACACGTTCACAGAACATTTCAAAATCACTGGTATCTGTGTTTGTCAATGGCTGAGCGTCTTCAGTGCTGCTCCTGTTCATGATCATGAACATGATCAAGATAACAATGGCCGATACAGCAAGAAAAAGTATCAAATACTCTGTTAGAATGTCTAACACAGACTGTTCTTCAGCTTTTTTCTTCACTAGTCTTGACGGCCGGGGTGAAGATTTGCCTTGCCCTTTGTTGGGGAACGCTCTTTCTGGTCGCAAATGCAGTGAACGGTCGTGCTTATGAATTTCTCGTCTTCTCGACACAGGACTCCCAGTGCCGCCTATTGAAGAAAGATCAGGATACAGCTTTTCCGAATCAGTTCTGGGTGAAGGAGAAGCTTCATTGTGGTAGCTGAAGGAATCACTGACTGTGGTTGACAAACCTGAAGAGTCGCGTCCAGAGGAGTTAAAGCGACTGTCATCTGAAGGAGCTCTGTAGCCGCTGCTACGATTTTGCCTTGCTAATTTTGATCCCACCTCTTCCTCATCCGAGTCACTTCAATTCTTCCTCCTCATCTCTCATTGTCGGGTTCCTTGTAGTTGGGGGACAGGTTCTGTTTGCGCAAGTTGTACGGACGTGGCATGCTGAAAATAAAAAGTATGACTGCGCTCAGTAGTATTCAAAAGTATCATTTTAAGCTTGAGTGTTAATAATACTGTAAGTATGGATGTATTTGCACATAAAAACTTCAATGCATTCTGAAATAAAGACAAATAAGTTCTATGTTTACTCCTTTCTGATCCCTACTTGTTTACTAACATGAAGAGGTTTGTCACTGTGTGATTGTGTGTGTGTGTGTGTGTGTGTGTGTGTGTGTGTGTGTGTGTGTGTGTGTGTGTGTGTGTGTGTGTGTGTGTGGTGTGTGTGTGTGGTGTGTGTGGTGTGTGTGTGTGTGTGTGTGTGTGTGTATGCGTGTGTGCATGCATGCACCTATTCTGAAAGAAAAAAAAAGAAAATCAATGAGAAAACTAATGTACCATTATATACGGACAATTCCATAAAGGCTCCATCCAGATCTACCAACGATGATCTGGCAAACTACTTGAGCCTGCATAAAATCTTTTACACTGGAAAAGTCTTGAAACGGAAGTGGGCAGACAGGGGTGAGAGAACTATAAAGGCTTAGCTGACACCACAAGAATGACTGGTAGATTGGTCACAAACAGACCAGTTTTTATACTGCCAGGTCAAAAGGAACATGAGATCCATGCCTCAACCAAGAACCAGACAGCGTGCATAACGAAAATCCTGTTGGTTGCCGAAGGGTCACACTTGACACTCCTTCTGTCACCAGCAAGGCACACTCACAAAGTTGGGCTTTGTCATGACCACAAAAACAACCTGTTTCCACATGTCCACAGATGAGAGAGCTCATGGAGTTCATATTGCGTATAGTCTGGCTGACCACTGAACCTATAGTATATCAGGGCTAATACCACCTTAAAAACACCACCATTAAGCCATATCAGGGCTAATACCATCTTAAAAACACCACCATTAAGCGATATCAGAGCTAATACCATTTTAAAAACACCACCAGTAAGCCATATCAGAGCTAATACCACCTTAAAAACACCACCATTAAGCTATATCAGAGCTAATACCATCTTAAAAACACCACCATTAAGCTATATCAGAGCTAATACCACCTTAAAAACACCACCATCAAGCTATATCAGAGCTAATACCATCTTAAAAACACCACCATTAAGCTATATCAGAGCTAATACCACCTTAAAACACCACCATTAAACCATATCAGGGCTAACACCATCTTAAAAACACCACCATTAAGCGATATCAGAGCTAATACCACCTTAAAAACACCATTAAGCCATATCAGGGCTAACACCACCTTAAAAACACCACCATTAAGCGATATCAGAGCTAATACCACCTTAAAAACACCATTAAGCCATATCAGGGCTAACACCACCTTAAAACACCACCATTAAGCGATATCAGAGCTAATACTTTAAAAACACCACCATTAAGCTATATCAGGGCTAACACCACCTTAAAACACCACCATTAAGCCATATCAAGGCTAACACCACCTTAAACACCACCATTAAGCCATATCAGGACTAACACCACCTTAAAAACACCACCATTAAGTCATATCAGGGCTAACACCACCCTAACCCTTTGACTCCCACACCCTATCCACCATCTGCAAAAACTACCTCTTGATTCCCTTGCCCTATCCATCAGCTTCCTGTAGCATGATGGAGTGAAAAGGTTAAGTTTTTGCTTTGCTAGCATGGTTGACAATGCATGACGCTGGTGGACAGGGTGCAGGAGTCAAAGGGTTAAAAACAACACCATTAAGCCATATCAGGGCTAACACCACCTTAGAAAGAACACCATTAAGCCATATCAGGGCTAACACCACCTTAGAAAGAACACCATTAAGCCATATCAGGGCTAACACCACCTTAAAACACCATTAAGCCATATCAGGGCTAACACCACCTTAGAAAGAACACCATTAAGCCATATCAGGGCTAACACCACCTTAGAAAGAACACCATTAAGCCATATCAGGGCTAACACCACCTTAGAAAGAACACCATTAAGCCATATCAGGGCTAACACCACCTTAAAACACCATTAAGCCATATCAGGGCTAACACCACCTTAGAAAGAACACCATTAAGCCATATCAGGGCTAACACCACCTTAGAAAGAACACCATAAGCCATATCAGGGCTAACACCACCTTAGAAAGAACACCATTAAGCCATATCAGGGCTAACACCAACTTAGAACACCATTAAGCCATATCAGGGCTAACACCACCTTAGAAAGAACACCATTAAGCCATATCAGGGCCAACACCACCTTAAAACACCATTAAGCCATATCAGGGCTAACCCACCTTAGAAAGAACACCATTAAGCCATATCAGGGCTAACACCACCTTAGAAAGAACACCATTAAGCCATATCAGGGCTAACACCAACTTAGAAAGAACACCATTAAGCCATATCAGGGGTAACACCACCTTAAAACACCATTAAGCCATATCAGGGCTAACACCACCTTAAAACACCATTAAGCAATATCAGGGCTAAAACATTAAGCCATATCAGAGCTAACATCATCTTAAAAACCACCATCAAGCCATATCAAGGCTAATGTAACACCACCTTAAAAACACCATTAAGCAATATCAGGGCTAAAACCATTAAGCCATATCAGAGCTAACATCATCTTAAAAACCACCATCAAGCCATATCAAGGCTAATGTAACACCACCTTAAAAACACCACTAAGCTTACTTTATCAGGGCTAACACCATCTTAAAAACAACACCAAGTCTAAGTAAGGCAACAGTTAAAAACCAAGCACAATAATAGCCTTTCAAGTCTAAAAAGCTTTTAAAAATCTGTCCTGAATGTCTAATCATACAGATGAAATCTACTGATCTCTTGTAAAAAAAAAAAAACTAAAAAAAAAAAAAACTTGAAAATTACGTCTGAAGGAACATCTCTGACGAGGTTCTGTAAGGAGTTTGCTGTATAGTGCTTATATCTGATATAGTGCACATCCCAGCATTCAATACTGAATATGGTGTTTGATGTTGAATGGCCTGTCACACCGTATATATATAAAAGATGCTTCTTCATCTTTTTAAAAGGCATCAAGATGCATAGAATGTGTGACCCATGTGTAACCTGCATAACTGTGTCTTTCCTCAAGTTCCCAGGAACAGACGGGACGAACTGTTTAACTCTTTCACCGCCAAGTTTCCCCAGAAATGGCACTCCTCAGTGCCAAGTATATTTTGGGCAGCCAATTTTGCAGTGCAGTATATAAGTATATTTTGGGCAGACAATTTTGCAGTGCAGTATGCAATTTTTGGAAAGCTTATATCTCAAAGACTATTAAAGATTTTCACTTACTTTTTTTTTTTTTTGCTGTGTAAAGGGCAGATGTTGTTTTTATATATGAATGCTTGCTTATGTTTATGTGATTGAGTGATTATTCCACAGATAATCTTATTATAAAGAAAAACAATTTTTTTTCATACCCTTTATTAGTTGTACTACTGACCATATTTCGTGAGTTGTGCGCCAGATATCATTATAATACACGAGGAAAAAAAGCAGTGGAAAATCTACACACAAAGTCAGCTGTCTGCTTATTCTACTCGGAGTGGTAGACAATGCGTGTCGATTTGCAGCCATTTTGGAGAAAACACTTCGGAGAAAACGTGAAGTAACTTCCGACAGTTAACAAAGCCACACTTCGGCCTTACTGCTGAAAAACTAGGTCGCTGGGTAAGTTTGAAAATACCAGTCGCTTGCATTCACCAGTGGAACTGACTGAAGCTTTGTACCCGCGTGAAAAGTTATCGTTTAGCATGACCCCTCCAAGTCGCACAAATGCGACCAGGGCGGTCATCCGAAAGTCGCTTGATTGTGACCATGGCAGGAAAAGAGTTAAGGTCAGGGTGGATTTCGAAAAGTTTGCTGTCATGGCAACCATCTTTCAAGGAAACACTGTGGCAAAAAGGAAGAAAGGCAGACCTCCAATCTTATACATGAGAACATAACCTACATCAGTGGCCTAAATATTCAAGAAATTCTCCACAAAAGTCAAGACAGAGCGGCCTGGAGGGAGATGGTGGTGTCCAGGTGTGCAGCGGCCAACACCAAACCGGTGACGCTGACAGATGAGACAGGTGGGGTGTTGTCTGCCTGGTTGTTCTAATCCTCTTGCCAGGAATTTTTCACATGAATTGACACTTTGAGTATTAGACCCATCAAGGGATGAAGGATTTAAACATCTTTTCCATTGTGGCGTTCATGGTAAGGCAGTCAGCTAGCAAAACAGCCAAAGATTGTAGGAGAGACCTCTTGGCCTACTACTTCCAACTAAATCTGATACAGCTGGTCTCGGCCATTGCTCACAGAGGATGAGTCTGTTGGCCACATGAAAAATCCAGCATGCTCATCGACCAAGATTCAAACCTGGTCACCAGAATGGAAGGTGTGTACTCTACCACTAGACCACAGATGTTACTCTGATCCTTTGACTCCCTCACCCTATCCACTACCTTGCATTGTCAACAATGACAGCAAAGCAAACACTTAACCCTTTGACTTTCTGACCCTATCCACTAGCATCTTGCATCATCATCAACGACAAGAATGCAAAAACTTAACCCTTTTGACTCCCTCACCCTTTCCACTAGCATCCTGCATTGTCAACAATGACAGCAAAGCAAAAACTTAACCCTTTGACTCCTCACCTTATCCACTAGCATCCTGCACTGTCAACAATGACAGCAAAGCAAAAACTTAACCCTTTGACTCTTCACCTTATCCACTAGCATCCTGCATTGTCAACAATGACAGTAAAGCAAAAACTTAACCCTTTGACTCCTCACCTTATCCACTAGCATCCTGCATTGTCAAAAATGACAGCAAAGCAAAAACTTAACCCTTTGACTCCTCACCTTATCCACTAGCATCCTGCATTGTCAACAATGACAGCAAAGCAAAAACTTAACCCTTTGACTCCTCACCTTATCCACTAGCATCCTGTATTGTCAACAATGACAGCAAAGCAAAAACTTAACCCTTTGACTCCTCACCTTATCCACTAGCATCCTGCATTGTCAACAATGACAGCAAAGCAAAAACTTAACCCTTTGATCCCTCACCCTATTCACTGGCATCTTGCATTGTCATCAATGACAACAAAGCAAAAACTTAAGCCACTGACTACCTCAACCTATCCACCAGCTTCCTGAAGGAAGCTGGTGAATAATGTGAGGGAGTCAAAAGGTTAAGTTTTGGCAGCTGGTGGATATGGTGCAAGAGTCAAAGGGTTAAAGAAACTGCTGGGAGATCCCAATGGATTTCAAGCCCATTGCCTTTGCTACAACTTGCCAATCGATGAGGAAGGCAGTGGTTTGGGCTGGAGCCAAACGCAAGACCTAAATGAAAAAAAAAAAAAAAAAAAAAAGTTGTTTTTACTGATGTTTAAACTTAAAGCCCAGCCGACTGCATAAAACCATATCAGGGCTATAACCGCTTCAACAGGAAAAAAAAAAATTAAGTACACACATCATAATCCAAAGACATGCCCCCCAGCGTTGACCACTCCGTCCAATTTATAAATTGAGGCAGCAGAGATGTGGTTTTACCAGAGACTACTAAGTGTCAAATAGACAGATAGAAGAACCAAAGAAAGTGTCCTGGAAGAACTGGATACCACCAGAAAACTACTAGCAGATATCAACACGAGAAGACTGGAACGCATTGGTCATGTGTCATGTACTGATGTAGCAAGTACATGGACCTCATGCAGCCATTTTTCAAGGTATTTAAAAGAGGTATGGCAGCCATTTTTCAAGGTATTTAAAACAGGGTAAAAAAGAAGAAAAGCAGACCTCCAATCTCACAGTATCTAAATATTCAACAAGTTGTCCACAAAAGTCAAGACAGAGCCACTTGGCCGCGAGTAGCTGCGTCA
This sequence comes from Monoplex corrugatus, assembly GCA_030674185.1. Classification (NCBI taxonomy): domain Eukaryota; kingdom Metazoa; phylum Mollusca; class Gastropoda; order Littorinimorpha; family Ranellidae; genus Monoplex; species Monoplex corrugatus. Next base: position 43,191,924 of record JAPXFY010000028.1, read on the forward strand.
CAGAGTGCAGCGGCCAACACCGAACCCGGTGATACTGACAGGTGAGACTGGTAAGACATTGTTAAAAATGTAACTTTTTTAAACACTTGAAGCCTACAAAAATACCGGACTTCTACAACAGTAGAATTCTAATTTAACCCCTTCAGTACCATAGATGTGTGTGTGTGTATATATATATATATATACAGTGTTTCACATTTCCCTCGGACTCCGGACATTGACCGATTGAAATTTGAAATGACCGATTGTTTTGCTTCTGAGCGGACCGGCTGTCCGATTGATATGCTATCCGAGCGGACCCGTGTCCGATTATTACATGGAAGTCGCGGACACGCCAAGTGTGTTTTATCGAGCGCGTTGAACGGCAGCGCTGGCTGTGCGAGGCCCTTGTAGTCGCTGACACGCCCGCTGACACAGTGACAGTGGACAGCCTATCACAGTGTCAGCCATCGCCCAGCGCTCCGCGAGTGTGCTATTTTTAGCTTCGCACGTTATCGGGGACTTGTGTTGTTTAAGACTTAACAGATATTACTCAAAATTGCCAGAATGTGCCAAGTTTTCTCAGTCAGATCTTATTTTATAGCAAGATGCTACTTAGTTTTCGTTATTAAAATTCATTCACTGTTCAGTATCACTATGTTCAAATATGATTGTCAGATTGTGCCAAGTGTTGTTTTGGGTTGGTTTTTTTTTTTTACTGATTTTGAAGCAAGGTGCGACTTCAGTATTAACTTACAATAACTGTTTGTTGATTATTTCATTTGTATGTTGTTTAAGATGTAATTACTAAAAATTGGTAATTTTTGTTGCAAATGCTTTATGGTATATCAGAGTTGTGCATTACTGGACTTATTTTAAATAAACACTTGTTTTTTTGCGAAGAAATGGTGTCCTATTGTTTTTTCATAGCCAGGACACTGTGTCCTATTAATTTTCTATGTCCAGGACACTGTGTCCTATTGGGGGTTCAGAAAATGTGAATCATTGTGTATATATATATATATATATATATATATATATATATATATATATATATATATATATATATATATATATATATATATATATATATATGTTCACATAATGTGTACCACATTTGCCAACGACGCATGCACATGTACATTCATGCCACATCAGGAATATTCTCCTAACTCTATTTCTAAGCTGGGGAATCCCAACTTGCACAAATCAGAAAGCTTTGTCCATCTACATGAATTATGCATGAGGCCAACAGCCAGTCACACTTTGTTATGGTCACTGCATGTACTTTTTGTGAGTACCACCTTCACAAACTTTGATCTTGCTTTCAAAAATCGCTGACGACCAAGCTTTGACTGGGCTAAGCAAGCGCTGTGAGAAAAGCAGCGTGTCGCCAAAGATTTTTGGTTATTTCATCACAGCAAATGTTGGACAAGCTTTATATGATCTGTGACTTACCCAGACATTGAACTGACCAACTGCTAGTGTATCTGGTCGGCCATTAAGGAGGAGAATTGTGATGAGGGAGGAACACTGTTTATGTCAGGCAGCTTTTGGTAGTGAGCCAGGACATCAGTGTGGCATGCATGCAATGTTGTAGGCAGCAAATAACACAAGCAGTTAGCGCAACTAATAGGATAAACTTTGTGCTCACTGTTCTGTAATGTGTCAGCGTTTCTGTCTGATAACTTTGTGGAACTGAAAAGAAAGAGGTGGGCGTGGTGGTAATAGAATGAGTGTGTGTGTGTGTGTGTGTGTGTGTGTGTGTGTGTGTGTGTGTGTGTGTGTGTGGGTGTGTTCAATTCTTTATATGCATATAGAATGAGTTGACATATTTCCATTACTTTCATGTGTTTTTCTTGGGATACTTTGGTTTCTTATAGGCCTACTACTAATCTAGACCATATAATAAAGACTGATTGTGTAAAATATATAAATTTGTCAATTTTACGGGCAATTCTTCACTAACCAAACTGTCAAACAGACTTTAAACTATTGTGATTGGACAGTCAGTTCATTTTCCTTTCAGAAAAAAATAGGTTATGACCATGAGTATGACTACTTATTTTTTTGCAAATGTTTGTATACTAGAATTTTTCTGAATTATTTATTTATTACACTCATCATCATCAGGTGCCCTGCAGCATGGCGTTGGTGATCATGGACTTCCAACCATCTCTATCTCTCCTTGCCCCCAGCATCTCCCCCACCCTCTTCATCCCCAGCCACTCTGCAAATCCGTCCAGCATTCTCTCCCTGGGTCTACCTGGTGCTCTCCTTCCCTCCAGCTTTCCCGTTGTGACCAGGTGCTCCAAATCCCCTTTCCTCATAAAATGGCCTATAAATGTTGCTTGTCTTTTCCTAATCTTCCTTATGAGTGATCTATTTGTGTCTGCCTCCATCAAGACTGTCTCATTTGTTTTCTTTGCTGTCCATGGAACTCTCAACATTCTTCTGAGAAACCACATCTCCGCTGCCTCGATCCTGCTCTAGCTTTGCTTGCTGACTGTCCACGCCTCGCATCCGTACAACAGTATTGGTTCTATATAACATTCAAGGACTCTCTTTCTGATGTTAATTGATAGGCATTTGTTGGTAAGAATGCTTGTCATCTTCTTGAATGCTGTTTTGGCTTGGCCGATTCTGCCAGCTATTTCCGATGTGCATCTGCCGTCTGATGAAATGACCGTTCCCAGGTATTTGAACTTATTAACCTGTGTCAAGGTTGTGCCATTTGTTTTTATTTTGCATGAGGGCATTTCATGTTTTTTACTGATCACCATGACTTCAGTCTTCCTGTTGTTTAGTTCCAACCCCTTACCTTTGCTTTCTGTTTCTAGTATATTCACAAGGTTTTGTAGGTCCCTTTCATTTTCTGCAATTAGCACGGTGTCATCTGCGTACCGAATGTTGTTTATCATTTTCCCTCCAACCTTTAACCCAGGGTCTTCTTCTAGGTTTCTCATGATGTTTTCGCTATATAGTGAAAACAGATCTGGTGACAAAACATAACCCTGTCTGACTCCTCTTTTGATGTTTTGAAAAGAGCTTATATTGTTTTCTATTCTCATTGCAGCTGTTTGTTCCCAGTACATATTCCTGATTATTCGTAGATCTTTTCCATCAACATTGAGTCTCTCCAGTTGGTTGATCAATTCATCATGTCGTACCCGATCGAAAGTCTTCGTATAGTCAACAAAGCATAAATACAAATCCTTATTCATCTCAATTGACCTCTCTATGATAGTTCTTAGGATGTATATGGCATTAATAGTTCCTTTCCCCTCCACAAATCCACACTGTTCTTCTGCTATTTCTCTTTTGATTCTATTCCTTGTCCTCATCATGATTATTCTTAACATGATTTTTGTTACATGACTCATCAAACTGATTGTGCGATGGAGTTCGCATTCTATAGCCCCTGTCTTCTTTGGAAGTGCAATGAAAATTGATTTTGACATATCTTTGGGGATTTTTCCAGTGTCATAAATTTCATTTAGGAGGACTTATTTTTTCTATGCCAAATTCCTCCAGGGTTTCAATCATCTCTGTAGTAATGTTGTCTGGTCCTGGGGCTTTTCCTGGTTTCATCTTTTTCAGTGCTGCTCTAACTTTATCTTTCATTATGGGTGGTCCTTCAAAATCAAAGTTCTTTTTTATGTGTTCTTCATTTCTGTCATCCTCAAAAAGGTCTTTAATGTACTCTCCCCATCTGTCTAATATTTTGTCTTTTTCCATGATAAGCGTGCCATCTTCGATTTTAAGCAACCAGTTGATGTGCATGTATTTTTCCTGGGGACAATTTCTTCAATTCGTCTGTACATACCCTGAGGATCCATTTTGTGTCGTTCTTCTATCTCTTTGCATTTTGTGTTCAGCCAAGCTTCCTTAGCTTCATTGCACCTATACCTGATTTCTTTATTTATCTTCCTGTATATCTCCTCGTTTCTCTTTGCCTTCCTCCTTTCCTCCATCAGGCCCAAAATTTCATTAGTCATCCAACTCTTTTTTGCTTTTCTATTTGCCTTAGGGATTTCTTCACAAGCTTCATTTATAGAACTTCTCAACTTTGTCCATTGTTCCTCACTGTCACCAACGTCTTCCACAGCACTGAATTTGTTTTGAACATGTACATTAAATTTCTGACGTATCATTTCATCTGACTTTAAAAGAGTCCTAGGTTTAGTTTGATGTTGCTTTTGGTCTGTTTCCTTTCCCTCAATTTCAGCCTAAACCTTCCCACTACCGGATTGTGGTCACTGTTGCAGTCTGCGCCTGGTAGTGTTTTTGCTGACAGTAAAGAATTTCTAAATCTTTTGTTGATCAGGATGTAGTCAATTTGATTTTTGGTATTATCTCCTGGACTCATCCAAGTCCATTTTCTTCTGTTAGGCTGCTCAAACCAGGTGTTTCCTACTATGAACTCATTCATCTGTGCCCATTCTACAAGCTTCCCCCCTCTTTCATTTTGTGCACCAAGGCCATGAGGTCCAACTATATCCTCCACCCTATCCTGTCCCACTTTAGCATTAAAATCTCCCATTATGGCTGTAACTTCTTGTGATTTACATTGGACCTTGGCCATCTCAAAAACTTCGTAGAAGTTGTCGGTGTCTTCCTGAGTACATGCGGATGTTGGTGCATACACCTGTATGATGTTGATATCAAAAGATTTGCCTCCGAATTTGACCAGTAAAACTCTGTTGGACACTGCCCAGTATCCCTTAACTGCCTTTGATTTGTCTTTGTCCAAATTATGATGCCTACTCCTCTTTCATGTGAATTACCACCAGAGTATATCACTGTATATTCCCCTGATGTTATCATGCCTGCCCCCTTCCATCTCACTTCCCCCAGTCCTAAAATACTAATGTTAAGCCTTTCCATTTCCATTTTGATGTTGTCTAATTTACCTTTCTGTAGCATTGTTCTTATATTCCATGTTGCTATTTTGAATTTAATTTTGATTTGGTCGCAGTAGCTGGCTGACGGTCTGGTGTCACCTGCGCCGCATGACAGTCCCTACTGGACGAAGGTGCTCCGCAGGAGCATTTAAGTGATTTTAGACACACACAAATAAATAAATAAATAAATGAATAAATAAATAAATTACAGTTAAAATTAAATAAATAAATAAATTACAGTTATCTCGTACACGTGTCACTGACAGTGACACATTTAATTATCTTCGTTTATTACACTACCGACACAAAATCGCCAGGAAAATGGCAAACGCATACAAAACTGTATACTTGGCATTGAAGAGGTTAAATCTTTATGACTCCAAGCATGCCTCCCGTCTACTCTGGCTTTGAAAGACGCGAACAGTTTGCAATGGCGGAATCTCGACAGACGTCGAAACCTCGCCGGCGCACATGACATGACGACATGTTGAAATGTTCATGAATACCAAGTTTACGGACTTTGTAACATTTTGTTCGTTTGTTTGCTTATTTTTATCACCACCGGACAAGACTTGAGGATATGGCGTATCATATGTGGAATCATTACTTTACGGTCTCTGGAATAAATAAAACTGAAATGATAGGCTACCTGAACCGAAAACAAGATTTTCACGGAAGACGATTCCATTGTGATTGTGAGTTTGTCAAGCACCCCACCCATTTTCAGTTACTTTTCTTTCTCATTTTTCGCATGTTTGCATTACTAGCAGTGATGCTCTAAACTTATTCTGATAACATGACACAAATCTAGCGATGAACACAATCATACTGCACTTACATGTCAAAATCTGTAGAGAATGGATTCAAAGCACCTTCTGTCCTCGTTTTCCCCGACATCAGCCGCCTAAAAGATTAGAGTTATGTCCCTTCCAACAAACTTTGTACCTGTGAATTTACGTACTCCGACAGAAATCTCCACTACCACCCCTCGCGCTATCTCGTACACGTGTCACTGACACGTTTACAGTTTACGGTGGAGCAGCCTGCTCGTGGTCAAGCGAGCTTGCGTCAGTCACAGACGGTCAGCACTGACTGACTGAGTGTGTTTGTGTCATCACTGTACTTCGTTTAAAATTTTGTTGCTGTTGTTGTTGGGGGTATGTGTGTGTGTGTGTGTGTGTGTGTGTGTGTTATGTTAGTTATTCGTTATTTCTTTTAACGTCTATTCACATAATTATGTGCTTTTAGACGAAAAGATAGCGTAAAAAAAAAAAATCTAATAATAAAATAAAATAGATTTAAGAACCTTAGACTGCCACGGGACGGCAATTTCCGTTCTGCACCTATGGTCTAAAAAGTGCCGTAGAACGGCTATCTCCGTTCGCGTCAGTAGTGGAATTTTCCTATCTCCACAGTAAGACCAGAGGTTCCCAATTCACTCCAATCACAACGTTTAGTGTGTCTGCAATGAATATGTATAAGTAGAAGGATCCAATGAGATTTCAAGGAGTCAGTTTGGGCTCTTTCCCAAACCACCCCCTGCAACTTTCGAACCCACTGATCAACATGGCGGATGACGAAACTCAACCTGGCCGAAGTGGCGTGAAATGAAAGCGAACAGCAAAAGATTACAGTGATTTTGTTACCACTGATGATGAGAAAGTTCTACAATTGATAGAGGACGACGAATTCAGTTGTTATGACGAAACTGCTACGTCAAATGAGGAGGAAAATGTCGAAACAGCAGTCCAGTGGAGCGGAGGGGGCGTGTTGACATCGCAGTTACGAGAATAGACCAGCAAGAGGAGAGAGAGCCGAGTTTGGAGGCTGTAATTGACCCAGATTTTGAAGAGGGTGAAGGCCAGGCAAGGAACAATGGCTCAGAGAGGGGGAGGGAGGGAGTGAAACTGGACACCTAGTACAAGCGTCGTCTGCTACACAGCTAACACCGGAACTGACACGGTGGAGCAGCCTGCTCGTGGTCAAGCGAGCTTGCGTCAGTCACAGACGGTCAGGCGTTGGCAGAAGCGTAGGTAAGACCCATTGTTATTGTCTTGTGTCAGTGTGTTGATAAACGGAGTGTTATCACGGAGCAGTGACTGCAAAAGAGAAGACTTTGCTGAATGAGTGTGTGGGCGTGGCACTGACTGACTGAGTGTGTTTGTGTCATCACTGTACTTGTGTGTGTGTGTGTGTGTGTGTGTGTGTGTGTGTGTGTGTTTGTGTTTGTAGCTGTGTGTGTCTGTATGTGTGTGTAGCTGTGTGTGTGCGTGTGTCTGTGTGTGAGTTGTGTGTATATGGTTGCATGTAGTTGTGTGTGTGTGTGTGTGTGTGTGTGTATGTGTGTGTGCTTGAAACAAGACTGAGTGAGAACTAGTGTTGCAATGGTGCATGTGTCAGTGTAGTTGTGTGTGTGTGTGTGTGTGTGTGTGTGTGTGTGTGTGTGTTTTTCCATGCACAAGGATGTGAACAGGATTTTTTTTATATTCACAGGTGGTACCAGAGGCCATGGGACCAGAGGCAGGGGACAGGGAGCTACTCAGCAGAGAGGGAGAGGAGACCCTTATGCCACCCAACAACACCCAGCCAGATATTCCACAGTTCACAGGGAACCTGGCCTGAAGATTCAGCCTGATGGGGACAGGCCTGTGGACTACTACCGGCTCTTCCTCAATGAGATACTAGACAAACTTCCCTACCACCCTGGAGAAGACTGTCAGAAAGCTTTCCTCTGGCAGGAGGTGCAAGGTGTACAGCAAGAGGGGCATCAGGAAAGAAACCAACTTTGTGTGTGGACAGTGTCCTTCAAACCCATCTCTTTGTGTGCAACCTTGCTTTGTGGCGTACCACACCAAGAAAAACTACTAGTTGCTGACTGATACCCTGTACATAGATCTATGTAGACACAGTATGTGTATGTATTTTTCATCTCTGTGTGGTGTTGTGTGATGTACTATTGCAAAATTTGTATAAAAAAAAAAAGGAAGGAAAAAAAAAACAGTGACACGGAAAATTCTTTCGAGTCCCAAAGTAAGCGTGTGTAGATATGGTGATTGTGAAAACTCTTCTTGGACAGAAGGTAAGGAAATACATTTTTCATTATAATTCTTTTGCTTTCTGATAATAATTCAGTTTTATTATTCACTGTTTTTCACTTTGTTTTATGTTTATATGACATCATGTCTAGAATAGAGTAAAAAAAATAAATCTTGTTTCATTGGACATAAACTTTCATCTGTCCTGTTGAATGGATGTGTAATTATGATCAGTGTATAGAGGATTCAATTACCTTTCAGAAAAGTATAGTTTTGTGGACTTTTATTGAGTAGTTTTGTGTCAGAATTTTTTTTTAATTATTACCCTCCGCGATGTAATATGGCTTGGCAAACAGTTGGCGCAGAGCTAAAAAAAACGAGTGGCAGTGAAAGGGTTTTAAATTAAAACATAAAGAAAATAATAAATAAAAAGATAAATAATATACAAATAAATAAAAAATAAATAAACAAATGAAGAGGTGTCTATGGGGTGAATGAATCTATATATATATATATATATATATAATATATATATGTTCGGGCGTGCGGGCGAGGTAAAAGCGTTGTGCCAGTCAAGGAATAAAGAAAAACCTAACAAGCAAATAAACAGGATAGGTGGGAGTTACAGGTATAAAAACAATCGGGCTTAATCAAAGGAAACGACCTACGGGACTGAGCAGTAAATGCATAGCAATGTGTAAATACAGAGTGAAATCAGTAAGTTTCTGTTTCAAATTTGTAACTGATGCAGATAAATAAGGTAGCATTTGCTGACAACACAAAAGATGATTAACTATTATAAAATCACTACATATACATTTGATGGTCCCTCCTGGAGTTCCCTCCCTCTGTCCCCCCTGAGTGTCCTCCCTCTCCTTCCCCCCCCCCCCAGTTCCCTCCCTCTGTTTCCCCCACGAGTTTCTTCCCTCTGTTCCCTGCATCCCCTGGAGTTCCCTCCCTCTGCTCCCCACACCCTGAACCCCCGAGTTCACTGTCTCTGTTCCCGTCCCACCATTCAGAGTTCCCTCCCTCTGTTTTTCTTCACTCAGAGTTCTCTCCTAGTTCTACTCTTGATTCCCTCCCACGTTCACCCTGGAGTTCCCTCCCTCTGTTCTACCCTGAGTTCCCTCCCCTGTTCTACCCCCATGGAGTTCCCTCCCTCTGTTCTACACCCATGGAGTTCCCGTCCCTCTGTTCTATCACCCCTGGAGTTCCCTCCCTCTGTTCTGCCCCCCGGAGTTCCCTCCCTCTGTTCTGCCCCCCAGAGTTCCCTCCCTCTGTTCTAACCCCATTGAGTTCCCTCCCCTCCCTGAGTTTCCCTCTACACCCCTGGAGTTCCCTCCCTTTGTTCTACCCCCGGAGTTCCCCCCTCTGTTCTACCCCCTGGAGTTCCCTCCCTCTGTTCTACCCCCCTGGAGTTTCTCCTCCATCTTCTATCCCCCTGGAGTTTCCCTCCCCTCTGTTCTCCACACCTCCCGACCCAGAATTCCCTTCCAGTGTTCCCCCATCGAGAGTTCCCTTCCTCTGTTACACCCCTGGAGTTCCCTCCCTGTGTTCCCCCACCCGGAGGTCCTGCCCTCTGTTACCTCCCCCCCCCCCCCCCCCCCGAGTTCCCTCCGTCTGTATCTTCCCCATTTAGATTTCCCTTCATTTGTCACCGCCCCAGAGTCCCCTCAATCTGCTCATCCCAACCAGAGTTCCTTCCATCTATTCCCCCACCCAGATTTCCCTCCCTCTGTTTCTTCCTCACCAGGAGTTCCCTCCCTCTGTCCCCCCTACACACACACACACACACCTGGAATTGCCTCTCTCTGTTCCCTCACGGAGTTCCCTTCCTCTGTTCTTCTTCACTCCGGAGTTCTCTCTCTCTGTTCTACTCTCTGGATTTCCTCACTCCCCCCTTCTCCTGAGTTCCCACCCTCTGTTTCCCTCTATCCAGAGTTCTGTCCCTCTGTTCCACCCCAACCTGGAGTTCCCTTCCTCTGCCCCCCCCCCCCCCCTGAGTGTCATCCCTCTGTTCCCCCCAAGTTCCCTCCCTCTGTTCTACCCCCTCTGGAGTCCCCTCCCCTCTCTCCCCGCACCCCCTTGGAGTTCTCTCCTTCTGTTCCCCATTCTTCCATCTGGAGTTCCCTCCCTCTCTTCTTCCCCACTCTGGAGTTCCCTCCCTCTGTTCTAACCACCCCTCTGGAGTTCCCCTCCCCTCGTCTTCCCCATTCTTGAGTTCCCTCCCTCTGTTCTACCACCCTCTGGAGTTTTTCCCACCCTCCCCCTCTACCATTCCTACCCTCCACCCACCCGAGTTCTTTTCCCCACTCCGTTTTTCTTCCTTCCTCCCTGCCACCCCATCGAGTTTCCCTCCCCTCTGTTCTCACCGTCCCACCCGGAGTTCCCTCCGTCTTGTTTTCCCCCACCACCGAGTCTCCCTTTCCCACTGTTCCCTCCCATCCAGAGTTCTCTCCCTCTGTTCTCCACCCCCCATCTGGAGTTCCTTCCCTCTGTGCTTCACCCCCCCCCTCCCATCCAGAGTTCCCTCCCTCTGTCCTTACCCCTCCCTATTTGGAGTTCCTTCCCTCTGTGCTTCACCCCCCCCCCCCCCCATCCAGAGTTCCTCCCTCTGTTCCTACCCCTCCCTATTTGGAGTTCCTTCCTCTGTGCTCACCCCCCCCATCCAAGTTCTCCTCTGTCTACCCCTCCCTATTTGGAGTTCCTTCCCTCTGTGCTTCACCCCCCCCCCCCATCCAGAGTTCCTCCCTCTGTTCTCTACCCCCCCTATTGGAGTTCCTTCCCTCTGTGCTTCACCCCCCCCCCCCATCCAGAGTTCCCTCCCTCTGTTCTCTACCCCTCCCTATTTGGAGTTCCTTCCCTCTGTGCTTCACCCCCCCCCCCCCCCATCCAGAGTTCCCTCCCTCTGTTCTCTACCCCTCCCTATTTGGAGTTCCTTCCCTCTGTGCTTCACCCCCTCCTCCATCCAGAGTTCCCTCCCTCTGTTCTCTACCCCCCCTATTGGAGTTCCTTCCTCTGTGCTTCACCCCCTCCTCCATCCAGAGTTCCCTCCCTCTGTTCTCTCTACCCCCTCCCATTGGAGTTCCTCCCTCTGTCTCCACCCCCCCCCCCCCTCGTTTCCCCTCATTCACTCCTCTGTTCTCCCCTCCCTATTTGGAGTTCCTTCCCTCTGTGCTTCACCGCCCCGCCCCCCCCCCCCCCATCCAGAGTTCCCTCCCTCTGTTCTCTACCCCTCCCTATTTGGAGTTCCCTTCCCTCTGTGCTTCACCCCCTCCTCCATCCAAGTTCCCTCCCTCTGTTTCCTCTACCCACCCTCTCCCCCCCCTCCCCCCCCGATCTGGAGTTCCATTCCTGTGTTCTTCACACACACCCCATCCAGAGTTTCCTTCCCTCTGTTCTCCACCCCCCATCGAGTTCCCTCCCTCTGTTCTCCACCCCCCATCCTGGAGTTCCCTCCCTCTGTTCTCCACCCCCCATCTGAGTTCCCTCCCTCTGTTCTCCACCCCCCATCTGGAGTTCACTCCCTCTGTTCTCCACCCCCATCTGGAGTTCCCTCCCTCTGTTCTCCACCCCCCATCTGGAGTTCCCTCCCTCTGTTCTCCACCCCCCATCTGGAGTTCCCTCCCTCTGTTCTCACCCCCCATCTGGAGTTCCCTCCATCTGTTCTCACCCCCCATCTGGAGTTCCCTCCCTCTGTTCTCCACCCCCCATCCAGAGTTCCCTCCCTCTGTTCTCCACCCCCATCCAGAGTTCCCTCCCTCTGCTCTTCACCCCCCATCTGGAGTTCCCTCCCTCTGTTCTTCACCCCCCATCCAGAGTTCCCTCCCTCTGTCTTCACCCCCCATCCAGAGTTCCCTCCCTCTGCTCTTCACCCCCCATCCGGAGTTCCCTCCCTCTGCTCTTCACCCCCCATCCAGAGTTCCCTCCCTCTGTTCTTCACCCCCCATCCAGAGTTCCCTCCCTCTGTTCTCCACCCCCCATCCAGAGTTCCCTCCCTCTGTTCTTCACCCCCCATCTGGAGTTTCCCTCCCTCTGTTCCCCTTCCACCCCCCATCTGGAGTTCCCTCCCTCTGTTCTCCACCCCCATCCAGAGTTCCCTCCCTCTGTTCTCCACCCCCCATCCAGAGTTCCCTCCCTCTGTTTCTTCACCCCCTATCCAGAGTTCCCTCCCTCTGCTCTTCACCCCCCATCTGGAGTTCCCTCCCTCTGTTCTCCACCCCCCATCCAGAGTTCCCTCCCTCTGTTCTTCACCCCCATCAGAGTTCCCTCCCTCTGTTCTTCACCCCCCATCCAGAGTTCCCTTCCTCTGCTCTTCACCCCTATCCAGAGTTCCCTCCCTCTGTTCTTCACCCCCCATCTGGAGTTCCCTCCCTCTGTTCTCCACCCCCCATCCAGAGTTCCCTCCCTCTGTTCTTCACCCCCCATCTGGAGTTCCCTCCCTCTGTTCTTCACCCCCCATCCAGAGTTCCCTCCCTCTTTTCTTCACCCCCCATCTGGAGTTCCCTCCCTCTGTTCTCCACCCCCCATCTGGAGTTCCCTCCCTCTGTTCTTCACCCCCCATCCAGAGTTCCCTCCCTCTGCTCTTCACCCCCCATCTGGAGTTCCCTCCCTCTGTTCTTCACCCCCCCACACATCCAGAGTTCCCTCCCTCCATTACCACCCCGGAGTTCCTTGTGTTTCCCCACCCAGAGCACCCTCCTGTTGTTCCCCCACCTGGAGTTCCCGCCCTCTGTTACCCCCTGGAGTTCCCTCCCTCTGTTTCTTCCCCACCCAGAATTGCCTCCATCTGTTAGCGCCCCTGAGATCCCTCGCCTGTTACCCCCCACCCCCCCCACCCGGAGTTTTCTCCATCTGTTCCCACCTACCCAAAGTTCCCTCCCTCTGTCCCCCCCACCCCACCCCATTTTTCACCCCTTCAGAATTCCCTTCCTCTGTTTCCACCCAGAGTTCCCTCCCTCTGTTCTCCACCGCGTATATCCAGAGTTCCCTCCCTCTGATCTCCCACCCCACCCCCATCTGAAGTTCCCTCCCTCTTCCCTTCCCCCTCCCTCCCCCCAGTCTGGAGTTCCTTCCTTCATTTGTCCCACCCCCTCCAGAGTTCGCTCCCTCTGTTCACCCCAACTTGAGTTCCCTCCCTATGTTCTCCCCCCTCCTGAGTTCCCTCCATTTCTCCCCTCTCCAGAGTTCGCTCCCTTCGTTTCTCCACCCCGAATTTCCTCCGTCTGTTTTCCCCCATCCAGAGTTCCCGCCCTCTGTTCTTTCCCCATGTGGAGTTCCCTCCCTCTGGAGCCCCTCCCCTCTGGAGCCCCTCCCCTCTGGAGCCCCTCCCCTCTGGAGTCCCTGTTTCCCCTTTTCACAAGTTCCCTCCCTCTGTTTCCCCCCCCCCCCCTTAGGATATCCCTCCCTCTGGTCCTCCTACCTTCCGGAGTTCCCTCCCTCTTTTCACCCCACCCCGAATTCCTTCCCTCCGTTCCCCCCCATCCGGAGTTCCCTCCCTCCATTTCCCCCAACCTACCAGGATTTACCTGCGCTTCCCCCACCCCACCCAGATTGCCATCCCTCCTACCCTCATTTCTCCCTCTCATCCGAAGTTCCCTTACCATCTTCCTCCCCCCCCCCCCCCCTTACGTCCGGAGTTCCCTCCCTCTCTTCTCCCGCCCCCTTATCCGGAATTCCCTCCCTCTGCTCTCACGCCCCCTACCTCCCACGTCCTGAGTTCCCTCCCTCTCTTCTCCCCCCCCCCCCCCAACGTCCGGAGTTCCCTCCCTCTCTTCTCCTGCCCCCTACGTCCGGAGTTCCCTCCCTTCTCCCGCTCCTTCCCCCCCCCATCCTGAGTTCCTTCCATCTCTTCTCCCACCCCCTATCAGGAGTTCCCTCCCTTTCTTCTCCTCCCCCCATCCCCCCACGTCCATAGTTCCCTCCCTCTGTTCTCCTGACCCCCCTTCCCCCCACGTCCGGAGTTCTCTCTTCTCTCTCCCCCCCCCCACGTTCTGAATTCCCTCCCTCTCTTCTCATACCCCCCATCCGGAGTTCCCTCCATCTCTTCTCCCTCCCCTCTGGAGTTACTTCTCTGCGTTCTCTCTCCCCCCGATCCGGATTTCACTCCCTCTGTTCCCCCCATCCAGAATTCCATCCCTCTCCACCTCCCCCCCCCCCCCAACAACCCCAGTTCCCTCTCCCCACCGTCCGGAGTTCCCTCCCTCTGTTCTCTCTCCCATCCGGAATTCCCTCTTTTTCCCCCCCCCCTCCCTCTTCCCCCAAGTCCCTCCCTCTGTTCTCTCCTCCCCCCCCCCCCGAGTTCCTTCCTCTGTCCCCCCCATCCAGAGTTCCCCACCCCTGTGTTCTCTACCTGTGCCCCCCCCCCCCCCCGTCCGGAGTTCCTTCCGTCTCTTCTCCCCCCCCCCCATCCGGAGTTCCCTCCCTCCCCTCTCATACAGAGTTCCTCTGTTCTTCCCGAACAGACTTTCCTCCCTCTGTTCTCCTTCCTACCTGGAGTTCCCTCCCTGCGTTCTGCCCCCGTCCAGAGTTCCCTCAAACTTTCCCACAAAAACCGCAGTTCCCTCTTCCCACCATCCAGAGTTCCCTCGCTTTGCCCCCCCCCCCTCCTGAGTTCCCTCGCTCTGTTTCCCCCTCCTGAGTTCCCTCACTGTGTTTCCCCCTCCTGAGTTCCCTCGCTGTGTTTCCCCCTCCTGAGTTCCCTCGCTGTGTTTCCCCCTCCTGAGTTCCCTCGCTCTGTTTCCCCCTCCTGAGTTCCCTCGCTGTGTTTCCCCTTCCTGAGTTCCCTCGCTGTGTTTCCCCTTCCTAAGTTCCCTCTCTGTGTTTCCCCTTCCTGAGTTCCCTCGCTGTGTCCCCCTCCTGAGTTCCCTCGCTCTGTTTCCCCCTCCTGAGTTCCCTCGCTCTGTTTCCCCCTCCTGAGTTCCCTCGCTGTGTTTTCCCCTCCTGAGTTCCCTCGCTGTGTTTCCCCTTCCTAAGTTCCCTCGCTGTGTTTCCCCTTCCTGAGTTCCCTCGTTGTGTTTCCCCCTCCTAAGTTCCCTCTCTGTGTTTCCCCTTCCTGAGTTCCCTCGCTGTGTTTCCCCTCCTGAGTTCCCTCGCTGTGTTTTCCCCTCCTGAGTTCCCTCGCTGTGTTTCCCCTTCCTAAGTTCCCTCGCTGTGTTTCCCCTCCTAAGTTCCCTTGCTGTGTTTTCCCCTTCCTGAGTTCCCTCGCTGTGTCCCCCTCCTGAGTTCCCTCGCTCTGTTTCCCCCTCCTGAGTTCCCTCGCTGTGTTTCCCCCTCCTGAGTTCCCTCGCTGTGTTTCCCCTTCCTGAGTTCCCTTGCTCTGTTTCCCCTTCCTGAGCTCCCTCGCTGTGTTTCCCCTTCCTAAGTTCCCTCTCTGTGTTTCCCCTTCCTGAGCTCCCTCGCTGTGTTTCCCCTTCCTGAGCTCCCTCGCTCTGTTTCCCCTTCCTGAGCTCCCTCACTGTGTTTCCCCTTCCTGAGTTCCCTCTCTGTGTTTCCCCTTCCTGAGCTCCCTCGCTGTGTTTCCCCTTCCTGAGTTCCCTCTCTGTGTTTCCCCTTCCTGAGCTCCCTCGCTGTGTTTCCCCTTCCTGAGTTCCCTCGCTCTGTTTCCCCTTCCTGAGCTCCCTCGCTGTGTTTCCCCTTCCTAAGTTCCCTCTCTGTGTTTCCCCTTCCTGAGCTCCCTCGCTGTGTTTCCCCCTCCTGAGTTCCCTCTCTGTGTTTCCCCCTCCTGAGTTCCCTCGCTGTGTTTCCCCTTCCTAAGTTCCCTCTCTCTGTTTCCCCCTCCTGAGTTCCCTCGCTGTGTTTCCCCCTCCTGAGTTCCCTCGCTGTGTTTCCCCTTCCTAAGTTCCCTCTCTCTGTTTCCCCCTCCTGAGCTCCCTCGCTGTTTCCCCCTCCTGAGTTCCCTCTCTGTGTTTCCCCCTCCTGAGTTCCCTCTCTGTGTTTCCCCCTCCTGAGTTCCCTCGCTCTGTTTCCCCTTCCTGAGTTCCCTCGCTCTGTTTCCCCTTCCTGAGTTCCCTCGCTGTGTTTCCCCCTCCTGAGCTCCCTCGCTGTGTTTCCCCCTCCTAAGTTCCCTCGCTGTGTTTCCCCCTCCTGAGTTCCCTCGCTGTGTTTCCCCCTCCTGAGTTCCCTCGCTCTGTTTCCCCTTCCTGAGTTCCCTCGCTCTGTTTCCCCTTCCTGAGTTCCCTCTCTGTGTTTCCCCCTCCTGAGTTCCCTCGCTGTGTTTCCCCCTCCTGAGTTCCCTCGCTCTGTTTCCCCTTCCTGAGTTCCCTCACTGTGTTTCCCCCTCCTGAGTTCCCTCGCTGTGTTTCCCCCTCCTGAGTTCCCTCGCTCTGTTTCCCCTTCCTGAGTTCCCTCGCTCTGTTTCCCCTTCCTGAGTTCCCTCTCTGTGTTTCCCCCTCCTGAGTTCCCTCGCTCTGTTTCCCCTTCCTGAGTTCCCTCGCTGTGTTTCCCCCTCCTGAGTTCCCTCGCTCTGTTTCCCCCTCCTGAGTTCCCTCGCTGTGTTTCCCCTTCCTGAGTTCCCTCGTTGTGTTTCCCCCTCCTGAGTTCCCTCTCTGTGTTTCCCCCTCCTGAGTTCCCTCGCTCTGTTTCCCCCTCCTGAGTTCCCTCGCTGTGTTTCCCCCTCCTGAGTTCCCTCGCTGTGTTTCCCCTTCCTGAGTTCCCTCGCTGTGTTTCCCCTTCCTGAGTTCCCTCTCTGTGTTTCCCCCTCCTGAGTTCCCTCGCTGTGTTTCCCCTTCCTGAGTTCCCTCACTGTGTTTCCCCTTCCTAAGTTCCCTCTCTCTGTTTCCCCCTCCTGAGTTCCCTCACTGTGTTTCCCCCTCCTGAGTTCCCTCTCTCTGTTTCCCCCTCCTGAGTTCCCTCTCTGTGTTTCCCCTTCCTGAGTTCCCTCTCTCTGTTTCCCCCTCCTGAGTTCCCTCTCTGTGTTTCCCCTTCCTAAGTTCCCTCGCTCTGTTTCCCCCTCCTGATTTCCCTTGCTGTTTCCCCTTCCTAAGTTCCCTCACTGTGTTTCCCCTTCCTGAGTTCCCTCGCTGTGTTTCCCCCTCCTGAGTTCCCTCACTGTGTTTCCCCCTCCTGAGTTCCCTCGCTGTGTTTCCCCCTCCTGAGTTCCCTCGCTGTGTTTCCCCCTCCTGAGTTCCCTCGCTGTGTTTCCCCCTCCTGAGTTCCCTCGCTGTGTTTCCCCCTCCTGAGTTCCCTCGCTGTGTTTCCCCCTCCTGAGTTCCCTCGCTGTGTTTCCCCCTCCTGAGTTCCCTCGCTGTGTTTCCCCCTCCTGAGTTCCCTCGCTGTGTTTCCCCCTCCTGAGTTCCCTCGCTGTGTTTCCCCCTCCTGAGTTCCCTCGCTGTGTTTCCCCCTCCTGAGTTCCCTCGCTGTGTTTCCCCCTCCTGAGTTCCCTCGCTGTGTTTCCCCCTCCTGAGTTCCCTCGCTGTGTTTCCCCCTCCTGAGTTCCCTCGCTGTGTTTCCCCCTCCTGAGTTCCCTCGCTCTGTTTCCCCCTCCTGAGTTCCCTCGCTGTGTTTCCCCCTCCTGAGTTCCCTCGCTCTGTTTCCCCCTCCTGAGTTCCCTCGCTGTGTTTCCCCCTCCTGAGTTCCCTCACTGTGTTTCCCCCTCCTGAGTTCCCTCGCTGTGTTTCCCCCTCCTGAGTTCCCTCGCTCTGTTTCCCCCTCCTGAGTTCCCTCACTGTGTTTCCCCTTCCTGAGTGCCCTCGCTCTGTTCCCCACCCCCTGGACTTCCCCCGCTCTGTTCTCCACCCCCTGGAGTTCCTTCGCTCTGTTTCCTCCCAAACCTGGAGTTCCCTTCCTCCCCCTCCCCAGAGTTCCCTCCGTTTCCCCCAGCTATCCAGAGTTCCCTCACTCTGTTCTCTCCCACCCAACCTGGAGTCCCTCCATCCGTTTCCCCATATCCAGAGTTCCTCCCTCTGCCCCCCTCCCCAAGTTCCCTCCCTCTTCCATCCCCCCGAGTTTCCTCCCAGTTCCCACACCCCTAAGTTCCCTCCCTCTGTTTCTCGAAACCCCCCTCCATCCCGAGATCCCTCCCTCTGTTCTCACCCACCATCTGGAGTTCCCTTCCTATGTTCTTCCCTCATCCGGAATTCCCTCCCTCTGTTACAAGATCTGGAAAAAAAACAATACCTGGACAGGAAAACGGCGTCAGCTGAAGGCAATTGACAGTAACACAGAAAGGTTACTAGAACTGTGTTCACACACTGAGACCTCCAAGATAAGATACAGTGGCAAAGCAGGACCACCAGCATGGTATTAGCCGTGTCCCAGACAGTATTGATTCTGCTGCCTCCTTGCTAGATACATAGAAAAAACAACGCTGAAGATGAACCAGAAAAAATACGAAAAAATAAGAACGCGTATTCAATACAAGACAAGACAGGCACAAATTTTCGGCCAACTGGCCTTTGTCAAGCGTAAGATCACAAACAACAAAAATTAGGAGAAAAACAAACTTCCCTGGTGCTCTGTCCAGTGTGAGAAAAGTAATGAACTGCCAGGCGTCTTCGAGGTTTCCAGAGACGCACATGCGAAGACCCAATCTTTCGGCCTTTGCTGTTAGTATGGCAAAACACTTTGCCCGACGAAGAATACCAAAGAATGAATAAATACGAATAAAACAAAATTTAATAAGAATGGTTATAGAACTTAACCGTCACATGGGCGAAGCGACTACAGATGTCAACAAGCTATATCTGGAAAAGCAAGAACATTTCACTCTAAAATTGCGATTCTGCAACTCCAACGTTTTGTCAACTGTATAATTGTGAAATGTGGTACTTGAAAACAAGCCAGAATAAAAAGAAAAAAAAACTCGAATCCCTTGACCTCGAGTAGGTAGGCCTACCTACACAAGATCTTGGGCATCAAATGGAAAGTCAGTGACAACGGTTAAGTAAGGTCAAGACGCAAACAGATCCCAGTTACCATCATCATCTGCAAGCATCGACTGAGTTGGCTGGGCCATGCTACTATACTGCTATCTTCCAGATAAGCCAACCAAGTCCTGAACTAAACCCAAAGGTCAGCGAAGGAGGGGAGAGACCAAAAATGAACTGGCGCCAGACGGTAGACAAAGACCTGCAACTGGTGGATAGACGCTGGAGTGATGACCTGGGACTCTCTACCGACCAAACCCGTCGGAGCATTCTTGCTGTCATGTGTGTCACACGATACTGGAGCGAAAAACAAAAAATAACAACAACAACAAAACCTGACATCACAACAATGCATATTCTGTTGTCCGATGAGTCCTTGCTATCTTCATGTTTGTGCTGTGGTAGTTCTTTATCATTTCTATTTTTTTTTTTTTTTGTAGTTAATGTTATTGATCTGTCTTCTTGTTCTTCTGTTTTACTGTATAAATCCAGAAGACAGCAACAGATGGAGAGCATCCGGAGGGAGAAAAGGAAGCTTAAAAAGCGAATGAAAACTGCCTCAGAATTCGAGAAGCAAGGGCTCCTGGAACTCTGGAAAGATCTGAAGGCCAAACACAATGCTCTCAGCAAAGTGGAATCAGCAAGGCGAAGAAAGAGCAAAAAGAAGAAGACTCAAGATCGTTTCTTCAAAGATCCCTTTGACTTTGCAAGAAAGCTGTTTGAACAACCCAAATCAGGGACTCTCACAGTGGGCAAGGAAACCCTAGAGCAGCATCTCAGGGAAACATATTCCGATTCTCAGCGCGAGGCACCACTTGAAATCCAAAATCTGGTTTGGCCTGCAGCGCCAGAAGGAAAATTCAATAACAAACCACCAACACTGGATGAAGTGAAGAACGTAGTAAAGAAAGCCAGAGCCAAGTCAGCACCTGGACCAAACGGAATACCATACCTGCTCTACAAGAAATGCCCAAAAGTGCTCGAGTGGCTCCACAAGATGATTCGATCAGCATGGAGGAACCAGAAGATCAGCGACCAATGGATGAGAGCTGAAGGAGTGTACATTCCGAAGGAGCAGAACTCCAGCAGCATCAATCAGTTCAGGCCAATATCACTTCTGAACGTCGAGGGGAAAATCTTCTCTGTTATGGCAGCAAGATTGACAAAATACCTGACTGAAAACAAGTATCTGGATATGTCAGTCCAAAAGGGAGGCATACCAGGAATGCCTGGATGCTTGGAACATGCCACGTTGATTTGGGATGCCATCCAAAAAGCAAGAACAGAGAAGAGAGACATTGACGTAGTTTGGCTTGATCTGGCGAATGCATATGGATCAGTTCCACACGATATGATCCAGCTGGCTCTTGAAATGTATCACATCCCAGAAAACATCCGAACAATGCTGAGGAAGTATTTCCAAGGGTTCTCAATGCGGTTCTCTACCAAAGAATACACCACGGACTGGATAGACCTAGAGGTGGGCATTGCAATGGGCTGTGCAATCTCTCCCATACTGTTCGTGTTGGCAATGGAAGTCATCTTGAAAGCTGCAATGAAGAGTTCAGGTCCAGTGAATCTGGGAGATGGATACCAGATGCCTCCTCTGAAAGCTTTCATGGATGACACAACAGTCTTGTCCACGGATGAGGAAGAGACACACCAAATCATAAAGCAGCTGGATGAGCTGGTGGCCTCTTCAAGAATGAGGTTCAAACCTAAGAAATCCCGAAGTCTCTCACTGCGAAAAGGAAAAGTGGCAGATTCAGTCAAATTCATGGTAGCCAACCAAGCCATCCCCACTGTCACAGAAGAGCCAGTAAAAAGTCTCGGAAGATGGTATGATGACTCCCTGAAAGACACACAAAGGGGATGTGAAACCAAGCAAACAGCAGAAGAAGGCCTGAAGAAAATAGATAACTGCGGACTGCCAGGCAAATACAAAGTCTGGTGTCTACAGTTCATGCTGATACCAAAGCTGCTGTGGCCACTGCTAATCTATGACATTTGCACCAGCACAGTCGAAGCAATGGAAGCCAAAATCAACAAATACACAAGAAAATGGCTCGGTGTCCCACCTGGTCTCACTGATGTTGCATTCTACTGTCGTCAAGCAATGCTGAAGCTACCTCTGAAATCCATAGTGGAGGAATACAAAGTTGGAAAAGCAAGACTGTTGAGCATGCTGGAGGAATCGGAGGACAATATCGTGAGAGCAGTTCATCCAAAGCTGAGAACTGGCAGAAAGTGGAAAGTCCAAGAGGCTGTAAACAATGCCAAGAGAAACCTCAGCATCAAAGAAATAATTGGACACACGCAAACCAACAGACAGGGACTGGGAGCAACAAAAATGCAGTGGTGGTCCAAAGCCAAAGGGAAGGAAAAAAGAGACATGATCATACAGGAGTTGAAGGAAGAAGAAGATGTCAAAAGAGTGCAGAAGGCAGTCCAGCAAGGTCAACAGGGGCAATGGACAACATGGGACAGTGCACTCCAAAGAAGTCTCAGCTGGAACGATATGTGGCACATGGCTCCTCTAAGGATAAGCTTCCTCCTCAGATCTGTATATGACCTGCTCCCCTCGAATGCAAACTTAGTGAAATGGGGGAAAGCAGACGACCCAGCATGTCCGCTCTGTCAGAAGAAACAAACAGTGGAACATGTCCTAAGCTCTTGCAAAGTAGCGCTAGCCCAAGGAAGGTATACATGGAGGCACAACCAAGTTCTGAAAGTGATCACAGATGTGGTTAGCGAAAAAAACCATGACCCCAAACGCACCAATTGCTATGACAACGTTCTACAAAGCAGGAGGGAAACAGGTCTGGCCCGAAAGGGCTATGACAACCAGCACATTGCCAAAGGGTCTTCTGGATGGAGCAGTCGACTGGGAGTGTACAGCAGACCTCCCAGAGTGGAGAAATTACCCAGATATCATCAGCAAGACAGGCATGAGACCAGACATCGCTCTCCACTCTGACTCCTCGAAACAAGTGATTCTGATAGAACTCACTGTGCCATACGAAAACAGAATGGAAGAAGCACATATCTACAAGACCGAAAAATACGCCGGTCTTGCCAGCACCCTGAAGAAAGCAGGCCTGCGGGTCAAAATCTTCGCCATAGAGGTCGGGGCAAGAGGGTTTGTGGGCACCTCCGCTTATGATCTCATGAAACAACTCGCCATTTCTGGGAAGAAGAGGACTAGAGCCCTTAAAGCGATGGCAGAGGCAGCAGAAAGGAGCTCAAGCTGGATCTGGGCAAGGAGGAACCAAAAAAGTGAACTTCATAAGGATTAAATTCCCTACAGATGATGTGTGCCCCGTTAGCACATTGGTAAAACCGCGTACCGCAGTTCTGAAGCGCAGAATCGCCCAGGTTCGATCCCCGGCGTGGAAAAAAAAAATAGACAACAGCAGAAGGGCATCCAGGAGTCATGACCTGGATGTGGCCCGGCCCCCCGAGAGTGTAAGGAATTCAGGGCCGAAACACTTGTCTAAAGGGGGTTACTTCTCTGAAGACCTTCTGTTGTCTAGCTCTCCCTAGAGTTTCTTTCTACCTATTCGAATTCATTTATTTTGAGAGGGGAAAGGGCTGTTACTGGTCGATCTAGTTTTCACTGATATTCTTGTGGTTTCTCGTCTCGTTTGTTTCTCATTGTCGTTCTTCTCGTTGTCGTTCTCGTTGACGTTCTTCTCGTTGTTCTCATTGTCGGTCTTCTCGTTGTCGTTCTTCTCGTTGTCGTCGTCGTTCTTCTTGTTGTTCTTCTCATTGTCGTTGTACTTCTCGTTGTTCTTCTCGTTGTCGTTGTTCTTCTCGTTGTCGTTCTTCTCGTTGTCATCGTCGTTCTTGTTGTTGTTGTTCTCATTGTCGTTGTACTTCTCGTTGTTCTTCTCGTTGTCGTTGTTCTTCTCGTTGTTGTTCTTCTCGTTGTCGTTGTTCTTCTCGTTGTTGTTCTTCTCGTTGTCGTTGTTCTTCTCGTTGTTGTTCTTCTCGTTGTTGTTCTTCTCGTTGTCGTTGTTCTTCTCGTTGTTGTTCTTCTCGTTGTCGTCGTTATTGTTCCTCTCGTTGTCCTTGTTGTTATACTCGTTCTCGTTGTTGTTGTTGTTGTTCTTGTCGTTCTCATTCTTGTTCTTCTCGTCGTTGTCATTGTCGTTGTTGTTCTACATGTCGTTATCGTTGTTCTTGTCATTGTTGTTGTTCTTCTCGTCGTCGTCGTTGTTCTTCTCGTCGTCGTCGTTCTTCTTGTCGTTGCCACTATTTTTCTTCTTGTCGTTGTTGTTCATCTTGTCGCTTCCGTTTTTGTTCTTCTCGTCATTGTCGTTGCTGTTCTTTTGTTGATCTCTGTTGTTGTTCTTGTCTTGTTGTTTCTCTCGTCGTCGTTGTTCTTCTCGTCGTTGTCGTTTTGTTCTTTCTCGTCTCGTTGCGTTCTTCTTGTCGTTTTTCTCGTATTTTGTTCTCATCTTATTTGTCTATTGTCGTTGTCGTTCTTCTCGTGTCGTGTTGTTTTCTCGTTGTTCGTCATTGTTCTCGTTTCGTTCGTTGTTCTCGTTGTTTGTTCTCGTTGTCGCCCTGTTCGTTCGTCGCCGTTGTTCTTTCTCGTCTCGTCGTTGTTGCTCTTCTCGTGTTTTCTCATTGTCTTGTTCTCTTGTTGCTTGTTGTTCTTTCGTTTCTCGTTTGTTCGTTCTCTCGTTTCGTCGTGTTTCTTCTTTGTCTCGTTCTTCTCATTGTCGTCGTTTCTCGTTGTTTCTTCTCGTTGTCGTTGTTCTTCTCGTTGTCGTTTTCTCGTTGTCTCGTGTTTTGTTGTTGTTGTTCTCTTGTCGTTGTCTTCCGTTGTCATTCGTTGTTGTTCTCTCGTTGTTGTTTTCTCGTTGTCGTTTGTTCGTTGTTCTTGTTTGTCTTCTCGTGTCGTCGTTGTTCTTCTCGTTGTTCGTTCTTCTCGTTGTCGTCTCGTTCTCTCGTTGTCATCGTTTTCTTCTCGTTCTCGTTGTCATTGTTCTCGTTCTCATCGTCGTTGTTCTCTCGTTCTTGTTGTCTTTGTGTTTTTCTCGTTGTCGTCGTTGTTCTCGTGTCGTCGTGTGTTCTTCTCGTTGTTGTCGTCGTTCTCGTTGTGTCGTTCTCTTGTCTCGTCGTTGTTCTCGTTGTCTCGTCGTTCTTCTCGTTGTCGTCGTGTTCTTCTCGTTGTCGTCGTTGTTGTTCTTTCATTGTCTCGTGTTTTTTCGTTTTGTGTCTCCTCGTTGTCTCGTTTTCTCTTTGTTGTCGTTCTTCTCGTTGTCATCGTTGTCGTCTTGTTCTTCTCGTTGTCGTTGTTCTTCTCGTTGTCGTTGTTTCTGTTGTAGTGTTCTTCTCGTTGTCGTCGTTTTTCTCGTTGTCGTCGTTGTTTCCTCTCGTTGTCGTAGTCGTTTGTCTTCTCGTTGTTGTCATCGTTGTTGTTCTGTTGTCGAGTTGTCGTATTGTTCTCGTTGTTGTACTGTCGTCGCTGTTGTTCTCTCGTTTCTAGTTGTTCTCCGGCGTTCGTTGCCCTTTGTTCTTGTTTCGTTGTGTTCTTTCGTTCGTTGTTTTCTCGTTTCGTTTTTCTTGTTGTCGCTTCTCGTGTCGTTTTGTCTTTGTTGTTCGTCGTTTTCGTTTTGTTCCTCGTCGTTTTTTTTTCTTTTGTCTTCTCGTTGTCTTCTTCGTTTGTCGTTGTTCTCGTTGTTTTCTCTCGTTGTCTTGTTTGTCTTCTCGTTGTCGTCGTTTGTTTCTCGTGTTCTCGTTCTTCGTTTCGTTGTTTTCTCGTTGTTGTTTTGTCGTGTCGTGTTCTTCTCGTTGTCGTGTTGTTTTCTCGTTCGTCGTTTCTTCTCCTGTCTTGTCTCGTTTTCGTTGTTTCGCGTTCTGTTTCTCTTCGTCTTGTTCTTCGTTTTTCTTCTCTTCTCGTGTGTTCTCTTGTTGTCTTTCTTGTTTCTTCTGTGTTTCTTCTTCTCGTTGTCTCGTTCTCTCGTTGTCTTTGTTCTCTTGTGTTTTTTTGTTTGTTGTCTCTTCGTTTTGTTGTTCGTTGTGTCTTGTTTCGTCGTTTTTTCTTGTTGTGTTCTCGTTGTCGTTGTCCGTTTTGTGTGTTCTCGTCTGTCGTCGTGTTTCTTCTCGTTTGTCGTCGTTGTCTCTTCTCGGTTTTCTGTTGTTCTCTTTTGTCCTGTTGTTCTTCTGTTGTCTCGTTTTTTCTCGTTTTCTGTTCGTTCTTTCTTGTTCTCTGTCGCGTGTCTCTGTTTTCGTCTCTTTCTTCCGTTCTCGGTTTCTCGTGTCCGTTCTCTCGTTCTCGTGTCTGTTCGTTCTTCTCGTTTCGTCCGTTTTTTTTTTTTTTCTTTTTCTCGGTGTCCGTTCCGTTGTCGTGTGTTCTTCTCGTTTTCGTTGTCTCCGTTCGTGTGTTCTTCTCGTTGTCGTCGTTTGTTCCTTCGTTGTCCTCTTGTTTCTCGTTCTCGTGTTGTTTTGTTGTCTGTTTGTGTTCTTGTTCTTCTCGTCGTTGTTTTCCGTTGTTGTTCTCCTGTGTACGTTTTCTCTTTGTTTCGTTTTTCTTCTCGTCTCGTCGTGTTCTTCTCGTTGTCGTGTTCTTCCTTGTCGTGTTCTTGTTTGTCTTCTCGTTGTCGTGTTTTTCTCGTTCGTCGTTGTTTCTCTCGTGTCGTATTTCGTTTCTTTCTGTTGTTGTCTCGTTGTTGTTCTTTGTCAGTTGTCGTTTCTGTTTGCTGTCGTCGTTTTCTCTCGTGTTGTTGTTTCCTGTCTCTTGTTCTTCGTCGTCGTCGTGTTGTTCGTCTTGTCGTTGTTCTCGTGTGTGTTGTTCTTCTCTTGTCTTTCGTTGTTCTTCTCGTTGTTTTGTCGTTGTCTTCTCGTTGTTCCTTCGTTTCTGTTGTTTCGTTGTTTCGTTGTCCCGTTTTGTTCTTGTGTTGTCCTGTTTTCTCGTGTCGTCGTTGTTTTTCGTTGTGTCGTTTTTTCTCGTTGTTTTCTCTTGTTGTTCTCGTTTTCTCGTTGTCGTTTGTTGTTTTTGTTGTTGTTCTGTCGTCATTGTCCTGTCGTTGTTGTTCTCGTTGTCGTTTCTCGTTCGTGTCGTGTTGTTCTCGTTGTCGTCGTTTCTCTCGTTGTCGTCATTGTTCTTCTCGTTGTCGTCTTGTTGTTCTCTTGTTGTCGTTGTTGCTCTTCTCGTTGTCCGTTGTTGTTCTTGTTGATGTTGTTCTTCTCGTTGTCGTCTTTGTTGTTCTTGTAGTTGTTCTTCTCGTTGTTTTCTCGTTGTTTTGTTCTCGTTGTTGTCGTTCTTCTCGCCGTTGCTGCTGTTCTCGTCGTTGTTCTCGTTATTGCTCTCGTTGTCGTTGATGTTCTCGTTCTCGTTGTTCTTTTCGTTGTGTCGTTGTTCTTCTTGTCGTCGCTGTTCCTCGCATAGTCGTTGTTCGTCTCGTTGTCGTCGTTCTTGTTCTCATTGTCGTCGTTGTTGTTCTTCTCGTTCTCGTAGTTGTTCTTCTCGTTCTCGTAGTTGTTCTCGTTGTCGACGTCGTTGTTCTCGCTGTCGGCGTTGTTCTTCTCGTTGTCGTCGTTGTTCTTCTCGTTGTCGTGTTGTTCTTCTCGTTGTCGTCGTCGTTGTTCTTTTCGTTGTCATCCTCGTTCTCGTTGTCAGCGTTGTCGTTCTTCTCGTTGTTCTTCTCGTTGTTCTTCTCGTTGTCGTCGTTCTTCTCATTGTCGTCGTTCTTCTCGCTGTTGGCGTTGTTCTCGCTGTCGTCGTAGTTGTTCTTCTTGTTGTCGTAGTTGTTCTTCTTGTTGTCGTTCTTCTCGTTGTCGTCCTCGTTGTTCTCGTTGTCGACGTTGTCGTTGTTCTCGTTGTTCTTCTCGTTGTTGTCGTTGCTGTTTTTCTCGTTGTCGTCGTTGTTGTTCTCGTTGTCGTCGTCGTTGTTGTCGTCGTTGTTCTCGTTGTCTCGTCGTTGTTCTTCTCGTTGTCGTCGTCGATGTTCTTCTCGTTGTCGTCGTTCTCGTTGTCGTCGTTGTTCTTTTCATTGTCGTCGTAGTTTTTTCGTTGTCGTTGTTCTTCTCGTTGTCGTCGTTGTTTTTCTCTTTGTTGTCGTTGTTGTTCTCGTTGTCGTTGTTCTCGTTGTCGTCGTTGTTCTCGTTGTCGTCGTTGTTGTTCTCGTTGTCGTTGTTCTTCTTGTTGTCGTAGTTCTTCTCGTTGTCGTCGTTGTTTCCTCTCGTTGTCGTAGTTCGTCGTTGTTGTCTTTCTCGTTGTTGTCGTCGTTGTTGTTCTTGTTGTAGTTGTCGTCGTTGTTGTTCTCGTTGTTGTAGCTGTCGTCGCTGTTGTTCTTCTCGTTGTCTAGTTGTTGTTCTCGTTGTCGTCGTTGTTGTTGTTGTTCTCGTTGTCATCGTTGCTCTTCTCGTTGTCTTCGTTGTTCTTCTCGTTGTCTTCGTCGTTCTTCTCGTTGTCATCGTTGTTCTTCTCGTTGTCGTCGTTGTTCTTCTCGTTGTCGTTGTTCTTCTCGTTGTCGTCGTCGTTGTCCTTCTCGTTGTCGTCGTTCTTCTCGTTGTCGTCGTTGTTGTTGTTCTCGTTCTCGTAGTTGTTTTTCTCATCGTTGTTCTTCTCGAGTTGTCCTCGTTGTTCCTCGTTCTCGTTATCGTCCTCGTTGTTCTCGTTGTCGGCGTTGTCGTTGTTCTCGTTGTTCTTCTCGTTGTCGTCGTTGTTCTTCTCGTTGTCGTCGTCGTTTTTCTCGTTCTCGTTGTCATTGTTCTTCTCGTTCTCGTCGACGTTGTTCATCTCGTTCTTGTTGTTGTCGTCGTTGCTGTTTTTCTCGTTGTCGTCATTGTTGTTCTCGTTGTCGTCGTCGTTGTTCTCGTTGTTGTCGTCGTTGTTCTCGTTGTCTCGTCGTTGTTCTTCTCGTTGTCGTCGTCGATGTTGTTCTCGTTGTCGTTGTTCTCGTTGTCGTCGTTGTTCTTTTCATTGTCGTCGTAGTTTTTTTCGTTGTTGTTCTTCTCGTTGTCGTCGTTGTTTTTCTCTTTATTGTCGTTGTTGTTCTCGTTGTCGTCGTTGTTCTCGTTGTCGTCGTTGTTGTTCTCGTTCTCGTTCTTCTCGTTGTCGTTGTTCTTCTTGTTGTCATAGTTGTTCTTCTCGTTGTCCTAGTTATTGTTCTCGTTGTCGTCGTTTCCTCTCGTTGTCGTAGTTCGTCGTTGTTGTCTTTCTCGTTGTTGTCGTCGTTGTTCTTGTTGTCGTAGTTGTCGTCGTTGTTGTTCTCGTTGTTGTAGCTGTCGTTGCTGTTGTTCTTCTCGTTGTCTAGTTGTTCTCGTGGTCGTCGTTGCTCTTCTCGTCGTCGTCGTCGTTGTTCTTCTCGTCGTCGTCGTTGTTGTTCTTCTCGTCTTCGTCGTTCTCGTCTGTCGTCGTTGTTCTTCTCGTTGTACTTTTCGTTGTTCTCATTCTCGTTGTTGTTCTTGTTCTCGTTGTTCTTCTCATTGTCATCGTTGTTCTTCTCGTTGTCGTTGTTCTCGTTGTCTTCGTTGTTCTTCTCGTCGTTGTTCTTCTCGTTGTCCTCGTTATTGTTCTTCTCGTTGTCGTCGTTGTTCTTCTCGTTGTCGTCGTTGTTCTTCTCGTTGTCGTTTTTCTCGTTGTCGTAGTTGTTCTTCTCGTTGTCGTCGTCGTCGTTCTCGTCGTCGCCGTTCTTCTCGTTGTTGTTGTTCTTCTCGTTCTTGTTGTTGTTCTTCTCGTTGTCGTCGTTGTTCTTGTTTTTGTTGTTGTTGTTCTCGTTTTTGTTCTCGTTGTTGTTGTTCTCGTCGTTCTCGTTGATGCTCTCGTCGTTCTCGTTGTTCTCTCGTTCTCGTTCTTCTCGGTGTTCTCGCTGTCGTCCTTGTTGTTCTCGTCGTCGTCCTTGTTGTTCTCGTTGTCGTCCTTGTTTCTCGTCGTCGTCCTTGTTGCTCTTCTCGTTGTCGTCGTTGTTCTTGTTGATGTTTTTCTCGTTGTCATCCTTGTTGGTCTCGTTGTTGTTCTTGTTTTCCTCGTTGTTTTGTTCTCGTTGTCTTTCTCGTCGTTGTTGCTGTTCTCGTCGTTGTTCTCGTTGTTGCTCTCGTTGTCGTTGATGTTCTCGTTCTTTTCGTTGTCATCGTTCTTCTTGTTGTCGTTCTTCTCGTTGTTGTCGTTCTTGTTCTCATTGTCGTCGTTCTTCTCGTTCTCGTAGTTGTCGTCGTCGTTGTTTTTCTCGTTGTTGTTGATGTTCTTCTCGTTGTAGTTGTCGTTCTTCTCGTTGTCGTCGTTGTTCTTCTTTGTCGTCGTTGTTCTTCGCGTTGTCGTCGTTGTTCTTCTCGTTGTCGTAGTTTTCTTCTCATTGTCATCGTTGTTGTTCTCTTTGTCGTCGTTGTTCTTCTCGTTGTCGTTGTTGTTCTCGTTGTCGT
>JAPXFY010000028.1:43226080-43233580 GCA_030674185.1 Monoplex corrugatus
AAAAGAATCAGAACGCGTATTTAATACAACCAGACAAGACAGGCGCAAATTTTCGGCCAACTGGCCTTTGTCAAGCGTAAGATCATAAACAAACAAACACCAGATACAAAAATTAGGAGAAAAAGGTTGAAACTAGTCAACTTAGTCTTTTTCTCACACTGGAGGAAGCAGCAGGGAAAGTTTAGTCTTTTTCTCTTAATTTTTGTATTTCGTGTTTGTTCGATTGTGATCTTACGCTTGACATAGGCCAGTTGGCCGAAATTTGCCGACTGTCCTGTCTGGTTGTGTTAAATACGCGTTTTGATTCTTGTTTTCGTTTTTCTTTTTTCTGGTTCAAGTTTTTTTAAGTGTTGCGATTTTGCTCCGATGTGTGTATGCGTGTAGCTTTTGCCACCATCCACCCTCCCTATGCAGGCGGTATGTGGCTGCATAGCCTGCGTACATCAGTGAGAGTGTATGCTGGATATTTTCCTGTTTTATGAGCCACAGGATACTGACATGACTTAAAGAATCTTTAACGTGCGTATTTGATGTTCGACACTGGTAAGTACACGAAGGGAACTTAGACACTTTATCTACTAACAGGTCTGCATTATCGTCGTCATCATCAAGTGCCCTGTCACATGGCGTTGGCGATCATGGCCCTCCATATGCATCTTTTTCTTATTGCCACAAGTACATCGTTCACCCTCTCTGTCCTCAGCCACTCTGCAAGTCCGTCCAATATGTTTTCCCTGGGTCTACCTGGTGCTCTCTTTCCCTCCAGCTTTCCCGTTTTGACCAGGTGCTCTAATTCCCCTTTCCTCATAAAATGGCCTATAAATGTTGCCTGTCTTTTCCTAATCTTCCTTATCGATGACCTTCTTGTGTCTGCCTCCATCAAGACTGTCTCGTTAATTTTCTTTGCTGTCCATGGAACTCTCAACATTCTTCTTAGAAACCACATCTCGGCTGCCTCAATCTTGTTGTGGCTTTGCTTGTTGACTTTCCACGCCTCACAACCGTATAACATTATCAGTTCTATATAACATTCAAGAACTCTCTTCCTAATGTTAATTGATAGGCATTTGTTGGCTAGAATGCTTTTCAGCGATCTTTTTGTTTTTTTGTTTGTTTTTTGTTTTGTTTTTTTGTATATAGATTTAACACTGTAGCTAACAGGTCTGCACACACGCTGAATCTGGGATATCGTAAAATATCCACCTTTAACCACACACCCCGCCCCCCAATAGGCGGAAAGTATCCAAACAGGATCGAACACAGACCCTCCGATCACAAGTCCGTCGTCTTTCCCATTTGACCACCGCGCCCGTCGTCTTCGACATGAACTGGTAAGTCGTCTCAGGTCGACATTCTATAGGAGACAGCTTGGAAGGAGAACGTGTTTCGAGATTTTGATCTCAATCGTGTTGACGTTGAGGTTGGTCACTTTTGACTCCCTCACACTGTCAACCAGATTCATGCAGGAAGCTGGTGGATAGGGTGAGGGAGTCAAAGGGTTAAACTTTTGCAGTTGGTGGATAGGGTGCGGGTGTCGAAGGTTTAAGCTGAGTTAGGTGTCTTTCCCATTCCTAAGGCGTTCTCTTTTTCACGAAACATTGTCTTCGTTAGTTTCTAGTATTCAGTGTACGGATAGGGTGTGGAAGTCAACGGGTTAAATTTTTGCAATTGGTGGATAGGGTGTGGGAATCAAAGGGTCAGGTTGAGTTAGGTATCTTTCCCATTCCTAAGGCGTTCTCTTTTTCACGAAACATTGCCTTTGTCAGTTTCTAATATTCAGTCTCATTGTCTAGAAATTGTAGAGGCAAATTTGCCTTTCCATTTTTACTTAATGGAAGAGAGCTGATAAATGAAATTTGTCTCGAGATTTCTGTGACTATTTAAGTCGATGTGATCAGCTAAGATTATTTAGTATTTTGGTTCAACCAGTGTCGTGTTACTGCAGCGGGGCATTTTGGTTCAGTTAATGTTGTGTTACTACAAGAAATTTTTTGGTTTATTCAGTATTGTGTAGCATTTTGGTTCAATTATTGTCGTGTAGCTACAGAACCTGCGGTGTATGCAAAGTCTGTGAGTATTCAGAAGGTCCGCTAGTAGACACTGCCATCTTTACACAGTTGAAGAGAGCAACTTCTTCTTTTCTTCTTTCTTCTTCTTCTTCCTCTTCCTCTTCTTCTTCTCCTCCTTCTCCTCCTCCTCCTCCTTCTTCTGCTTTTTCTTCTTCCTCTTCCTCCTTCATCTTCCTCCTCCTCCTCCTCTTCCTCTTGTTCTCCTCCTCCTCCTTCTTCTCTTCTTTTTTCTTCTCTCTTCTTTCTTCTTCCTCTCTTCTTTCTTCTTCTCCTCCTCTTCTTTCTTCTTCTCCTCCTCTTCTTTCTTCTTCTCCTCCTCTTCTTTCTTCTTCTCCTCCTCTTCTTTCTTCTTCTCCTCCTCCTGTTCCTCCTCCTCCTTCTCTTCTTTTTCTTTTTCTTCTATCGCTCGCCATCTTCATGACAGGCACATAAGCCTCCTCTGAGAGTTGAACCCACGACCCTCTGCGTTATGAGTATGACTCTCTAAACAACCTGACCTCACAGAGTTATACAGTTTCATGTGAATTGTATATTTCAATTTCCTGATAGTCACTGATTCGTGTAAATTGTATGTTTCAGTTTAATGATAGTGATTCATGTAAATTGTATGTTTCAGTTTCATGATGGACAGTGATACGTGACAGAATTCGTGTGGAATACGGTGCCGCTTATGAAGACATCCAGTGTTTTGTCACGTAAAACTTTTTTGACTGTTGCTACGTCATTTCTTCGTTGAGATGTTTATGTTTTGAGTTATTGATTATTCGACAACTTTTCGATGTAATTTCAAGCTTGTGAACATCGTGTATAATATGCTTGTTCGTGATTTGTCTGTGAATAGGATTGTGGCTTCAATATAATTTGAACGGAATAGTTCAATTCTGAGGTTTGTAGGTATACATAAGCGTCAATAGATACCAGGTAATATAGAAGGACTGGTGTCGTGACTAAAACTTAAGAGCAATGCTTGATTTCCCGGATATGTGTGGTGTGTCTTAATTGAGTATCTTGAAGGGAAGACTCCGTTTGGTCACCTCGAGAAAAATAAAGTTCCAGAGTCAAAGTTTATTTGGGACAAGAAAAAAAAAAGAAGAAAAAAAAAAAGAAAAGCAAAAAAAACAACAAAAAAAACAAAAAACCCTTTTAGAGCCATAGTTGCACTATACCTTGAGGGTAGGCTGAAGGCGGAAATGACGTCACTCAGCATAACGATGACGACGAAGGTTCTGATGCTGGTGTTTGTGACGTCGTGTCTCCGTCATCACGTCCATTGCCAACCTTCTTTCTTCCTCTCAACCCCGAACCAAAACACGTTCCACACAGGACAACAGAATACAGGACAACAAGGCACAGGACAAGACACGCTCAACAGAGGCCAGCAACAACAACAACAACTACAACAACAACAACAACCACAGTTCACGTCCAGTCCAGGTCTGGTCTCCCCGGCTTCTTCACGAAGATCTCTGGCCATGTTGTTCCCGCATAACCCGAACGCCGCTCAACGCTTCCAGACCTTTCATCGGCCAGGGTTCTCCTCCCCCACCATCCCCTTCTCCTCCCGGGCCGTGGGCAACACCCTGAACTCCCCGTCCACCCTGGATCTTCTGGACAGGGACAACTTCCTCAACGACGACGATGATGACGGCCAGGGCAGAGTCAGCAGCGTACAGCTTCCATCCAGAGGAGGTCTGAGAGAGGACTCCTTCTCAGGCCTGGCCAGGAGGCATCCTTTCTCCTCCATAAGGCTGAACCCGGTTTCCACGTCCCGGGGAGTGTCCATGACGCGGCCTCAGGAAGACCCTTTCGATCGTGGTCGGGATCGTCTGCCGTCTCTTTTCCAGACGGACAAGGCTCGAAGGTATTTTTGTTGTTTTGTTTGTTTGTTTGTTTGATTGATTTTTACGGTCCAATCACAGAGAGGTTTGGGGGTCAATTCAAGACAGATTCGTCAGCTTCAGTTTCAGATTCAGTTTCAGTTTCTCAAAGACGACGTCTCCGTGCTCGGAACGAATTCATTATGCACTAACGTCACAGGTGCCATTTGTATGGTGATCATGGCACAAACCTTAACCCTTTGACTCCTGCACCTTGTCCACAGGTATCTTGCATCGTCAACCATGCTAGCAAAGCAAAAACTTAACCCTTCGACTCCCTCACCCTAACCACCAGCTTCCTGCAGGAAGCTGGTGGTTAGGGTGAGGGAGTCGAAGGGTTAAGTTTTTGCACTTGGGGGATAGGGTGCGGGAGTCAAAGAGTTAAGCCTTCAGATATACCCATGAGCTGGCCAGGTCCTGAGGCCCTACTACCTAGCCTATGTTTTACCTAGTCTATATTATTTTTTAAACTCGTATTGTCTCAGCCTGTCACTGGAATAATCTTGGTTACATGTAACTGACACGTGTATCTGTTAATCAAAGAACACAACTCTTGAGAGTCACGTAGGAATTATCTCCCATGTTGTAGAACTTCTCAAATCTAACACAGTTTGCGCTACCCATTCAGCTAGCATAGAAGCAGATACAAAGCACAAAAACCCGTAGGTTCAGAACACTCCTCTCTATATCTGTGTATCTTATCCTCAAAAAAAAAAAAAATTCATCATACTTGGGCAAGTCTATATGCGCTCCACCAAACGTGCCGGTAACTGACTGGCAGAGATCTTGCGCCAGTGACAAAACCCTATGTGCTGGCAAGGTCTTGAAATGGAGAGAGGGAGGAGAAGGGGACCCACTAAACGCTCAGCTGTCATCACTAGAATGGTTGGAAATATTTTGATATGGGCAGCGGACAGGCCAGTTCTTATGTTGCAGGCTGGGATTGAACTCGAGACATCAAATCTTGACATTACGGCTTCATAAACAGAGGCAGCCAGCCCGTGAAAGCGTGCTCTGAGAGCTCGACAGGGGAGGGGGGGGGAGGGGAAAGAGAGAGAGAGAGAAAAGAAGAAAGAGAGTGAGAGAGAGAGAGAGAGACAGACAGACAGACAGAGACAGAGAGAGAAAGACAGACAGATATACAGACAGGCAGCACAGACAGACAGCAGAGACAGAAAGCGACAAAGACAGAGAGACAGAGAGAGACAAAGACAGATAGAGACAGAGAAACGCAGAGAGAGAGAGATAGACAGATAAAGAGAGACAGACAGGCATAGACAGAAAGAGACAAAGACAGAGAGAGAGACAGGCAGAGAGAAAGAGAGGAAAACAGAGAGAGAGAAAGGGGAGAGACAGAGGGAGAGAGAGAGAGACAGACAGAGAGAGACAGAGACAGAGAGAGACAGAGACAGAGACAGAGACAGA
The DNA here is from genome assembly GCA_030674185.1 of Monoplex corrugatus. Taxonomy (NCBI): domain Eukaryota; kingdom Metazoa; phylum Mollusca; class Gastropoda; order Littorinimorpha; family Ranellidae; genus Monoplex; species Monoplex corrugatus. The sequence goes on from JAPXFY010000028.1 coordinate 43,231,452, forward strand.
CAGAGACAGAGACAGAGAGAGATTAAAGAAGAAATGAGAAAACAGAAACTATCTCCACCCTCTCAATATGAAAGTGTCATCAAGAATAACCTGAAAGCAGAAGACGAAATTTACACAGAAGAAAACGATCGTCACCTGTTTTGGAAGCATAAGGACCTTCCCTTTCGTCGTCATCATCATAATCATCATCATCATCATGATCATGATCATCATCATCATCATCATCATCATCATCATCATCATCATCATCATCATCATCATCTCATCATCATGTCCATGCCGCATGGCGTTGGCGATCATAGCTCTCCATACGAATCAATCTTTTGTCACCGCAAGTGTATCTCCCACCCTGTCTGTCCTCATCCACTCTGCAAAACTGTATAATGTCTTCTCCCTGAGTCTATATTGTGATCATTTCCCCTCTACCTTTCCTGTTGTGACTAGGTGCTCAAATTTCTCTTTGTCTCATACAATGTCCTATAAATGTTGCTAGTCTTTACCTAATCTTCGTCATTAATGTTCGTTTTGTGCTTGCTTCTTTCAAGACTGTCTCGTTTGTTTTCTTTGTTGTCCATGGATCTCTCTAGAAACCACATTCCAGCTCTCTCAATCTTGTTCTGACTTTGCTCGTTGATTTTCCAAGCTGTCGGAGGAAAAATGGTAAACAATCTTCGTTATGCATATTACACCATTTTAATTGCAGAAAATGAAAAAGACTTACAAAAATCTTGTGAATAAAACAGAAATAAACGGCCGGAGCTAAATAGCAAGAAGACTGAAGTCATAGTAATCAGTAAAAAACATGAAATCCCCTTATGTATAAAAGCAGCAAATGGTAGAACACTGAGACAGCTTCATAAGTTTGAATATCTAGGAACATTTATCTCACCAGGCGGCAGATACACATAAAAAATATCTAGCAAAAAATTCGCCAAGCTAAAACCTTCTCTTTGAAGGCCCTAAATATTGACAAAGCGCATAAGGAGAGTCACCTAGGCTGCTTCCCAAGCTCCAACATGGGTTTGATTTTATATAAATCTGTCTATTTTTCATTTTATTTTCTGTTTTTGTTTGTTTGTTTGTTTGTTTGTTCTCTTTGTTTGTTCTCTTTGTTTTTGTTCGTTTCTTTGTTTTCTAACATTACAGCGCTTTGTTTCTCAAAAAGTTTTTGTTTCGTTTTGAGTTTCAAACCAGATAATTTATTTTGTCGAGTAAAACGTTTACCGAGTTTATTCGGTTTGTTTATTTGTTGTTGTTTTTTCTGTTTGTTCTCACCATGGCAGACAATCTTGCTTTCCTTCTCCTAGTGTTCTCACCATGGCAGACAATCTTGCTTTCCTTCTCCTAGTGTTCTGACCATGGCAGACAATCTTGCTTTCCTTCTCCTAGTGTTCTCACCATGGCAGACAATCTTGCTTTCCTTCTCCTAGTGTTCTCACCATGCAGACAATCTTGCTTTCCTTCTCCTAGTGTTTCACCATGGCAGACAATCTTGCTTTCCTTCTCCTAGGACTGTGACAACGTACCCACATTTACTCTAGTTAACCGCGAAAGACAAATGGGATTCTATGATAGGCCTGAGCGCGAAGCGACAGTTACCTTTGGTGAATCATGTGGAAAATAAGGAATGTTCTGAGCTTCCCACTTTATGCTTTGTGGCTGCGTCTATGCTAGCTGAAAGGGTAGCGCAAACTGTGTTGGAGTTGGGAAATTCTACATGGGAGGTAACTCCGTGACTCTCAAGAGTTATGTTACTTAGTTGATATTTAAAATTCTTCCTGCTTCACTCTTATTTCCTTTTGTTTTGTTTTGTTTGCAGTTTTTGTGTGTGTGTGTATTTGTTTGTGCACAGTCTACATTTTCATTTCAATTTCGTTGTAAACTCATGCTACGATCTGTTGCTATTTTTTTGGTCGGTTTTATGATATGCTGCATTGATGTATTAGTATGTGTTTCTGACTATGTTTATGATGCATGAACGTACTAGCATGGCAACCTCCACCTCCACCCCGACAATCTCTCTTTTATGTTAAATGTAGCGAGCTTTTGTGACTATTATCCCCATTCTCATACGTCATGATAATATTGTAAAAAAAAAAAACGTCAGAAAAAGAAGGTGAAGTTAAGTG
>JAPXFY010000028.1:43238580-43251080 GCA_030674185.1 Monoplex corrugatus
TTCGTTAAGCACCGATTGTCTTTTTTTTTTTTTTCGTTTTTAAAATGCTTCACATGCCCTTCATCGTTGATGGATTTTTTCGTTTGTTTTTGTTTTTGTTGTCATTGTTTGTTCAGGTCTAAATTTTATTGGCAATGTACTGTTCATAATCTACTAAAGGAGTTTGAGGCTGGTACTGCTATGCTTGTATCAAGAGACTCGGTCGTCAATGTCTGTGTATTGTCCAGAGAGTTGTTGGGGTCTTCGTTCTCCTCTGTCTGGTTGTCCAGCGTGCTCTCTGAATTTCTGTGTGAAGAGTCAGAGTTTGTGTCTTCAGTGGCGTTTTCCTTTGGATCGTTCGGTGACCTGAACTTGTTTTGGTGTGTGGTGTTGTTTGTGTGTTTGTGTTGGTTTTGTGTGTGTGTCTGTGTGTGTGTGTGTGTGTGTGTGTGTGTTTGTGTGTGTTGTGTGTTTGTGTGTGTTGTGTGTGTTTGTGTGTGTTTGTGTGTGTTGTGTGTTTGTATGTGTGTGTGTTTGTTTGTGTGTGTTGTTTGTGTTTGCTTTGTGTGTGTGTGTGTGTGTTGTGTGTGTGCGTGTGTGTGTGGTGTTGTTTGTGTGCTTGCTTGTGTTTGTGTATTGTTTGTTTGTGTGTGTGTGTGTGTGTGTGTTGTTTGTTTGTGTGTGTGCGTGTGTGTGTATCTGTATGTTTATCTGTATGTTTATCTGTATGTTTATCTGTATGTTTATCTGTAAATAGACAGTTTAACATTGTCGTTCGTCTTTTACAACATAGTACCTTGCCTGGCACAAACTGATCAACGTTGATGTGGGTCAATCACAGGCCAGTTACCACCCTCCAGAGGACTGGGCGCCATCGCTGACGAGGACAGACCCAGGCTGACCCCGGTGTTCAGCAGTGGACGTCGTCCATCACGCCCCAAGGGTCTGAGCAGACCGGAGTCGAAGTCACCCACCCCCCTCCCGTCCACCCCGGCTCTCCCACCATCTTCTTCCGCTCCTACAGACCTTCCTGAAAAATCTGCGAAGCCCGAAGCAGACGACGATCAGGTTGTTCTCAAGGCCGGAAGGTCTTCAACCACTCAACCACCTATTGTGGAACGTCCACAGCCTGTACTTGATGGTGGGGAGTCTTCCGATAATGACCCACCTGCTCTTGAGTCTGTGCCCCCTGTTAACGAGGATGACCAGAAAACGCTGAACGACGAGAGTTCATCAACTGCACAGCCGCCTGTTCTAGAGGAAACGCCCGCCATTGACGAGGCAGACCAGCCCAAGCTGAACGATCCTGGCCTTGACTTTGACCCTGACGAGCAATCTTCAGTGACGGAACAGCCTAACGTGGAGGATACGCCTCCCGGCGATGATCTTGACCAGATTCCGGCAAACTATGAAAAGCTCTCAGCAGCAGGACGACCTGAAGTGGAGGATAAGTCTCCTGTTAATGACTCCGCTTCCAACAGAGAAAGACCATCTTTAGATACGGGACAACCCGATTTTGATGATGTGCCTCCCGTCGACGAAATTTACCAGCCCTCACCAGACAAAGAACTGTCGGACACGGAGCCTCCAGACCTGAACGAACTGCCGCTTATCGATGAACTTGTGCCTGAAGCTACAACGACTGGAGGAATGGATTCCAATCCAGAACAAAATAATCCAGGTTTAAACCCCTTGGATAAAAATGTGATTAACCAGAACGGTATTTCCATTTCTTTTGGAGAACCAGACTCCGGTGCTGCGTCAGAGAATGATTCCCAGCAGGGAGCTGTTAACGATGACAAGTACGAGTCACAACAAGACACTGATGCTGAAGACAGTTCCAGGACTGGTGTGGAAGAAAATGGAATTCCACACGAATACAGAGAAGATGCCGGCAGTGAAAATGACCCGAGAGATCCCAAAACTCAACAAGCGGGAAACACAGACCCTCAGTCTACCTTCTTTCAAGCCTCTAAAATAAAGAACACACTTCAAGATCCTGCTTCGGCGTTGTCAAGAATCTCCTTCAGTTCTGCAGATTCCTTGGCGGATTTGCCTCAAGTTCTTGGAATTTCAGAATACTCACCAGACCCTCCTTCAGTGCCTTTCGAATCCTACGTGAATTCAGAAGATAACGATGATCCCGAGCAGTCGCAAGATGCAGAACAAAGTGCCACAAAAGTACCACAAAACCAAAATGAAGACGACGGAATGGCGGTGGATAATGGAGACGATCTTCAGGAGAACAGGTTGGAATCTTCCGTGTCCGATGACTCTGATGATCCCACTCCTGCTCCCAACGGTTCCACAGCTCAGGACAATCCCGAAGACGATTCTGTAGAACTAGATGAAAACACCTCTAAAGATACAAACTCTGATTCTTCACACGGAAATTCAGAGAGCACGCTGGACAGCCGGACAGAGGAGAACGAAAACTCCAACTCTCTAGACAATAAGGAGACACTGACGACCGATTCTTTTGACAGAAGTACAACAGCGCCAGCCTCAAACTCATTCAGTAGTTCCGAGGAGGACCTACCTGCATCCTCCCCCTCTGCCGAAACAAAAATAACAACCACACCGACAGCCAGCACCATAAGCAACACCACAACCACCACTACCATTTTCCCTGAGACCACCACACCAACCAGTTCATCCTCTAACGAAGGTGGTTCATTCGCTGATGAAGCCTCCCCAAATAGCAAAGCCAGCAATAACAACAACGACGACGATAAGAACAATAACGACGACGACAACAACAACGACGACGATGAAAATAACATCAGTAGTAGCAACAATAACAACATCAATGATAACGGCAACAAAATTAGCGACGGCAGCAATACTCCAATTCCCAACGAATCACGATCTTCAGAACACTCCAAGGACGACGTGGAAGAAACCAGCAATACCAACAACAACAACAACAACGTCGACGACGATGACGACGACGACGACAACAATGACAATGACAATGACAGCAGCAGCAGCAATACTCCAGCTGACAACAAATCAGAGTTTTCAGAACACTCCAAGGATGATATTGAAGAAACCAGCAGCATTGGCAACAACAACAACAACAATAGCAGCAGCAGCAACAACAACAACAGCAACAACAACAACAACAACAGCCACACAAGCAACAGCAGCAGCAACAACAACAACAATAATGGCAAGATTCCAGTTCCCAACATATCGGAATCTTCAGAACAGCCCAAGGACGACGTGGAAGAAGTCATGACGGACAAAGAAGATGACGTGGTGGTGACCAGGAGGGACACAGGACATGGGGGACACGATGCAGGTGATGATGAGCAGTCTGGGGACACCACAGCTGAAGTCACTCCTCATCCGCTGTCTCTTCGTGGTGGTGACTCAGGTGAGTCATTTTAGTGGTCTGCTTTGTTCTCCTTGACTGATAGTTTTGGGTGTGTTTTTTTTTCGGTAGGGTTGTGGTTGTGTGTGTGTGTGTGTGTGTGTGTGTGTGTGTGTGTGTGTGTGTGTGTGTGTGTGTGTGTGTGTGTGTGTGTGTGTGTGTGTGTGTGTGTGTGAGTGTGTGTGTGTGTGTGTGTGTGTGTGTGTGTGTGTGAGTGTGTGTGTGGTGTGTGTGTGATTGTTTGTGCGTGTGGTATGTGTGTTTGTTTGTTTCTGTTTGTGTATGCGTCCGCGCATGTGTGTGTGTGTGTGTGTGTGTGTTGTGTGTGTGTGTGTGTGTGTGTGGTGTGTGTGTGTGTGTGCTGTGTGTATTTGTGTGTGCATGTGTTTGTGTGTGTATGTGCGTGTGTGTGTGAGTGAGTTGTGCGCGTGTGTATGTGTGTGTGAGTGAGTGAGTGTGTATGTGTGTGTGTGTTTGTGTGTGTGGGTGCGTGTGTGTGTGTGTGTGGGTGCGTGTGTGTGTGTGTGCATGTGTGTGTGTGTGTGTGTGGTGTGTGTGTGTGTGTGTGTGTGTGTTTGTGTGTGTGTGTGTGTCTGAGTGTGTGTGAGTGAGTGAGTGAGTGTGTGTTTGTGTTTGTGTGTGTTTGTGTTTGTGTGTTTGTGTGTGTGTGTTTGTGTGTGCATATTTGTTTGTGCGTGCGTTCGTGTGTGTGTGTATGTGTGTGTGTGTGTGTGTGTGTGTGTGTGTGTGTGTGTGTGTGTGTGTGTGTGTGTGTGTGTGGTGTGTGTGTCTCAACTTCTGCAGTGCTTTGCTGACATTAAAATCCCACATCGTATATTCAGAATCCACAATACACCTGTATTCTTCACAAATACTCAATCGAAGTCCCAACATCGGGAAGCCCACGGGAGCCAGATATATCAAGCCTCCACAAGGTCACCCACTGGAGGAAACCCTGCGCCGCTGCTGAGTCATTTCGATAGAGTGATGAGAGTCAAAGAGTTCAGAGCAAATGAAATATTCATATTCATTGAAGTGTATCAAATGAAAACAGCTTCGGGAAAAGTTAGATTGTATAACCTGACCACTTCGTGTTGTTGTTGTTATTGTTGTTATTGTTAATAATGTTGTTGTTGCCTTTGTTGTCGTTGACGTTGTTATTCTTGTTGTTGTTATTGTTCTCATTGTTGTTCTTGTTGTCGTTGTTGTTGTTGTTTACACCGACTAGAGAGAAGAATGTAATCTGTCTTTGACAAAAATCTTTTAGCAAAATTTTCTCAGCTGTTTGTGTGTGGGATTTATATGAGTATTACCTTCGAATCCTCAAAATTCCCTGGCAACGGGGAAGCACACATTTACATTTTCTCTGGCACTGAAAGGGTTAATTGAATCTGCGTGAAAGGCGTGTGGACTGTTATGGAGTTGCAAATGCATAAATTCGGCAGCTATGGCACCAAAGTCAGTGTCACACAGAAACAACAACAAAACAAATACCACCCAAAACACACACACATACATACATGTACATACACTACACACACTCACTACACATACACACACACACACACACACACACATACACACATACGAAACACACACACACACACAGCAAACACACACACAAAACGAACACACACAACACATCACACACACTCAACACACACACACACACAACTACACACACACAACACACACACACACACAACACCACACACACACACACACACACACACACACATACACACACACAACACAACACACACACACACACACACACACAACACAACACACACACACACAACACACACACACACACACACACAACACACACACACAAACACACACACACAAACACACACACACACACCATAGACAAACACACATACACAACACACACAACACCACACACACACACACACACACACACACACACATACACACACACACAATCACACACAACACACACAAACACACACACACAAACACACACACATAAACACACACACACACAAACACACACACACACACACACACACACACACAACACACACACACACACACACACACACACACACACAAACAAACACACACACCACACAACATCACACACACACACAAACACACACACACAACACACACACACACAACACAACACACACACACACCACACACAACACACACACACACACACACACACACACACACCACACACAAACACACACACACACAAACACACACACACACACACAAACATACACACACACGCACACACACACACACACACACACGCACAAGCACACACAAACACACACAAACACACACACACACATAAACACACACACAAACACACACACACACCACAAACACACACACACACACACAAACACACACACACACACACACAAACACACACACACAACACACACACACACAACACAAACAAACACAAACACACACCCCACAAACACACACACATACAAACACACACACAAGCACACACACAAACACACACACACAAACATACACACACAACACACACACACACAAACACACTCACAAACACGCACACACACACACAAACACACACACACACACACAAAACACACACACAACAAACACACACACACACACAACACACACACACATACACACACGTTTCTTTGTTGTCTGATGTTTACGCTTGACAAAGGCCAGTTGGCCGAAAATTTGCACCCGTCTTGTCTTGTTGTGTCAAATTCGCGTTGTGATTTTTTTTTTTTCTTTTCTGGTTCCTATTTGTTTGAACGTAAGCAGTCACATCTGTTTTGGACAAAACCAGCACCTTTTAAATTAACCCTTTGACTCCTGCATCCTGCCCACCAGTATCCTGCATTGTCAACCATGCAAGCAAAGCAAAAACTTAAAACTTTTGACTCCATCACCCTGTCCTGTCCACCAGTCTCCTGGAGGAAACTGGTAGATAGGGTGAGGGAGTCAAAGGGTTAATTTTTTGCAGCTGGTGGATAGGGTGCGGGAGTCCAAGGGTTAAGGTGAGTGAACAAGACTTTTTAAAGGAACCTTTACAATGTGATTTTACTATTGTGACAGTCTACCATGGTTCTCACTCCAGTTTTATTTCATCTTCTGCATCTTGCATGTCATAATGACCTTCGTCATTATCAAGTGCCCTGCAACATGGCGTTGGCGATCATGGCCTTCCATACGAATGTATCCCTTGTCGCTGCAAGTACATCTCTTTGTCCTCAGCCATCCTGCAAGTCCGTCCAATATTTTCTCCCTGGGTCTACCTGGTGCTGTCTTTCCCTCCAGCTTTCCTGTTGTGACCAGGTGCTCTAATTTTTTTTCTTCATAAAATGTCTTAAAAACATTGTTTGTCTTTTCCTAATCTTCTTTATCAATGATCTTCTTGTGTCTGTCTCCATCAAGACTGTCTCGTTTGTTTTCTTTGCTGTCCATGGAACTCTCAACATTCTTCTTAGAAACCACACTTCAGTTACATCAATTTTATTTTGACTTAGCGTGTTGACTGTCCACACCTCACAACCTACAACAGTATCGGTTCTATATAACACCCAAGAACTCTCTTCCTGATGTTAATTGATAGGCATTTGTTGGTAAGAACGCTTTTCATCTTCGTGGATTCTGTTCTGGCTTGGCCGATTCTGCTGGCTATTTCTGATGTGCATCTTCCTTATGGTGAGATGACCCTTCCCGGATATTTAAACTTATCAACGTGTCTCAGAGTTGTGCAATTTGCTGTAATTTTGAATGTGGGGATTTCCTGTTTTTTGCTGATTACCATGACTTCAGTCTTCTTGCTATTTACCTCCAGCCCTTTATTTTTGCTTTCTATTTCTATTATGTTCACAAGATTTCGAAGGTCTTTCATTTTCTGCAATTCTGTATTAATGTTTTGTATAAAATATGAGATCGTTAGCATTGCCTAACCATTTTTCACTCCCTCTGTCTTCACATAAAAGCAAGCAAGCAAACAAAAGCGAACAAACAAGCAGGCAAAGAAAAAAAAAGAAAAAAGAAAAAGAAACAAAGAAAGAAAAAGCGAGATAAAGAGGAAAAACAAACCCAGGACGGTCAGGCCATACTAAAAATCTCCCTATCATTCCCAAATACCCACAGGTACTTTTTTGTTTGAAAGAACGCCAAATTGTAGGTCTGTGTTTCCTGTGTGTTGAGTTTTGGCATCTCTCCGGACATTTCATTTTCTTCGACACCAATTCTGGAATTGTCTTCAGCATCACTGTTTTGCTGTGATCCATCGTTGTCATCATTCTGTCATAATAAACTTTTTTAAAATTCTTTTTTGTGTTATACAACAGACGGACATTACACATACAATACGGAACGAAAATGATAAAAAAAAATTGTATACATAAAAAAACATGATGTTGACATATGAACTCAGTAGAGCATACAGAATATACATAATGATAGTCGTCATCATTACTAACTTGCTGCTGGGAATCTGGGAATCTTTCTCTGACTCAGTAGAAAGCGCTGAGTCTCCCAAATAAACAGAAATACCATTTGATTCATCACAATTCAGAATTGTATCTGAAAGCTGGAGAACTTTCAGATTTTTGAGTGTGGTGTGATTTTGAGTATACACATCTGTATCACACTGACAGTGTTAAGTACAGTAATAATGTTATTCTTGTAAAGTGTTATTTTCCAAACTCATCTCAACTCATTGTGTGTTACTTTTCTTTTAAGAAAAAAACAGACTGTAATATAGTATACTACATGTATGATATAGTATGCTGTGATAAAATATGTTGTAACATAACGTAACGTAAAGTAACGTAACGTAACGTTACGTGAGATGAGATGAGATGAGATGAGATGAGATGAGATGAGATGAGATGGATGGGATGGAGATGGAGATGGAGATGAGAGGAGGAGAGGAGAGGAGAAGAGAAGAGAAGAGAAGAGAAGAGAAGAGAAGAGGAGAGAAGAGAAGAGAAGAGAATATAGAGAGAAGCACTGAAATCACACACAGACACACAGAGACTCACGCAGAGACACAGAGAGAGAGAGATACACACACACTCACACACTCACACAACACACACACACACACACACACACACACACACACACACACACACACCACACACACACACACACACTCACACACACACACACACACACACACACACACACACACACACACACACACACACACACACACACACACACACACACACACACACACACACACACACACACACACACACACACACACACGCATATATAACATATATATATATATATATATATATATATATATCTATCTACTATTTTCGTTCTCTCTCTCTCGCTCTCTCGCTCTCTTTCCCTCTGTCTCTCTCAAAAAAGCATTAATGTGTTAATGCTGCCACTTTCCTCGAAAATATGAATTTCGTCGTCTTCTTCTTCTCCTTGTTCTCTCTCTCTCTCTCTCTCTCGCTCTCTCTCTCTCTCTCTCTCTCTCTCTTCTATTCACACACATTCAGACACAGACACACACACGCGCGCGCACGCACATGCACACACATACACAGAAACAAACACATTCACACACACACACAAACACACACACACACAAAACACACAAACACACACAAACACAACACACACACACACACAAACAAACACACACACACATACACAAACAAACAAACATCCCACATACATACACACTTCGATCTGAAAACTAACACCACAGTTTTTAAAGCCTTTCAAACAAAATTTAAGTCAGGGCTCACAAAAACAATACGACCTGTCACTAACTTTTGATAAATGATGGCTTCCATAACTTTCCGGCTGAGGCAAATCGGTCCCCGGTCAACAGTGACTTTATGGAGCACTAACCGTCACAAGAGGCCGTGTTTATGATGACTGTATTATTGGATTAGGCAAGGTATGACAGACAGCTAAGGTTTAAAAGATTCTTTTCAAAGTTCGACCTCCCCTCAATCCCCCCCCCCCCCCCACTCTCCCCTCCCCCCCCCCACCCTCACAAGGGAGGGTGTGTAAACATTCTGAATGTCGTGTTAGGATTCTTTTCAAAGTTCGACCACACCTCACTCCCCCCTCCCTCTCCCCTCCCCTCCCCTCCCTCCTCACAAGGGATGGAGTGTAAACATTCTGAATGTCGTGTTGTGTCCTGGGATTTATTCGCCATCATCTTTTGCCCCCCCCCCCCCCCCCCAAGTCTGTGATGTTGATGGATGGTGGAGTCTGTGGTGTGGTGGAGGTTTGATTTGATGTGTTTGTCTGTCCAGTAATGTTTCTACGTGGAGTGAAAGTCCGGGGCATGTAAAAAAAAAGCGGATGAAAATAAAGATCTAAGTAGCAGAGATGTGGTTCTATAGGCGGATTCTTAAAAGTCAAATGGACCATTAAAACAACAGCCCCGCGCACACACACACACACACACACACACCCACAACACACGCACCACAAACAAACAAAAAAAACAAACAAACAAACAACAAACCAACAACAACACAACAAAACAAACAAAACAAACAAACACAAAACAAAACAAACAAAACAAACAAACAAACAAACAAAACAAACAAACAAACAAACAAAACCAAACAAACAAACAAACAAACAAACAAACAACAAAACAAACAAACAAACAAACAAACAAACAAACAAAACAAACAAACAACAACAAACAAAACAAACAACACAAACAAACAAACAAACAAACAAAACAAACAAACAAACAACAAACAAACAAACAAAACAAACAAACAAACAAACAAAACAACAAACAAAAACAACACAAACAAACAAACAAACAAACAAACAAACAAAACAAACAAACAAAAAACACAAACAAACAAACAAAACAAACAAACAAAAAACAAAACAAACAAACAAAACAAACAACAAACAAAACAAACAACAAACAAACAAAACAAAACCAACAACAAACAAACAAAAACAAAACAAACAAACAAAACAAAACAAACAACAACAACAACAAACAACAAAACAAACAAAACAAAACAAACAAACAAACAAACAAAACAAAACAAACAAAAAAACAAAACAAACAACAAAACAAACAAACAAACAACAAACAAACAAAAACAAACAAACAAACAAAAACAAACAAACAAACAAACAAACAAACAAACAAACAAACAAACAAAACAAACAAAACCAACCAACACAACAACAAACACAACAAACAAACAAAACAAAACAAACAAAAAACAAACAAATGACTGCATTTTGAACGAACTCACAGTCCAAAGTCAACTGCTGACAGAAATCACCCAAAGAAAAATGAACTACATCGGCCATCGCATGCAACCCACAAAGGGCCCCAGTAGCTGAGTTGGTTTGAGCTTGGTCAGTTTGACAAGGTTCAACAATGCCTCTTGTGATCCAGCTTACTAAGATCACTGCCTGCTAAGCCCTCTACCAACGACAACAATCGCAGACTTTATGGCCCTGAAACACACCTCCAGGTGTTCATACAGAACAGACAGGAGTGAAAAATCTTCGTTGCTGCCCTACTTGCCAAAAAGCATCCTATGAATTTCCCATTTACTGTGCTAAATACTAAAAATGAACGTTTTATTTTCTGTGATAGATACTAAGATGAATTTTGCATTTTCTCTAATGAATCCTAAAAAATGAAATTCCCGTTTTCTGTGATAAATCCTGAAACGAATTTCCTATTTACTGTGATACATACTGAATTGAGTTTTCCATTTTCTGAAATAAATCCTAAAATGAATTTCCCATTTTCAGGTACAAATACTAAAATGAATTTCCCAGAGATAATATTAAAATGAATTTCCCATTTCCAGTGATAAATACTAAAATGAATGTCCCATTTTTTGTGATAAATACTTAAATGAATTTCCCATTTTCTGTAAAAAATACTCAGTTGAATTTCCCATTTTCTGTACTGTTTTAAATCCTAAAGGTGAATTTCCCATTTTTCGTGATAAACCTTTAAACGAATTTCCCATTTTCTGTGACAAATACTCAAATTAATGTCCAATTTTCTGTGATAAATACTTAAATGAAACTCCCATTTTCGATGATAACTATTCACATGAATTTTGCATTTTGTGTGATAAATTCTCAAACGAATTTCCCATTTTCTGTCGTCAGATGATGGAAACCCTCACCGTGCTACAAATAGGAATGATGACGACACACAAGACTCGGACCGTGACGTCAGCAGTCCCATGCAAGATACTACACCAGCAGCGGACACGACGTCATCACAGAAAATGACGTCACGTCCTGACCCAATCATTCCGTCATCTCCAGAAGACCACCAACCTCCCACCACGAAAGATCCAGAGTTTCAGTCAAACGACAGACCCTCCCTTTCGTCCGAAAACTCAGCCGACCGAGAACTTTCAGACGAATCTCCCTCGCTTGATGATTCAGCTCCGTCCCTGGACGAACTGCCCAGCGCTGACAAACTCCGACGCGACTCTGAAAGCTTCCAGGAACTCACCACAGAAGATTCATCAAGTTTCGAAAACGAAAAAGACGAACCCAACCCGGTCAGCAGAACGGACTCGGGAACCCAAGACGCCGATATTAGAAGACCTCATAGCCTGTCCAGCAACTCTCCAGCCTCTCCCTTCCAGATGATGTTCGGCAAAAGCCTGCAGGAACCGCACCGCCAAACGTTTGGTTCCTTGTTCAGCAATCTTCCCAGATCTTCTTCCCAGTCTGGTTCCTTCTTCGGGGGAGGCCTGAACGGAGGTCCCGGCTTCTTTGGCCGGGACAGGGGGTTCTTCGGAGGATCTGATGAGGCGTCTGAAGCAGACAGCAACGACGGCCATGGCCGGAATCGTGACGTCTTTGACGTCAACAACATCGTCAACAAGCGGCCCAGTCTCAGACTGTTTGGAAACAGGAGAAAATAAACGCCAGACATTTGAGTTTTCAGGACTGTGTAGTATTCTAAGTAGACATTGTTGTGCACTGTGCTATGAAAACAGCATTGTAGATTCAGTGACTTTTGAGTGAATACACTTGGGGTTATTGGTGTCCTGTAGATTAAGCAGCAAGGGACTAACATATTGAGGAGGCGCAAAACTTGGATAAGAGAAAAGATAGATAGATAGATAGATAGATAGATAGATAGATAGAT
>JAPXFY010000028.1:43253580-43356080 GCA_030674185.1 Monoplex corrugatus
GTGCAACCACTGGGTTTTACCAGTTGCACGAGGAGCCGTGCAACCGCAAAGTTGTGTGGAGTTGCATTCGTGTAAAAGGAAACGTGCAACCGTTAGGCTCCTCCCCTGTTCCCGCCGTTTCTTGAGGCTCGCGCTGCGTGTGTCAGCCGCTGTCACGGAGGCACGCGTGGCGCGAAACTACTTCCTGCCTACAACCCCAGCCAACTCCAGGCAACTCGTGTAAAAGTGTTCCCAACTCCACACAACCGTTTGGGGCCGTGCAACTACGAAAACATTATCGCTCTAGGACAATATTATTTTCGGCCGTGCAACTACACGTACAACTAAAAATGGGATTTTACCGAAAAACTGACAACTCCAGACAACCTCAGACAACAGATTGCCTGGAGTCGTCTGGGGTTGTGAATAGGTTGCATGGTAGTGCAACCGATTAGTTGCACGCTAGTTGCACGTCGTGTAAACGGGGCATATCCATTCATTCATTTTTTTTTTTTTCTTTTTTTTTTTTTTGTCACGGTGGACTTACCACGTGAAATTCGGGCTGCTCTCCCCTTTGAGAGCACATCACTGCCGTGCAGCGCCATCTTTTTTTTTTCTTTTTTTCTTTTTAAACCAGGACTTCAGAAAGGTAAGAAGGCTGGTTGGCCTTCATGTGGAGGGACCTGGGAAATCAATCTATCTCTCCAGTTTTATACCAGGGCAGCCGGGCAATGCCATGCTCTTCACGAATTTCAATTGTTGTGGGATCTTTAGCGTGCGCAGGCCAGAAGGCACACGGGTCTGATTCGTTTTTCGTCCCCTTCCGAACGACCGAAGGACATAACGTTCAGTTCGATTTTCCGGTCCAGCTGAGGAGAAAATATAAGGCCTCAACGGGGAACGAACCCTGGAACCTCGAGTTCAGTTATTGACAGGCGAACGTCTGAACCATTCTGCCACTCTTCTCCCTGGGTGTGAGCTGATTGGGGCTGAAAAATCCCACACTTTTTTTTTTTCTTTTTTTTTTTTTTTTGCGTAACCCCCCCCCCCCTTGTAAAAGTGTCGGAATAATCAACGTGATGATTGTAGACACTCAACGACAAGATCAGATCAGATCGAACCCACAACCTTCAAGTCGTTAGTCCTTTCTGGGGTGATCTTCACCAAAGGTGTGGATCATTCACTATTCAGCGTTCGTTTTTTAACGTCTTTTCACTGTGAATGATAATTATTAGACGAAATTCGGAAATGTGTCTTTCTGTCTGTGACAAAAACTTGTGAGCAGAAATTTCTCAGCTTTTTTTTTTTTTTGCGGTGGATCTTTCCAAAATTACACCAAAGCTGTGGATTGTTTAGGATTCGTGAATGTTGGAAAGCTGGAGGGAAAGAGAGCACCAGGTAGACCCAGGGAGAAAATACTAGACGGACTTGCACAGTAGCTGAAGACAAGGAGGGTGGAGGAGATGCTTAAGGCAACAAGAGATAGAGACAGATGGAAGTCCATGATCGCCAATGCCATGCGGCAGGGCACCTGATGATGATGATGAATGCGTAAGTTTGGAAGAAAAGAGGGCAAAGACAAGGTTATATATACATAAAAACAGGAACTGTTATAACTAATTCCCGTTAACCCTTTGACTCCCGCACACTATCCACCAACTTGAAAAACTTAACCCTTTGTCTCCCTCACCCTATCCACCAGCTTCATGTAGGAAACTGGTGGATAGGGTGAGGGAGTCAAAAGTTCAGTTTTTGCTTTGCTAGCATGGTTGACAATGCAGGATGCTGGTGGACAGGGTGCGGGAGTCAGAGGATTGAGGAGTCCACTGTATAATGCTCATGTCTCACATCATGCAAGTCCAAGCATTTAATAAGATAGTGTTTTATGGTGAGCTTGCCACAGGGCAGAGAAACACTGCCCGCCCACAGCTGAGATACAAAGACGTTTGCAAACGTGACATGAAGGCGCTTGAGATCAACACTGAGTCCTGGGAGGACCTCGCAGATGACCACAACAGCTGGAGAAGCACATTCAAGAAACAGCTGCGTATCTGTGAGGACAAACTTTCAGCTGCTGCAGCAGAAAAGTGAGCTCGCAGAACTAGAAAAGGGATGACAGCCAACAGACCAGCATCAGCATACACATGCGAACGCTGCGACAGAGACTGCCTCTCTCGCACTGGTCTCTACAGTCACAGGTGACGCTGCTTGGACCAAGCAGACAGCCCAACTAGACATTAGGTCGGATGTACTTTATCCATGGTCAGCCATGACCGAAGGAGGCCTACATATGTTTGTTACTCAGTGGCTCGTCACACAGTATACACCATGGTGCTTCTTCATTTTTAACAGGTATCAGTGAGTGTACATGTAGAATGTATGACCTCAGTGTAACCTACATAATACTGTCTCCTTCCTATGATTACCAGGAATATAATGGACAACTGTTTAACCCTTTTGACCCCCGCACCCTGTCCACCAGCATTCTGCATCGTCAACCAAGCTAACAAAGCAGAAAGTTAACCCTTTGACTCCCTCACCCTCTCCACCAGCATCCAGCATTGTCAACCATGCTAACAAAGCAAAAAGTTAACCCTTTGACTCCCTCACCCTATTCACCAGCTTCCTGCATTGTCAACCATGGTAACAAAGCAAAAACTTAACCCTTTTGACTCCTGCACCCTGTCCACCAGCATCCTGCATCTGTCAACCATGCTAACAAAGCAAAAAGTTAACCCTTCGACTCCCTCACCCTATCCACCAGCTTCCTGCAGGAAGCTGGTGGATAGGGTGAGGGAGTCAAAGGGTTAACTTTTTGCAGTTTGGTGGACTGGGTGCGGGAGTCAAAGGGTTAGGGTCTGGGCAGATTTGGGGAAGTCTGGTGTCTGTCTGGTTGTTCCAATCTTCCTGCTAGATTTTTCACAGAAGTTTGTACTTCGGGTTTCAGATCTGTGTTAGGGATGAAGAATTTACACATCTTTTCCTCCAATACATAGTATGTCTGCCTTACAGGTAGGAGAAAGGAAACATGGCAGGGTAGAAAGTAAAAACAATGGATATATACATAGAAGCCAGCTCGTAGTGCCTGTAGGAGCTGCAGCAAAACAACAACAACAACAAAACAAACAAACAAACAAAACAAAAACTTTCCATATTCACAAATACTCAATTTAGGCAAAGCAACAACTTCCAACACTGAAATGAAAGTAAATGTCCTCACACGCACATGCACACAACAACACACACACACACACACACACACACACAGAACAACAACTTCAACACTGAAAAGAAAGTAAATGTCCACACACACACACACACTCACACACACACACACTCACACACACACACACACGGTATACACACACACGGTATACACACACACACACATATACACACACACACACACACACACAAGCAACAACTTCAACACTGAGAAGAAAGTTAATGTCCACACACACACACACACACGCAACAACTTCAACACTGAAAAGAAAGTAAATGTCCACATATACACAAACACACACACAGACCTCCTATGGGGAGATATGGAGCTCAACAAGCCATCCTTGTTTTCACCATTGTTATTGTTACCCTACACACACACACACACACACACACCACACACACACATACTCACACATACACAACAACTTCAATACAGTGGAAACCTGATATAACAGGGATGATGGGACCAAATCAAAATCCCTGTTATATCAGATCCCTGTTATATCAGATCCCTGTTATATCAGATATCAAGGGAAATGCTTGCTTTTTCTCGACAGCCTGGATGATCTCATATTTCTTCTCAATTGAAAGGCATTTTCTTTTACGTTTGTTGTCAGCGGTGGCCATTATGAGCAATAGCAATGAGAATCAGAATCAGCAAGAAAGCTAAGAAAATAGAAAGATAAACAGTAGATCTAGGCCTAGATCTGGTCTGGTGTAAGTGTGCAGTAAGCTTACAAACTGAATGATGGCGCAGTCAGTCACTGACTCAGTGGCCTCAGGCCTACACGCTTGCGCGCGCATCACGCTCACATTGCGAAGCGTTCTTTCAGTGTACAGTACACAGTATACCAAGGCTAGCCTAGATCTACTGCGTGGCGTGCTGAGTCTAGGCCTAGGCCTTTCTGCTGCAGAGCCCGTCTCGGCATCCCTGCTATAACAGATCGAGCCCTCTTGTCTCCCTGTTCTTGCCGATAAGTTTTAATAGAGACAAAGAGGAAGAAAAAATGGGGATTGAAAAAAGCCCTGTTATATCCGGATTCCTGTTATAACCGGTCCTGTTATAAATGGTTTTCCACTGTACTGAAAAGAAAGTAAATGCCCACACACACGCACACACACACTCACAGTCACACACACACACACACACACAAGCAACAACTTCAACACTGAAAAGAAAGTGAATGTACACACACACACACACACACACAAACAACTTCAACACTGAGAAGAAAGTTAATGTACACACACACACACACACACATACACACACACACACGCAATAACTTCAACACTGAAAAGAAAGTCAAGCCCAAATAGAGATTTCAACTGACCAATGTTTATTAACACCATCATCAACATTATCCTATACAACAAAGAACATAGACACAAAGCAACAGGAACTTCCTTACAAAATCAAGCTCATTGCAACTCCAGAACTCTTGTTTCTTGCCTCTCTCAAACTCTAGTTTTCTTTTTGATGCCTCATCTGTATATGTATAATATATCCATCACTATCCAGCACACTGTCAAAATGTTTCACCATTCTTTGTGAAATTGCTTTTACGTTTACTTTCAAGTAATGCTGTGATGGGAACTGCTGAAAAGACACAAAGAGGAAATCTAAAGGGGGGGGGGGGGGGTGTCCAGGAGAGTATGCCTTCCCCCCCTCTCCCCAGAAATTTGTTTTGTAATAGCAATCCACAGTCTAAGAACAGGGATAAATACTGACAGTCTGATCTGGTGCCTGATAATGTGCCAAACTGCACAGACTTTCAAGTGAGGTCGTGGTAGGGTAGAAACTGCTGAAAAGATACAAAGAGGAAATCTAAGGGGAAGTCCAAGGGTATGTTCCCCCCTCCCCCAGAAATTTATTTTAAACGATTAAAATGTGTGCAATCTGGCACATTATCAGGCATCAAACCAGACATTCAGAGTACTTAAAATAGGCATTTTCTGCACTTAATCATTTCAGGTTGCATCCTGTCTCCACATCTCTTCAGCATATACACTGAACATATCATGAGAGAAGCAGACATAGAAGACATGGGAGTAAATATTGGTGGTAGAAACCTGTCAAATTTACGCTACGCAGATGACACAGGATTACTGGCAGACAACATTACAGGCTCTAGGAGGATCCTGTACAGGGTAGACCGGGTTGGAAAGGCAGCTGGGCTGGACTTAAATTCAAAGAAGACAAAGGTTATGCATGTTGCAGGCAAATATAACACTAGACAGGACCAGATCATGCTAAACCAAGTCCCTCTAGAAAATGTCAAGGACTTTAGATATTTAGGTTCAGTCAAGACACACGATGGAACATGCTCAAAAGACATAAAGATGAGAATTGGAATGGCCAAGAACAGTATGGTTCAATTGAACAATATTTGGAAAGACCACAGCATAACAGCAGACCTTAAGATAAAACTCTTAAAATGTCTTGTCTGGCCAGTGATGTTATACGGCTGCGAGGCATGGACAATGAAGAAAGAGGATGAAAGACGAGTGGAAGCAGCAGAGCTGTGGTTTTACCGAAGACTGCTGAGGGTCAAATGGACGGATAGGCGCTCAAATGAAAGCATACTGAATGAGTTGGGTACTACACGCAAGCTTCTAGTACTCATACAACGGAGGAAACTGAAATATGTTGGACACGCAATCCGTAATGAGAGAACAGACTTGATGTCCACTGTCCTCCAAGGTAAAGTGGAAGGAAAGAGAAACAGAGGACGGCCACCTGCATCACTTGCTAGAAACATCACAAACATCAGTGGCAAGAAACTCCAGGAGGTGGTCAGACTTAGCCAAGATCGAGAGTGCTGGAGGCAACTTGTGAGGACATCATGTGCAGCGGCCAACACTGTTCCCGGTGACGCCGACAGGTGAGACAGGTGAGAATCATTTCTACACATACATACATCAAATCAAAAATCATACTACTATAGGCCTACTTACTCAGCTTTGAGAAGTTAATTTCACGGATTTTTATCTTGCTTTGAGAACTTAATTTCACGGATTTTTATCTTGCTTTGTGGACTTAATTTCATGGATTTTTATCTTGCTTTGTGGACTTAATTTCACAGATTTTTTATCTTGCTTCAACTTAATTTCACAGATTTTTTATCTTAATTTGAGAACTTAATTTCACAGATTTTTATCTTGCTTTGAGAACTTAATTTCACAGATTTTTTTTATCTTGCTTCAACTTAATTTCACAGATTTTTATCTTGCTTTGTGGACTTAATTTCACAGATTTTTTATCTTACTTTGAGAACTTAATTTCAGGGATTTTCATCTTGCTTCAAGAACTCAATTTCACAGATTTTTATCTTGCTTCAACTTAATTTCACAGATTTTTTTCTTGCTTCAAGATCTTAATTTCACAATTTATCTTGCTTCAAGAACTTAATTTCACAGATGTTTATCTTGCTATGAGAACTTATTTCCACAGATTTTTATCTTGCTTTGACAACTTAATTTCACTGATTTGTATCTTGCTTCGAGAACTTAATTTCACAGATTTGTATCTTTCTGAAGAACGGCCCTAATTCAAGGAAACTGATTTTATCTGCTCTGGAAATCTGCAGATCCAATAAGAATTCCTATTAATTCTCTGAATGTTATCATCAAATTGGCCTTTCTTTCTGAACCATATAGTTCTTTTCTTAATAAACAACGAACAAACAAACAAACAAACAAAAAAGGGGACTTGATCTGCACAGTGTGACTAAAATAACGTGTGTACAAGAATCCACGAAAAACCGTAACGCTTAAAGAATTTTTTTTAAAATTCAATCTTCAACTTCAATGGCTTGTCAGAACATACACATGTTAAACAACATACTGAGAAACAATTTAAATGAAACTAACACACATCTTCCACAACTTTTCATATTTCAAAACTACATGAAGTTTTAAAAGAAAACGTAGAACAAATAGATCTAACCAAGTCTCAAACTGCATACCAACAAATGCATTACAACATGGAAAGTGTCATCACTTTTATTACACGAAGATAAATGTCATCACTTTTATTACACGAAGATAAATGTAATCACTTTTATTACTCAAAGATAAACGTAATCACTTTTACTACCCTAAAATAAATGTAATAACTTATATTCCCCAAAGATAAAGAATTAACACTAGAGGTGTGTTGGACAGCCAAAACAAACAGCATAGGAGTGATGGAAAAGATGGTGCAAAAAAACGGTGTCTTCACGCTGATTTTAAAAGAACCATTTCTTAACACTGATCTTAAAACAAAACTAACTCTTAACACCTTGTTTTCACAAAACATACATAACTTTAACACTTTTTTTTCAAAAGACAATTCTTAATGGACAAATCGTCTCAAATTCTTAACATTTCTTTTGAAAGAACAATCAACTAACAATTATTTCAAACATATAACCACTTACATTAATTCTTTCACTCCCTAACCCTATCCAGCAGCTTTCTGCATTATCACTAAGCAGAGCCTAGCAAAAACTTAACCTTTTCACTCCGTCACCCTATCACCTGTTTCCTAGGAGTCTATGGGTCAAATTTTTGCAGATTGTGGGTATAGTGAGGGAGTGAAAGGGTTAAAATAAGATGAGCATGTGACAAAACAGTGACAAGAGAGTGACAGAAAGGATGAAATTTCTCACACAGAATTTCCAGAAGGTGGGGATACTATCTATACTGAAAGAGCCCCCGACATCCTCACGGAGGAAGTTAAACTGAATTCAAGATACCAGAGATGAGCTGACGGCTCCGTCAACAGGCAGAGCCATGGCCTTGAGATTCGATACAATGATTTTGATCCTAGCACGTAACATTAAAATTCTGTCCTGTTTGCTGCCCTCCCAAAGTTTCCATTGTTCTGACGGTGCCAGCTTAATGTTTCGAATGTCCCTCTCCACCTCCCGCCCCCATTTCAAGACCTTGCCAGCACATAGGATTTGGGTAGGTAGCTGCTGGCAGATTAAGGTGGAGCGCATATGAACAAACTCCGAATAAAATATCAACAAGAGTTACACAACCGAAAGCTTTGGCCAGAATGAAGATCAAATTTTTTTCTTTAGTCCAACAACTGAACTACACTGATTACATACATTACACTTTCAATATCCATATGAACACACATGTGCATATCTGCAAACATACAATCGCACACACGCACACTTCCCGACAGGCATACCATGTACTAATGAAAAATAATGGAGGGTCCACAAAAAGCAGAAACACAACCATTTTCTTTGGACACCATTCTTCGATGGCTGTCTGCAACCTTTACAAAATGACTGGAAACAGTCAAAACATGAAACACTACACTCGGTCAGACCCTGGCGGCTGGCTACATAACACACATGACAGCGACAATGTTGTGTCATAACACACATGACAGCGACAATGCTATGTCATGACACACAGGACAGCGACAATGCTGTGTCATAACACAAACATGACAGCGACAATGTTGTGTCATAACACACATGACAGCGACAATGCTATGTCATGACACACATGACAGCGACAATGCTATGTCATGACACACATGACAGCGACAATGCTATGTCATAACACACATGACAGCAACAATGCTATGTCATAACACCAACATGACAGCGACAATTTATGTTAAATCTGTCATCATACACCACATGACAGCGACAATGCTATGTCATAACCACTGCAGCGACAATGCTATCATACACATGACAGCGACAATGCTATGTCTACACACATGCAGCACATGCTAGTCATACACAAAGACAGCGACAATGTCTATGTCATACACACTGCAGCGACGCATGACAGCGACAATGCTATGTCATAACACACATGACAGCGACAATTGTCATAACCAATGACAGACAATGCTATGCATACACATGACAGTGACAATGTTTTGCCTGGATATCTATACAACATGACTGCTATGAAATCACTGGTCAAATTCTGCAACATTGTGCAGAACCAAAAAGTGCAACAGTCACATTCTGCAACATAAAGCAGAACCACAAAGAGCAACAGAGTTCTGTCTGGACAGGAAGCTGAAGATAGGGTGAGGGACTGAAAAGCTTAACGTCACAACAACAAAGATGTAAACATAATTAACCAAACCTCTGAATACCTTAAATGAGTTTAACACAAACCTCTGAATACTTAAATGAGTTTAACCAAACCTCTGAATACCTTAAATGAGTTTAATCAAACCTCTGAATACCTTAAATGAGTTTAACCAAACCTCTGAAATACCTTAAATGAGTTTAATCAAACCTCTGAATATCTTAAATGAGTTTAATCAAACTCTGATACTTAAATGAGTTTAATCAAACCCCTGGATACCTTAAATGAGTTTAATCAAACCTCTGAAAACCTTAAATGAGTTTAATCAAACCTCTGGATACCTTAAATGAGTTTAATCAAACCTCTGAATACCTTAAATGAGTTTAATCAAACCTCTGGATACCTTAAATGAGTTTAATCAAACCTCTGGATACCTTAAATGAGTTTAATCAAACCTCTGAATACCTTAAATGAGTTTAATCAAACCTCTGAATACCTTAAATGAGTTTAATCAAACCTCTAAATACCTTAAATGAGTTTAATCAAACCTCTGGATACCTTAAATGAGTTTAATCAAACCTCTGGATACCTTAAATGAGTTTAATCAAACCTCTGAATACCTTAAATGAGTTTAATCAAACCTCTAAATACCTTAAATGAGTTTAATCAAACCTCTAAATACCTTAAATGAGTTTAATCAAACCTCTAAATACCTTAAATGAGTTTAATCAAACCTCTGAATACCTTAAATGAGTTTAATCAAACCTCTGAATACCTTTTAAAAATGAGTTTAACCAAACCTCTAAATACCTTAAATGAGTTTAATCAAACCTCTGAATACCTTAAATGAGTTTAATCAAACCTCTGGTTGCCTTAAATGAGTTTAATCAAACCTCTAAATACCTTAAATGAGTTTAATCAAACCTCTAAATACCTTAAATGAGTTTAATCAAACCTCTGGATGCCTTAAATGAAGTCTGAGTAATCAGTAAGAATACAAACAAAAGCTGATTTTACTTTGAGTGAAGCCAGTTCCCATGAACATTCTTCATTCATCAACTACTAGCAGAACCAGATGCTGACACAGAATCTCCAAGTATGGACACCTTGTCACATGTAATTCACCATAACCGTCACAAACTAGAAGACTGTTTCAGCTTCTGGAAGCTGTTTCTTGCAAACACATTTCATTCATCGAACACAGCAGAACCAGAACTTTCTGAATCGTCAAAGTCAAGATGCTTTGTCACAATTACTGGCTGTAACAGCTTGTTGTAATTACTGGCTGTGACAACTTTGTCTAAGTACTGCCTGTAACGGCTTGTTGTAACTATGGGCTGTTAACAGCTTTGTCATAATTATTGGCTGTAACAGCTTGTAATTACTGGCTGTAACAGCTTGTGATGATTACTGGCAGTAAAGCCTGTTATAATTACTTGCTGTAACAGCTCGTAATTACTGGCTGTAACAGTTTTGTCATAATTATTGGCTGTAACAGCTTGCTGTAATTACTGGCTTTAACAGCTTGCGATGATAACTGGCTGTAACAGCTTGTCATAATTACGGGCTGTAACAGCTTAAATTACTGGCTGTAACAGCTTGTTGTAATTACTGGCTGTAACAGCTTGTCATAATTACTGGCTGTAACAGTTTGTTATAATTACTGGCTGTAACAGCTTGTTGTAATTACTGGCTGTAACAGCTTGTAATTACTGGCTGTAACAGCTTGTTATAATTACTAGCTTAATTGCTTGTTGTATTACTGGCTGTAACAGCTTGTTGTAATTACTGGCTGTAACAGCTTGTTATAATTACTAGCTTAACTGCTTGTTGTAATTACTGGCTGTAACAGCTTGTTATAATTACTAGCTTAACTGCTTGTTGTAATTACTGGCTGTAACAGCTTGTTGTAATTACTGGCTTTAACACCTTGTTGTAATTACTGGCTGTAACAGGTTATAATTACTGGCAGTAACAGCTCGTAATAGTTACTGGCTGTAACAGCTTGCAATTACTGGCTGTAACAGCTTGCAATTATTGGCTGTAATACCTAGTAATTACTGGCTGTAACAGCTTGTAATAACTAACTGTAACTCCTTGTAATTTCTGGCTGTAACAGCTTGTAATTATTGGCTGTAACGGCTTGTAATTATTGGCTGTAACAAATAATCTAATTACTGACTGTAACATCCACAGCAGGCTACTGGTGCCGCAAAATGACTCTCTCGCTCTGCACTATCATTCAACTCATATTTTTCACCCTTTGACTCTTCACAGCCGATCCACCAACTTCTTGCAAAAAGAGTGTGGCAGACGATGCATAAGGAGTCAAAACGGACAATTTCACCCCCACCATTCACACATCCATCCCCAACACACATTCCTAAACTGACCGTCTGTGAAAACGGCTCGATCATTCTTTTCGACGCACACAGCCAACCTGGTCTAAAATCACATCTTGCAAACAGGTTTTTAAATCTCTTGAGTTCCTCACCCTGTCCACCAGCTTGGTCTAAAATCGCTTCTCGCCAAAAGAATGCAATTCTTTTGAGTACCTCACCTTGTTTACCAGCTCCCTGCATGAAGGCCGGACAGGGCGCGGGAGTCAAAATGTTTTAAAACAAAAGGTCTGTATACGGCCAGCCAAGATCCCACACGGACTAGTATCCTCCCTGGTAACCTCCCCTTCCTCCGTAGCTTCCTCCATCGCCAACCTGATTGCTGCCGCCACCACCGCCATCACCACCACCACCACGGCCATATCCTTGACCACCGCCGCTGCCAAACCCCTGACCTCCAGAACTGCCATATCCTTGACCACCAGAGCTGCCATATCCCTGATCTCCACTTCCCCAAAATCCTTGGCCCCCGGAATTGCCGAATGATTGGCCGCCGCCACCACCCACCACCACCACCACCACACCACCACCACCACCACCTTGAATCCTTGACCTCCACCACTCCCGAATCCCTGACCACCGCCACCGTAGCCTCCTCGGTATCCTCCCCCTCCTTGGTATCCTCCTCGGCCAAAACCGCCTCCCCCGTAGCCGCCTGAAGATCCTCCTCTCCACCCTCCTCGGCCTCCGTAGCCTCCCCCTCGCCCGCCAAAGCCTCCCCGTCGGTTGCTGTCGTAGTCGTAGCGCGCCATCTTGGCCGATCCTGAGAAGTTGCCTGATGACGACCTGCACACACAGACGTAAGATTATACATCTGTGGATTCTGACAAGGCATGTGAACTCCCACAAGTTCAAACTCAACACACAGTTCAAATTTCAAATACGATTCATGCAAATCTCATCTACTCATCTTACAAAGTTCGATACAGTTTCAAAATCATTTCAGGACCAAACTGGAATACTTTGCTGACCAAAAATTCCAGCCATCTCAACAACAACAACAATAACAACAAAAACAACAACAAAAAAGAAAAAAAAAACTAATATAAAAAAAGTAGGCCCTACTCTGACACAAATAATTTTTCAAGAGTTCTTCGTGACGAAGAAAAGACCTTAACATTTTCAACCATCTCAAATCAAAATACGCGATAAATCATTTCCAAAATTATCTTGTAATTCAAAAAAAGGCCTTACAATTCCAAAATTTTTCTAAGATTTTCAAAGCTTGGTGGGAACGACATTACTCCTGGTAAGAAATTTTCAGGAAACACAAGTGTATCCATAGTAAGGGTGGAGGATGGAAGTGAACTAAACAGTTGACTTCTAACATGTATCCATTCACAGCTAACCAACATGTGTTAATGCGGGAACTTCAAAACAAACACCACCGCTCCATTCCTTCGCACCAGACTGGCTCAACATCAACAACAACAACAACAACAACAACAACAACACCAAATCTGGGATATAACTCATACACAGGTTCACAGTCTGGAGTGTAATCCAGTCAGTGGCATTCATTGCAATCCGACAATTCCATCTGAGCTCCATCCCCATCTGTGAGTAACTCCCTGACAAGACTCCTTGAGCCAGTGCAAAAGCCTATGTGCTGGCAAAGGTCTTGAAATGTGGACGGGGAACGAAGAACGGGATGTATGAAACACTAAGTCGACACCACCACTATGAAACACTAAGCCGACACCACCAGTATGAAACACTAAGCCGACACCACCAGTATGAAACACTAAGCCGACACCACCAGAATGACGTAAACATTGAGATGGGCGGCGAATAGGTCGGTTTTTAATTCTATGTGCTGGGATTAACCCTTTGACTCCCGCAACATATCCACCAACAGCAAATACTTAACCCTTTGGCTTCCTCACTCTATCTGCCAGCTTCCCAACCCACTGACTTCCTTAGACTGTGAAGCTGGTGGATAGGGTAAGCAAGTCAAAGGGTTAAGTTTTTGTTTTGCTTGCTTGGTTCACAATGAAGGATGTGGGTCAACAGGGTGTGGGAGTCAAAGGGTTAAACCTGAGACACCAGATTTTATAGGCACAGCTCTATCAGCAGAAACCACCAGCTCCAACGTGTACATCTGACATACCTGTGTAGACATGTCGTGCACACGTCTGTCTGGTTTCATGTACTGCCACAGCAAATGGTCCAACAATGGAATACCTCCATCCTACTCTTTACACATTTCCTTAAGCGTACGCACGCACACACACACATACACACATGCATGCACACACGCACATATGAATGCACGCACACACACAACTCACAAACTCGTTTTCTCTCTCACACATGCACAAACACACACATGCATGAACGCATGCACACACACAAACTCACACTCTCTGTCTCTCTCATACACGCACAAACACACACACACACACACGCATACACACAAACCCACACGCACATAATGAATGCATGCAAGCACGCACGCACACACACACACACAAACTCATACTCTCTCTCTCACACACGCACAAACACACACACAAATACAAACCCACACAAACACAAAGCTTTCACAATCGGTGGGTAAGGGTGCAGAAGCCAAAGAATCAAACCAAAAACAAAAACACCTCCTTACTTCTCAGAGATGCCGTAGCGACCAGCGTTAGGTCTGGACAAGGATCTCAGCAGTGCCATCAGACCCTCCTCCTGGGGACCTGGTTTCTCGATGCCTTCAGGGTCCTTGCAGGCGCGGATCATCAGCGCCTCCAGCGGCGGTCTCAGCGCCACCATGTGGGCTGCCAACTCCGCATCCATCTGAAGGTTGATCCTGCCGTTCACCCACACACAAAACAAAACGCCATGGTCAAGCCACTTTAAAAGTCTCCCCTTTTTTTTTATGTACAAAGCGTTTCCTATCAGAAAATACAGATTTTGTCCATCTCATGGTCACTGTGACCTTGAAAAAGCTTTGGTTGAAATAAAACTTGACGTGCACCGAAGGCCAATGGCAGACATTCACGATAACAAACAGATTTTAAATTTATCATAAGTTCACACGCCTTCTTGAAAATGTGCTGCTTTCAGGTACCTGTCTGGTACATATGACCTTGACCTTGATCCTGACACCATGACTCCCAAACTTACTCATTTGCATTGCAGCAACATGCTCCCTGAGGAGAGCATCCTGAATTTTCTATGGTAAATCCATTGTGGCAAAAAACAAAAAAGAAGAAATAAATGATCAATTACACTTGGACAGACAGGCAGGCAGACAGATGACCACACATACACAGACACACACCTACACAGACACACAATGACACACAGCAACACACGTACACACACTGACACACAAACACAAGACATACACACAGAGACACACACAAACAAAAGACACACATGAATATATCCGCACATAAATACACACACCTATGCATACACACACAAACACACTCACAAACACACACACACATACCCAAATCACTTATAGTGAAAAGACGTTAAATCAAAGAACGAACGAACGAACACCCAAACACACACAAACACATACACACACACCCAAACACACATACACACCACCAACAACAACAAAACAACAAAACACACACACACCAACAACAACAACAAAAACAACACACACACACACACACACACACACACACACACACACACACACACACACCAACTGACCAGTTATCCAGCTGCACCATGTTGGGATCTTGCACAACGACAGTGCGCGCAGCAAAGAGCAGAAGCTGGAGGGGTGTCACCATCGTCATCTGCTTGGCCGACACAGCACGGGTTCGAATCTGCACACACGCACACATGTCAACACTTTCCTAAGTCCATGCTGTGTTGTTCCCTTGTGTGACAACGCATTTCATTAGGATCATAATCATTTTCACTGTAAATTTGTTATGTTCACCGCTTCAAAAATGTGCTTATGAAAAAAATCGTTCAATATTTGTTTCTCTTTTTTGTTTTTACTGGGAGTTACTTTTCATGGTTAATGTTATTGTGACGGAACATGCCTCAGTGCTGTTGCCTGAGGTTGCCTACAGATAATTTGGGGTGTATGGGTTCTTGTCATTTTTGTTAAACAACGTCTCTCATTACTAACAGAATTACAAGAAATTCTACACACTTATGGTAAAATGACGTGAGAATTTTAATCCGTTAAAATAAAACCTGCGTACTAACGTATCTTTGTAACATACGTGGTTATATGGCTTTTTTTCTTCAAAATCAATACAAATTATTATACCATCACTCATTCACTAGTACTTGCTGAAGGCAGAACCACATCTATTACGTCCTCTTCTGAATCACCTTCATCATCAACAACTTCATTTTCACCATCGCTGCAATCGTTGTCGTCGAGTTCGAGTAGTCACATGATTTTCCCACACGTGAGACCACGATTTTTTGCCATGTTTTGGTTTTCAAATCAGCAAAAAAAGTAGTTCTGACAGCATGCAAAATGTCCACCAAACTTTAACCCTTAAAAGGTTAATGGAAATAAACAAACATGGGAGATAACTCCTAGCTTAGTGTAGGGAGAATTACACTAGCCAGTTTTGTGTCTTTAATCCTTTGACGCGCACACCCTTTCTACCAACTGCAAAAACTTAACCCTTTGATTCCTTCACCTCAGGGCTTCAAAGGGTTAATTTTCTGCTTTGCTAGCATGGTTGGCGATGTAGGGTGCTGGCGGATAGGGTGCAGGAGTCAAGGGGTTAATTGGCAAAACTATGATCGATGCTTCCCATCTACAGAGACTGCAAGTGTGGAACAACTATCGATACTTCCCGTCACCAATGTGTTAAACAGTATCCCTGCAAGACATTTTACCTGTCGTTAGCACTGCACTGCAGGGATCTCCTTTAACCTGTTCACTTCTTCTGACCAAATATCTGGTCAGAAGAAACATACACCTCCTGAATATTTGGTCGGCGACCTTTCCCTATTTCTAGCTGGAAAACACCAATACTTTCAGTGACATATGAGCTATCGAGGGAAACTTCAGGATTCCCTCTATAAATAAATGCTAATTATGTATGTGTGACATTTTACTGTCTTTTCCGCCCGTGCGATTGAAAAGGTGATACCTACAGCTGATTACTATTCAGCGACTAAACAATGGTGAACGAACCAGTTTCAACACCGAGCGGCACTCAGGCCCGAAAACTCTTATACAGCAGAATAAGTTGCGGAAATCATTACTTCAGAAGATGATTCTGATTTGGAGTTTGTTGATTCACTCGATGAGAGTGAAAATGACAATAATCTGGTGCATACAGTCGATATTTCGATGGTGATGTACAAAGTCAGATAATAGTCAGAGTGACATTACTAGCATTGGTGATCTTCAAACTGAAAGTGCTGCTGCTCCTAGCATACTCAGCACTTAGATTTGATTTTATCAAGATTTTGCGCTATATAAATATTGTAATTATTATTATTATTATCATACTGTAAAGTATACTGAACAAGAAAATGTATAGTTTTGTGGGGTTTTCTGGGGTGGATGAAGAGAAAATAATTTATTTAAAGTCAAAATGTTTAAAATTTCCCTGGCACAGGCGATTTACCTCTTTGTTTAGATTTTGGCACTTAAGGGGTTAACTAAGCATATATCTATAGATCTATAGTTACTCACCAGTACCTGCTAAATATCAAATCTTCTTGCTATCACCTTCTCTTTCTGACCATCTTGATAAGAAAAAAAAGGAAATCCTTTCTCCTTCTTCTTTTTTTTTTTTTTTTTTTTTTTTGGAAGGTTGCGGAATGGGATTTTGACAAGGGAAACACTGAGAAAATTACCAGGCTAGGTGCCTCCACAAAAATAGGTCAAGGGGAAGAAAGGAAGAATCTTGAGTAGACCGTGATGCGGTCTTTCTTGGAAAGGCGTTTTGACATGGGAAACACTGAGAGAGTTAACAGATGAGGTGCCCTCACAAAAGCAGGTCAAGCAGAAGAATGGAAACAATCTCAAGTGGACCAGGATACGGTCTTTGTCTTTGTTGGAAAGTACTGCAAGTACATGACTGAAAGGATCAAACGATGGCAGGTTGTTTGTGAAGAAAAATAATAAAATGCTGAAAAGAAGGCCTTCCTGCCTTCCTAGAAAACAGTTTCAAGAAGGACTAGGCAGGAAACAAGTAGTATGAGGCTGACAAACAAAACAACAGTAAGAGGCAGACAAACAAAACAACAGTAAGAGCAGACAAACAAAACAACAGTAAGAGGCAGACAAACAAAACAACAGTAAGAGCAGACAAACAAAACAACAGTAAGAGGCAGACAAACAAAACAACAGTAAGAGGCAGACAAACAAAACAACAGTAAGAGACAGACAAACAAAACAACAGTAAGAGACAGACAAACAAAACAACAGTAAGAGACAGACAAACAAAACAACAGTAAGAGGCAGACAAACAAAACAACAGTAAGAGGCAGACAAACAAAACAACAGTAAGAGGCAGACAAACAAAACAACAGCAAGAGGCAGACAAACAAAACAACAGTAAGAGGCAGACAAACAAAACAACAGTAAGAGCAGACAAACAAAACAACAGTAAGAGGCAGACAAACAAAACAACAGTAAGAGACAGACAAACAAAACAACAGTAAGAGGCTGACAAACAAAACAACAGTAAGAGGCAGACAAACAAAACAACAGTAAGAGGCAGACAAACAAAACAACAGTAAGAGGCAGACAAACAAAACAACAGTAAGAGGCTGACAACAAAACAACAGTAAGAGGCAGACAAACAAAACAACAGCAAGAGGCAGACAAACAAAACAACAGTAAGAGGCAGAAAAACAAAACAACAGTAAGAGGCAGACAAACAAAACAACAGTAAGAGGCAGAAAAACAAAACAACAGTAAGAGGCAGACAATCAAAACAGTCGAGAGTTTTTGCCTGCCGGCCGAAGTTGATCACGGAGAAAGAAAATAACTGAGGTCTCCAAAAGATACCCACACTGAAAAAGGCTATCTGTTTAACTCTTTGGCGTCTTGACGGCAGTCTGCTGCCGCCCATCTATACCGCGATCTTAGTCGTGACGGCAGGCTGGTGCCGCCCATCTATACCGCGATCTTAGTCGTGACGGCAGTCTGCTGCCGCCATCTATACCGCGATCTTAGTCGTGACGGCAGGCTGGTGCCGCCCATCTATACCGCGATCTTAGTCGTGACGGCAGGCTGGTGCCGTCGGAAAATGCCTTTTTTTTTTTATTTATAACATGAGCAGTATTTGAGGGAGAAAACTCCTGAAAGTCAAAGTATAATCATCTATGCATCGATTGCTTCCCTTAGACCATATCTAATCATCATACAGCCTTTGTTTTAACGAAGTTTCTAGAGTCAGTAAGCGAATCTGTATTCACCTATTTTCAAAATGGCGGCAAGGCGACTTCGAAACGGGCATATGTTTTCTGTGCAAGAGGCGATCGATATCATCCAAGCTGACGGATCTGATGATGAATTAGATATTGTTGGTGAATTATCTGTCGAAAATAGGGATGATTTGTTGGATTCAGATACGAGTTTGTCCCTAGCATTGGCTTAAGTGACATTGCTATGTGGTCGATCATGTGGTTCAAAACTTTTGTTCGGAATGCTGTTTGGATACCCTAATTGGAGTAATTTCTACATTCAAGTGGGAAATCAGCACACAAATTGTGAGTAGAATCTAATGTAGCAAGCTTCTGCCTTTCTTTCGCACTTTACTGTTTGTTTCTATCTTGTCTGGTTATTTTGTAATATTTTTTTTAAAATGGCCAAAAACATGCGATTTCAGGGGTCGACAAGAACTATCTGACTGCGACTCCATTGAGTTAAAGAAACAAAGAGAAGATGGGGAGCAGTGCAGGTTCAGAATGCATGGCAAGACACTAATCATAACATTTTTTTTGAAAGGAAAACATCACTGCTTGTTAATTCCTCTGTGCAGAACACACCCTTGTCTGACTCTGTTGTTCATGCTTTCTGAAATTTTACTGATTCCAGTTCACCAGCACTTAGGAAGAACAGATATCAACAGAGAATGCCACCAGTTAAGTTTTTTTGTTTGATTTCTGTTGGTTTTTTTGGTTGTTGTTGTTGTCCTGTCCCATTTTCTACGCCATTTTAATGGCCACAGAGCCTGGCATACAGGTTTTACAATGTGACGATGATGATGGCGATGAGGATGATAATCATAATGCTACGGAGTTCCGTCTAGGACTGAGACTGCGTGACAGGGCTGTACTCTACGCTTACTATCATAACATATCCTGGCCTCAACCAGGTCCAAAAGATACAGACACCTGCGGTGCTGGTAAGAAGATTTGAGCAACACCCTCAATGACGCATCCGTGAAGCCACCAGATAAGTTTACCTCCACCAAACAAGTTCATCTGTACCATGTGAGTCTATCTACACCTGATAAGAGTTCATCGATACCAGATAAGTTCACCAACACCAGACTGATAAGTTCATCAACACCAGACATAAGGGTTCACCCACCTTTTCACCAAAGATGAAGAAGGGTGAAGGAAAGTGGATCTCAAAGTTGCTGCAGTTGACGGACGACTTGTGCACCAGGGCCGCCTTGCTCTCCACGGTCAGAACCTTTCGCTTCTCCTTGTGGTAACACACGTTGGGGTACAGGCCCAGGCATAACAGTGTGATGGCCTGAAAATACACCATAATTATAATTATCTTGTGGTAACACATGTTGGATACACGCCCAGACATTACAGTGTGATGGCCTGAAAATACACCATAATTATAATTATCTTGTGGTAACACACGTTGGGGTACAGGCCCAGGCATAACAGTGTGATGGCCTGAAAATTACACCATAATTATAATTATCTTGTGGTAACACATGTTGGGGTACAGTCCCAGGCATAACAGTGTGATGGCCTGAAAATACACCATAATTATAACTGTCTTGTGGTAACACACTTTGGGGTACAGGCACACACACACACACACACATGTATGTACACGCACACACACACGCATGCACATACGTACACACACACACATACGTACGTACACACACACACACCACACATGCGCACACACACATACACAACACACACACACACTTGTACACACACACATACAAAGCCAAATTTCCACCTTCAATAGCCCCCATCCCCCCACCTTACCACATCCAGCCTGTTGTCAGGCCCAGTGAAGTTGAAGGGTTGAGGCAACAGACATACCTGGGGGAAACCAATGTTGGTCAGAACGTCAACACTCCTCCCCCTCCTAACACACACACACAATACCAGCCTTTCACCTTCCATAACCCCCACCCCATCCCCACCTTAACCCCACACCACCCCCCACCTTACCACATCCAGTCTATTGTCTGGCCCGGTGAAGTTGAAGGGTTGGGGTAACAGACATTCCTCGGGGAAACCAATGTTGGTCAGAACGTCAACACTCCTCCCCCTCCCAACACACACACACAATACCAGCCTTTCACCTTCCATAGCCCCAACCCCATCCCCACCTTAACCCCACACCACCCCCCACCTTACCACATCCAACCTGTTGTCAGGCCCAGTGAAGTTGAAGGGTTGAGGCAACAGACATTCCTCGGGGAAACCAATGTTGGTCAGAACGTCAACACTCCTCCCCCTCCCAACACACACACACAATACCAGCCTTTCACCTTCCATAGCCCCCACCCTAACCCCCCCCCCCCCCCCCCACCTTACCACATCCAGTCTATTGTCTGGACCTGTGAAGTTGAAGGGTTGGGGTAACAGACATTCCTCCGGGAAACCAATGTTGGTCAGAACGTCAACACTCCTCCCCCTCCCAACACACACACACACACAATACCAGCCTTTCACCTTCCATAGCCCCCACCCTCCAACCCCACACCACCCCCCCACCTTACCACATCCAGTCTATTGTCAGGACCAGTGAAGTTGAAGGGTTGGGGTAACAGACATTCCTCGGGGAAACCAATGTTGGTCAGAACGTCAACACTCCTCCCCCTCCCAACACACACCTTTCACCTTCCATAGCCCCCACCCCATCCCCACCTTAACCCCACACCATCCCCCACCTTACCACATCCAGCCTGTTGTCAGGCCCTGTGAAGTTGAAGGGTTGGGGTAACAGACATTCCTCGGGGAAACCAATGTTGGTCAGAACGTCAACACTCCTCCCCCTCCCAACACACACACACACAATACCAGCCTTTCACCTTCCATAGCCCCCACCCCATCCCAACCCCACACCACCCCCCACCTTACCACATCCAGTCTATTGTCAGGCCCTGTGAAGTTGAAGGGTTGGGGTAACAGACATTCCTCGGGGAAACCAATGTTGGTCAGAACGTCAACACTCCTCCCCCTCCTAACACACACACACAATACCAGCCTTTCACCTTCCATAGCCCCCACCCCATCCCAACCTCACCCACCCCCCACCTTACCACATCCAGCCTATTGTCAGGCCCTGTGAAGTTGAAGGGTTGGGGTAACAGACATTCCTCGGGGAAACCAATGTTGGTCAGGATGTCCCTCAGCTGGTTCTTGGCCTCGCACGTCATGCGCAGCGTCTGCATGTTCAGAGACTTCTGGTCGCAAAAGTTCATCTCACTCTGCTCCCCACCACATCTGGCAGCACAAGAAAAGGCAAGATTAGTTTAGTTTTCTCTGCTTTTGCAACTGTTGTAGGTGTGTGTGTGTGTGTGTGTGTGTGTGTGTGTGTGTGTGTGTGTGTGTGTGTGTGTGTGTGTGTGTGAAGGGGGGGGGGGGGATAGATTCGTATGGAGGGTCACGTTCGCCAATGCCATGCGGCAGGGCACACGATGATGATTATGATGAACCCACATCCAACACTCACCTGGCATCTTCCCACAGCTGAAAAGCGTTGAGCAATGCCACGTGGTCACTGTGGCGTGACCCTGCCAGGGATTTGTGGACCCAGCCCAGGCGACGCCGGTCAGAGGGCGTGATGAACGGTTCAGGGAAAGTGGTGCTGGCCGCGATGGTGCACATGGCGTCTCCGATGCTGTAAGAATACCCAGGTACTTTAACCATTTTGACCCCCTCACCTTATCCACCAGCTTTCTGCATTATCAGCCATGATAGCATCACAAACACTTAACCCTTTTACTCCTTCACTGTATCCACCAGCTTTCTGCATTATCAGCTGTGATAGCATCACAAACACTTAACCCTTTTACTCCCTCACTGTATCCACCAGCTTTCTGCATTATCAGCTGTGATAGCATCACAAACACTTAACCCTTTTACTCCCTCACTGTATCCACCAGCTTTCTGCATTATCAGCAATGATAGCATCACAAACACTTAACCCTTTTACTCCTTCACTGTATCCACCAGCTTTCTGCATTATCAGCCATGATAGCATCACAAACACTTAACCCTTTTACTCCTTCACTGTATCCACCAGCTTTCTGCATTATCAGCTGTGATAGCATCACAAACACTTAACCCTTTTACTCCCTCACTGTATCCACCAGCTTTCTGCATTATCAGCCATAATAGCATCACAAACACTTAACCCTTTTACTCCCTCACCCTATCCACCAGCTTTCTGCATTATCAGCCATAATAGCATCACAAACACTTAACCCTTTTACTCCCTCACCCTATCCACCAGCTTTCTGCATTATCAGCCAAAAGAGCAAAGCAAAAACTTAAGGGCGTGTTCATAGTAAGCCCGGACGGCCACAGACGGTTCCTGTCAAAAAGATCGTGTACAGCAAACCTCTGTCTGTTCTCACTGGCGACAGAAAGAGTGTTTATAGTTAGCCCGACCAGGCCCGCCCATACATGGACGGAAATTCTCCGGTCCTGCTTGCAGCATTTTCTCCTTCCGTCCGAGTTAAGGGATTGAACTCTTCTCTTGATTTCACACTGAATTATCTTTCTTGCAAGAAAAACATGTACGACAAGAAGCTTATAGCTGCCGTGAAATCAAGACCTCACATTTACGGGAAGGGTGAGATACATCACTACAGAGACATACTTGCAGCTGCATGGGAAAACATCACCAGAGAGGTTGGGGCAGATTGAACATACAGAAAAATCAACAGAATGGATGTACAATGTTTGTTTTCTTCTTCCACCACCATCACAACTGTCGCTTTGTACACACCATTTTTATCTTTGGTGGGCTTGTGTTGAAAGAAAAAAAAATGTGGCCGTCCAGCTCCATCATCCTTGCAGAATGAATGCTTCCACGGCCACAGCCAGCCAGCCGTCCATCCAGGTTTACTATGAACACTCCCTAACCCTTTCACTCCCTCACCCTGTCCACCAGCTTTCTGTATTAACAGCCATGATAGCAAAACTAAAAATTAACCCTTTCACTCCCTCACCCTATCCACCAGCTTCCTACCCATGATAGCAAGGCTAATCCTGTGACTACCTCACCCTATCCACCAGCTGCAGGAAGCTGGAGGATAGGGTGAGGCAGTCAAAGGGTTAAATTTTTACAGTTGGTGGATTCAGTGCAGGAGTTAAAGAGTTAATGTTAGACAGGGCGAGGTTGTGAAAGGATCAAACACTAGATTCTTGAAAATATCAAGATCCTACTAAGATGTCCAGAGTCCTAATTACTGCCAGAAACGTCGAAATGCTTTAAACACAAGGTCATTGATAATGATCCCCATGCTGTTAATTTAAATCACTGAGAATATTACCATTATTATCATTATCACCATTAACGTCATCGCTATTAACATCATCACCATCACTACTCACTAGAAGACACAGCCATAGATGATCATCTTCCCAAGGTGAGGTTCTATGGGCATGCGAGCCAGGATCCGACCCAATGGAGTCAGCTCATCGTTGCTGTCCAAGGCGTGCATGGCTGTGTGTGAAAAAAGAAAATTGCAAGAGAATTAAGCACAACAATTTAAAGTTGAATGTCCTGACGTTACCAATCTCAGTTGTGTTGTGATTCAGACCTTTAATTATTTATCTTTATCCTTTATATGTCTGTTCCTTACTGAAAGTAAGACACACAGATACACATGTCATTTACATGTAACCAAGATTATTCCAGTGGCAGGCTGACAAAATACCAGTATAAAATAATTACAGACTAGGTAAAACATAGTCTAGGTAGGGCCTCAGGACCTGGCCAGCTCATGGGTTTATTTACAGGCTTAAGGCTTGTGCCATGATCACCATACACACGACACCTGTGACGTTAGCGCATGTGGTATTCATTCCGAGCTCGGAGACGTCATCTTGAGAAACTGTCAGCGTCACCGGACTCGGTGTTGGCCACTGCACACCCAGACATCACCATCTCCCTCCAGGCCGCTCTGTCTTGATTTTCGTGGGCAATTTCTTGAATATTTACGCCGCTGATGTTGGTTATGTTCTCAATGTATGAGATTGGAGGTCTGCCTTCCTTCCTTTTTGCCACTGTTTTTTACTTGAAAAATGGTTGCCACGAGGTCTATGTTCTTGCTGCATGACACATGGCCAATGTATTTTAGTCTTCTCTTGTTGATGTCTACTAGTAGTTTTCTGGTGGTATCACGTTCGTCCAGGACACTTTCACAAAC
This sequence comes from Monoplex corrugatus, assembly GCA_030674185.1. Lineage (NCBI taxonomy): Eukaryota > Metazoa > Mollusca > Gastropoda > Littorinimorpha > Ranellidae > Monoplex > Monoplex corrugatus. The sequence goes on from JAPXFY010000028.1 coordinate 43,278,791, forward strand.
TTGGTGTATATAAAGCAACAACAAAAAACAACCAAAACAAAAAAAACAACAAAAAAAACTTATCAAAAACTAAGCAGTCAAGAACCTCCCAGCCAGAAAAATACGCCTAATCAAAAAACTAAGCAGTCAAACCCCCCCCCCCCAAAAAAAATTAAAAACTTATCATGAAGCTAAGAAGTCTACAGTCCCCTACCTTTCAGCGTGGCCTCAGCCTCCACGACAGCATCGATGGGCGGCGGTTCCACAGCCTTGGCCAGAAAACCAGAGATAGATCCCAGACGTAACAGTTTGATGGACAGCGCCAGCTCGTGCAGAGGTGTGCGGAATATCTCTGGTGTCGTGTGCTGATCCAGTCTGATAAAAAAAAAACACACCAAAAAACCACATGACATCAATGACAAATCTGAATGTGACAGGGATGACCGTTCTTTAAGGCCAAGTAGAAAAAGTGCACCAATAAAAAGAGAATGACTGCCGTGATCACACTGCCAAGTAACTTCTTGCAGGTGAGACAGCCCTACTTTCCCTTTCTAGAGGCTTTTTTTTGGTCTTTTTCTTTTTCTCATTAAAGCTAAGCTGATTATGCACATCCATATCAGGGCTATAGCCATTGCAAAACAGACACAAAATCTTGATGACCCTGATATTGCGCGCGCACCACACACACACACACACACACACACACACACACCACACACACACACACACAACACCGCACACACACACACACTTATATACACATAACGAACCACTGACTGGAAGGTCATGTTATTGGGAAATTTTTCAGCTTGATCCGTTCTACCCAGAGGATAGTGTGCTATGGGCTCAGGGACCATGCAGTCAAGTCTCATCCATTGTATGGAAGCGCTACTGAGGGTGCTGTTTAAATGTCCTGACCAACACCGAAGGTGTCTGTTCCTCTCAAGCCTGGTTGACATCAGGCTATATTATGAAAGGATGCACAGAGTACAATCCTGTCTGTCGTGCAGATTCAATCTTGAAATGGAATTCCATCCCAATTCTCATCATCATAGCAATCTAAAAACATTGTACCCGATTTTGTGGCCTTTCATGAGAACTTCAGTTTGGGTGGGTCTAGAGGTGTGTTGGAGAGCTGAAATGATCCATGTGGGGGTAGTGACACAGGAGGTGTGTTGGAGATCTGAAATGAGCGGTGGGAGGAGGGAGGGGGGTAGTGACACAGGAGGTGTGTTGGAGAACTAAAATACTGCATGGGGGTTCAGACAGAGAGAAACTGGAGAAGATGGAGAAGCCAATTATACAAAAGACAGAAACAGAAGAAAAGGACCCACTTGTCATAACGCGCACGGCTACACATGTGGAAGGCAAAGCCAGGCCTCACACGACCGGCACGACCTCTGCGCTGTTCCAGGTTGGTCTTGGAGGCCCAGACGGTGGCGTAGTTTGTCATGTTGTTGTGAGATGTGAACAGCTTCATCTTGGCCCTGGCAGTGGAACAAACACAACACATTATTATGCTGCAGTCTTTTTTTTAAACTCAATACAATACAATACAATATTTTATTTATATAGCGCAAAATCTTGATAAAATCAAATCTAAGTGCTAAAACAGACACACACGTACGCACGCACACACACGCACGCACGCACGCACGCACACACACACACATGCACACGGCTATAAATGGGGAGAAAGAATAAAAGCAATGGAAAATTATACTTCCTGCTCCTATTCATCAGCTTTCTGCCTTATTTGATTCCTGCACCTATCCACCAGCTTTCTCGAGCATTATCAGTCAAAATTGCACAGGAAAATTTAACCCTTTCATTCCTGTGCCCTATCCAAAAGCTTCCGGCACTATCGGCCACGATAACCAATCCAAGCCATAATCCTTTCACTTCTTCACCCTATCCACCAGCATCCTGCATCATCACCCACAATAGCAAAGCAGAAAACTTAAGTTAACCCTTTACATTGCCTTACCCTAGTCACCAGCTTTCTGCTGGTGAATACAGTGAGGGAATGAAAGGTTTAGGTTTTTGCAACAGGCGGATATAGACAGGGAATCAAAAGGTTAAAAGACAGTACATCAATGAATTACATACACGAAACAGGTCCAAATTTTCACACAGTTTTTTTTTATCCCAGAAACTTGCCACAGTTCAAATACACATCACCCTGAATACACACACTGGTGAAGACAGGGTAAGGGTGTGGAAAGCAGACAAGCTTTGATAAAAAAAAGAGAAAAGAAAAAGAAAAATCACTATCGTAACACTGTGAAAAACTGTCCCACACTCCATGGCCCTTCATGCCCTATCTCGTGGTGACCTGTTTCCGTTTCTTCTACATCTATGCCTGGAATGAATGTAAACTGGGGTGCTGGTGGTTCCTTCATGCGACTTGTTTTTGGAGGGCAATGGTGGTGGTGGTCTCCTTACTGTGCAGTTTCTAACCTGGTCTGGCCATGCAACTGAGTGATCGTTGTTATCTGAGTCGAGACAGTTTCTAACTTGGTCTGGCTGTGTAACTGAGTGATTGCTGTTATCTGAGTCAAGACAGTTTCTAACCTGGTCTGGCTGTGTGACTGAATGATCGTTGTTATCTGAGTCAAGACAGTTTCTAACCTGGTCTGGCTGTGTAACTGAATGATTGCTGTTATCTGGGTCAAGACAGTTTCTAACTTGGTCTGGCTGTGTAACTGAGTGATTGTTGTTATCTGAGTCAAGACAGTTTCTAACCTGGTCTGGCTGTGTAACTGAATGATTGTTGTTATCTGAGTCAAGACAGTTTCTAACTTGGTCTGGCTGTGTAACTGAATGATTGCTGTTATCTGAGTCAAGACAGTTTCTAACTTTGTCTGGCTGTGTAACTGAGTGATTGCTGTTATCTGAGTCAAGACAGTTTCTAACCTGGTCTGGCTGTGTAACTGAGTGATTGTTGTTATCTGAGTCAAGACAGTTTCTAACCTGGTCTGGCTGTGTAACTGAGTGATTGCTGTTATCTGAGTCAAGACAGTTTCTAACCTGGTCTGGCTGTGTGACTGAGTGATTGCTGTTATCTGAGTCAAGACAGTTTCTAACCTGGTCTGGCTGTGACTGAATGATTGTTGTTATCTGAGTCAAGACAGTTTCTAACCTGGTCTGGCTGTGTAACTGAGTGATTGCTGTTATCTGAGTCGAGACAGTTTCTAACCTGGTCTGGCTGTGTGAACTGAGTGATTGCTGTTATCTGAGTCAAGACAGTTTCTAACTTTGTCTGGCTGTGTAACTGAGTGATTGCTGTTATCTGAGTCAAGACAGTTTCTAACCTGGTCTGGCTGTGTAACTGAGTGATTGCTGTTATCTGAGTCAAGACAGTTTCTAACCTGGTCTGGCTGTGTAACTGAATGATTGCTGTTATCTGAGTCAAGACAGTTTCTAACCTGGTCTGGCTGTGTGACTGATGATTGTTGTTATCTGAGTCGACAGTTTCTAACCTGGTCTGGCTGTGTGACTGAATGATTGCTGTTATCTGAGTCAAGACAGTTTCTAACCTGGTCTGGCTGTGTAACTGAATGATTGTTGTTATCTGAGTCAAGACAGTTTCTAACCTGGTCTGGCTGTGTGACTGAAAGATTGTTGTTATCTGAGTCAAGACAGTTTCTAACCTGGTCTGGCTGTGTAACTGAGTGATTGTTGTTATCTGAGTCAAGACAGTTTCTAACCTGGTCTGGCTGTGTGACTGAGTGATTGTTGTTATCTGAGTCAAGACAGTTTCTAACCTGGTCTGGCTGTGTAACTGAATGTTTTGTTATCTGAGTCAAGACAGTTTCTAACCTGGTCTGGCTGTGTAACTGAGTGATTGTTGTTATCCGAGTCAAGACAGTTTCTAACCTGGTCTGGCTGTGTGACTGAATGATTGCTGTTATCTGAGTCAAGACAGTTTCTAACCTGGTCTGGCTGTGTGACTGAATGATTGTTGTTATCTGAGTCAAGACAGTTTCTAACCTGGTCTGGCTGTGTAACTGAGTGATTGTTGTTATCTGGGTCGAGACAGTTTCTAACCTGGTCTGGCTGTGTACTGAGTGATTGTTGTTATCTGAGTCAAGACAGTTTCTAACCTGGTCTGGCTGTGTGACTGAGTGATTGCTGTTATCTGAGTCAAGACAGTTTCTAACCTGGTCTGGCTGTGTGACTGAGTGATTGCTGTTATCTGAGTCAAGACAGTTTCTAACCTGGTCTGGCTGTGTAACTGAGTGATTGTTGTTATCTGAGTCAAGACAGTTTCTAACCTGGTCTGGCTGTGTGACTGAGATGATTGTGTTATCTGAGTCAAGACAGTTTCTAACCTGGTCTGGCTGTGTAACTGAATGATTGTTGTTATCTGGGTCAAGACAGTTTCTAACCTGGTCTGGCTGTGTAACTGAATGATTGTTGTTATCTGAGTCAAGACAGTTTCTAACCTGGTCTGGCTGTGTGACTGAGTGATTGCTGTTATCTGAGTCAAGACAGTTTCTAACCTGGTCTGGCTGTGTAACTGAATGATTGTTGTTATCTGGGTCAAGACAGTTTCTAACCTGGTCTGGCTGTGTAACTGAATGATTGTTGTTATCTGAGTCAAGACAGTTTCTAACCTAGTCTGGCTATGCAACTGAATGATTGTTGTTATCTGGGTCAAGACAGTTTCCAACTTGGTCTGGCTGTGTGACTGAAAGATTGTTGTTATCTGGGTCGAGACAGTTTCTAACCTGGTCTGGCTGTGTGACTGAATGATTGCTGTTATCTGAGTCAAGACAGTTTCTAACCTGGTCTGGCTGTGTGACTGAATGATTGCTGTTATCTGAGTCAAGACAGTTTCTAACCTGGTCTGGCTGTGTAACTGAATGATTGCTGTTATCAGAGTCAAGACAGTTTCTAACCTGGTCTGGCTGTGTGACTGAGTGATTGCTGTTATCTGAGTCAAGACAGTTTCTAACCTGGTCTGGCTGTGTAACTGAGTGATTGCTGTTATCTGAGTCAAGACAGTTTCTAACCTGGTCTGGCTGTGTAACTGAATGATTGTTGTTATCTGAGTCAAGACAGTTTCTAACCTGGTCTGGCTGTGTGACTGAATGATTGCTGTTATCTGAGTCAAGACAGTTTCTAACCTGGTCTGGCTGTGTGACTGAGTGATTGTTGTTATCTGAGTCAAGACAGTTTCTAACCTGGTCTGGCTGTGTGACTGAATGATTGCTGTTATCTGAGTCAAGACAGTTTCTAACCTGGTCTGGCTGTGTGACTGAGTGATTGTTGTTATCTGAGTCAAGACAGTTTCTAACCTGGTCTGGCTGTGTAACTGAATGATTGCTGTTATCTGAGTCAAGACAGTTTCTAACCTGGTCTGGCTGTGTAACTGAGTGATTGTTGTTATCTGAGTCAAGACAGTTTCTAACCTGGTCTGGCTGTGTGACTGAATGATTGTTGTTATCTGAGTCAAGACAGTTTCTAACTTGGTCTGGCTGTGTGACTGAATGATTGTTGTTATCTGAGTCAAGACAGTTTCTAACCTGGTCTGGCTGTGTGACTGAGTGATTGTTGTTATCTGAGTCAAGACAGTTTCTAACCTGGTCTGGCTGTGTGACTGAATGATTGTTGTTATCTGAGTCAAGACAGTTTCTAACCTGGTCTGGCTGTGTGACTGAATGATTGTTGTTATCTGAGTCAAGACAGTTTCTAACCTGGTCTGGCTGTGTGACTGAGTGATTGCTGTTATCTGAGTCGAGACAGTTTCTAACCTGGTCTGGCTGTGTGACTGAATGACTGCTGTTATCTGAGCTGAGAGTTTCTAACTTTGTCTGGTTGTGTGACTGAATGAATGCCGATATCTCAGCTGAGAGTTTCTAACCTGGTCTGACTGTGTGACTGAATGATTGCTGCTATCTCAGCTGAGAGTTTCTAACTTTGTGTGATTGAATGATTGCTGCTATCTCACCTGAGACTTTCTAATTTTGTTATGTGACTGAATGATTGCCGATATCTCAGCTGAGAGTGTTTCTAACTTTGACTGTGTGATTGAATGATTGCTGCTATCTCACCTGAGAGAGTTTTCTAACTGGTCTGACTGTATGACTGAGTGATTGCCGATATCTCAGCTGAGAGTTTCTAACTTTGTCTGACTGTGTGCTTGAATAATTGCTGCTATCTCAGCTGAAAGTGTTTCTAACTTTGTGCGACTGAATGATTGCCAATATCTCAGCTGAGAGCGTTTCTAACTGGTCTGACTGTGTAATTGAATGATTGATGGTATCTGAGCTGAGAGAGTTTCTAACTGGGTCAAGCTGTGAGGACTGAGTGATTGTTAACTGAATTGAGGGTGTTTCTTCAAATTTTGCCTGGCTGTGCAGCTGAGCGATTGCTGGTATCTGAGCTGAGAGAGTTTCTAACCTGGTCTGACTGTGTGACTGACTGATTACTGGTATCTGAGCTGAGAGAGTTTCCAACTTTTGTCCGGCTGTGCGATCGAGTGATTACTGGTATTTCAGCTCTGGGAGTTTATAACTTTGTCTGCCTGTGTGACTAAGTGATTGGTGGTATCTGAGATGAATGCCAGCTCTGGACAATATGAAAAGATCCAACAGTGAGCAAAAGAAGACTAATGACGACGTTCGGGGCAGTGTCCATGTTCACGCCTGATCACAGTGAAACGTGTTGAAATGTCAGAGTCACAACAAATACTGGGTAATCTTCAGACGACAAAAAACAAAAAACAAACAATTAAACATAGACTTTTGTCTTTAACACTTTCATCCCAAGAGAGGGACAGAGAGAGACAGGAGAGGGACTGTAGAGAGAGAGACATAGGGACACAGATAGACAGTGACAGGGAGAGGGACAGGGAGAGGGACAGGGAGAGGGGAGAGAGAGAGTGACAGGGAAAGAGAGAGAGAAGAGAAAGAGAGTGACAGGGAAAGAGAGAGAGAGAATGAGAGAGAGAAAGAGACAGACAGACAGAGAGACAGACAGAGAAAGAGAGACAGACAGACAAGGGCACAGAGACAGAGAGACAGAGAGAACAAGAACATATTTATTTACGAGGGTATAAAATAAGCAAAATGTATGTTTTTACATCCAGTCCTCCCCCAAAGGGGGTCACACTACAAGTACATTATACCTTAGAGTTAGATAACATAGATACTCCAACAACAGAATCACTGCACTTTCAGTCAAAGAAATACATTTGATACGAGAGAAGAGAGAGAGAGAGAGAAAGAGACAGAGACAGAAAGAAAGAGAGAGAGAGACAGAGAGAAAGAGAGAGAGCGAGAGACAGCGCGAAAGAGAGAGAAAGAGAGAACAGAGAGAGAGAGTGAGAGAGAGACAGAGAGAGAGAAAGAGAGCGAGAGAGACACAGAGAGAGAGAGAGACAGACAGACAGAGAGAGAGAGGAGTGAGAGAGAGACAGAGAAAGAGACACAGAGAGAGAGTGAGAGAGAGACAGAGAAAGAGAGAGAGCGAGAGAGAGAGATAGAGAGAGAAAGAGAGAGAGAGTGAGAGAGACAGAGAGAGAGACAGAGAGCAAGAGAGAGACACAGAGAGAGAGAGAGACAGAGAGAGAGAGAGACAGAGACACAGAGAGAGACAAGAGAGGGAGACAGAGAGAAAGAGGAGATATGGGGGAAGTCAGGTGGGGTGAGATAATCAATGACGTACACATTCACAGCAATGGTTCATCATCTAGTACTCGTTACCCGTTTCACCCAACAAATAAAAAAAGAAAAATCCTAGGCTGTCTCACTTGCAGGAGTCGATGACGTAGACAACATCATTGATGGTCACGCTGGTCTCCGCAATGTTTGTGGACAGAATGATCTGCATGGTAAAAACAAACATAAAATATAAGTCGACAATTAGACTCCATATCTGAACAGGCATGGACACTTGACCAAAGACAAAAAAACAACAACAAAATAACAGCTTGCAAGATGAGGTACTTCAGAAAGAAAATGAATGTCACATGTTGAGACAAGATCATAAATGTGACCCATTCCCACAAAAGGCACAATAAGTCACAGTTTAGGCATTTTTAGGTTTTGGTATCACTATAAAGTGTAGAATCTCAGCTTTCAAATGGTACTAAAGTTGAGTTTCAGGCTACAAAAACAAAAAAAGTTATGGGCTTTCAAAGATGAGAGGGGTCAAGTCAGCCATTTTGAGAAAAACAGTGTTGAAGAGAATAGGCCTGAACTGAAAGGGTATGGTCAGAAACTCCTTAGCAACAAGCATTAAATATCAACCAAATCAGCTGAAACTCCATACTTCCCTTGTTTACTTAATTGTCCATCCATCCAAAACAATAAAAAGAAAAAGAAATTTAAGAAAAGCGTACTTTAATCACCAAAAATGTTACGGAACTTGTGAATATTTTGAAAGGAGATAGTAGCACTTACCACACATTAAAACACAAAGAAATGATACTTATCAATTGAATTTGACTTTATTGTGTTAGGACATGGTGTAAAAGTGGGTATAGGGCATGAAAATGCAGAAAACTCAAAATTGACAAATGTGTCCCTGTTCAGTTTTCAGTCCACAGCAGCTAAAGGCCTCACCCGACTTATTGTACCTTTTGTCACTGAACGGGTCACAAATGAAGTCACTAAAGACACCGTGGGGACTGTGCCATGTCTAGAATATATAGAGAAAAGCAAACGCTGAATGGTTCGGTCACCTCATGAAGCTTCCAAGTGACCAGCCAGCATACAAAGCTTAAAACATGAAAAGGCAAGGATCAAGGCATGGACCCCAAGGAAGGGGGCGTCCTACGAAAAGATGGATAGAACGTGTGAAAGAAACAACTGAAAGAATCATCCTAAGTATGGCAAATGATACCCACCTGACCCACATCTAAAAGCTGTATCTTCCCTCAACGCTTAACGGCTTAGGAGGACAGAAAAAGTCAGTAAGAAAGATCACTCCCCATCTTTCCTCAAAACGTTTCTCATCCTCTACGACTGCTTACTGCCATCACTCCAGAACTGCAAAGACTTTGTTTCTGGAGTCCAAGTCTATATAATTTCATTACAATCATTGTACAGATTGTTAAGCTAATAATGCAAAGACTTTGTTTCTGGAGTCCAAGTCTATATAATTTCATTACAATCATTGTACAGATTGTTAAGCTAATAATGCAAAGACTTTGTTTCTGGAGTCCAAGTCTATATAATTTCATTACAATCATTGTACAGATTGTTAAGCTAATAATGCAAAGACTTTGTTCTGGAGTCCAAGTCTATATAATTTCATTACAATCATTGTACAGATTGTTAAGCTAATAATGCAAAGACTTTGTTTCTGGAGTCCAGTCTATATAATTTCATTACAATCATTGTACAGATTGTTAAGCTAATAATGCAAAGACTTTGTTTTTCAAGCCCAATTCTGTGCGCATGATTTCATTTGTTTTTCAAGACCAATTCTGTGTGCATAATTCATTTGTTTTTGATGCCAAATTTGTGTGCACTATTTCATTTGTTTTCAAGTCTAATTCTGTGCGCATAATTTCATTTATTTTCTAAGTCCAATTCTGTGTGCATGAATTCATGTTTTTGAAGCCCGATTCTGTGTGCATAATTTCACTTGATTTGAAGCCAATTCTGTGCGCATAATTTCATTTGGTTTTGAAGCCTAATTCTGTGCGCATAATTTCATTTGTTTTTGAAGCCTAATTCTGTGTGCATGAATTCATTTGTTTTTGAAGCCCAATTCTGTGTGCATGATTTCTTTTGTTTTTGAAGCCCAATTCTGTGCACATAATTTCATTTGTTTTTGAAGCCCAATTCTGTGCTGGAGGGAAAGAGAGCACCAGGTAGACCCAGGGAGAAAATATTGGACGGACTTGAAGGTGGCTGAGGACAGAGAGGGTGGAAGATGTGCTTGCGGCAACAAGGGACAGATACACATGGAGGGCCATGATCGCCAATGCCATTCGGCAGGGCACTTGATGATGACGATGATGATTACAGACAACGTTACCTTGGTGACTCCTTCAGGCACAGGTTCAAACACTTTACGCTGCTCCTCCCTGGGGATCTGGGAGTGTAGGGGTAGCACTCGGTACTTGGAGCTTCCTGCGCACACACACCGCACGCACACACGCACGCACGCACACACACACACACGCACACACACACACACCATGTGTCAGTCGTCAGACACACACTGTACAATGTAGCATCAGCAAAACCAGACAATGAAGGTCTGCTGAACGTCTGGGCAACCTCAGCATCAACATCAATGGTACATCAACATCAAATGTCACATCAACGTCCATGGCACATCAACATCAATGGCACTTCAACATCAAATGGCACATCAACATCCATGGCACATTGACTTCCATGGCACATCGACATCCATGGCACATCAATGTCATCGGCACATAACATCAATGGTACATTAACATCAATGGCACATCAACATCAATGGCACATCAACATCAACAGCACATCAACACCCATGGCACATCAACACCAATGGCACTAAACGTCAGCATTTCTTCTCTTAGGCTATTCCATTTCGCAACTGACTGTCGACTCATCCCTGAGTAACACCAGGATGGAAAAGACAGACAGGGGGGAAAAAAAAGAAAAACATTTTGCACGATGACAACAAGATGTTGACAAGGAACACCCAAGGGTGCTGGATGGGACCCAGAGCCCCAATACCTCACCACTCTCTGGACAATCTGTTTACTCCCATGCTCCCTGACACCACACAGTAGCCATTTCACCAAGCATGCTGTTTATTATGCACTGCATAACCCATTACATGTAAATTAACAAGTTGACAACAAAGGTAATGATTAAAACAGGACGCATCTTTATGCCCAATTTTCAAAATCGGTCTAGCAAAGTGGAAAATTTACTGTCTCAAGCGGACAGAAGAGGACCACTGAGATACGTGAGAAAAAAGGAAAAAAAACAAAAACAAACAACAACAACAACAAAATGATGAAATCTATCTGCAAATGAGACAGCCTCTCTCATTTCCACGACAAAATTCTACACACTCTAAAATGATTAGCTCCTTCCAATCTGAGATTTTTGTTCCACATATATTCAGTACTAAAATGAACAGGAGACCAGGTGTGTAAGCATGCGCATCTGCATGTGTGCATGTGCATGTGAGTGTGTGCATCAAAAATAATGACGCACAAAAGAACATGAAGAATCCTAAGTTTACGAGAAATAATGAACTCTCACACACAAACACCAATAAAAACAAAAGCAGTATTCAGACGTGAGGATCTACTGCTATTCAATGCAATTCACATCAAAAGACAGACAACACTAAAAAAGACACTTCACACAAAAAGATACAAAACACACACCAAAAAAAAAAAAAACAACAAACATTAAACTTACACCAAAAGACACACTACACACCAAAACAACACAACACACCAAAAAGAAAGACGACACAACACACACTTAACACACCATAAAGAATGACAACACACCAACCTCTGCTGACATCAAAACAGACAACCACACACAACACACACATACAAAGCAGACACACACATACGCAAACAACCAAACAACACCAAACACAAACAACACCAAACACACACAACACACAAAAAACCACACCAAAACTACACACAACAACATCCAAACGTACACCCACAACACCCCAAAAACATACACACAACACACCAAACATACACACAACACACCAAACATACACAAAACACAAACATACACACAAACACACATAACACACAACACACCAAACATACACACAACACACCAAAACATACACACAACACACCAAACATACACACAACACACCAAACATACACACAACACACCAAACATACACACAACACACCAAACATACACACACAACACACCAAACATAACACAAACCACCAAACAACACAACACACCACTACATACACCACAACACACCAAACATACACACACAACACCACACCAAACATACACACAACACAACCACAAACACACCAAACAACACACAACCACCAAACATACACACAACACACCAAACATACACACAAACACCAAACATACACACAACACACCAAACTCACCAACACACCAACATACACCACACACACAAACACCAAACACACAACACACACAACCAACCACAACAAACACACACACCAAACATACACACAACACACCAAACATACACCACAACACACCAAACATACACACAACACACCAAACATACACACAAACACACAAACACAACACACAACACACCAAACATTACACAACACACCAAACATACACACAACACACCAAACATACACACAACACACCAAACATACCACAACAAAACATACACAAAACAACAACACAACACACCAAACATACACACAAACACCAACAAACAATACACAAACAAACACACAAACATCAAACACTACCACAAACCCACAACAACACACAATACACCAACAATATACACAACACACCAAACATACACACAAACACACCAAACATACACACAAACCCAAACAATACACAACACACCAAACATACACACAATACACCAAACATACACACAATACACCAAACATACACAACACACCAAAACAAAAACACCAAACCACAACACAAACATACACACAACTACACCAAACATACACACACACACACACACAACATACACACAATACACCAAACATAACACAAACACACCAAACATAACAACCAACACACAAACATACACACAAACACCAAACATAACAACACAAAACACACACCAAACATAACACACAACACACCAACACACATACACCAACAATCACAACCACCAAACATACACACAACACACCAACATAACACAACACACAACATACACACAACACACACAAACATACACACAACACACCAAACATACACACACACACCAAACATACACACACCAAACATACAACAAAACAACCAAACAACACAACACACCAAACACCACAACACACCAAACATACACACAACACACCAAATACCACAACACACAAACAACACACAACACACCAACAACACACACAACCAAAAACAATCACACACAACAACCACAACAACCAACAACACAACCACCAAACATACACACAACACACCAAACAACCACAACACACCAACACAAAACACAACATACACACCACACCAAACAACACACACCAAACATACACACAACACACACCAACAACCACCACACACACACAAACATACACACAACACACCAACATACACACAACACACCAAACATACACACACACACACCAAACATACACACAACACACCAAACATACACAACAACACACCAAAACATACACACAACACACACACACTACACACAACACCAACACACCACACCACACACCCACACACCAAACACACCACACCACACATCAACACACACCAAAACTAACACAACACACCACCAACATACACACACACACCAAACATACACACAACACCAAACATACACACACAACACACCACAACACACAACACACAACACACCCAACATACACACAACAACACCAAACATACACCACACACACACCACAACAACATACACAACACACCAAACATACACACAAACACCAAACACCACACACAAACACCAACAACACACAAACACCAAACATAACACAACACACCAAACATACACACAACACACCAAACAACACACAACACACCAACAAACACAACACACCAAACATACACACAACCAACACACCAACATCCACCACACAACACACCAAACATAACACACAACACACCAAACATACACACAACACACCAAACATACCACACAACACACCCACACACATACATACACAACACACCAAACATACACACACACAACCACACAACACCAAACAACACAACACACCAACATACACACAACACACCAAACAACACAAAACACACCAAACATACACACAACACACACAAACACAACACACACAAACACCAAACAAACACAACACACCAAACACCACACACCAAACACACCCACCAAACATACACACAAACACACCAAACATACACACAACCACCAAACATACACACACACACCAAACATACAACACACCAAACAACACAACACCAAACATACACACAACACACCAAACATACCACAACCACAACCAACAACACACCAACATACACACACAACCACACCAACACACACACACCAAACATACACACCCACAAACAACACACAACACACCAAACATACACACACAACACACCAACAACAACAACACACCAACACAACAAACCACAAACACACACACAACACACCAAACATACACACAACACACCAAACATACACACACAACACACCAAACATAACACACCAACCACACCAAACACACACACCAAACAACACACCAACCCAACCACACAACACACCAAACATACACACAACACACCAAACATACCACACCAAACATACACACAACACACCAAACATACACACAACACACCAAACATACACACAACACACCAAACAACACACACACAACACAAACATCAACACCCCAAACACACACAACACACCAAACAACCAACAACCAATACACACACACACCAACATACACACAACACACCAAACATACACACACAACACACCAAACATACACCAAAACACACCAAACATACACACAACACACCAAACATACACACAACACACCAAAGTGACAAACAACACACCAAACATACACACAACACACCAAACATACACACAACACACCAAAACATACACACAACACACCAAACATACACAACAACACACCAAACATACAAACAACACACCAAACACACACACAACACACCAAACACACACACAACACACCAAACACACACACAACACACCAAACACACACACAACACACCAAACACACACACAACACACCAAACATACACACAACACACCAAACATACACACACAACACACCAAACAACACACACAACACACCAAACATACACACAACACACACACAACACACCAAAGTGACAAACAACACACCAAACTACACACAACACACCAACATACACACAACACACCAAACATACACACAACACACCAAAGTGACAAACACAACACACCAAACACACACACAACACACCAAACATACACACAACACACCAAACATACACACAAACACACCAAAGTGACACACAACACACCAAACATATACACAACACACCAAAGATGACAAACAACACACCAAACATACACACAACACACCAAACATACACACAACACACCAAACATACACACAACACACCAAAGTGACACACAACACACCAAACATATACACAACACACCAAAGTGACAAACAACACACCAAACATACACACAACACACCAAACATACACACAACACACCAAAGTGACGCACAACGCACCAAACTCTTGAGACATTTGCAGATGTCTCTGCAGCATAAAGATCAGGTTCCATCCAGGCAGGAAGATCAGGACAGCACCAGGGATACCCAGACCCTGGATGTAGCGCAGTAATGCCTGTAACAATCACATACACCTTTATTTCTCTCTCTCTCTCTCTCTCTACATGTATATATATATACACACACTCTCTTTTTATCCACATTTATTCCTTCTCATATACACTCTACACACTTACTCTCACCAGTTTATTCTCTGTCTGTCTGTCTGTCTGTCTCAAACACACACACACACACACACACAGACTCACACTCACCTCCACCAGTTCAAAGGTCACACACACACACACACACACACACACACACACACACACACACACACACACACACACACACACACACACACACACAGAGTCACACTCCACCTCCACAAGTTCAAAGGCCAATTCTTTCTCAGACATCATGGCCAGGGCAGCCCTGGTGGCGTCACTGTACCCTGACCCCACGATCTTGTTGCAGTTCTCCTGTTTAACCACATTCGTTACCATATACCGTAGTCAACACTGTCTTCAACATCAATTCATATTGTAGTCAACACTGTCTTCAATATCAATATCATTACCATACACTGCAGTCAACACTGTCTTCAATATCAATTCATATTGTAGTCAACACTGTCTTCAATATCAATTCATACTATAGTCAACACTGTCTTCAATATCAATTCATACTATAGTCAACACTGTCTTCAATATCAATTCATACTATAGTCAACACTGTCTTCAATATCAATTCATACTATAGTCAACACTGTCTTCAATATCAATTCATACTTTGGTCAACACTGTCTTCAGTATCAATTCATACTATAGTCAACACTGTCTTCAATATCATTACCATACACTGTAGTTAACACTGTCTTTGGTATCACTTCATACTATAGTCAACACTGTCTTCAATATCAATTCATTACCATACACTGTGGTCAACACTGTCTTCAATATCAATCAACATGCGCGGTAGTCAAATGGGTTCCATTCGCCTAAACACCTCCACATAGCGGGTAAACGGCAGAGATTTTCCCCATTTCCCTTGTCAACAAATGTGTAAACCTACCAATGACTAAATACCCTCCTTTGTGTGCGTACACGTCCAGAATACCAAATACGCACGTTAAATACCCTGTCAGTCAGGTCAGTGTCTGATGGCTTATAGAAACATGAAAACATGCACGCGTGGACACACACACACACAAAAAAACATGCACAAAACACACCACACACACACACATAAACACACACAGAGAAACAAACTCACCACACAATAAATACGTCACACACAGAGAAAAACTCACACACACACACACACACACACACACCACACACACACACACACACACACACACACACACACACACACACAGCCATCACCATCAATGTCTCCCTCTCCTTCTCACCTCCTGGTCTTCCTCATCCCCTCCCTCATCTCGTGATTTCTTTCTGCGGTCGTTGGGTGGGGGAACAAAGTTCAGCATCTGTACACAATCTTCCAGGTAGTATTCTGCAAACCAACAATATAATTACATACATAACTCTACCCAACAACACAAGCACATAATCGTCATCATCATCATCATCAGGTGCCCTGCCGCAGGGCGTTGGCGATCATGGTCCTCTACACGCATCTATCTCATGTCACTGCAAGTACATCTATCCTCAGCCACCCTTCAAGTCTGGCCAATATTTTCTCCCTGGATCTACCTGGTGCTCTCTTTCCCTCCAGATTTCCTGTTGTGACTAGGTGCTCTAATTTTTGCCTCATTAAATGATGGAGGAGTTGTTGCTGGCCATCAATTTGGTCTTCTCTGCGCTAATTTCTATGCCATATCTTGTCAATGTTACATCCAGTCTCTTAATATGCTTGGTGAGTTCTTGCTCACCACCTGCCAACATCATAGCAGGATGAATAACCCTATGCAAGAAAAAACCCCCACACATTTGAGTGTCGTCCATGGGATTTCACACCCATGTATGCGGGACACATAGATGACGCAACACAAAAAACACTCACATCTGAGTGTTGTCCTTGTGAGTTCAAACCCATGTATATGGAACACAAAGATAACACAACACACACAAAAACTCACTCACATCTGAGTGTTGTCCATGGGAGTGCAAACCCATGTATATGGAACACAAAGATAACACAACACACAAAAAAAACCTCACTCACATCTGAGTGTTGTCTACAGGAATTCAAATCCATGTACAAACAACAAAAAGACAACACAACACACAAAAAAAAACTCACTCATATCTGAGTGTTGTTCATGGTAGTTCAAACCCATGTACACGGAACACAAAGACGACACAACAACAACAACAAAACACTCACATCTGAGTGTTGTTCATGGTAGTTCAAACCCATGTACACGGAACACAAAGACGACACAACAACAACAACAAAACACTCATATCTGAGTGTTGTTCATGGTAGTTCAAACCCATGTACACGGAACACAAAGACGACACAACAACAACAACAAAACACTCATATCTGAGTGTTGTTCATGGTAGTTCAAACCCATGTACACGGAACACAAAGACGACACAACAACAACAACAAAACACTCACATCTGAGTGTTGTTCATGGTAGTTCAAACCCATGTACACGGAACACAAAGACGACACAACAACAACAACAAAACACTCACATCTGAGTGTTGTTCATGGTAGTTCAAACCCATGTACACGGAACACAAAGACGACACAACAACAACAACAAAACACTCATATCTGAGTGTTGTTCATGGTAGTTCAAACCCATGTACACGGAACACAAAGACGACACAACAACAACAACAAAACACTCATATCTGAGTGTTGTTCATGGTAGTTCAAACCCATGTACACGGAACACAAAGACGACACAACAACAACAACAAAACACTCACATCTGAGTGTTGTCCATGGTAGTTCAAACCCATGTACACGGAACACAAAGACGACACAACAACAACAACAAAACACTCACATCTGAGTGTTGTCCATGGTAGTTCAAACCCATGTACACGGAACACAAAGACGACACAACAACAACAACAAAACACTCATATCTGAGTGTTGTTCATGGTAGTTCAAACCCATGTACACGGAACACAAAGACGACACAACAACAACAACAAAACACTCACATCTGAGTGTTGTCCATGGTAGTTCAAACCCATGTACACGGAACACAAAGACGACACAACAACAACAACAAAACACTCACATCTGAGTGTTGTTCATGGTAGTTCAAACCCATGTACACGGAACACAAAGACGACACAACAACAACAACAAAACACTCACATCTGAGTGTTGTCCATGGTAGTTCAAACCCATGTACATGGAACACAAAGACGACACAACAACAACAACAAAACACTCACATCTGAGTGTTGTCCATGGTAGTTCAAACCCATGTACACGGAACACAAAGACGACACAACAACAACAACAAAACACTCACATCTTGAATGTTGTCCAAGGGAGTTCAAATCCATGTACAAGCAACAAAAAGATGACAACACAAAAAAATACTCACATCTGAGTGTTGTCCATGGGAGTTCAAAACCATGTACACAAAACACAAGGACGACACAACACAGCACTTACCCTGTACAGGGTAGGCACGACCGTACACCTCTACAATGGTGACAGTGCCGAAATACTCTGTGAACAGAGTGGTGTCCACAGTGGCCGACATCAGAACCACACGCAGGTCTGGGTATGTGCGCACCATGTCTCTTAGCAACACCAACAGAAAGTCCGTCTGAAAATAACAAACAGAAATTAGTCATCATCATCATCATCATCATGTGCCTTGCCACATATCGTTGGTAATCACGGCCCTCCAGACAAATCTATGCCATGTCGCCTGAAAGTATATCTCCCACCTTTCTGTCCTCATCCACACCACAAATCCATCCAATATTTTTTCCCTCCAGCTTTCCTGTTGTGACTAGGCACTCAAATTTCTCTTGCCTCATAAAATGTCCTATGCATGGTGCTTGCCTTTTTCTAATCTTCTTCATTAATGTTGTTTTTGTGATTGCCTCTTTCAAGACTGTCTCATTTGTTTTCTTTGCTGTTCATGAAACTCTTTTAACATTCTTCTCAGAAACCACGCTTCAGCTGTTTCACTCTTGTTCCGACTTTGCATGTTGACTGTCCAACAGAAATTCAGTAACGTACAATAAAATGTTCAAAAAGTGGAGAACAATGAGTACTCATCACAGCCAGCCACCATTTTCCCCTAGTGCATTTTAAATGTAACCAGTGAACATAGGGAAGTTGTTACTGCAATGGACTGATTGGGATGTCACGAGTTCAAATCCATATCAGTCCAAACAATTACTGTGTTGTTGTTTTTTGCTGTGACTGGCTCTTATTCACAGCTAGGTATGTTCACATCTCAGTGGGAACACTAAAACCACAGCAAAGTTTCATCCATCTTTCTTCTGTGGATCTGTAGATCTTTTCATCAGGAGCAACTATTTCTTGAGTTTATCTTCTGTTCAACATTATTACCAAGAACATGGTCCTCAATTTTACCGTTTTAATGCTGCCCTAATCAGTATAAGACTCCCTTCCCCCGCAACATGCTGAAACAGTACTCACGTTGATATCTCTTTCGTGGATCTCATCCACAATGACGTGCGATATTCCTCGCAGACCGCCTTCCAGTTTTCTCAGGAGCGTTCCTGAAATGATTAAAACAAGAAATACAATACTGATGTAGCCTAGTAGCCTACTGCCCATAACACGCCTGAAAAACCTGCTTTCAATTTTGCTGATCAAGCAAGGATATTGGCCTTACAATGCAGCAATGTTTAATCTTTTGACTCCTGCACCCTGTTCACCAACTACAAAGACTTAACCCTTTGACTCTCATCCTATCCACCAGCTTTTTGCATGAAGCTGGTGGATAGGCTGAGGCAGTTAAAGCGTTAAATTTTTGTTTGGCTAGCACTGTTGACAATGGGTTCAATTTTTGTTTGGCTAGCATTGTTGACAATGGGTTCAATTTTTGTTTGGCTAGCACTGTTGACAATGGGTTCAATTTTTGTTTGGCTAGCATTGTTGACAATGGGTTCAATTTTTGTTTGGCTAGCACTGTTGACAATGGGTTCATTTTTTGTTTGGCTAGCATTGTTGACAATGGGTTCAAGTTTTGTTTTCCTAGCATTGTTGACAATGGGTTCATTTTTTTTCCTAGCATTGTTGACAATGGGTTCAATTTTTGTTTGGCTAGCATTGTTGACAATGGGTTCATTTTTGTTTTCTTAGCATTGTTGACAATGGGTTCATTTTTGTTTTCCTAGCATTGTTGACAATGGGTTCATTTTTGTTTTCTTAGCATTGTTGACAATGGGTTCATTTTTGTTTTCTTAGCATTGTTGACAATGGGTTCATTTTTGTTTTCCTAGCATTGTTGACAATGGGTTCAATTTTTGTTTTCCTAGCATTGTTGACAATGGGTTCAATTTTTGTTTTCCTAGCATTGTTGACAATGGGTTCAATTTTTGTTTGGCTAGCATTGTTGACAATGGGTTCAATTTTTGTTTGGCTAGCATTGTTGACAATGGGTTCAATTTTTGTTTCCTAGATTGTTGACAATGGGTTCAATTTTTGTTTTCCTAGCATTGTTGACAATGGGTTCAAGTTTTTGTTTTCCTAGCATTGTTGACAATGGGTTCAATTCTTGTTTGGCTAGCATTGTTGACAATGGGTTCAAGTTTTGTTTTCCTAGCATTGTTGACAATGGGTTCATTTTGTTTTCTTAGCATTGTTGACAATGGGTTCATTTTTGTTTTCTTAACATTGTTGACAATGGGTTCAATTTTTGTTTTCCTAGCATTGTTGACAATGGGTTCAAGTTTTGTTTTCTTAGCATTGTTGACAATGGGTTCATTTTTGTTTTCTTAGCATTGTTGACAATGGGTTCATTTTTGTTTTCTTAGCATTGTTGACAATGGGTTCAATTCTTGTTTTCCTAGCATTGTTGACAATGGGTTCAAGTTTTGTTTTCCTAGCATTGTTGACAATGGGTTCATTTTTGTTTTCTTAGCATTGTTGACAATGGGTTCAATTCTTGTTTTCCTAGCATTGTTGACAATGGGTTCATTTTTGTTTTCTTAGCATTGTTGACAATGGGTTCAATTTTTGTTTTCTTAGCATTGTTGACAATGGGTTCATTTTTGTTTTCTTAGCATTGTTGACAATGGGTTCAATTTTTGTTTTCCTAGCATTGTTGACAATGGGTTCAAGTTTTGTTTTCCTAGCATTGTTGACAATGGGTTCAATTTTTGTTTTCCTAGCACTGTTGACAATGGGTTCAATTCTTGTTTTCCTAGCATTGTTGACAATGGGTTCAATTTTTGTTTTCCTAGCACTGTTGACAATGGGTTCAATTCTTGTTTTCCTAGCATTGTTGACAATGGGTTCAATTCTTGTTTTCTTAGCATTGTTGACAATGGGTTCAATTCTTGTTTTCCTAGCATTGTTGACAATGGGTTCAATTCTTGTTTTCTTAGCATTGTTGACAATGGGTTCAATTCTTGTTTTCTTAGCATTGTTGACAATGGGTTCAATTTTTGTTTTCCTAGCATTGTTGACAATGGGTTCAATTCTTGTTTTCCTAGCATTGTTGACAATGGGTTCAATTCTTGTTTTCCTAGCATTGTTGACAATGGGTTCAATTCTTGTTTTCCTAGCATTGTTGACAATGGGTTCAATTTTGTTTGGCCAACACTGTGGACAATGCAGGATGCTGGTGGACAGGGTATGGGAATCAAAGGGTTAAACAAAAGGATGAGAAACTGAACTGGACAGCTAGTGAACTTCACGAGTATAATTGTAAGTATTCACAGCTTCTCCAATTTGAGCCACTCACTCCAGCCTACGATTCAAAACCAGTTTAGAGATGTCACCCAACACGACCAGTCATTCCAGCTAACCAAAACACCACTAAACCTATGCCCATTCTATCAAAACCCATTGACAGAAAGTCAACAACAGCACTGGTATCTTCCAAACTGTTATTAAATTTTGTTATTTTTGTTTAAAGCCAAGCCAGCTGTGCAGATCCACATCAGGGCTATAACTGTTTTTACAAACACACACAAAACTTCAACAGCAAAAAAAGCAAAAGAAAATTAAGCACATATATCAATATATTCACGCATATAATCTTTTTTTTTTCTCTTTTTTTAACAGATTTTTTTTATTCAAGTAAAAACATTGCAGCATACAACAGGACATTGAGTACAACAAGCAGAAGCTTATGAACGCATATAATCTCAGCAGATGCCCCTGGCATTGACCACTTTGTCCAATTCATCGCACAGGAGATTTAAAAAACATACCTGAATACAAATTTAAACATAACTAAGGACACTAAAACATATACAAAAACTGGCCTTGGTTACCTAAAATTGTCTTCACATATCTCATTTCCCTACAGCCAAAAATGCACTTACTACATGTACCCAATTATCATTCCCAGGAGAAAATACGTAGACTTCATTGAACACATACAGGTGAATGAACTAACAAGGCAGAAATGACAGAAAGTAAAAGAACAAGGCAGAAACAAGGAGACTGACAGAAAAGAGATCATTTCCAACACAGAATTTCCAGTTTCAGTTTCAATTTCAATTTCTCAAGATGACGTCTCCGCAATTGGAATGAATTCCATATGCACTAACATCACAGATGCCATGTGATGGAGAAGATCCAGAATTTCCAGAAGGTGGGGATACTATTTATTCTGAAAGAGCCTCCAGCTTATCCATGTGGGATATCATTAACTTGTCAAGTCACTTTGGTTCAGTTCAAAATACACACTCACACAAACATGCACACACACGCATACACACACACATACACACACACTCACACAAACACAAACAGAAACACATATCAGTGATCACTAAAACCAATCCCCTTACTCCTAAAATACAAGCATGAAAGAACACAAAAGCCACAACATAATTAAAAAAACAACAACAAATAAACGTGACAGTTCCTTACCAACAGTGCAGTACAAAATGGCCCCATAAGGCCTGGGCATGACAGTCTCAAAACGCACGCTGTAACCCACGGAGGTACCCAGCATCTCACTGCGTTCCTCAGCCACACGTTCTGCGATGGACACTGCGCTGATACGTCGAGGCTGAGAGGAGACAGAGGACAATCATGATGTCTCTTAACTGACTGTTATTGTTATTGTTACTGCTATTTTTGTTTAAAGCCCAGCCGACTGCGTAGTCTTATCAGGGCTATAACCATTTCAAAACATATACTTCAACAACAACAAGAACAAAAAAAAAAAGGAAAAGAAAATTAAGTACACATATCAATGCATTCGCGCACATAACCCAAGGCATGCCCCTGGCAATGACCACTCTGCCCAATTTATCGCACAGGGGATTTAAAAAACACACCTGACTACAAATATAAGCATACTAAAGACACCAAAACATATATAAAAACAGGCATAAATTACCTAAAATTGCTTCCGCATATCGCACTTCCCTAGAGCCAAAAATGCACTTTATACATGATACCCAATTAGCAATCCTAAGAGAAAGTATGTAAGACTTTATCCAACACATACAGGTGAATGGACCAGCAAGGCAGAAAACGATAGGTAGAAATGACAGAAAGCAAAGGAACAAGGCAGAAACAGAATGACAGAAGAGGAAATTTCTAGCACAAAATTTCCAGAAGGTGGGGATACTATTTATACTGGAAGAGCCCCTGGCATCCCCACAGGGGGAACACAGCAAGACAGAGGGGACAAAAGGACACACATGAAGTATCATAACTAATCAAGCAAGACAGCCCTGTAAAAAGATAGAAAATCTTCTTGATACATGTTTGATAAACAAACATACATGCACAACTTTCCTTCCTTTAAACTGAAAAACCAAAATCTTTAAACAGAAAAACAAACAAAACAGACAAAGAACAACAAAACCCATAGACCCCTGATTCAGGGAAGGGAGGTTAAGTGGGGGGAGAGAGAAAATAAAAACTCAAAGAAACCATCTTGGATCCATTGCATTTTTAGCTTCAGTTTCAATTCATCAAGCTGGCCCCTCCCCTCTTAGAACAAGTTCCATATGCACTAACATCACAGACCCCACATGATGGATAAGATGCAAAATAATCATCACATAAGCCCTACATGCTGGTAAAGTCTTGCACTTAGAAAAAAAAAATAAAAAATAAAAAAAATTTTTTAAAAAGAAGAAGAAATAGTGTTATACTGAGCCACAGTCCAAATACCAAAAGCACACAAACTCACTACTACAACGTATTACACCAAACAACATCAGAACTCACTGTATCCCATCCCATCCCCACACCCTACCCCCATAAGACTCCCCCATCCCCCCCAATTCAAACCGTCACTGACTGACCTGTGTGATGACGATGTTACAGTTGGCCGCCTGCCCGGCATAAATCATCTGGTCCAGGATGAACTGAGGAACCTGACACACAGAAACGTATAAGAAATTAACATCAGGGAATTTTACTCCAAATCCCCTTTTAATAAACATACATACTGTACCTTACAAGTGCATAAACTCAGCTGATGTGAGAGGCCATACTATCTGCAAAATATTCAACCAGTTAGTAGAGAAACTGACAAAAAGACATCCACTGCCAGGTGCCACTGTCAAGCCCACTCCTATTCCAATGCCCAGTTCCGGCCAGAGTGATGCGTGTCCTCTTTGTTTCAGTATGCCAGAGCGAAAAGACCGTGCTTTCTGCATTCTGTTCTGTCTTATTTATGTGCTTGGTGTTTTTTCCTCGCTCTCAGTATCGAACCCTCCATTTATACTCAATATGTGTCATGAACTGAGGAACAAGACATAGAAATGTATACAATACGATACAATACAATATTTTATTTGTATAGCGCAAAATCTTGATAAAATCAAATCTAAGCACTAAAACAGACACACACGCACGCACACACATGCACGCACACACGCACACACACACACACGCGCGCACACTCACACGCACACGCACACGGCTATAAATGGGGAGAAAGAATAAAAGCAATGGAAAATTATAGAGAGCATATTATATACAATACATTTATACACAATACATGTTATGAACTGAGGAACCAGACTAAACAGAAACGTACACAGAATTAATACATTTATTCAAAATACACATTATGAACTTTGCTACAAACACTCATAGAGAATGCAAAAAGCACTGAAAGAGAAACTTTTGTCACCTTCACTGACCATAGCAAAGCATTTGACAGAGTCATTCATCTCCACTTGTTCAACACAATGGTCAAGACAGGCTTTCCTAAACATCTCACTGCATTAATTGCCTCTTTTTATAAAGATCAAAAGGCTACAGTTAGATGGAACAATCAGAAATGTGAATTCTTTAACACCCACAGGGGAGTTAGACAAGGTAATATCCTCTCGCCATATCTCTTTAACATCTACATGGAACAAGTCATGAGAGATGCTGATATAGAAGGCATGGGCATAAAAGATGGGAAGAAAATATCTTACAAACCTGCGCTATGCCAATGATACTACGCTATAATGAAGGAAACAATGGCAAGTACAGAAGGAATTACAAATTTATCAATAATAAAGGCTTTCGTACCTGAGTGGTTTTACCGCAGCCAGTTTCACCACGGATGAGGGTGACAGGACTTCTGTTGATGCAGTCCAAGATGTAGGCCTTTGACTCTCCCACAGGCAGCTTGGCGCGATCCTCCATCATCTTCAACACACAAAACAACACAGGTCAGACACAGGCTAGATTTAACCCCTTCACTGCTAATGCTACAAAACAACATAGGTCAGTCACACACTAGATTTAACCCCTTCACTGCCAACGCTACAAAACAACACAGGTCACACACAGGCTAGATTTAACCCCTTCACTGCCAACGCTACAAAACAACACAGATCAGACACAGGCTAGATATAACCCTTTCACTGCCAATGCTTCTGGCTACAGTGTCGCAGACAAAACGTCCTGGAAAACTAAAGAATTACAATGACAGTTCTGATTTACTCACACCTCCAAAACTTTTGCCGGTAACACCATAAAAGTATATATGTCAAACAAAACAGAAATGAAATCAAACAAAACAAAATGAACTTTTTTTTTTTTGTACGATAAAATCATTTGTAAATACTAAATCATGTTATCACACAGAAAGCATGTGGCAGACGCTGATATCTTCAATGAATCATTATCCAACTGCGTTTCTTCCAGATTGTCACCACACTGCACCGTGATTTGCATGGATACAATATGTCACAAACCATTTCTTACAAAGATCAAAATGTTGGTCACTAGCATTTAGTCACAAAGTTTAACTTCACCAGAACCAAAATCTTCCATCATCTCTGTTACTGTCATGAAGATGATCTTCCAATACTTCTTCAAGTGTTAATGTTATTTTTTGCTCTGCCAGTTTTGCTAACAGTACAACTTAGTTCACAAAAACTTCCCCAATTTTTTTGCGAACAATACTGGCACTGACGGAAACGGTTTATAAAAGAACTATCAAAGAGTTAAAACTTCTAACTTAGCAGTCGATATTTCTCTAATGCTGAGCAAAAACATTATGAGTATTCTATCTGAGGTGGTGGTGGTGTGTGTGTGGTGTGGTGTGGTGTGTGTGTGTGTGTGTGTGTTGTGTGTGTGTGTGTGTGTGTGTGTGTGTGCGTCGTGCGTGCGTGCGTGCGTGCGTGGGAGCGCGTGCGCATGTGTGGTGTGTGCGTGCGTGCGTTGTGTGTGTGTGTGCGTCTGTGAGTGTGCCTGTGTGTGGTGTGTGTGTGTGTGTGTGTGGTGTGTGTGTGTGTGTCTGTGTGTGTGTATGTGTGTCGTGTGTGTATGTGTGTGTGTATCTGTCTGTGTGTTGTGTGTGTGTGTGTGTGTGTGTGTGTGTGTGTGTTGTGTGTGTCTGTGTATGTGTCTGTGTGTGTGTGTTGTGTATGTGTGTGTATGTTGTGTGTGTGTGTGTCTGTTGTGTGTCTGTGTATGTGTGTGTATGTGTCTGTGTATGTGTGTGTGTATGTCTGTGTGTGTGTGTCTGTGTATGTGTCTGTGTATGTGTGTGTATGTGTCTGTGTATGTGTGTGTATGTGTCTGTGTATGTGTGTGTGTATGTCTGTGTGTGTGAGTGTGTGTGTTGTGTGTGTGTTGTGTGTGTGTGTGTTGTGTGTGTGTGTGTTGTTGTGTGTGTGTGGTGTGTGTGTGTGTGTGCGTGCGTGCGTGCATGTGTCTGTGTATGTATGTATGTATGTGTGTGTGTGCGTGTGTGTGTGTGTGTGTGTGTGTGTGTGTGTGTGTGTGTGTGTGTGTGTGTGTGTGTATGTGTATGTGTCTGTGTATGTGTGTGTGTGTTATTTCTGTGTCTGTGTGTCTGTGGTGTGTCTGTGTATGTGTGTGTGTGTTGTGTGTGTGTGTGTTTTGTGTGTGTGTGTGTGTGTGTGTGTGTGTGTGTGTGGTGTGTGTGTGTGTGTGTGTGTGAGTGTCACCTTTTGCAGATGGACATCCTCTTGTTCCTGCCTCTGTCTGCTGGAAAACAGATCCTGACTGACTTGTTCCAATGACACCTGAAACATTGTCATCATCATCATCATCATTATCATCATCATCATCATCAATACCATCATCATCAGAATCATCATATCAATACCAACAACAACAACATCATCATCGTCATCATCATATCATCAATACTACCATCACCACCATCACTGTCATCATCATATCATCAACACCAACATCATCATCATCATTAACATCATCATCATTATTATATCAACACCAACACTACCACCACCACCACCACCATCATCATCATTACATCAACACCACCACCACTACTACCACCACGACCATCATCATCATCATCATCATCATCATCATCATCATCATGACCATCCATCATTGCTTTGTTCCTGCGCTGCCTACTTGTGAAACACACAATCGACACTGACAACATCAGTTTTCCTATTAGACCAAAGTGACTGACTGCCACAGTACAAGCACACGGAAACCATCATCAGGTGCCCTGCCGCATGGCTTTGGCGACCATGGACTTCCAACCATCTCTATCTCTCGTTGCCCCCAGCATCTCCCCCACCCTCCCCATCCCCTCTGCAAGTCCGTCCAGCATTCTCTCCCTGGGTCTACCTGGTGCTCTCTTTCCCTCCAGCTTTCCCGTTGTGACCAGGTGCTCCAAATCCCCCTTCCTCATAAAATGGCCTATAAATGTTGCTTGTCTTTTCCTAATCTTCCTTATGAGTGATCTATTTGTGTCTGCCTCCATCAAGACTGTCTCGTTGTTTTCTTTGCTGTCCATGGAACTCTCAACATTCTTCTGAGAAACCCCATCTCAGCTGCCTCGATCCTGCTCTGGCTTTGCTTGCTGACTGTCCACGCCTCACATCCGTACAACAGTATTGGTTCTATATAACATTCAAGGACTCTCTTTCTGATGTTAATTGATAAGCATTTGTTGGTAAGAATGCTTGTCATCTTCTTGAATGCTGTTTTGGCTTGGCTGATTCTGTCAGCTATTTCCGATGTGTTTCTGCCGTCTGATGAAATGACCGTTCCCAAGTATTTGAACTTATTAACCTGTGTCAAGGTTGTGCCATTTGTTTTTATTTTGCATGAGGGGATCTCATGTTTTTTACTGATCACCATGACTTCAGTCTTCCTGCTGTTTAGTTCCAACCCCTTACCTTACACTGAAAACAGAATCAGGCTATATATTTGATTAACTAAACAAGACAAGTGCAAATTTTCGGCCCAATGGCCTTTGTCAAGTGAAGACAAAAAAAAAAAAAAGAGACAAATACATAAAACTCAGGAACAAAGAAAACAAAACAGAACTTCCCAAATGTTTCATGATGACACCAGGAGAGTTCATTTTTAAAAAAATTTTTTCTAACAATATATTTTTTTCACTTTCTAGTGATCTCCCCTTTCACAACAAAAATACAGAAAATACTGATTACGCATTTCTCACAGACACCTTGTGACTTTGAAGAAACATGAAATAAAACTTCATGTGAACCAGTCGCTGTGATGTACTGCTTAGCGCAACGGACTACCAACTGGAAAGTTGTGGGTTTGAATCCTCATCAGACCCTTCAAAAAAGTCATTGTGGGATTTTCCAGCTCTAACTGGCTCTTATCCAGAGTTAGGCGTGCTATGGGCTCATTGGGAAGACTGGGACCACACAGTCGAATCTCATCCACTTCACAGATGCATCATGGAGGGTGTTGCTGAAATCCTTTGACCAACACTGCAGGTGTCTGCATCTCTGAGGCCTGGTTGACGCGAGGATAGATTATGATAGTAAACACAAAGTACAGCCCTGTCACGCAGTCTCAATCCCAGATGGAACTCAATAAAGATAAAGGTAAGCATAAAGGTAAACTCTCTGAGTGTGATGATCCTAAAAACAAAAATAAAAACAAAAAAAGTTGATGTAAAGACTGCCACAACAGTAAAAACATAAATACTGTCAGACATTTCTCAAGAAGTGCTGCTCACATACCTTCCTAAGCTAGCAAGTTTGTTTTTTCTTCCCCGAAGTGGCCCGTTAGCTTAGTTGTTACAGTATCACATTCTTAATGGGGGGGGGGGGGGGGGGGGGGGGGGGGGGTTGTGTGGTTCAATCCTGAAGTAGGCCATGGTTTTCTTGCAAATTGGTGTCTCTTTTCTTTTCCTCTCTGACAGAACCCGTTGTCTCAAAATCTGATATCTCGAGTTCAATCCCAGCTTGCAACTTTTGACTGAATTCTCTGCAAACACTGGGTAGGTTAAGATCAAAAATAGAGCGATAATGTGTGCCACTCTGCATTTGTTTCATATGGTAAGAGTGTATGGTGTTAAATCTGCTATCTTGAGTTCAATCCCAGCATGCAACATTAAAAAAAATAGCCTGTTCGCTGCCAGTCCAAACATTTCTATCATTCTGGTTGTGTCAGTGTTTCACAGGTGTCTCCCCTTACTCCCCATATCAAGACTTTGTGAATGCATAAGGTTTTGCGCAGGCTCAAGGTGTCTGCCAGATAACTGCTGGTTACTGTTATTGTTGCTTACAGCCCAACCATCTAAAAAAACAAACAAACCGTGATACCTCACAGGAGGAAAAAAAACAACTGAAAAAGAAAATTAATTACACATATCAAGATATCAATGCATTCATTCAAATAATCTAAGGATATGTCTCTGGCATTGATCACTCCATCCAATTTACCAAACATACCTGAACACAAATATAAATATATGTAAAGACACTAAAACATACACAAAAAACAGGCCTAAATTACTGAAATTGCTTCTGCATCACATTTCCTTAACCCTACCAGACCGAGTTCCCGCTATTGCGGGAATGACGAAAATGACTATATACCGAGTTCCCGCTATAGCGGGAATAGCACACTCACACGATCGTCACTTTATCAAGAGCTAAAAATAGCTACCGGACCGTTGCTAAGCGTCGCGTGAGCGTGTGTTCAGCCTATTGCAACTGTCTGCCTTTGTGTTGATGGTATTTTGAGGTGATTTGGGTGCAAAATTGACCATGAAGCGAGCTAGTGATGAACCAAGCACTTCAACAGGTAAACGGGCGAGGCCAACTCGCTTCACAGTTCAACAAGTGGTGGACATTTTGCAGATTGGAGAATTTGATCAGGAATACGTTTCTGATTCAAGTGACGATGATTACGTTGATGAAGCATTGAGTGAAAGTGATGATTCTGACAATGAAAGAAGTAGGTCGAGACAGAGTGTTGGAAGAAGGGGGCGTGCCCGTACCCCCCAACCAAGTGATAGGGGAGATGCTTGTGTGATTGAGGGTTGGACTGGCGTTAGATGAAAGATAGGCCTATTTTCTACAATCTCTCCACGTTTCATATAATTCTAACCATTGGTGTGCATGATATGAACAGTTTTCTAACGTATATACATTTTTTTCAAAATTTTGCTCAGGAGGCCAGGCAGGGGGCACAATTACGCTCAGGGGCTAAGGTCTGGTAGGGTTAAAGCCAAAAAAGCACTTAACGTACATGTACAAATTATCAATCCAAAGAGAAAATATGTAAGGCTTTGTTGAACACATACAGGTGAATGGACCAGCACGGTAGAAAATGACAGGAAGAAATGACAGAAAGCAAAAGGAGTAAAGGAGAAACAAAGAGAGTGACAGAAAGGAGGAAATTTCTAGCACAGAATTTCCAGAAGGTGGGGATACTATTTATACTGAAAGAACCCCCAGCATCCTCATGGAGGAAATAATTGCAGGTAGAATTGTGCGAAGCACATATAAAATCATCAATGTGTGATGGATCTCTGTTGAACAGAGTCCCAAATGGGTGAAGCACATATAAAATCATCAATGTGTGATGGATCTCTGTTGAACAGAGTCCCAAACTCCAAAGCTAGTACTGATTTCAGGCATTCTCACTGTCTACGTTACACAGACCTTAGCACAATAACTTCCACAGAGATGCATTCACAACTCCTCAACAGTCAAAACTTTTGACCACAATACGGTAAAGATCTACACAGACACAGCTGACAAAATCCTGCTGAGACATTTTTGTCACATTCACCCACCCACCTCTCTCCAGTCCATGTACAACAAATTGCAGTTTCTGTTTCAGTTTCTCAAGATGACCTCTCCGCGCTCGGAAATGAATTCCATATGCACTGACGTCACAGGTGCCATGTGTATGGTGATCATGGCACATGCCTTAAGCCTGCACATAATCCCATGAGCTGGCCAGGTCCTGAGGCCCCACCTAGACTATACCTAGTCTACCTAGTTTACCTAGTCTATATTCCATACCGGAATTTTATCAGCCAACCTCTCAAATAATCTTGGTTACATGTATGTGACATGTGTATGATTGCAAAACAACAACAACAACAACAACAACAAACAAACAAAAAGGCCAAGACTGTAAGACAACTGAACAAAACACTCACAGTAGCCAACGGCCCCTCGTCAATGTTACAGTTGACCCAGGCATTCCAGTTGGGTTGAGGTGGGGACCAGGGGACCACGCCCGGCGTGTTTCGGCGAGGGGCGGGTTCGAACTCTTCCAGCGACTCCCCCACGATCAGCGACTGGTTCTGCCTCTCCTGCTGCTGGCCCTCGTCATCCCCGCCCATCGGCTCCTGTTTTTGCTGGGGGTGGACAGGAGAAAAATGATGAACATGTGTTTTGATGATGATGATGGTTATGATGGTTGTGATGGTTATGATGAAGATGATGATGATGATGACGATGATGATGGTGGTGGTGATGATGATGATGGTGACGACAACGATGATGACGATGATGAACTCTGCTGCTGATCCGACATACGAATATGCATACTGATCTTCATGACCTGGTGAGGGTTTTCATGTGGAATACCAGACTGATCCTCGAGACAGTTGTTCATCTGCAGGCAGTACACATGAAGGAGTCTCACATTCTTAGGTTCTGCTGCCAACAGTCCTTCTAGTGAAGAACAATTCTTCCCCACTATTGAAATGTTGTGAATGCTGATTACATGCTCAGATTTGTAATGCCTCATCTGTTATCATCTCAATCCTTTCACTCCCTCACCCTATCCACCAGCTGTAAAACCTTAACCCTTTGACTCCCTCACCCTATCCACCAGCTGTAAAACCTTAACCCTTTGACTCCCTCACCCTATCCACCAGCTGTAAAACCTTAACCCTTTGACTCCCTCACCCTATCCACCAGCTGTAAAACCTTAACCCTTTGACTCCCTCACCCTATCCACCAGCTGTAAAACCGTAACCCTTTGACTCCCTCACCCTATCCACCAGCTGTAAAACCGTAACCCTTTGACTCCCTCACCCTATCCACCAGCTGTAAAACCGTAACCCTTTGACTCCCTCACCCTATCCACCAGCTGTAAAACCGTAACCCTTTGACTCCCTCATCCTATCCACCAGCTGTAAAACCTTAACCCTTTGACTCCCTCACCCTATCCACCAGCTGTAAAACCTTAACCCTTTGACTCCCTCACTCTATCCACCAGCTGTAAAACTTTAACCCTTTGAGTGACTCCCTCACCCTATCCACCAGCTGTAAAGCCTTAACTCTTTGACTCCCTCACTCTATCCACCAGCTGTACCTTAACTCTTTGACTCCCTCACTCTATCCACCAGCTGTAAAGCCTTAACCTTTTGACTCCCTCACCCTACCCACCAGCTGTAAAACCTTAACCCTTTGACTCCCTCACCCTATCCACCAGCTGTAAAGCCTTGACCCTTTCACTCCCTCATCCTATCCACCAGCTGTAATGATTTCTGCAACTTCTTCTGCTGCATAAGTTGTTTTTTGTGCTTGGGTGCCACGCGGTGTTTAAACTGGTTGGTCTGCACTGTTTACACTGTTTTTACAGTCGCTGAATAGTAATCAGCTGTAGGGGTCACCTTTTCAATCACACGGGCAGAAAAGATTGTAAAACATCATGCGTACATAATTACCATCTATTCATAGAAGGAATTCTGAAGTTTCCGTCGATACCTTATACATCAATGAAAGCGTTCAGGTTTTCCCGGCTAAAAATATGGAAAGGTTGCCAACCGAATATTTGGTCAGAGGCACTGGAGGTATATATTTCTTCTGACTGAATATTCGGTTGGAAGCAGTTAACAAGTTAAAGCTCCTGTTCTCAATAACTAGTCCCAATTTTTATTTTTTTCATCAAAGCACAAAACAACAAAAACGGAAAACATTTTACATTATGAAGCCTTTGACTTGCTGCAAAAAGCTGGTGGCCAGGGTGAGGGAGTCATAGGGTTAAGCTTTTTGCTTTGCTAGCAAATGGTTGGACAGACAGACAAACGGACAGAGAAAAGACAGAGAAAAGACAGACAAAAACCAGACAAACACGATATTTACCACTTGCACAGGCTGAATACTCCATCTGTTAAGGCACTGGTCAATTTGCTGGACCAGGTCAAGATTGACCGCCACTTCGTAGGGGGGCAGCTGCACATAAGTTAAAAAAAAAAAAAATTCATTACCAATTTCTTTCGCCATATTCTTCGGTCAGAACAGAAAAACCCTACTCTCCCTCCCCCACCCTCACAAAATCAAACAAACAAACAAAACCCGTCCCTGTGTACACATTCATACCAGATACAGCAAAGATGGGGTGAGGGAGCGAAAGTGTTAAGTTTTTACTTTGTTATCATGGCTGACAATGCAGGATGCTGACATATAGGGAGTGAAAGTGTTAAGTTTTTACTTTGTTATCATGGCTGACAATGCAGGATGCTGGCATATAGGGTGTGGGAGTGAAAGGGTTAAGTTTTTACTTTGTCATCATGGCTGATAATGCAGGATGCTGGCATATAGGGAGTGAAAGTGTTAAGTTTTTACTTTGTTATCATGGCTGACAATGCAGGATGCTGGCATATAGGGAGTGAAAGTGTTAAGTTTTTACTTTGTTATCATGGCTGACAATGCAGGATGCTGGCATATAGGGTGTGGAAGTGAAAGGGTTAAGTTTTTACTTTGTTATCATGGCTCACAATGCAGGATGCTGGCATATAGGGTGTGGAAGTGAAAGGGTTAAGTTTTTACTTTGTTATCATGGCTGACAATGCAGGACGCTGGCATATAGGGAGTGAAAAGATTAAGTTTTTACTTTGTTATCATGGCTGACAATGCAGGATGCTGGCATATAGGGTGTGGAAGTGAAAGGGTTAAGTTTTTACTTTGTTATCATGGCTGACAATACAGGACGCTGGCATATAGGGAGTGAAAAGGTTAAGTTTTTACTTTGTTATCATGGCTGACAATGCAGGATGCTGGCATATAGGGTGTGGAAGTGAAAGGGTTAAGTTTTTACTTTGTTATCATGGCTGACAATGCAGGACGCTGGCATATAGGGAGTGAAAAGGTTAAGTTTTTACTTTGTTATCATGGCTGACAATGCAGGATGCTGGCATATAGGGTGTGGAAGTGAAAGGGTTAAGTTTTTACTTTGTTATCATGGCTGACAATGCAGGACGCTGGCATATAGGGAGTGAAAAGGTTAAGTTTTTACTTTGTTATCATGGCTGACAATGCAGGATGCTGGCATATAGGGTGAGGGAGTGAAAGGGTTAAGTTTTTACTTTGTTATCATGGCTGACAATGCAGGATGCTGGCATATAGGGTGTGGAAGTGAAAGGGTTAAGTTTTTACTTTGTTATCATGGCTCACAATGCAGGATGCTGGCATATAGGGTGAGGGAGAGAAAGGGTTAAGCTTTTACTTTGTTATCATGGCTGACAATGCAGGACGCTGGCATATAGGGAGTGAAAGGGTTAAGTTTTTACTTTGTTATCATGGCTGACAATGCAGGATGCTGGCATATAGGGTGAGGGAGTGAAAGGGTTAAGTTTTTACTTTGTTATCATGGCTGACAATGCAGGATGCTGGCATATAGGGTGTGGAAGTGAAAGGGTTAAGTTTTTACTTTGTTATCATGGCTCACAATGCAGGATGCTGGCATATAGGGTGAGGGAGAGAAAGGGTTAAGCTTTTACTTTGTTATCATGGCTGACAATGCAGGACGCTGGCATATAGGGAGTGAAAGGGTTAAGTTTTTACTTTGTTATCATGGCTGACAATGCAGGATGCTGGCATTTAGGGTGAGGGAGTGAAAGGGTTAAGTTTTTACTTTGTTATCATGGCTGACAATGCAGGACGCTGGCATAGAGGGTGAGGGAGTGAAAGGGTTAAGTTTTTACTTTGTTATCATGGCTGACAATGCAGGACGCTGGCATATAGGGTGCGGGAGTGAAAGGGTTAAGTTTTTACTTTGTTATCATGACTGACAATGCAGGATGCTGGCATATAGGTGAGGGAGTGAAAGGGATAAGTTTTTACTTTGTTATCATGGCTGACAATGCAGGACGCTGGCATATAGCGTGAGGGAGTGAAAGGGTTAAGATTTTACTTTGTAATCATGGCTGACAATGCAGGATGCTGGCATATAGAGTGTGGGAGAGTGAAAGGGTTGAGCTTTCACTTTGTTATCATGGCTGACAATGCAGGACGCTGGCATATAAGGAATGAAAGGGTTAAGTTTTTATTTTGTTATCATGGCTGACAATGCAGGACGCTGGCATATAGGGAGTGAAAGGGTTAAGTTTTTACTTTGTTATCATGGCCGACAATGCAGGATGCAGGCATATAGGGAGTAAAAGGGTTGTTTTCACTTTGTTATCATGGCTGACAATGCAGGACGCTGGCATATAGGGTGTGGGAGTGAAAGGGTTAAGTTTTCACTTTGTTATCATGGCTGACAATGCAGGACGCTGGCATATAGGGTGTGGGAGTGAAAGGGTTAAGTTTTTACTTTGTTATCATGGCTGATAATGCAGGATGCTGGCATATAGAGTGTGGGAGTGAAAGGGTTAAGTTTTTACTTTGTTATCATGGCTGACAATACAGGACGCTGGCATATAGGGTGTGGGAGTGAAAGGGTTAAGTTTTTACTTTATCATGGCTGATAATGCAGGATGCTGGCATATAGGGTGAGGGAGTGAAAGGGTTAAGCTTTTACTTTGTTATCATGGCTGATAATGCAGGATGCTGGCATATAGGGTGAGGGAGAGAAAGTGTTAATTTTTACTTTGTTATCATGGCTGACAATGTAGGATGCTGGCATATAGGGTGAGGGAGTGAAAGGGTTAAGTTTTTACTTTGTTATCATGGCTGATAATGCAGGATGCTGGCATATAGGGTGAGGGAGAGAAAGGGTTAAACACAAACACACACACACACGCACATGCACACACACACACAACACACACACACACATGCATAACACACACACACACATATCCACACACACATATTCTCACACACATATTCTCTCTCTCACATACACACACATCCACACACACTCACACTCACACACACACACACACACACACACACACACACACACACACACACACACACACACACACACACACACAAGCAGAAGGCGGCAAAAGTCACACTTACATTCTCAGAGTCTTTCTTCTTCTTCTTCAAGCCGGTGTAGGCCTCGATGACCCCCAGGTGAAACAGCTGACGCACCAGTGACAGGGCGCACGACTTGGAGGCCGTCTGCTTGTTGGACCCATGTTCTCTGGCATGGATCTCTGGGGACATGGACAATCACGCCATTGTTATTGTTAATGTTATTGTTATTGCTATTGTTATTGTTGTTTGAAGCCCAGTGGACTGCGTACAGCCATATCAGCCGTTTCAAATCATATACAAAACTTCAACAAGTAAAAAAAGCGAAGAAAATTAAGAGCACATGTTAATGCTTTCACACACAGAATGACCATTCTGCCCAATTCATCAAAGAGGGGATTTCTGTTATTGTTCTTGTTGTTTAAAGCCCAGCTGAATGCATAGAGCAATATCAGGCCTATAACCGTTTAAAAACATATACATAACTTCAACAAGATAAATAAAGCGAAGAAAATTAAGAGCACATATTAATGCTTTCGCACACATAATCTAAGGATATGCCCCTGGCGATGACCATTCCGTCCAATTTACCAAACAGGGGATTTTTGTTATTGTTGTTTAAAGCCCAGCTGACTGCATTCGGCCATATCAGGCCTATAACCGTTTTAAAACATACACAAAACTTCAACAGGAAAAAAAAAAGAAGAAAAAATTAGGCACACATATTAACGCAGCTGCGCACATAATGTTAAGAAGATGCCCCTGGCATTGACCACTCTGTCCAATTTATCAAGCAGGGGACTTTTGTTATTGCTATTGTTGTTTACAGCCCATTCAACTGCCTAGAGCCATATCAGGCCTATAACCGTTACAAAATATACAAAACTTCAACAGGAAAAAAAAAAGAAAAAAGAAAATTAGGTACACATATTATCACATTCGTGCACATAATCTAAGGAGATACCCCTGGCGTTGACCATTCCGTCCAAGTTATCAAACAGGGGATTTTTGTTATTGTTATTGTTGTTTACAGCCCAGTTGACTGTGTACAGCCATATCAGGCCTAAAACCGTTTCAAATCATATACAAAACTTGGAACAGGTAAAAAAAAAAGAAAAGAAAATTAAGAGCACATACTAATGGTTTCACGCACAGAATCTCAGGATATACCCTGGCGATGACCATTCTGTCCAATTTATCAAATAGGGGATTTTTGTTATTGTTCTTGTTGTTTAAAGCCCAGCTGACTGCATAGCGTTTAAAAACATAACAAACCTTCAACAGGATAAAAAAAGAAAAGAAAATTTGGTACACATATTAACGCATTCGTGCACATACTCTAAGGAGATGCCCCTGGCGTTGACCACTCCGTCCAATTTATCAAACAGGGGATTTTTGTTATTGTTATTGTTGTTTAAAGCCCATCTGACTGCGTCGAGCCATATCAGGGCTATAACCATTTCAAAACATACAAAACGTCAGCAGGAAAAAAAAAAGAAAAGAAAATTAAGTACACATATAAATCCATTTGCACACATAATCTAAGGACATGCCCCTGCCGTCGACCAATTCATCACACAGGGGATTTAAAAAACATAACTGAACACAAACATAACTAAGGTCACCAAAACATATAAAAACTGGGCCAAAATTACCTAAAATTGCTTCCGTGTTTCTCACTTCTGTAAAGCCAAAAATGCACTTAATACATGTAGCCAATTATCAATCCCAAGAAAAAGTATGTAAGACTTTACCGAAGACATACAGGTGAATGGACCAGCAAGGTAGAAAATGACAGGAAAAAATGACAGGAGAGATTAGCAAAGACAGAAATACCAGGAAAACAAAGACAAAAAAAGAGAAAACTTACGCTGGTTGGCTTTCTTCACATAAAAGCCCATTTCAGCCACAAAACTCCTGGTGACAAGAAGAAAAAAAACACATTACAACAGTCACAACAACAAAAAGATATAATAGGCGCCACGGTCAAGTGACCAAAACATCAAGATTCCAATCAGGAGGCCCTGAGTTCGATCCACCAAGACATTTCTACCTGATAGGCAAAAAGGTAGACATGTTTTTCGATCTCCAGGGTCAACATGCGCGCAGGCCTGCCAGTGCGTAAAACCTTATTGTGTATATACATACACAAATGATCAAATATGCACATTACATACACAAATG
Organism: Monoplex corrugatus; assembly: GCA_030674185.1. Classification (NCBI taxonomy): domain Eukaryota; kingdom Metazoa; phylum Mollusca; class Gastropoda; order Littorinimorpha; family Ranellidae; genus Monoplex; species Monoplex corrugatus. The sequence goes on from JAPXFY010000028.1 coordinate 43,318,439, forward strand.
ATCAAATATGCACATTACATACACAAATGATCAAATATGCACATTACATACACAAATGATCAAATATGCACATTACATACACAAATGATCAAATATGCACATTACATACACAAATGATCAAATATGCACATTACATACACAAATGATCAAATATGCACATTACATACACAAATGATCAAATATGCACATTACATACACAAATGATCAAATATGCACATTACATACACAAATGATCAAATATGCACATTACATACACAAATGATCAAATATGCACATTACATACACAAATGATCAAATATGCACATTACATACACAAATGATCAAATATGCACATTACATACACAAATGATCAAATATGCACATTACATACACAAATGATCAAATATGCACATTAAAGATCCTTAAGTCATGTTAGAGGCTGGATAAAAAGAACATGAAAACACCCAGCACACAAGCACACCAAAGATGCAGACTGTGCAACAATACAGACGCTCCACTTAATAACCCTTTCACATTTGCACTGCTAGATGTAAAGCTAGCTCCTAATATTCGCATTCAAATGTAGCACAGCTTCAGTACAAAGTCTTTCAGTAGTGAATGGAAAGTTCGTTGCATCCCAGAATGTTCGTACTATTTTTAGAATATTCAACGCGAGACTGACCAAGATTGTAACCACACGTGCGATAAGACAGCAAGGCCAGTAGTGATGGAAATTCCCCACACATGTGCCGGAAAAGGTCGGGCGATCTCAACCGCTACGAACGGATCGGCACATTCTTCCGCAGGGCGGTTACCGGCTTTGTGAACAGCTTAGGGTTAAAAGTCTCTGACAAATGTGCAGTGTGGGAGAATAGCATCCTACGAGGACAATTTATATTACCGCTTCTACTACAACTACAAACACTACAACTAACTACAAATACTACAACTAACAATAACAATGATACCTATGATAAGAAATAATGACAACTGACATAAACTGCCCTATATATGAGAACAATTTATAGCAAATCTGATCATGGAGACATATGCAGGATTATGGACACATATGCAGCCCAACATCCTGGGAAGCAAGCTTCTGAGTACTTGGCACTTTACAAAACATGTTATGAACAAAACAGACTTCGATTAACCCTTTTACTCCTGCACGCTATCTACCAGCTGCAAAAACTTGACCGTTTCACTTCCTTATCCTATCCACCAACTTCCTGCAGGAAGCTCTTGGTTAGGATGAGGGAGTGAAAAGGTGAAGTTTTTGCTTTGCTGTCATTGCTGACAATGTCGAATGCTGGCAGATCGGTCGAGTGAGTCAAAGGGTTAAATCTATAATGACATAGAACAAGAAAAGAAAATAGCATTATAACTTCACTAGAAAAACAGTCGTACATGTATGCATACTAAAGAAAATCCTTCTAAATGAAACACACACACTTATACGCACACATGCATGCACATGTGCTCACACACACACACACACACACATGAACATACACACACACACACACACACACGAACATACACACATGAACACACACACACACATGAACACACACACACACTGATACAAGACATGCAAACAGACTGATGACACGTACCAAAACAACATTCTCTCACAGAATCAAACACACAAAGTACACTATGAAAGTAGAACGGACAATAGGACGGTGAAAGAAACACAAATAGAACTGTCTGGAGAGACAAGTTTTCACATCTCTCCTTATAAAGGCTGCAAGAGAGGAGAAACTCTGAAGGAGGCCAGTACCACTATCATTAACCCTTTGACTCCCTCACCCTATCCACCAGCATCCTGCATTGTCAGCCATGACAGCAAAGCAAAATCTTAACTCTCTCACCCTATCCACCAGCTTCTTGCAGGAAGCTGGGGGACAGGGTTATCATCATCATCATCAGGTGCCCTGCCGCATGGCGTTGGTGACCATGGACCTCCAACCATCTCTATCTCTCGTTGCCCCCAGCATCTCCCCCACCCTCCTCATCCCCAGCCACTCTGCAAGTCCGTCCAAGCATTCTCTCCCTTGGTCTACCTGGTGCTCTCTTTCCCTCCAGCTTTCCCGTTGTGACCAGGTGCTCCAAATCCCCCTTCCTCATAAAATGGCCAATAAGGTGGGGGATAGGAAGGGTTAAGTTTTTGCAGCTTATGGACAGGCTGCAGGAGTGAAAGAGTAAAGTGCTATTCTCCTTGTAAAGACTGCAAGAGAAGAAAATCTAAAGGAGTACCATTAACTCCCCTACATTCTCCCATAGCGAAATCGTTCCATTAGGATCTATAAAATCTATCAATAAAAAGGCTGTGTGTTATACATCAATAGAAACTGCAAACATTTCTGAGTGTTATGGTGTTTAGTTTGATGATATAAGTTATAATATAAGTTAATATTTGACGAAACGGCATGCTTTCCGGTAAATGTACGGTCAGTTTCATGAAAAATCACAATTCTCAGAACGGAAAAAAGCACTATTCTCCTTGTTAAGACTGCAGGAGAGGAAAATCTGAAGGAGACAAGTACCTCTATCATTATGTATTATTCTCCTTGTAAAGACGGCAGGAGAGGAAAATCTGAAGGAGACGAGTACCTCTATCATTAAGTATTATTCTCCTTGTAAAGATGCAGGAGAGGAAAATCTGAAGGAAGCGAGTACCTCTATCATTAAGTATTATTCTCCTTGTAAAGACTGCAGGAGAGGAAAATCTGAAGGAAGCGAGTACCTCTATCATTAAGTATTATTCCCCTTTGGGTAAAGACGCAGGAGAGGAAAATCTGAAGGAAGCGAGTACCTCTATCATTAAGTATTATTCTCCTTGTAAAGACGGGCAGGAGAGGAAAATCTGAAGGAAGCGAGTACCTCTATCATTAAGTATTATTCTCCTTGTAAAGACTGGCAGGAGAGGAAAATCTGAAGGAAGCAGTACCTCTATCATTAAGTATTATTCTCCTTGTAAAGAGGCAGGAGAGGAAAATCTGAAGCAAGCGAGTACCTCTATCATTAAGTATTATTCTCCTTGTAAAGACGGCAGGAGAGGAAAATCTGAAGGAACGAAGTACCTCTATCATTAATATATTCTCCTTGTAAAGACGGCAGGAGAGGAAAATCAGAAGGCAGTACCTCTATCATTAAGTATTATTCTCCTTGTAAAGATGAGGAGAGGAAAATCGAGAAGAGATGTACCTACTCTAAGTATTATTCTCCTTGTAAAGACTGCAGGAGAGGAAAATCTGAAGGAAGCGAAGTACCTCTATCATTAAGTATTATTCTCCTTGTAAGACGGCAGGAGAGGAAAATCTGAAGGAAGCAAGTACCTCTATCATTAAGTATTATTCTCCTTGTAAAGACGGCAGGAGAGAAAATCTAAGGAGACAGTACCTCTATCATTAAGTATTATTCTCCTTGTAAAGACGGCAGGAGAGGAAAATCATGAAGGAGCGAGTACCTCTATCATTAAGTATTATTCTCCTTGTAAAGACGGCAGGAGAGAAAATCTGAAGAGAAGGAGTACCTCTATCATTAAGTATTATTCTCCTTGTAAAGACTGCAGGAGAGGAAAATCTGAAGGCAAGCGAGTACCTCTATCATTAAGTATTATTCTCCTTGTAAAGACTGGCAGGAGAGGAAAATCTGAAGGAAGCAAGTACCTCTATCATTAAGTATTATTCTCCTTGTAAAGACTGCAGGAGAGGAAAATCTGAAGGAAGCGAGTACCTCTATCATTAAGTATTATTCTCCTTGTAAGACTGCAGGAGAGGAAAATCTGAAGCAAGCGAGTACCTCTATCATTAAGTATTATTCTCCTTGTAAAGACGGCAGGAGAGGAAAATCTGAAGGAAGCGAGTACCTCTATCATTAAGTATTATTCTCCTTGTAAAGACGGCAGGAGAGGAAAATTGAAGAAGCGAGTACCTCTATCATAAATATTATTCTCCTTGTAAAGACGCAGGAGAGGAAAATCTGAAGAAGCGAGTACCTCTATCATTAAGTATTATTCTCCTTGTAAAGACGGCAGGAGAGGAAAATCTGAAGAAGGAGTACCTCTATCATTAATATTATTCTCCTTGTAAAGACGCAGGAGAGGAAAATCTGAAGAAGCGAGTACCTCTATCATTAAGTATTATTCTCCTTGTAAAGACGGCAGGAGAGGAAAATCAGAAGGAGCAAGTACCTCTATCATTAAGTATTATTCTCCTTGTAAAGACTGCAGGAGAGGAAAATCTGAAGGAAGCGAGTACCTCTATCATTAAGTATTATTCTCCTTGTAAAGACTGCAGGAGAGGAAAATCTGAAGGAAGCAGTACCTCTATCATTAAGTATTATTCTCCTTGTAAAGACTGCAGGAGAGGAAAATCTGAAGGAAGCGAGTACCTCTATCATTAAGTATTATTCTCCTTGTAAAGACTGCAGGAGAGGAAAATCTGAAGGAAGCGAGTACCTCTATCATTAAGTATTATTCTCCTTGTAAAGACTGCAGGAGAGGAAAATCTGAAGGAAGCGAGTACCTCTATCATTAAGTATTATTCTCCTTGTAAGACTGCAGGAGAGGAAAATCTGAAGGAGGAAGTACCTCTATCATTAAGTATTATTCTCCTTGTAAAGACGCAGGAGAGGAAAATCTGAAGGAGCGAGTACCTCTATCATTAAGTATTATTCTCCTTGTAAAGACGCAGGAGAGGAAAATCTGAGAAGAGAAGTACCTCTATCATTAAGTTATATTCTCCTTGTAAAGACTGGCAGGAGAGGAAAATCTGAAGGAGCAGTACCTCTATCATTAAGTATTATTCTCCTTGTAAAGACGCAGGAGAGAAAATTGAAGGAGCAAGTACCTCTATCATTAAGTTTATTCTCCTTGTAAAGACGGCAGGAGAGAAAATCTGAAGGAGACAGTACCTCTATCATTAAGTATTATTCTCCTTGTAAAGACGGCAGGAGAGGAAAATCAGAAGGAGACAGTACCTCTATCATTAAGTATTATTCTCCTTGTAAAGACGGCAGGAGAGAGAAAATCGAAGAAGCAGTACCTCTATCATTAATATTATTCTCCTTGTAAAGACGCAGGAGAGGAAAATCTGAAGGAAGCGAGTACCTCTATCATTAAGTATTATTCTCCTTGTAAAGACGCAGGAGAGGAAAATCTGAAGGAAGCGAGTACCTCTATCATTAAGTATTATTCTCCTTGTAAAGACGGCAGGAGAGGAAAATCTGAAGAAGCGAGTACCTCTATCATTAAGTATTATTCTCCTTGTAAAGACTGCAGGAGAGGAAAATCGAAGGAAGCAGTACCTCTATCATTAAGTTTATTCTCCTTGTAAAGACTGCAGGAGAGGAAAATCTGAAGGAAAGAGTACCTCTATCATTAAGTATTATTCTCCTTGTAAAGACTGCAGGAGAGAAAATCTGAAGGAAGCGAGTACCTCTATCATTAAGTATTATTCTCCTTGTAAAGACGCAGGAGAGGAAAATCGAAGGAGCAAGTACCTCTATCATTAAGTATTATTCTCCTTGTAAAGACTGCAGGAGAGGAAAATCTGAAGGAAAAGTACCTCTATCATTAAGTATTATTCTCCTTGTAAAGACGCAGGAGAGAAAATCTGAAGAAGCGAGTACCTCTATCATAATATTATTCTCCTTGTAAAGACGGCAGGAGAGGAAAATCGAAGGAGACAAGTACCTCTATCATTAAGTATTATTCTCCTTGTAAAGATGCAGGAGAGGAAAATCTGAAGGAAGAGTACCTCTATCATTAAGTATTATTCTCCTTGTAAAGATGGCAGGAGAGGAAAATCTGAAGGAAGCGAGTACCTCTATCATTATGTATTATTCTCCTTGTAAGACGGCAGGAGAGGAAAATCTGAAGGAAGCGAGTACCTCTATCATTAAGTATTATTCTCCTTGTAAAGACGGCAGGAGAGGAAAATCTGAAGCAAGCGAGTACCTCTATCACTAAATACTATTCTCCTTGTAAAGACGGCAGGAGAGGAAAATCTGAAGCAAGCGAGTACCTCTATCATTAAGTATTATTCTCCTTGTAAAGACGGCAGGAGAGGAAAATCTGAAGCAAGCGAGTACCTCTATCACTAAATACTATTCTCCTTGTAAAGACGGCAGGAGAGGAAAATCTGAAGCAAGCGAGTACCTCTATCATTAAGTATTATTCTCCTTGTAAAGATGGCAGGAGAGGAAAATCAGAAGGAGACAAGTACCTCTATCATTAAGTATTATTCTCCTTGTAAAGATGGCAGGAGAGGAAAATCTGAAGGAAGCGAGTACCTCTATCATTATGTATTATTCTCCTTGTACAGACTGCAGGAGAGGAAAATGTGAAGGAAGCGAGTACCTCTATCATTATGTATTATTCTCCTTGTAAAGACTGCAGAGAGGAAAATCTGAAGGAAGCGAGTACCTCTATCATTAAGTGTTATTCTCCTTGTAAAGACGGCAGGAGAGGAAAATCTGAAGCAAGCGAGTACCTCTATCATTAAGTATTATTCTCCTTGTAAAGACTGCAGGAGAGGAAAATGTGAAGGAAGCGAGTACCTCTATCATTAAGTGTTATTCTCCTTGTAAAGACGGCAGGAGAGGAAAATCTGAAGCAAGCGAGTACCTCTATCATTAAGTATTATTCTCCTTGTAAAGACGGCAGGAGAGGAAAATCTGAAGGAAGCGAGTACCTCTATCATTAAGTATCATTCTCCTTGTAAAGACGGCAGGAGAGGAAAATCTGAAGCAAGCGAGTACCTCTATCACTAAATACTATTCTCCTTGTAAAGACGGCAGGAGAGGAAAATCTGAAGCAAGCGAGTACCTCTATCATTAAGTATTATTCTCCTTGTAAAGACGGCAGGAGAGGAAAATCTGAAGCAAGCGAGTACCTCTATCACTAAATACTATTCTCCTTGTAAAGACGGCAGGAGAGGAAAATCTGAAGCAAGCGAGTACCTCTATCATTAAGTATTATTCTCCTTGTAAAGACGGCAGGAGAGGAAAATCTGAAGCAAGCGAGTACCTCTATCACTAAATACTATTCTCCTTGTAAAGACGGCAGGAGAGGAAAATCTGAAGCAAGCGAGTACCTCTATCATTAAGTATTATTCTCCTTGTAAAGACGGCAGGAGAGGAAAATCTGAAGCAAGCGAGTACCTCTATCACTAAATACTATTCTCCTTGTAAAGACTGCAGGAGAGGAAAATCTGAAGCAAGCGAGTACCTCTATCACTAAATACTATTCTCCTTGTAAAGACTGCAGGAGAGGAAAATCTGAAGGAAGCGAGTACCATTATCACTAAATACTATTCTCCTTGTAAAGACTGCAGGAGAGGAAAATCTGAAGCAAGCGAGTACCTCTATCACTAAATACTATTCTCCTTGTAAAGACTGCAGGAGAGGAAAATCTGAAGCAAGCGAGTACCTCTATCACTAAATACTATTCTCCTTGTAAAGACTGCAGGAGAGGAAAATCTGAAGCAAGCGAGTACCTCTATCACTAAATACTATTCTCCTTGTAAAGACTGCAGGAGAGGAAAATCTGAAGCAAGCGAGTACCTCTATCACTAAATACTATTCTCCTTGTAAAGACTGCAGGAGAGGAAAATCTGAAGCAAGCGAGTACCTCTATCACTAAATACTATTCTCCTTGTAAAGACTGCAGGAGAGGAAAATCTGAAGGAAGCGAGTACCATTATCACTAAATACTATTCTCCTTGTAAAGACTGCAGGAGAGGAAAATCTGAAGCAAGCGAGTACCTCTATCACTAAATACTATTCTCCTTGTAAAGACTGCAGGAGAGGAAAATCTGAAGGAAGCGAGTACCATTATCACTAAATACTATTCTCCTTGTAAAGACTGCAGGAGAGGAAAATCTGAAGCAAGCGAGTACCTCTATCACTAAATACTATTCTCCTTGTTAAGACTGCAGGAGAGGAAAATCTGAAGGAAGCGAGTACCATTATCACTAAATACTATTCTCCTTGTAAAGACTGCAGGAGAGGAAAATCTGAAGCAAGCGAGTACCATTATCACTAAATACTATTCTCCTTGTACAGATTGCAGGAGAAAGAAAATCTGATGGAGGCAAGTATCACTATCATCAAGTACTATTATCATCATTATTGTTTAAAACATCGCTGACTGCTCAGAGCTATATCAGGACTACGATCATCTCAAACAAAACAAACACATCTACAATCCTGGGGGAAAAATGAAACCTGAAAAAAATAGTAAATACACACATCACTGCATTCATACAAATAATCTCTGGATATGCCTCTGGCACTAGCCACTCTGCCTAATTCATCACTAGGGGATTAAATAAAAACTCTGAATACAATTTATGCGTACACATAACTTTAAGTACACAGGAACAACACAAAAACTGGCCTATAATAATTTAAGTTACCACTATGCAATTCACTTTTCCCTAGAACTAAAAAATGTGACCCATTCTCACAAAAGGTACAATAAGTCTCAGTTTAGGCATTTAGGTTTTGGTATCACAATAAAGTTTAGAATCTCAGCTTTCAAATGGTACTAAAGTTGAGTTTCAGGCTACAAAAACAAAAAAGTTATGGGCTTTCAACGATGAGAGGGGTCAAGTCAGCCATTTTGAGTAAAACTGTTGAAGAGAACAGGTCTGAATTGAAAGGGTATTGCCAGAAACTCCTTAGCAACAAGCATTAAATATCAATCAAATCTGCTGAAATTCCATACTTCCCTTGTTTACTTTTAATTGTCCATCCATCCAAAACAACAAAGAGAAAAAGAAATTTAAGAAAAGCGTACTTTAATCACCAAAATGTTACGGAACTTGTGAATATTTTGAAAGGAGGTAGTAGCACTTACCACACATTAAAACACAAAAAAATGATACTTATCGATTGAACTTGACTTTATTGTGTTAGGACATGGTGTAAAAGTGGGTATAGGGCATGAAAATGCAGAAAACTCAAAATTGACAAATGTGTCCCTGTTCAGAGTTTTCAGCCCACAGCAGCAAAAGGCCTCGCCCAACTTATTGTACATTTTGTCAGTACGGGTCACAAATGCAGTTAATGTATGTACCCAATAGACATAAAGTAAAGCTTTAGAAAAAAACATACCAGAGAATGGACCAGCAAAGGAAGAAAATGAGAGCGAGAGAAATGACAGAAAGCAAAGAAGCAAGGCAGAAACAATGAGAGTGAAAGAAAAGAGGAAATTTCTAGCACAGAATTTCAAAAGTCCTTGGCATCCCCACAGGGAGACAGGGTGTGGTTTGTGGGTGGGAGAGTTTCACCGTTTTAGCAAACAGAAATAGACTGAACAATGGCCGAAAGCCTTGGTCTTTATGCAAGAAACCAACTATAATATATAAAAAGAAATAATACATAAAATAAAGATTTGTGGGAACAAAGTAAACGTCTGTCTGGTTACACAGAACCATGGCTTGCTGTACATCAAATTGAGAGAGAGAGAGAGAGAGACACACAGAGAGACAGAGACAGAGACATAGAGAGACAGAGAGAGTTTAACATATTCTGTTTCATACCAGAGAGAATGAGAGAGAGAGAGAGAGAGAGTTTAACATATTCTGTTTCATACCAGAGAGAATGAGAGAGAGTGAGAGAGAGAGAGAGAGAGAGAGAGAGAGAGAGAGAGAGAGAGAGAGAGAGTTTAACATATTCTGTTTCATACCAGACAGAGAGAATGAGAGAGAGAGAGAGAGAGAGAGAGAGAGAGAGAGAGAGAGAGAGAGAAAGAGAAAGAGAGAGTTTAACATATTCTGTTTCATACCAGACAGAGAGAATGAGAGAGAGAGAGAGACAGAGAGAGTTTAACATATTCTGTTTCATACCAGACAGAGAGAATTAGAGAGAGAGAAAGAGAAAGAGAGAATGAGAGAGAGAGAGAGTTTAACATATTCTGTTTCATACCAGACAGAATGTGAGAGAGAGAGAGAGAGAGTTTAACATATTCTGTTTCATACCAGACAGAGAGAATGAGAGAGAGAGAGAGAGAGAGTTTAACATATTCTGTTTCATACCAGACAGAGAGAATGAGAGAGAGAGAGAGAGAGAGAGAGTTTAACATAGTCTGTTTCATACCAGACAGAATGTGTGTGTGTGTGTGTGTGTGTGTGTGGAGAGAGAGAGAGAGAGAGAGAGAGAGAGAGAGAGAGATATTTTAACATATTCTATTTCATACCAGACTGAGAGAATGAGAGAGAGAGAGAGAGAGAGTTTAACATATTCTATTTCATACCAGACAGAGAGAATGAGAGAGAGAGAGAGAGAGAGAGAGAGAGAGAGAGAGAGAGAGTTTAACATATTCTATTTCATACCAGACAGAGAGAATGAGAGAGAGAGAGAGAGACAGAGAGAGAGAGACACAGAGAGAAAGAGAGAGAGACAGAGAGAGAGAGAGAGAGTTTAACATATTCTGTTTCATACCAGACAGAGAGAATGAGAGAGAGAGAGAGAGAGAGAGAGAGAGAGACAGACAGACAGACAGACAGACAGACAGACAGACAGACAGACAGACAGAGAATTTAACATATTCTGTTTCATACCAGACACAGAGAGAGAGAGTTTAACAGATTCTATTTCAAACTTTGTATCCTAATGCATTATCATGACACCAAAGTAATCCACAAGACAGAACAAAAGATCTACACACATTTATCACCATGACATCAAAATGAACACAAGCAAAAGGAAGACAGACAGACAGACAGACAGACAGACAGACAAGACAGACAGCCATCAACTTACTGCAAGAGGAAGGCCTTACAAAGTCGCCCAGCTTCCCCAAGGTGCCAGTGGCATCAGCAGCAGAGCCAGAGACTGTGAAGAAAGAGCTTGACTGTGTTAACGCTGAGGCTGTGACACACTTGACTATTCATGCCGCTATCATCTTTTCCGTTTTTTTCACCATTGCTGTGTGAGTGGGAGAGGGGGGGGGGGGTGCTTCTCTCTCACTCACGTGGCAATGTCTGTCTGTGGTTTTCGAATTCTGTCTGACTTGGTTCAAAGTTCATCTGATTTGGATCAAATTCTGTCTGACTTGGATCAAATTGACTTGGTTCAAATTCTGTCTGACTTGGTTCAAACCGACTTGGTTCTGTCTGCCTTGGTTCGAACTGACTTGGTTTAGATTCTGTCTGACTTGGTTCAACTGTCTGACTTGGATCAAATTCTGTCTGACTTGGATCAAATTCTGTCTGTGTTGGATCAAATTCTGTCTGACTTGGTTCAAACTGACTTGGTTAAAATTCTGTCTGACTTGGTTCAAACTGACTTGGTTTAAATTGTCTGGCTTGGTTCAAATTCTGACAGACTTGGTTCAAATTCTGTCTGACTTGGATCAGATTCTTTGTTCAAACTGACTTGGTTCACATTCTGACTTGGTTCAAATTCTGTCTAACTTGGTTCAAACTGACTTGGTTCAAATTCTGACTTGACTCAAACTGACTTGGTTTAAATTCTGTCTGACTTAGATCAAATTCTGTCTGACTTGATTTAAACTCAATCTGACTTGGTTCAAATTCTGTCTGACTTGATTCAAACTCTGATTTGGTTCAAATTCTTGTCACTTATTAACACTGTTGGTTTATCAAGGATGTTGATGTCTACAACAGCAGCGATTGCTCTGTGAGCGGAGGGTTGTTCTCTCTCACTCTTGTGGCAATGTTCCGTGATTTTCAAACTCTGTCTGACTTTGTTCAAACCCTTGTCAGACTTAGTTCAAACTCTGTCTGACTTCATTCAAACCCTTGTCTGATTTGGTTCAGTTCAATCTCTGACTGACTTCATTCAAACCTTTGTCTGATTTGGTTCAAACTCCAGATCTAGAGCCCCTGGTTCTGATTTTTCCAACCATTTACCAGCCAAACTGCATAATGCTCATTTCAGTTGACATAACTCTTAATGCTAGCCACAACATTTCAGCTCTCTGCTTGCTGTAGTATACTGTACTGTACTGATCTTTTCACTATAGAGTTTTCTGTATGAAATATGGGCTTGTCTTCTCAGAAACAGCTGGCTATGCGAATAAAGAAATAAGCTGTTTTAACTATGATGTTTGAAGGCTTCAGTCTTTCAGGCCAGATGATCCGATACAAGCTACGCTGCTGGAAAGTCTTTCAGGCCAGATGATCCGATACAAGCTACGCTGCTGGAAAGTCTTTCTGGCCAGGTGATCCGATACAAGCTACGCTGCTGGAAAGTCTTTCAGGCCAGATGATCCGATACAAGCTACGCTGCTGGAAAGTCTTTCAGGCCAGATGATCCGATACAAGCTACGCTGCTGGAAAGTCTTTCAGGCCAGATGATCCAATACAAGCTACGCTGCTGGAAAGTCTTTCAGGCCAGATGATCCAATACAAGCTACGCTGCTGGAAAGTCTTTCAGGCCAGGTGATCCGATACAAGCTACGCTGCTGGAAAGTCTTTCAGGCCAGATGATCCAATACAAGCTACGCTGCTGGAAAGTCTTTCAGGCCAGATGATCCGATACAAGCTACGCTGCTGGAAAGTCTTTCAGGCCAGATGATCCGATACAAGCTACGCTGCTGGAAAGTCTTTCAGGCCAGATGATCCAATACAAGCTACGCTGCTGGAAAGTCTTTCAGGCCAGATGATCCGATACAAGCTACGCTGCTGGAAAGTCTTTCAGGCCAGATGATCCGATACAAGCTACGCTGCTGGAAAGTCTTTCAGGCCAGATGATCCAATACAAGCTACGCTGCTGGAAAGTCTTTCAGGCCAGATGATCTGATACAAGCTACGCTGCTGGAAAGTCTTTCAGGCCAGGTGATCTGATACAAGCTACACTGCTGGAAAGTCTTTCAGGCCAGGTGATCTGATACAAGCTACACTGCTGGAAAGTCTTTCAGGCCAGATGATCCGATACAAGCTACGCTGCTGGAAAGTCTTTCAGGCCAGATGATCCAATACAAGCTACACTGCTGGAAAGTCTTTCAGGCCAGATGATCTGATACAAGCTACGCTGCTGGAAAGTCTTTCAGGCCAGATGATCTGATACAAGCTACACTGCTGGAAAGTCTTTCAGGCCAGATGATCCAATACAAGCTACGCTGCTGGAAAGTCTTTCAGGCCAGATGATCCAATACAAGCTACGCTGCTGGAAAGTCTTTCAGGCCAGATGATCCAATACAAGGTACGCTGCTGGAAAGTCTTTCAGGCCAGATGATCTGATACAAGCTACGCTGCTGGAAAGTCTTTCAGGCCAGATGATCTGATACAAGCTACGCTGCTGGAAAGTCTTTCAGGCCAGGTGATCTGATACAAGCTACACTGCTGGAAAGTCTTTCAGGCCAGATGATCTGATACAAGCTACGCTGCTGGAAAGTCTTTCAGGCCAGGTGATCTGATACAAGCTACGCTGCTGGAAAGTCTTTCAGGCCAGGTGATCTGATACAAGGTACGCTGCTGGAAAGTCTTTCAGGCCAGGTGATCTGATACAAGGTACGCTGCTGGAAAGTCTTTCAGGCCAGGTGATCTGATACAAGCTACACTGCTGGAAAGTCTTTCAGGCCAGGTGATCTGATACAAGCTACACTGCTGGAAAGTCTTTCAGGCCAGGTGATCTGATACAAGCTACACTGCTGGAAAGTCTTTCAGGCCAGGTGATCTGATACAAGCTACACTGCTGGAAAGTCTTTCAGGCCAGGTGATCTGATACAAGCTACGCTGCTGGAAAGTCTTTCAGGCCAGGTGATCTGATACAAGGTACGCTGCTGGAAAGTCTTTCAGGCCAGGTGATCTGATACAAGCTACGCTGCTGGAAAGTCTTTCAGGCCAGGTGATCTGATACAAGCTACGCTGCTGGAAAGTCTTTCAGGCCAGGTGATCTGATACAAGCTACACTGCTGGAAAGTCTTTCAGGCCAGGTGATCTGATACAAGCTACGCTGCTGGAAAGTCTTTCAGGCCAGGTGATCTGATACAAGTATGCTGCTGGAAAGATTCAGTCTTTCTGGCCAGGTGATCTGATACAAGCTACACTGCTGGAAAGATTCAGTCTTTCTGGCCAGGTGATCTGATACAAGCTACACTGCTGGAAAGATTCAGTCTTTCTGGCCAGGTGATCCGACACAAGCTACATTGCTGGAAAGATTCAGTCTTTCTGGCCAGGTGATCCGACACAAGCTACACTGCTGGAAAGAGTCAGTCTTTCTGGCCAGGTGATCTGATACAAGCTGGAAAGAGTCTTTCTGGCCAGGTGATCTGATACAAGCTGGAAAGAGTCAGTCTTTCTGGCCAGGTGATCCGATACAAGCTGGAAAGATTCAGTCTTTCTGGCCAGGTGATCTGATACAAGCTATGCTGTTGGAAAGAGTCAGTCTCTCTGGCCAGGTGATCTGATACAAGCTGGAAAGAGTCAGTCTTTCTGGCCAGATGATCCGATACAAGCTGGAAAGATTCAGTCTTTCTGGCCAGGTGATCTGATACAAGCTATGCTGTTGGAAAGAGTCAGTCTCTCTGGCCAGGTGATCTGATACAAGCTGGAAAGAGTCAGTCTTTCTGGCCAGGTGATCTGATACAAGCTGGAAAGAGTTTCTGGACAGGTGATCTGATACAAGCTGGAAAGAGTCTTTCTGGCCAGGTGATCTGATACAAGCTATGCTGCTGGAAAGAGTCAGTCTCTCTGGCCAGGTGATCTGATACAAGCTGGAAAGAGTCAGTCTTTCTGGCCAGGTGATCTGATACAAGCTGGAAAGAGTCAGTCTTTCTGGCCAGATGATCTGATACAAGCTGGAAAGAGTCAGTCTCTCTGGCCAGGTGATCTGATACAAGCTATGCTGCTGGAAAGAGTCAGTCTTCTGGCCAGGTGATCTGATACAAGCTGGAAAGAGTCAGTCTTTCTGGCCAGGTGATCTGATACAAGCTGGAAAGAGTCAGTCTTTCTGGCCAGGTGTCTGATACAAGCTGGAAAGAGTCAGTCTTTCTGGCCAGGTGATCTGATACAAGCTGGAAAGAGTCAGTCTTTCTGGCCAGGTGATCTGATACAAGCTGGAAAGAGTCAGTCTTTCTGGCCAGGTGATCCGATACAAGCTGGAAAGAGTCAGTCTTTCTGGCCAGGTGATCTGATACAAGCTGGAAAGAGTCAGTCTTTCTGGCCAGATGATCTGATACAAGCTGGAAAGAGTCAGTCTTTCTGGCCAGGTGATCTGATACAAGCTGAAAGAGTCAGTCTTTCTGGCCAGGTGATCTGATACAAGCTGGAAAGAGTCAGTCTTTCTGGCCAGATGATCCGATACAAGCTGGAAAGAGTCAGTCTTTCTGGCCAGATGATCTGATACAAGCTGGAAAGAGTCAGTCTTTCTGGCCAGATGATCCGATACAAGCTGGAAAGAGTCAGTCTTTCTGGCCAGATGAAATGATACAAGCTGGAAAGAGTCAGTCTTTCTGGCCAGGTGATCTGATACAAGCTGGAAAGAGTCAGTCTTTCTGGCCAGGTGATCCGATACAAGCTGGAAAGAGTCAAGTCTTTCTGGCCAGATGATCTGATACAAGGTACTGGTCAGAGGCAAGTTCTCCAGCCTGCCTTTCTCTCTCTACTCTGCTAAGACTCCACAGGGGAGGTTGGGGGGGGGGGGGGGGTCCCAAGTGTGTCACAGTCTCTGAACCTGCGTGATGCCTCGTCTCTGAGCCAGTCACCAGAGTGTGGGCATCACTGTGAAATGTTGCAAGCTCGCGTCTTCTTCACAGTCACCCGGCTCTGCTGCTGCCGAGTACAAACTGACCATGTCTGGTGTTTTGAGCTTTCGGGAGCTTCCATCTTTGACCATGCCAGGTGTTTTGAGCTTTTGGCAGCTTCCACGCTTCCAAATGACATTTTGCCTGTTTGTTCTCTATGCCACATGACGTATCCAATGCATATGTTCTGTGTCAGATTGTTTTGTATGTGTAAGTTTTCGTGCAAGTACAGCATGCATATATTTGGCTAATACTGCATTTGCCAGCTTGTGTTATTATGTATGCATGTATATTCACATGCAAGGATACTTCAGTAGTTGTGAAGCTATATCACAAGTCACCGATCTTCATTTTCAACATTTGGCATGTTTACTGCAATGCTCTAGTTCTGTCCCTCGAAGCTCAAACTACCAGACATGGTCATAACTGAAAATATGTTGGGAAGAAGCACCAACCCTTGCAGTGTCCATTTTCCCATAAGCAATGTTCTTACAATGGGTTTAATTTTGGACATCAAAAGGGTTAAGCTTCTTCCCACTGAAACAGCTTTGATATCAAACCTACACCCCCTAAAGAGTTCCCACCACCATTCCCAACGAAAAAAAAAATAATGAAACAGAGCAAAACAAAACAAAAACAAGCATTGAAATGCACAAACGAAACAAACATACAAAGCTTATAACCAAAAATCATCACAAACATTAACCCCCCCCCCCCCCCCCCCCCCCCAAAAAAAAAAAAGTACAGAAAAGATTCTTCCCTCCTCCTTTTTCAAAAAAAAAAAAAAAAAAATCCAGGAAAATTGAAAAACAGCTCTGAAAACATATTTCTTTCAGGAAAGGAACAGTAAAACACTTTCAATTTTTTTTTGCTCTTCTTTTGTTCTTTGTTTTTTTATACACTCATGAGTCAATGACAAAAAACAAACAAAAAGACAAAATATCATACCTTTCTACACATTCTGAACAGTGCCATAGCTAAGTCATCTTTTTTAATTTAAGTACTCAATATGTAACTGTCTCAAGGTCTAACCTTTAATTTCATAATTTCTAGTTCATATCTGCTGGAAGGTGGGGGTCGAGGGTGGGAAGTTGTTTCCCCTGCCTACTACCCCATCTCAAGGCAGTATATTTCTATCACCAGAGAGTATAGATATCACATTTCACTAGAAAAGGTCTCTTCCACAAATGAGCTGTTACAAATATGTGAATACATGAATGAATACCCTAAGCACTAGAACATACTAAATGGTTGATGAAACAAGACAATACACACACCAACTAATAATATGACACCTGTACATAAACTGTTGTCAACAGACCCGGATACAGTTTCAGAAAGGCTTGAGGGTCTCTGTGTGTGAAACTGATATTTTAGTATTATTTGGTTGCTTTTTGTTATTTTTTCTTCTTTAGGTATGAATTAAGTTTCAAAGAGAATTTCACCCTTTTATAAAAATACTGAAACTGAAAATTGATCATGCCATCACAGGGCAACTTTTCATAGAAATTACCCAAAACTGTTAGTTTTCACACCATAGGAACAACTCAATCCTTCACAGTTTTCACACCATAGGAACAACTCAATCCTTCACAGAACCCCAAGATTTCATTCATCATTTTGAAGCTCATGACATCAACTTCTTAGCACTGTGTACAGTTATTCAAAAATAACATAAGTATCTTTTTACCACAACAGCTGCTAAGGAAAATATGTCAGTGGACGTCTCACTTACAAGCACCACGTACAGTCAATCAAAAATCCAAACATATGTTTTTTTTACTAAGAAAAATGTCAGTGAATGTCCTAAAATTTTCTCATCTGTTTTCTCAAAATAGAAATGATACAAATGTGGCCTTTCAACTGGTCACAATTCCTCAAATTTTTGTCCAAGAGACCTCAAGCATATATTCTGGGTAAGGAAAGTTCCTTCCTTTCCAATGATACTAACACTATAATGTCACTCAAAACTATGTCCTCCACAATGAGAAGGGTCATGTATAGCTAGTAATTTAAAAGGATCACCAGCATTAAATGAAAACAAAAGCAGGCACATATGGAACAAGAACAAGATCTTGCATTTAACACTTTACGTACACTTTTTATCCAGCTGGTACACAGGGCAAGGGAAGGACGAGTTAACGCATTTGAAATACTTGTATCGAAAATATCAAACTACACCATTTTTAAACTCTTTTGAAATGCATTTTGCAATCAAACAAAATGTATATTATTTTTTAATACTTTTACAATGTATTTTGTAACAAAACAAAATCTACATTATTTTTAAACATTTTTACAATGCAATTTGCATTGAAATATAATCTACATTATTTTTAAACACTTTTACAATGTATTTTGCAACAAAACAAAATCTACATTATTTTTAAACACTTTTACAATGCATTTTGCATTAAAACATCATCTAGGCCTACACTATTTTTAAAACTTTTACAATGCAAAACAAAATCTACAAACAGAACTGATAACACGATTCTGGTGACAGCAAAGTTTATCACTCGTTCTAACAAAACCACTAGTATTTTCAAATCAAATGATACAACATTTTCGCAGCGTCCTCACCTGTTGTGATCAGGACCGACAACGGAATATTTATAGTCAGTCTGTATACGGTTAACCTGTAGGAACTGATGAAGACGACTTTTGGCTGTGTCCACCGTCCAGTTGCCGTGGATCTCCGCGTTCATGTCCACATCCTCTGACTGAGCCACAAAAATATCACACGTTACTGTTATTGTTATTGTTGTGTAAAACCCAACTGACCGCAAAAGCCATACACATTATTTCAACAGGAAAAAGAAAAGAAAATTAAGTACACATATCAATGCATTCGCGCACATAATCTAAGGAGATGCCCCTGGCATTGATCACTCCTGTCCAATTTATCGCACATGGGGATTTAAAAAACAAACCTGAATACAAATTTAAACATAAATAAGGACACTAAAACATACATAAAAAATGGGCCCAAATTACCTAAAATTGCTTCCGCATATCTCACCTCCATAGAGCCAAAATTGCACTTAACACGTGTACCCACATATCAATCCTAAGAGAAAGTATATAAGACTTTATCAAACACATACACTATGATACAGGTGAATGGACCAGCAAGGCAGGAAATAATAGGATAGGAAGAAATGACAGAAAGCAAAGGAATAAGGCAGAAACAAAGACAGTGACAGAAAAGAGGAAATTTCCAGCACAGAATTTCCAGAAGGTGGGGATACTATTTACACTAACAGAGATGGGAAAAATCTCCGCCTTTTACCCACCATGTAGATGTGTCTGGGTGGATCAAACTCAGGACTTTCTGAATGGAAGTCTGATGTTTACCCGCTTGTCAATCACGCCTTTCAAAGTCTGCGAACTGGTAACACATTGAGCACACACAGACACACACACAGAGACACACACAGACACAGACACACACACTCACACACAGACACAGACACAGACACACACATACTTACACACACACACACACACACACACACCACACACACACACACACACACACACACACACAACACACACGCTAATCACATCAACAGACCTCCTCCAGACGTCGTTTCTCTGCCAGACGGTCAAGATACTCCTGAGGGGGTCCACGCTGGTACAGGGGAAACTCACGAGGGGGTCCTGACGGCTGTGGGATTTGTCCATCCTCTCCTGCAAAATACAACCATGCAGCAGAGTTAATTTACAAAAGAATGTTCTCTTCCTGCCGAATCCAACCACACTTAATATCATTATTGCTTAACGCCCCACTGACTGCGCAGAGCCAAATTAAAGATATGTGACCTCCCATCACGAAATCAGTCTTAACTAGCATTTTGGGCATTTTGAGATATACACATCACTGAAAAGTGTACATTCTGCTGATTATTTTGGTACCTGAATAAAGCTTGTACTCAAAAAAATGTAGAAGTTATGTATGTTTGAAGTCATTAAGTTGTATGACGGCCATTTTAAGAAAACAGCCTCTAAAGTTTTTGTGTGCTCTACTAGACATTTTCCTTAAATTTCTTTATATGGTGGCTTTGACCCAGTTTGTTTCTAATTTTCGCTGTCATTATCTGAAAGTTGCACGAAAAAGCTTTCTGTCAGTATATTACATGTGCGGGTACTGCACAGGTTATGGTTTATAATAAGAGACAAAAAAGGTACTTTTGGTAGGAAATTGCGCTCTTTTTGCTGCGATCAATGCATTAAAATATCATTTTAAATTGATTAATAATATTTTTTCAAGAAAAAAAATTTCTGTGGGGGATAGATTATAGTCTACAAAAATCAATTTTGAGAAAAAGTCAAAACACCCCAGACAGACCCTCAGTCACCTTTTCAGCTCCTAGTGCTGTTCGACTGACTGCGAGTTAAGACTGATTTCGTGGTGGGAGGTCACATATAACAATCTCGAAACACACATACCTCATTGACCCTTAAAAAAAAACAATTGGAAAGAAGTGTCAGGGTTACAACAATCTCAAAACACATACACCATCTCAGTGACCCTTAAAAAACCTGCAAAGAAATCAAAGTACACAGGTCAATATATCAGTGCACACGTTGGCGATCATGGCCCTCCATATACATCTATCCCTTGTTGCTGCAAGCACATCTTCCACCCTGTCTGTCCCCAGCCACCCTGCAAGTCCGTCCAATATTTTCTCCCTGGGTCTACGTGGTGTTCTCTTTCTCTCCAGCTTTCCTGTCATGACCAGGTGTTCTAATTCCCCTTTCCTCATAAAATGTCCTGTAAATGTTGCTAGACTTTTCCTAATCTTCCTTATCAATGATCTTCTAGTTCTTGTGTCTGCCTCCTTCAAGACTGTCTCGTTTGTTTTCTTTGCTGTCCATGAAACTTTCAGTATTCTTTTTAGAAAACACATTTCGGCAGCCTCAATCTTGTTCTGGCTTTGTTGTTGACTGTCCACGCCTCAAAACCATATAACAGTATCAGTTCTATATAACAATCAAGAACTCTCTTACTGATGTTAACTGAAAGGCATTTGTTAATAAGGTCATAACACATGTTGAAGGTGAACGAATGAGCAAGAGCCAGGTTGTAACACATGTTGAAGGTGAACGAATGAGCAAGAACCAGGTCGTAACACATGTTGAAGGTGAACGAATGAGCAAGAACCAGGTAACACATGTTGAAGGTGAACGAATGAGCAAGAGCCAGGTTGTAACACATGTTGAAGGTGAACGAATGAGCAAGAACCAGGTCGTAACACATGTTGAAGGTGAACGAATGAGCAAGAACCAGGTAACACATGTTGAAGGTGAACGAATGAGCAAGAACCAGGTCGTAACACATGTTGAAGGTGAACGAATGAGCAAGAGCCAGGTTGTAACACATGTTGAAGGTGAACGAATGAGCAAGAACCAGGTCGTAACACATGTTGAAGGTGAACGAATGAGCAAGAACCAGGTAACACATGTTGAAGGTGAACGAATGAGCAAGAACCAGGTCGTAACACATGTTGAAGGTGAACGAATGAGCAAGAACCAGGTCGTAACACATGTTGAAGGTGAACGAATGAGGAAGAACCAGGTCGTAACACATGTTGAAGGTGAACGAATGAGCAAGAACCAGGTCGTAACACA
This sequence comes from Monoplex corrugatus, assembly GCA_030674185.1. Lineage (NCBI taxonomy): Eukaryota > Metazoa > Mollusca > Gastropoda > Littorinimorpha > Ranellidae > Monoplex > Monoplex corrugatus. Next base: position 43,339,776 of record JAPXFY010000028.1, read on the forward strand.
TGTTGAAGGTGAACGAATGAGCAAGAACCAGGTCGTAACACATGTTGAAGGTGAACGAATGAGCAAGAACCAGGTAACACATGTTGAAGGTGAACGAATGAGCAAGAACCAGGTCGTAACACATGTTGAAGGTGAACAAATGAGCAAGAACCAGGTCGTAACACATGCTGAAGGGGAACGAATGAGCAAGAACCAGGTCGTAACACATGTTGAAGGTGAACGAATGAGCAAGAACCAGGTCGTAACATATGCTGAAGGTGAACGAATGAGCAAGAACCAGGTCGTAACACATGTTGAAGGTGAACGAATGAGCAAGAACCAGGTCGTAACACATGCTGAAGGTGAACGAATGAGCAAGAACCAAGTCGTAACACATGCTGAAGGTGAACGAATGAGCAAGAACCAGGTCGTAACACATGCTGAAGGTGAACGAATGAGCAAGAACCAGGTTGTAACACATGTTGATGGTGAACGAATGAGGAAGAACCAGGTCGTAACACATGTTGAAGGTGAACGAATGAGCAAGAACCAGGTCGTAACACATGTTGATGGTGAACGAATGAGCAAGAACCAGGTCGTAACACATGATGGTGAACAAATGAGGAAGAACCAGGTCGTAACACATGTTGATGGTGAACGAATGAGGAAGAGCGAGGTCATAACACATGTTGAAGGTGAACGGACGAGGAAGAACCAAGTTCTAACACGTTGAAGGTGAACAGATGAGCAAGAACCAGGTTGTAACACATGTTGAAGGTGAACGAATGAGCAAGAACCAGGTCGTAACACATGTTGAAGGTGAACAAATGAGCAAGTACCAGTCATAACACATGTTGAAAGTGAACGAATGAGCAAGAACCAGTCATAACACATGCTGAGGGTGAACGATTGAGCAAGAACCAGTCGTAACACATGCTGAAGATGAACAAATGAGGAAAAAAACAGGTTGTAACACATGCTGAAGGTGGACGAATGAGCAAGAACCAAGTCGTAACACATGCTGAACGATTGAAATCTCAGAAACACCTGCCCCCTCTCAAAAAAAAACACATACACACACAAATGCACACACACACAAAAATGCGCACGCACACACACACACGGTGACACACACACACACACACACACAAATACACACACACACACACATACACACACACACACATACACACACACACACAGTCACAAACACACACACACACACACAGTCACAAACACACACAAACACACAATGACACACACACACAGAGTGACACACACACACACAAACACACACACACACACACACACACACACACACACACACACACACACACACACACACACACACACACACACAAATAGAACTCACCCAATGCTTGGTGTGGAGCCATCATACCCTCTGGTAGCTGTCCTGTTCCACCACCTTCTGTTTGTATCACTGGAGCCTGTCAAACATCATCAGCATAATTATTACTTATTTCTTTAGTTTTTCTGGGGGGGAAGAGGTAGAATTGGGTAGTTAAGTCTTGGGTCAGTGTAACGTGTGATCAGTTGATTAGCCCTTCGACTCTCGCACAAGTATTCATTGTAATATAATATATATACATCTATATACATACACATACACATATATACACACACACACACACACACACACACACACACACACACACACACACACACACATCTATCTATCTCTCTCTCTCTCTCTCTCTCTCTCTCTCTCTCTCTCTATATATATATATATATATATATATATATATAGATAGATATCTATCTGTCTGTCTGTCTGCCTCTCTCTCTCTCTCTCTCTCTCTATATATATATATAGAGAGAGAGAGAGAGAGATATATATGAGAGCGTGACAAAAGGTCTTGATGATGTCCCCTTTGTGTCTGATTTGAGAAATAAACTATCTAGAAACATGATTTTGTTTGACTGGTTGCATTTTTTAATTATCTGATATTCTAAAGAGATAAATGCAACAAAATCAGGTTGCTACATTGAACTGAGTGAGTCAAAACCGATTTTTGTTAAAAGAAAATGGTGAAATCGGCCATTCCAAAATGGGACATCTGCTGACATGCCACACACATCAGGATTGAAAAGTTGCTTTAAGATCGAAATGAAAACTGAAACATATCAGATGACTACACTATACCTTTGCGAACATTTTCGTCCCCAAAGCATATGCGCACACTTTTTGGTTTGATTTGAATCGAATTCGAAAGTGAACATGGTCGAATGTGATTCACCATGTCCTGGAGATGCACCGCGGAACTTGTTCACTGCTGCTTTTTATTTTGCCAAAAACGATCCAGCGTTTTCAGTTCTGCAAATCTCAGTATGTTACCGATGCACTGAACATATGATTTTAAGCTTTGGTAAAGCTATATTTTCAAAAGCAGAACAAATCTAACATGCACTGTATTAATGTCCGATCGTCACAACCGACCTTCACGCGATAAAAATACAATGCACCGTGTGTATCCGCCATTTAAAATTGCCTACCCCGCAGCCAGGTCACGTGCTCTTTCTCAGAAACGAAACCAAGAGCAGACGATGCGAGACCGGAGAACGATAGGTAAGTGTTATATCATGTCCATCACTTTGTACGTCATCACAACTGACCCTTGGGGTCACATCTGACTGAAAGATAATGAAAAACACTTTCAATTAACACTGTGGCGAAGGGTAATTTGGCTTAAAAACATGTGCGAAACATTGTTGATGGCAACGAGCTGATCGTCACGTAGGCACTTTGCCTAGATACTGACACAGACTTTGTTTCGCATTACTTGAGTCAGTTTTCCTTAGATTCCGCCGTCACAACTGACCCCTCGAAAGACATGTCCGAAATCACAACCGACACTTTCTTTGTTCACGAAAGGAACAGTAGCAATCAGAAGACGATAAATCATTACTCACTCTTTAGCTGTGCATACCAATTTTGCCCATCGTAATTGAGGGGCCATCTCAGAAGTATGTGTGTGTACGTATAATTGTGCCAATGTTCTGTCAAATCCAGTCTGCTCCATATATCCCAAGATGGGATGGGAAATTGTTCAACACATGAACAATAGAACACTCAATCCTGTTCACCCAACATCTAGAATGCCTGTCTACATCCTCTGGACAAGCAATAGAGATGACATGCATCCCAGTCATTGGACCTCAAATCACTTTGTTCCAATGCTGCCCATGACAGATCCAAGAAGACAGGTATCTGTTAGTGAGGATCAGTCTGCCTCAGACTCTAAATGCCCTGCTTCAAAACAAGACAGTATGCTGTTTGACAACTTCACCTCTAAATCTCTCAGACTGGAGGACATAGAGGTTGATGAATTCTATGTTGTTGTCTGGCATGGGAAAGAATATGTGGCCAAGATTGAGGGCACATATGTTGATGCTGTCACTCATACTGACATGGTGTGGCTTAACTTCATGGCTGAAACCTGTCACAACAGTGGCCACTACTTCTGGCCACAAAGAGACGACACATCTGGTGCGCCTCTTTCAACAGTGAAAAGGAAAGTTTTCCTGGAACTAGATCCAAGCAACAGCACACAGAGGAGACATATTATATAAAATGGAAAAAATTGAACTGCATGAGATTCTACCTGTGACACTTAATCCTGTTTTCCTCAGTATAAGTTATACTATGACACTATAGCTGTCATGTTGTCACACCCTTTTCCTTTTTCTAAGAATATTCTAAGCACCTAGTATTGAATATGTAATTCGTACGCAAAATAACTAAAATCACAATACTTGAATACGCACGTCATAAATGCTTATAAGCACTATTTATATACGCACTCATGACGCATGTGGTCACTTCATGATTCGCTTTCAAAAATGGGGATTGTATCCGAGAGTATCTTGACACAACTTGTGTGTTAGTCTCACTGTAAGTAAACATTGTGCCAGACTTTCTTGACTGTTCTTGAAGTAGCTTTTACAAAATTTAGATATTACCCGTTACTCCAATGAGGAGGTGCAAATGAATCAATGCTACCGTGCCAAATTCTCTGTTAAAATTACATAGTTGTTTAGATTACTTTAAAAAAATTGCATATATTTGATGAAGAAAAAAGCATAGTTACACCATTTTGTTGGCCAGAAGAACTACTTTAATTTGTGTTTTTATTGTATTTATGTCAACTGATGCACAAAACTTGATTTAATTGTTTTTGTCATGTCCATACTGAAAATTGTCACAACTGACACTTGGTCTTTTTTTGGGGGGGGGAAATGAAATACAAAAGATCAACTGTTTGCTTGTATATAGTTATTTTTGTTTAAAATGGGCTGGTTAATATGTTTTATTCTCTTTATCAACTATAATGTACATTTGCATGATTTCTCAGTAAGTACAAACTTGATGTGGTGTCGGACGTGATGGTGGACATGAAATTGTACCTCATTCTTCATTTATAAAATAAAATAATCACTTTGTTTCTTTGTTGTCTTTGTTACATCATCCATCTTTCATGAAAGCTCCAGTTTTATGACCCTCACTCTTCAGTAACTGTTCAGTTCTAGCCATTTTTCATGTCCAGCATCACAACTGACTTTCCTCTGGGTGATCTGACATTTTCCAAATCACCAGATAAAGTGTTGTTCAAGTTATCTTTTTATGTCTGTTTTCATGCAAACAAATGATTGAACTTTTAAGAATTAAGTTTGTTTTTGTCTTATTCCAGTTTTGAATTTGTATGACCTGTGTCCCGTTTTTTGCACGACCTTTTGTCACTGTCTCATATATATAGATAGATAGATAGATAGATAGATAGATAGATAGATAGACAGACAGATACATAGATAGATAGATAGATACATACATACATACATACATACATACATAGATAGACAGATAGATATATAGATAGATAGATAGATAGATAGACAGATAGATAGACAGACAGATAGATAGATAGATAGATAGATAGATAGATAGATAGATAGATAGATAGATAGATAGATAGATAGATAGATATAACATGTTTTCCCTTGGGAGAGAAATAGATATAACATGGTTTCCCTTGGGAGAGAAATAGATATAACATGGTTTCCTTTGGGAGAGAAATAGATATAACATGGTTTCCTTTGGGAGAGAAATAGATATAACATGGTTTCCCTTGGGAGAGAAATAGATATAACATGGTTTCCTTTGGGAGAGAAATAGATATAACATGGTTTCCCTTGGGAGAGAAATAGATATAACATGGTTTCCTTTGGGAGAGAAATAGATATAACATGGTTTCCCTTGGGAGAGAAATAGATATAACATGGTTTCCCTTGGGAGAGAAACTGCATTTCATGTGGCAAATTCCATGTTATGAGGGGAAAGGCATTAGGAATATAGGAACTATACAACTTCAATCAATCAAACAAAACAAAACAAAACAAAACAAAACAAACAAAAACTGCAACCATGCTTCGTATCAACACTTCCATTGTACTCATACTAACAGGAGCAGGAGCGGCAGAAGGAACGTCTTTGCCGTCCATTTTGCCGATGCGCACCAGAAAGTTGACGAAGTCTCGCGCTGCGTTGGCCTGGGCATCTTTCTTGCTTGTGGAGTTACCCACTCCTACGTAGTCCAACCCCTCCACTCGCAACTGTGAACAGACAGCAGAAATCTTTTTGTTTCCCGTTCCAACTTGTTTTTTCAATTTGTTAAGACACACAAATACAGAAACAGAAATGCCAAAGCATTATCATTACTCTTACTAGTCTTAGTGTTTAAAGCCCAGCCATCTGCTCAGAGCCATATCAGAGCTGCAGTATCATAACCACCTCTAACAAACCACACACACATCTAAACACAATGGTGACCCTGGAAAAAAGAAAACCTGGAAAGGAAAATTAAGTACCCATGTCTTTGCATTCACGCAAAAATTCTATACATATGCACCTGGCATTGGCTATTCCACCTTTTTATCACCAAGTGGATAAAAATACAAAAGAACAACAAAACAAATATGAAGACAAATGCATGAACATAACAAACAAAAGCATATATAAAAACTGGCCTATAATACCTAAAATATCCACTTATCAGTTCATATTTTCTTAGAGCTAAATACGCAATTAAATTAACACTCAAAATGAACCCACTTAGCAATCCTGACTGACAGAAAGTATGTAAGATTTTATGGAAAAAATGCAGGTAAATGGGCATGCAAGGTAGAAAAATGAGAAAAGCAGAGATGACAGAAAGTAAAGGAGCAAGGCAGAAATAAAGAGAGTAACAGAAAAGAGGAAATTTCTAGCACTGAATTTCCAGAAACTGGGGATACTATTTACAAAATAGCTCCTAGGCATCTCTACATGGAATGACACAGTGTAACTGCAGTAACAATGGGACATGCACAGAGAAGCCTACCATGGGGATGCCAGGGGCTCTTTCAGATAAACAGTATCCCCATTTTCTGAATATTCTGTGGTAGAAATTTCCTCTTTTCTGCCACCCTCTCTCTTTCTGCGTTATTCCTTTGCCTTCTGTCATTTCTTCCTATTATTTCCTGCCCTGCCAGTCCATTCACCTGTATGTGTTTGATAAAGTCTTACTAGTTACATACTTTCTCTTAGGACTGATAATTGGGTAAACGTGTTAAATGCATTTCTGGCTCTACGAAAATGAGATCAGCAAAAGCGGTTTTAGGTAATTTAGGCCCGTTTTTTTTTATATGTTCTACTTCTAGTTCTAGTGTCATTATTTATGTTATATTTTGTGTTCAGGTTTGTTTTTTAAATCCCCACGTGCGATAAATTGGATGAAGTGGTAAACACCAGGAGCATGTCCTTAGATTATGTGTGTTCGTTCGTTCCTTGATTTAAACGTCTTTTCACTATAAGTGATATTAGACGGATAAAAATGGCATGGAGGATGATTTTTTTTGGGGGGGGGGGGGGGGGGGGGGGGGGAGGAGGGGGAAAGAAGGGAACAGAGTAAGAGACAGAAAAAAAATTAAAAGGAATCGGCAAGGTCTTTAGAAAAAGGATATGGATGATCAGAGAAATGAAACTAGAACAACGCTAACATCAAATGTAAAAGAAAAATCGTCATAAAAAGCAAAACAAAACAAAATAAGATAATAATAATTAAAATAATAACCTTAAAGTAACGCATTAACAGGACTGTGAACCAATGATTCTGAAATTTTAACTGTCCACCAATGATTCTGAAATTTTAACTGTCCACCAATGATTCTGAAATTTTAACTGTCCACCAATGATTCTGAAATTTTAACTGTCCACCAATGATTCTGAAATTTTAACTGTCCACCAATGATTCTGAAATTTTAACTGTCCACCAATGATTCTGAAATTTTAACTGTCCACCAATGATTCTGAAATTGTAACTAACAGAACTTGATCTGATTTTACTTCTTTAAAATGCTTTTCAAGATAGAGTCCTTGTGTAAACATCTTTGGTAAAAAAATAACGAAGCTTTCTGCAGTAAAACAAACAGTGATACAATGTGAATTGTTCACCGCAAATACATAAAACGTTTTTACAATATTTTGTTTTCAAAGCGTTCAGTTGAATACGAAAATATGTGGTAACAATTAATCTCAAATGATATAACGAAGAATACTGCATTTTTTTTACAGATATTTTGAACTGAAAGTTTGATTTTTTTTGGAGACACAAATTTTTCATTTAAATGTTTATGAAATCGAATCCATGATGCTAATTCTAGCGAGTTGTAAGCTTCTTTTACCGAGGTGTTAACATGTAATTCTATGGAATTTTCAAAACGGAGTGCACCGGATTTAGCTGCTCTGTCAACTACGTTGTTGCCGTGAAGACCAACGTGAGAAGGCACCCAGCATAAACTGATTTCCGAGCTATTTACCTTTAAACAGTGTATTAGATGATTTGCCTCAATTATTAAATCAGGTCTTGTGTCTGTATCAAAAAACTGTAAGGCATATAATACAGATTTTGAATCAACAAACAGAACTACTTTGAAAGGCACAGGCCGAAGGCTTATTAAATAATGCAACGCTTGAACAACAGCGACCAATTCTGCTGTATAGATAGATACATTTGCCCCAATGAAAAAAGACTTTTTAATGTTAAATTTTGGAACATAAAACGCTGCTCCAGCGCTCTGATTTGCTAAGACTGACCCATCAGTAAAAATGTGGAGGTGGGTACGGTACTTTTCATCGATGTGTTCACAAGCTGTGGATAGCGTAATGTTGACATTATCATCTTTTTTAACGTCTGCATAATCGAGATCAAACGTGGCCTTTAGCATTTCCCATGAAGGGATAGGCGTTAACGTTGGTTTTTCGGCTATTTCATCCATAGTTATGCTGGATTGTTTGATCATGTCAGATATGTAAGTTGAGGTTGTAATTTGTGATGAAATGTTTTTGCTCGTTTTGGAAAGTCAATATCAGACCTGATTTTAATTTCTTTGCTCACAAAATTATTCGCTTGTGAAGTAGTTCTAATTGCAAACTTTGCTGTAGCTAGCTCACGATGGTTGTTTAGAGGTAGAATTCCAGCAACTTTGTACGTTTCCAGAATAGAAGCATGAGTTGGTGTGTGTGAATGCATTGGTATGTGTAGTTAATTTTCTTTTCTTTTTTCCTGCTGAAAAGTTATAGCCCTGATATGGCTCTACGCAGATGACTGGGCTTTAACTCTTTGACGACGGGCTACTTCGATCGAAGTAACAGCTGAGCTCTCACTGAGGACGGGCTACTTCGACCATAGTAACAGTCAGTCTAGGGTATATAACTCCCTCTACTTTTGTTATGCTAATGATTTAGTAGTTGGCATTTACTTCCCTCATGGAGGGAACTTCCGTTGAACGCTTTATACGTTTTGCCGGTTTCTTTGTTTAAAATCGATGGATAAGTTCACTTGCACCCGGTTCTCAGTGATTTCACTGTGGCAGCCCTAGGCCAGCAGGAGAGCTCAGCTGTTACAAATACAAGTGTAGTCACAACAGAGTTAAACAACAGTAACAATGAAACATGCACAGAGAAAGTGCAGAATCCAAGGTTATCTACCAGAATAGCATATCTGTCTTCTTTAGTTCTTTTGTCATACACCATTCCCGCAGGTAACTTTAGATTATCAGTTAACAATGTAAATTCACACTGTTACTTCATTTTTGCTTGATTTTCTGCTTGTGGACTTTACAATCATGAACATGGCTGAAGACAACAATTCATGTTGTTCAGTACGCAATTGCTATTGGCCATAAAATACATTAAATATACATATCACCGCATTCTCACACATAATCTAAGGATATGTCCCTGAGCATTGGCCATTCCATCCAATTTATCACCAGGAGGATTAAAAAAACACAAACCTAAATAGTGATTACAAAAATTTATGCATATAAATATAATTCAGTACATATATACATACATACATAAAATCTGGCCTGTAGTACTTAAAATTTCCAGGGATTAAGAAAACAAGACCTAAATACTAATTATAATGCATAAAGTGATAAACATAATTGCGTACACATACAGACATAAAAAGAATTGATAAACATAATTATGTACACATACAGACATAAAAACTGGCCTGTTGTACCTTATTTACTACTACGTTGTTTACATTTCCTCATGGCTAAAAATGCAGTTAATATCAGCAAGGCAGAAAATGTGAAAAGGAAGAGATGGTAGACAGCAAAAGAGCAAGGCAGAAACAAAGCTAGTGATAGAAACGAGGAAATCTAGCACAGAATATCCAGAAGGTAGGGATACTATTCATACTGAAATAGCCCCTGGCATCCCCATGGGGATTTTCATCAAATCACGTTGAACAATTCTACAACAATCTGATCTTCTTTTTTTTTTAAAAACAAACAAATTTTTATCAAGGTTGACTGACCTCACACTTGAAACGCTGTCGATGTTTAGGTCCTCCTCCAGCGCTGAATTCATACTCCGGCATCAACTTCTGCTTGCCCAGCCATGCGTACAGATATTGCTTGATGTCTCCCATGTTTTTCTGTGAAGTATAATAATAATAAATATAGGAAATTTTCCTTCTAAAATTACGTTTAATCTAACATACTTACCGTGGCTCACAAATGCAATAAGCGGCAGTGGTTTGCCAATTCTGCCTCGTAACAATAAAGTCCGAAGGGACAGTAACTCTGAGAGTGTCTACGTCTTGCGCATGCGCAGGTGCTCTTCCTCTTTTCGAGGAGACCTTGACCTTGACCCTGACTGTGGCTAGAAGGAACCAGGAAGGCGGGGAGGTCGGGAGGGACTCTGCGTGAGCCACGGTAAGTATGTTAGATTAAACGTAATTTTAGAAGGAAAATTTCCTTTTAATTACACATACTATACCGTGGCTCACAAATGCAGAATAGCACTACCCGGATGGAGGGCTTACCTGGTTAACGCCTGGAGGAATGGCAGGAGTCAGGGCGTGTGGCTGAGATGGGGTGTTGGGCCACCACAGCGGAAGCGATACCCCTGGACCCATCTTCGCGCAGACGGGAGACGTCGCGCAGGTAGAACTGGATGAAAGTGCCCGGGGAACGCCAGTACGCGGCGTCTAGGACGTTTTGGATGCTGGCATTGTGGATGACTGCCAGCGAAGAAGCCCATGCTCTGATCTCATGGGGCCTTGGGGAGAAGACAGCTAGCTCGGCGCTCGACCTGGCATACGCAGCCTTGATGACTTCCCTCAGCCATCGAGAGATGGACGTGCGTCTAATGTCCTTTCTATAGTTTTCGTTGTAAGAGAGAAAAAGGTGGCGCCGCTGCTGGCGAGAAGATTTCGTCCGCTTTCTGTACGCTCGCAGTGCGCGAACCGGGCAGAGAGTGCGATCCTCGTCGTCCGGAGCGAGGATAGACGTGAGGGGATGGATGTGGATGGCCGGCGAAGGAGAACCTGGAGACTGGTTCTTGGCCAAGAATTCCGGGAGTAGGCGGAGAGACATCGAGCCATCAGGTTCGAGAGCAACATCTCCGGGGAGACCACTAAGGGCGTGCACTTCGCTGCAGCGCCTCCCCGATGCGAGAGAGACGAGAAAGGCCGTCTTGAAAGAGAGGAACTTCAGGGAACACTCCCTGATGGGTTCGTAAGGGGGGAGTCTAAGGGATGAGAGGACGAGAAAGAGATCCCACGCCGGGGTTCGGCGGGGGTTCCTGGCTTCCTGGAGAGAAGCCCCTCTGACGAGATTCCGCAATAGAGGATCGTGCTCAAAGGACGGACCACCCAACTGACGGATGGTGGTGCAGATGGCCGCCCTGTGGACCTTCACTGAGGATGCGGAAAGCTTTTTCTCTGTGGACAGAAAGCCGAGGTAGTTGGCCAACTGCAAGCGAGAGGGTGAATGGGGTGACACCTCATTTGAGGTGCACCAAGAGACCCAGCCATTCCAGTGGGCATTGTACACCCCCTGTGTGCCCGGCCTGTGAGCTTGCTGCACAAGGCCGATTACGGCCGGGGACAGGCCTAATGAAGACATCGAGTCCCGCACAGCATCCAGGCGTGAAGGTTTAGAACGTCTGGATTGCCGTGCGGAATGCCTGACCTGGGTTGGAGGATGGAGCGGCTCGATACCGCGAGTTTTAGCGGCGGCACATGGGACAGGTGCAGAAGTTCTGGGTACCATGCCTGTGCTGGCCATTTGGGTGCGACAAGGATTAATGTCGCTGCGTCCTCCCTGGCTTTCCTCAGCACTTTCCCCATAATGGGGAACGGGGGAAAGGCATAGCCGATGAGGTTCGACCATGGAATGGATAGGGCATCTACAGCCCAGGCCGCTGGGTCCGGAACTGGAGAGACGTACAAAGGGAGGCGGTGATTGAACCTGGTGGCAAAGAGGTCCACGTGTGGTTTGAACCATGCTGCCCATACTGGCTCCAGGACTGCATGGACCAGTGTCCATTCCGAGGGAAGAATCATGTGGGATCTGCTGAGAGAGTCCGCAAGTATGTTGATCTTCCCCGGAACATGCTTTGCTGAGAGCTGAATCGAGTGTTCCTCGCACCAGATGAGGAGCTGTTCCGCTCTCCGAGACAAGGAGTGGGAGCGGGCGCCCCCTTGCTTGTTGATGTAACAAGCTACTGTGGTGTTGTCCGTGTTGATGCGGACATGTTTTCCCTTCAGAAAGGGGAGAAACTCCCCGAGTGCCAGGCAAACTGCCTCCAGTTCCAACATGTTTATGTGGCAGGGCATGAGGTCGGTCGACCACCGACCTGCGGCTGTCAGCGTGCCGACATGGGCTCCCCACCCGGAGGTGGACGCGTCCGTGAACAAGTGCTCCTGAGGAGGGGGCAGTGTGATGGGGACTCCCTGGGCCAGGCGTGACTGGGAGCGCCATTTGGTCACTGCTGATATGAACCAAGGGCCCAGGTGGACCGGGAGGTCCCATGGCTGAAGCGACTGTGACCAACGCTTCCTGAAGCCGCGTTGGAATTGCCGCTTGAGAAGACGACCCAGTGGCACTAGGGGTGCCAGCGACTCCATAAGGCCCAGTAGGGAGGCCAGCTTCCTTGCTGGCGCTTGGAGTTGGGGGAGCAGTTGGGCTAAGAGGCCCTGAAGGCGCAGTAAGCGCTGGGGAGACGGGGTGACCCTCCACTTGGAGGTGTCGAAGGACATGCCCAGGAACTGGAATTGTTTGGAGGGAGTTAGGTCCGACTTCTCCTCGCTGCAGACAAAGCCCAGGTTGTGACAGAGTTGCAGGACCTGGGATGCTTGTTGCGCACACTGTTCTTTGGAGGAGGCGAGTAGAAGCCAATCGTCTAGATAGGCCTTGAGGCGGATGCCCTTCTCCCGAACATGCATGCAGAGTTCCCTCGCCACCTTCGTGAAGAGCCAAGGGGCGGGTGCCAGACCGAAGGGCAGTGCCCTGAATTGGAAGATCCGGTTCCTCCAGACGAATCTGAGGTACTTCCTGTCCCTGGGGTGAATGAGGAGATGGAAGTATGCATCCTTGAGGTCGATGGATATCCCCCAGTCGCCCGGGTGCAAGGCCTCGCGGATGGACATAGGGGTCTCCATACGGAAATGGAGGACGCGGAGGAACCGGTTTAGGGAGGAGAGGTCCAGGACGGGCCTCCAGCCCCCCGAAGTTTTGGGGACCACAAAGATGCGTCCATAGAATCCCGGGGACGCAGCGAAGGAAACTTCCTCCGTAGCCCCCTTGGCTAACATCGAAAGAACCTCCTGATCCAGGGCCTGCGAGGCCGAGCGATCTTGAGGAAGTGCGAAAGCAGGGGGAGAGAGCGTGAGAGGAGCCTTCCTTGGGCCCCAAGGAAGGCGGAACCCCGACCTGATCACCCGCAGGGCCCACGGGCTGGCGGGCAGCCTCTCCCACGCGTCGATGTGTCTGGAGAGACTGCCCACAGGATCGCCCGTGGGGGGTGATGGCCTCAGGCCGGGGGTGAGTCATTGGGGGTTGGCCGGCTGAGAGGGAGCCGGCCTGCGGGCCTTAGGCCGGGCCACCGGCCTGCCCGAATGCTGTTGCGGTCTCCTGTGCCCTTGGGGCCTGGGATCGGCCCGAAACTTGGTGTGGGTGGGCCTGTTTGGCGGGTAGGCCGCTGGAGCCGGGCGCTTCACGGCAGGGCGAGAGGGCCTCGAATGGAGGGCGAGGTCCCTTTTTATGTCCGCCTGGTGCTTCAGGACGGCCTGAACATGGTTCCCGAAGAGGGAGCCCGGCTGGACGGGCACCGCGCGCAAGGAGGCCCTTGCCGACGGTGAGGTGGCAACCGAGGATGCCGCGAGAATGGCATCCTGCCTCGCCATGACGGCGTTCAGATACGTGCGTGCTTGCGATTCGACCACGGATCTGAGCCCCTGCGCCATGGCCTGGATAAAGGCCACGATGGTTGCCTGGTCAGGCGCCTGGCAGAGCGTGAAGGACTGCTGGTTGGGGTCCTTCAGGGCTTCCCCTAGGCCGCCCAAGAATGAGTCCAGGGCGGAGGTTGCCACCAGCCCCCGTCTCGCGTTCTCCTCCCATTCCGTCAAGCATTTCTCCGTGATGGAGATATGCTGCGGCTGGGCCCGAGAGCGATCGTTCACAAGGAGGAGGTTCTCCTGTGTGAGCGAGAGGGGAGCGTCAGGGATAGGCCCATGGGCCATGAAGGGCTTCCGCTGGAAGGGGAGCGGTGCCGGCTTCAGGAATTTCCTGAAGGGCAAGGCTCCCGGGAAGTCAGGCACAGATCCTGGAACGAAATCTTGTGCCTCTTTCCCCCTGGCGGTGTCCTGGGCTTGCCTGAGGCAGTCAGCCACCATGTCGGACTGTTTTAGCAAGGAGGCCCGTGGGGCTGAGGTAGGGTGAGCGCTGAAAAGGCGCTCGGCCGAGCCAAGCTTGGGAGCCTTGGGCTCTGGCACAGTGGACACCGCCTCCGGTGTGAGTTGTGCCAGCCGGTCCATGGCATCCTGGAAGCAGAATGCCATGTGGGCAGGGGCCTCATCCTCTGAGGCCGAGTCCGAGTCCTCTGGCCCGCCTATGGAGGGGGCGAGAGTCTGCGGAGAGTCTGACCGGGGTGCCACGGTTGTGGGACCCGGGTCAGAGCCCCCCGGAGGCAGCCCCGGTGTTGTGTCCAACACGGGTGGTGCCGGGGGGGCTGGGCAGGGTGAGTCCTGCGCTGGTGGGGCGCCGGGCATAAAGCCAGGCCACCACGTGCATCCCGTGGCCGAGGCCGGGGGAAATCCCAAGGATGGGTGCCACGGTACCATGTGCGGTGCCATGGGATGCGGCATGGGCTGAGCCCAAGGGGCATCAGGACCCTGACCCCATGAAGGGTAGGGCCTGGCCCGGTCCCCAGTGCCCAAAGGGCCAGCCTGCTGGGGGCGGCTAGGCATGTGCCAAGGCGCCCAAGTGCTCTGTCCGGAATGGGACAGAGATGTGGCAGCCCGCCATGGGTCGCTTGGTAGTTGCCAAGGCGCCCAAGTGCTCTGTCCGGAATGGGACAGAGAGGTTGTGGCGGGTGCAGCAGCAGGCTGTGGGGGAGGAAGGGAGACAACCGGGGCGGATCGACGATCTGACGCCCGTAAGGGTGGGGTTGTCTCCCTTGGCCCACCTGGCGAACCAGGGGGTGTCCCGCCTGGCGAACCAGGGGGTGAGCCGGTTCCGTTCACATTACGGTCCATCTTGCCTCCCGAAGGAGACCCATGCCCAATGCGCCATGGAGGCTGAAACAGTACCAGCAGAACCGGAGTTAAGCTGTACGAAGGGGGCGAGCACAGAATCGACAGAACCGGAGTTGAGTCGATCACCGTGCCGGGCAGTGTGAGGGCCGTAAAATGACGAAAATTCAACTGAGCCGGAGCTGAGTTGAGGGCTCGTGGTCACCGCAACCGAACCGTAGCTGGGTTGCGATGACTTGTCGATAGTGTGAAAGAGAGAAGACGTAAAAGGGAGAGACGAAGTTGAAGAGAGAGCGGTTTGTGCACCGGTGGAACCACCCCTTTGTGGGTTTGAGAATTCGGCGGACAAAATCTTCTTAACCCTCGCTTTGCCACCCAATCGCTTCACATAAGTTTCTCCCTTAAACGAAAACATAGGCAAGACACAAAAACAACAACGACAATCGATCGATCGCGTAGCGAAATCGAAAAATACTTAGCTACTCAGAGCGTACGAGGCGAGCTGGAAGATGGCTGCCGAGAAAAGAGGAAGAGCACCTGCGCATGCGCAAGACGTAGACACTCTCAGAGTTACTGTCCCTTCGGACTTTATTGTTACGAGGCAGAATTGGCAAACCGCTGCCGCTTATTGCATTTGTGAGCCACGGTATAGTATGTGTAATTAAATACAACTTTTAGCTATTATATATAATGTATATAATAATAATAAATACTATTATGATTTTTAACAATTATATAATATTAATAAGAAGAAAATTATGTACATGTTCATATCTTCTGAATATGACTTTACATTGTTTTTGCAACCTTTCAATGTAACTTTATTTGGCGATTTTGAGATACAGTTATACAAATTTGTGCTTCCATTCATTTGATGATGGCAAACCAAGAATAAAGACAATAAGGAACCAGTACATATAGAATGATTAACTTTGGGTTTTCTTTCTCTCTCCCCGAGTCTTTCTCTATCTCTCAATGTAAACGAGAGGGAGGGGCAGAGAGAGAGAGAGAGAGAGAGAGGGGGGGCAGAAGAAAGAGAAAGTGTGTGTGTGTGTGTGTGTGTGTGTGTGTGCGTGCATGTGTGTGTATGTGTGTGTGCATGTGTTGTGTGTGCATGTGTTGTGTGTGCATGTGTGTGTGTGTGTATGTGTATGTGTGTGTGTGTGTGTGTGTTTGTGTGTGTGTGTGTCACTGTGTGTGTGTGTGTGTGTATGTGTGT